>OX465278.1:102960493-103636093 GCA_949987645.1 Tachina grossa
TAAGCATGAGAAAATATAAAGCAATCGTAAGTATAAAAGCATACTAGGATTAAGGAAGTCCAGATATATGATAGTATTTTATAGTACCAAATGTCGATGTTGAAAACAATTTATTTCTACCTACATATAAATACCAGCTCAAATACACACACATAGCAGAATTCATATAAGAAATATCCAAGAAAATTTCAACAACACCCCACCTTTTGCAAATCATGACGAGCCTTAAATTCTCCCTCAGATATACATACACAAATTCTCATGATCATACATACATATACAATATATAAGATTAATTTCAACAACACAACACTCTCACCTACCTGAAATTACAGATAGTCTTAAACTTCTACAGACGTCTATACACATAGATTCTCACGGCTACATATTACAAGAACACCTCGCCCCTAATAAATCACAATCATCTTAAATTCTTACAAAAATACATACATACATACATACGCATAACCAATTTACCTCAACAACATCCTCACCCACCTCAAATCACGATCAACCTTAAACTACTATAGAGAGACACATTCACAAATCCCCATGGCTACATATTACGTCAACAACCCTGCCCACCCAAATCATGGTCAGCCTTAAACTCCTACAGACATACAAACACACAGATTCCCCCGGTTGCATATTACTAGAACACCTCACCCCTCATAAATCACAATCAGCCTTAAGCTCCTACAGAAATACACACATTGAAATTCCTACAAACATACACACACACACACACACACACACACACACACACATACATACACACACATTCACACACAACTACACACGCAATCGATCTACCTCAACTACACCCCGCCCCCTGCCAATCAAACCTTCACCTAAATTCTCACAGACAGACAGACACATCCACAAATTCCTATGGTTACATATTACGGCAACAACGCCGCCCACTCAAATCACGGTCAGCCTTAAATTCCCACAGTCTAGCAACACCTACATTAGCATTAGAAAAAATAACTTTCACGTTTTCCCGTCGTCATTAGGAAAAATCATTTTCCCGTCGGCATTTGAAAAAATTATATTCATTTTTTGCCGTCGGCATTTGAAAAAAATAATAATCATGTATTGCAGTAGGCATTAGGAAAAATTATCATGTATGGCAGTAGGCATTAGGAAAAATTATCATGTTTTGCTTTCGGTATTACGAAAAATTATCATGTTTTGCCTTCGGAATTACGAAAAATCATTAGATGATTTTCCGTCAGCATTAGGAAAAACCATTTTCATGATTTTCCCCGTCGTCACATACACACATAAAAACCGCCAAACTATGAACCGCCTTAATACATTCACACAAAATATTCCACACACAAACTTCCCACGGTCAGGCAGGCAGACAGACAGACCGACAGACAGACATACACTTAATGTAAACAAAAACTCCTAATGTAAACAAAAAACTCCTAATGTAAACAAAAAACTCCTTATGTAAACAAAAAAACACAAATTTACAAGAATTTAACAATTTTCAAATTTTAATTACCCAAATTTAACAATTTCAGCAACAATTTCAGCCCACAATTTAACAATTTCAGCAACAATTTCACAATTTTAATTGGTCCAGAACCGGCAGTTCCCTACTACTGTCGTCGATCAAGGTGTATGCCAAGATATTTCACATGTGAATGTTGAGGAACAACTTGATTGTTAATCCGAATGGGGGAGCAAGTATCTCTTCTTAGGGTGAACGTTATATGGACACACTTTTGTTCATTGACTTTAATTCTCCATAAGTTTAACCAAAGCTCCATCTGGCTAATGTGTTCCTGGAGTTTGCGGGATGCCTCATCAGGGTTTTCGTGCATACTAAGGCAGGCTGTATCGTCGGCAAATGTGGAAGTATGGATACTACTGCTCACAGGCATATCACAAGTATAAATCAAGTATAAAACTGGTCCCAGTATGCTGCCCTGTGGCACACCGGATGAAATAGTTTCAGGCCTACTCGTAAAGTCTCCTTCCACAACAGTGAACTTACGGGAAATAATGTAACTTTCCAAAAGATTTAAAATGTTTATTGGTAAGTAAGTCTTCAATTTTAAAATTAGGCCTTCATGCCACACTTTATCAAATGCCTGGGAAACGTCAATAAAGAGCGCAGAGCAATACTTTTTTTCCTCAAAAGTTCTTCTTATAAATTGAACCAGTCTGTGAGTTTGTTCAATGGTGCTATGCTGACTTCTAAAACCAAATTGATGGTCTGGTATGCACCCACTACTAATTAGAATTTGGGACAATTTTGTTTTGAGCAGTTTTTCGAAAAGCTTTGACATATTTGATAGTAGACTTATTGGCCTATATGACTCAGCCTTGGTTAGATCTTTGCCCGGCTTTGGAATCATTTTAACCTTGGCAAGCTTCCAGCTGTGTGGATAATACTCCAGTCGTAAAATGGCATTAAATATGAATAATAGGATTCTCATTGCAATACGAGGCAAGTTCATAAGCATCTGGTTACTAATTCCATCAATACCCGGAGCTTTCTTCGGGTTGAGTTCGGCAATTAATTTTTGTAAATCACGCGTCTTAAACTTTATGTGTTGAGGGGTAAAGCGACTACATTCGGCAAATCAGCAACAACAGTACATATGTTTGGCGTAAAAACGGATTTTAAGTGCTCAGCAAATATTTTACCTTTTTCAGTATCGCTTCTTGCCCAACCTCCGGTAGATGTGCGTAGAGGTGGCTTATACTCAATGGGTGTTTTAAGCTTTCTAGCAGCGCGCCACAAAGAGTAATTAGACGCTGGTGTGACATCAAGACCTTCCAGATAATTTTTAAGAGATGCAGTTTTTTCAGATGCAAGCAACTCTTGGAGTCGTTTAGTGCACTCTTTAAATCTGATTTTATTTTGTGGTGCTCTGTGCTGTTGCCATTCCCTTCTAGCTCTTCTTTTTTCACGTACGAGATGTTCAATGTCTGTAGAATAAATTATATTAAACCCATTCTGCGGATGGGAGGTAGTGGCATGTTCAGCAGCCTGTTTAATATTCTCGTTGAGATTGGCAATGTTAGATTCAATATCATCTGGTGTTCTAAGCGTTATGTTTTCCGTACAATGACTACAGAGATATTTTTTTGAACCCCAGCCAATTAACACGATTGATCATCTTCACATATGGGTCAGGTAAGTTACTTCTTAATGGACTACAAATTGTAATGATCGTCGGAGAGTGATCGGACGAAAGATCAATAGAAGCTTGAACTTGAATTAAATCCCTAGAGATATTTTTTATGACGCCAAAATCTATAACATCCGGAATTTTTTGTATGTCAGTAGGCCAATAAGTGGGCTCCCCACTCGAAATGACATCCAAGCCCATTTTTGAAATAGTGTTGAACAATGCTCGACCTCTGGGGGTAATAAGACGCGAACCCCAGAACGTGTGCTTAGCATTGTAGTCGCCAGCTGCTACAAAACAAGGTCCAAGAGATTTGTAGAAATCCTCATATTGATTCTCAGTGATTGAAAATCTGGGAGGGGAGTAAATTGATGATATAACAAAATTTGTACAAAAACTTTCAATGCCAATATTTGTTGATTGTAGGTGTTCTTCACAAATGTTATCAAGAACATAGTGCTTGAGTCTTGACTTTATTAGAACTGCTGATCCACCGCAAGCCCTTCCTCTAGGGTCCTTTGTATCATATATAGTGTAGCCATAAATTTTAAAAAGACTTCTCGAAGTCAAATGAGTCTCAGATACTAACATTACATCAATATTTTTTTCCATGAGGAAGTGCTCAAGCTCATTTTTATGTTGGCGAATGCCGTTTGCGTTCCAGAAACATATTGTTAACGTGTTCATGGCTTATTAATTAATGCTTGAAGCAGTGTATTCTGCATTCGCAGCATTTCTTGCATCATGCTAGTCATATTTGTTGTAAAATTGTTTATAGTTTGCACCAGATTTTCAATAGTAGCTTCAAGGCGATTAAAATTAAAGCTTGCGTCAGTATTTTTTGAATTATTTGGCGGGGAAACATTTTGTGTGGGAATTGAATTTGCCTTAGCAGCATCTGCATACGATACACGGGAAGTAACTGGTTGGCTCATTTGCGCAAAAGTGGCAGAGTAAGCGTTTGCTGATTGAGCTGGAGCTAATTTAGGTGTTTGCACCACAGTCTTCTTTACGAAAGTGTACACAGGACAACCTCTGTAGTTAGCGGTGTGATTACCTCCACAATTACTGCATTTTTTATCACTTTGATCTTTTGGCTTATTGCAACTAGCAGTGCCGTGTAATTCGCCGCACACAACACAAACAGAGGGTAAATTGCAGTATGTTTTTGTATGGCCATATTCTTGGCAATTATGGCACTGTACAGGACCTGAACGCTTATGTGGCTCTTCAACTGTGATTTTTCGGTACAAGAGGTATTTCAAATTATAAATTGGATGCGTTTCATTTTTTTTCAATTTTATATCATTAGGCTCAAGTTCAACACGAAATAGTGGTTGGGGAATCTTCTCTCTATTTATTATATTGGACACATTTTTTACCTTAAACCCCTGGAGGACGAGTGCATCTCTTATTTCTTCGGGAACAACAGAAGAATCTATGCCCTTCAATACGATCTGCATGCCTTTAGCGCTCTTAAGCTGGTATGTGTAGAAGCTTGTTTTATTTTTTTCAAATTCAACAACCATTTTGCGGAAATATTTTTCGTCATAAATTTGGACTTTAGTTTCATCGATGTTGCCACGTTTTATTGGAACAATGTGAAATTTATTCTCACCAATGACCGAAATTAATTTTTTAATAAGGGCATTTGAATTTTTTTGTCTCAAATATATTGGTGGCGGCTTGGATATTTTGTTCGAGGCTACCTCGGGTTTGTCGTTGTCATCTTGCAAAATTTCGAAGCGGTTTTGGCGATTAGTTGAGGCTGCGCTGTTATCCCTAGACATTTTTGGAGCAGATGAAATTTTTGAAGAATTCGGGCTTCGCCCACGCTTTACCACGGTTATATATCTGTCCATTCCGACTTGTACCTTGAGTTTCGAGCCGCTGTTATCTGTAGTGATAACTTTGTTAAGTGATGAACACGAGCCTGAAGGGGATGATATTACTGGCTTATATGAAGAAGTACTGGGCAACTGTAATGTTAATGCATCATTACTATTTGGCATTGGACAAAGCGAAGTTGATCGCTGACGAAAAATTGGCTTTGACGTTAAAAAAAGACTTTCATCAGATTTATTATTTATATTTTTTTCATTAAGAGTTTCAGAACTCACAGTAAAATAAGCATTTCTGCCGTTAGAACTCACTTCAATTTTTTTTGTATTCGAGGCACTCATACAAAGAATTCCTCAAGGGATATTCGTTTGTGTTTTTTTTTGTTTGCGGTCTTTTTTTGTTATTGTTATTTATGATTGTTTATTTGTTTAGAGGTACACATATATAGCATTCCTCAATATCACTTTGTTTAATTTTTTTTGTTTGCGGTTTTTTTTGTTTTTGTTATTTTTACTATGTAAAAATATTAGCAAAGCATAAAGCTTATTTATTAAAGTCAGTATGTACCTATTACGAATAATATGTACTACGAATATTTTTTGTTTGTTTAATTTTTTTTAAGAAAAATTCCGCTAATCGACTGTTCGCTATGAAGGTACCACGAGAACTGTTTTCGTGTTTTGGCTATTTTTTTCGATTTTTGGCGTTTTTTTCATTTTGGCGTTTTTTTTTTCATTTCGGCGATTTTTTCGAATTTGGCGATTTATTTTAGTGTTAGAAATTTTTTTTTAATTTTGGCGATTTTTTCGTTTTGGTGATTTTTTTTTATTTTTGGCGATTTTTTTTTTGGTTTGGTGTTTGGGTTTTTTTAATTTTACCGGTTTTGAAAATTTCAAGTGTTTGCCTCTTACGGTTTCCAAGATATAGCAAATTGTCAAAATTACATAGTCAAAATTGCATTAACTGATGGACCACCCTTTAATTTTAATTTTTTTAAATTTTAGTGTTAATTGTTGTAGTCTGTATAAAAATACACTAATTTTACAAATTTCAAGTTTCAATATACATATGTTCATACAATTGTATGGGATTTTTACATTTTTGTTGCTCGTTTTGGAACACCCTTTAATTTTTAATTCTCATGTATTTGTTGTTGTAGCGGCCAAAGTTCTACATACTGTGTCCGAATTTCAGGTCTGTAGCTCTTACGGTTCCTGAGAAAATACCGTGTGACGGACAGAAGGACAGACTAGCGAAAACAATAGGGGTCCTTTTCACCTTTGGTGTACGGAACCCTAAAAAGTATCCGATAAATATACCAGGAACGATAAACATACCAGAGCATAAAACCACATGACGGCTAAAAAGTTCCCTTGAATATTATAAAATGAGAAAAAAGCAATATCAGCACATTTGAATGAGTATGTATACATGTATGTACATATATATATGCATACAATCAAAAATTGTCAAGTACGCATATGAATGTATATATGTACATATGTACCCTGCAGAAAGCGTGAATAATGAAATTGTAATGATTTACTAGTGACATTGTCAGTATTACTATTGACCAGGTGTACCCCAGCCAATGTAATCATCTATTGACATTTAACATTAGCTTGTCATTGAAAATCCACCACTAGACTGTATCACTACTGACTAAGTAGTTCTTTTTGGTCAAAATGGAGACATTGACACCAAAGATTCACTAGTAAATTTTAGGGGCTCTAGTCTACAATATCGATATTTCATCGCTCATTGTCAATAGTAATATTATTGTGATTTTCTAGTGACATTGTCAACAGTGCTACTGACTAGGTGCACCCCAGCCAATTTAATTGCCTATTGACATATAACATTGAAAATCTACCAGTAGACTTTAGCACTATTAAGGTAGTTCTTTTACGACCATATGGATATATTTGAACCAAAGATTTACTAGTAGATTTTAGTAACCCTCGTCTACATACAGTTATTTAATATTATTGCACATCATAATAAAAGAGAAAAACAATCTATTTACGTATTCATTGACAATATCACCAGAAATACACTAGAACTGTTGTCTCTAACATATCTCTGAGCTCAAAAATAAGACTTGTTCTGTGAGGACGCTGATGAAAGTTCAAATAAGAAGAAGTGATAATCTTAGCAATAAAGCTTGAGTAGTGTGAACGGGGACTAAGTATGTAGTTCAAGGAATATAACAGCATATAAATTTTCTACTGGAGGAGCATCTATTCTAGCACGAGAAAAAATTAATCCATACATAGAATATTAAAAATAAAAAATACATATGAACACATACTACTAAGCGCTATCAATTATGGATAAATTCCCACAAAATCCATCTCTTTCTAACACTATATCTATACCTCTCTGATACGGGCATACATAGATCCAACTCTAAAAATGTACACACCCACTACATAATTTTTTGTAGTAGGAGAGCGATTATGTATCCCAACTGAAGAACCAACCCCTCTGATACCAGCACACACATACATACATATGTATATCCAACAATACATTTTTAGTAAGTGAGTATGTATATCTACAGAAAACAAATTTCTATGATAACAATATTATTGATAGCCATCCAATGGTGAACCTCTAAATCCCTAATGAATTCATATATATTAAACTGGAGAACCAAATTTCTATGATCACTATATTATTAATACCAAATAACGAACCTACAAATCCCTATTGATGGGATATCAGAAATTATAAGGCAACACCTCCATCCCTCTCTCTCTCTCTAATACAACAAAATATTAAGGTTAACGCCCACTCTCTCTCAATTACACACACACATACTCATTTCTGACGTCACAAACCATGACCTTACACAACAGACCAAGAGAGAAAGAGATGGATATAGTGTTAGATAGAGACGGATTTTTCCATCCTCCATTACCTATCTACTCATGCAAAAAATTACATTGAGGGCCGCACGCACCTCCTAAAACGCACCTTATCGGTATGAAATTTGTTTGTACTTTTTTTACAACTCTAATATATACACATAGTATATACAATTTTATAATTATGCGTTTAGAAAATATATTTTGGTGGTCATTAAAACAAAAACTATTACTAAATAAATCCTATCCTACACGCAAAGAAAAAATATGGTTGAGGCAACCATAATCAAACAGCAACATACTATGATTTAATTATATGGTTGCAGTCAAATCATATTATTGTTAATAGAAAAGCAAACTTTAATTATATTATTATCTGAGTTAATAATAATATTATCTACAAGAACAATTGACTTTGTTGTACCTAATCTTATTATTGTTAATATGACAACACTATTGTAAGATGTGACTAAAATATAATTGAGACTCACCCACCATACCATGATCTTATATTATATTAATATTGTTAAATAGGCCCACAGTATTATTTAATGTAATAATACTATTTTGTTTTTTAATCATATTTTTATTGTAGAAAAAGCTGTGCGTTAAATTCGAAATAAAAATAAATTAATATTATTGACATAAAATGTATATATAGAAATGTATACTTACACGACATACAGACATGTCTCTATAAAGAGATACACAAATGTTTATATATTTTTATTGGCCAACCCTTTTGACAAATTATGTTGTAGTCATAAATTTTTAACAAAACTGTACTGTTAAACTCTAACCATATCACACTTTTTTATGGATGTGATAATGTGATTATTAAATTCAAACATTACTCTGTTTATCGTAACAAAATAAATGTTTAAAATAACAATAACTAGTTTTCAACGACCACACATTTGTTTCAGAGAACATAATATTGTTTTCTCAACCATTAACAGCCATATCTTTTCTTTGCGTGTACGTCAAATCTCTTAATGTTACAAAAGAAATAAACATTATTCTGGTGTTCATATTATTAGGCTGAGTTTAGATCTGGAATTTCATGTGATGTCATTTTGTGGTATCATTTTCATATGTGTACAATGCCGTCTTCACCGAATTTTTCGCTGATACACAATTTTGTTGTGTCATTGTGACGAGAAAGAGTCCCATCTCTAAAGTGCCCAGGAGACGTACAAATAAAACCATCAATCGGTAAGAATGTGTTGGTGTCGTTTAATTGATGATTTTTCAGAGACGTACAAATAAAATCGTCAATCAGCATCTACTTATATAAATAATAATTTTTCTATCTTTCACTATAATTTTTCTTCTATTATTATTATTATTATTTATCTATAGAACTAATAGGCGAATATGTTTTTTTGTAATCCCTTTTACGCTGGTACCACTGCACCGATTTTAAAAAGATTTATATGGTTTTAAAGGATTTTCCGTACAGATGTGCAGAATCTATATTTTACTGAAATTTGTTTAGTATTTTGGGAGCTATAAGTGTTTAAAGTTGCTACCACTACATGCACACATATTACCAGCGTTGTCAGCTTGGTGCGTTTCGCACCATTTTTGGTGCTTTTTGAAATTTTTTGTGCGAAAAATTTCTTAGTTCGTGCGTGGTGCGCTTTTTTAAAATTTCCGGAAAATTCTTCTTGTGAAACTTGCTAACTTCCTGATAGTGTTAATTACCATATTAATAGTAATGATGTTATTAAACATCGCAATTTGAAATGAAATCTGTCTAACGTCCCGATGATAGCAATAGTTATGAAAATATCGCCCTTTTTATATAAAATTCTCTTTTATAGCGCTGCAATTAGCAAATAGAAAAAGTTGCGAACCTAAAATATTTTTATGAATTAGACCTTTAATATGAGTAAATGTGTTAAACATTTGATAAATTGATCTATATAATAAAAATTAATATAAACAAATTTGTTAAGTTTTTATAGGTATTTTTTTAAACCCTGAACTGTAAAATCCCTTTTAAGTGTTAAATTTTTAACACAAAAAAATATACTTTTTATGCAAAATTAATTCAATAAACATTTAAAACTAAAAAAAGAAAGTCTTAGTTTGGTGCGTTTTTTTTTGCAAAAGGCGCGTTTTTTCTCTATTTTGGTGCGTTTTGAAATTTCAAAGTTGACAACGCTGCATATTACACACGCATTTATTACGTTACAAGTAAAAAATAAACAAAAAATGTGCGTGTGTGTGTGTTTGTATTATCCCTATCGGAAATTTGGCTAACTTTAAGCTAACTATTTCGCAACTAGTACTGACTACACTTGGATTACTTTGCAATGTAATCAACTGACTATTTTAACATTGCGATTTCCTAGGCGGTAGTCAATTGTCTCACTAGGTACTACTTTAAGCTAACTTAAAGTTGACTTTTTTAAATCACCTAGCAGTCAGTAAATTTTTTTTTTTTATAATGCATGTATTTATTTATTGTATCTTCATATGTGAACTAACAATAAGTATTCAAATCTTAAATCTATAAAAAAAAAAAAATTATTAGGCCCGACCAGTGTCGGACATAAACTTAGTGGTAGTTATAAATAATACATTAGTAGTGATAATCAAAAAAAAAAAAAAGGGGGGAAAGTATTTTCAAGTAGTCCCATCTGGAGTGTTAGGTATAAGAGCCCGTGTGTCCCTCTTTTTTAAGCGGATGTGTCCAGTAAAGTTCAAAATATTACGAGCAAGCGGATTAGGATGTGATTCGAGTTTTGTTAAATATTTGCCTGCGTATTTTGCAATTTCTTCAGTCACTAGTGGCATATTTAAATAACGATGTATAATAGAATTTTGGATGTACCATGGAGCCGATGTTATTAACCGTAAAATTTTGTTTTGCCTTCGTTGGATTCTCTCGACATTGGAAGCTGAAGCAGTGCCCCATAACTGAATTCCGTAGCACCATATTGGCTTCAAAAGCGACTTGTACAGTAAAAGTTTGCAGTCTAAGCTGAGTGTTGAGTTTCTGCCAATCAACCAATAGATTTGAGTTAACTTAAGTTTCATCTGAGTTAACTTAGAGTCAATATGATGTTTCCATGTAAGTCTTCGATCAAGGTGTATACCAAGGTATTTCACTTGGGAATGTTGAGGAATATTATGATTGTTGATTCGAATGGGGGAGCAAGTATCTCTTCTTAGGGTGAACGTTATATGGACACACTTTTGTTCATTGACTTTAATTCTCCATAAGTTCAACCATATTTCCAGCTGAGTGATATGTTCCTGGAGATTGCGGGATGCCTCATAAGGGTTTTCGTGCACACTCATACAGGCTGTATCATCGGCAAAAGTAGAAATATGGATATTATTGCTCACAGGCATATCACAAGTATATATTAAATACAAGACAGGACCCAGAATACTACCCTGGGGCACACCAGAAGATATAGATTCGGGCACACTCGTGAACTCTCCTTCCACAACAGTGAACTTCCTATCAATAATATAACTTTCCAAAAGCTTTTGAATGTTTATTGGCAGATATGTCTTCAATTTTAATACTAGGCCTTCGTGCCATACTTTATCAAACGCCTGAGAAACATCAATAAAGAGAGCAGAACAATACTTCTTTTCTTCAAATGTTCTTCTTACAACTTGGACCAGTCTATGCGTTTGTTCAATCGTGCTGTGCTGACTTCTAAAGCCAAATTAATGGTCCGGGATGCACCCATTATCAGTTAAAATTTTCGACAATTTAGTCATGAGCAGCTTTTCGAAAAGCTTTGAGATTGTAGATAGTAAGCTTATAGGCCTATATGACTCAGTCTTGGTAAGATCTTTGCCCGCCTTTGGAATCATTTTGATCTTGGCCAGTTTCCAGTTATGTGGAAAATACTGCATTCTTAAAATAGCATTAAAAGTAAATAGCAGGATTCTTATTGCAATATGAGGCAAGTTCATGAGCATTTTGTTACTAATGCCATCAATACCTGGAGCTTTCTTCGGGTTGAGTTCAGCAATTACTTTTTGTACTTCACGCATCTTAAACCTTAAGGGACGAGGGGGTAGAGAAACTACACTCGGTAAATCAGCAGTACCCGTACATGAATTGGGAGTGAATACAGATTTTAAATGCTCAGAAAATAAGTTACCTTTCTCACTATCACTTCTTGCCCAGCCTCCGTTCGCAGTACGCAATGGTGATTTAAGATCAACGGGTCGTTTAAGATTTCTAGTAGCGCGCCATAAAGAGTAATTAGATGCGGACGTTACATCAAGACCTTCTAAATACTTTTCCAGTAGTGCAGTTTTTTCCGACGATAGCAGCTCTTTGAGTCGTTTAGTACATTCTTTAAGTCTGATTTTATTTAGGGGTGATCTGTGTTGTTGCCATTCTCTTCTAGCTCTCCTTTTTTTACATACAAGACGTTCAATTTCCGTAGAATAAATTCTGTTAAAGCCGGTCTGCGGATAGGAGGTAGTGGCGTGTTCAGCAGCCTGTTTAATATTTTCGTTAAGATTGGCAATGTTAAATTCAATATCATCGCATGATCTAAGCTGAATGTTTTCTACGCAGTGACTACTAAGATATTTTTTGAATACCAGCCAGTTGATTCCATTAATCATCTTCACATATGAGTTAGTTAAATCACTCCTTAGTGGGTTGAAAATTGTAACTATTGTTGGAGAGTGATCGGAGGATAGATCTAGAGAGGCCTCTACATGAATTAAGTCCCTATGAATATTTTTCGTGACGGCAAAATCTATAATATCTGGAATTTTTCTTACGTCAGTAGGCCAGTAAGTAGGCTCCCCACTCGAAATGACATCTAAGCCCATTTTTGAAATTGTATTGAACAAGGCTCGACCTCTATTTGTAACAAGACGCGATCCCCAGTACGTATGTTTTGCATTGTAGTCACCAGCTGCCACGAAACAAGATCCAAGCGATTTGTAGAACTTCTCATACTGATCTTCGCTAACTGAAAATCTGGGAGGTGAGTAAATTGATGATATCACGAAATTCGCACAAAAATTTTCCACGAAAATATTCGTTGCTTGCAAATATTCTTCACTAACGTTGTCAAGGACATAGTGCTTGAGTCTTGACTTAATCAGAATTGCTGATCCACCACATGCTCTCTCTCTCGGGTCCTTTGTATGATATAAAGTGTAACCATTTATTTTAAATAAGCTTCTTGAGGTCAAATGAGTCTCAGAAACCAACATTATATCAATATTTTTTTCCATGAGGAAGTGCTCAAGTTCATTTTTATGTTGGCGAATGCCGTTTGCGTTCCAGAAACATATTTTTAACGTGTTCATGGCTTATTAACTAATGCTTGAAGCAGTGTATTCTGCATTCGCAGCATTTCTTGCATCATACTTGTCATATTTGTAGTAAAGTTGTTTATAGTTAGCACCAGATTCTCAATAGTAGCTTCAAGGCGACTAAAGTTAAAGCTTGAGTTTGAATTCGTTGAATTATTTGGCGGTGGAACATTTTGCGTGGGAATTGAACTAGTCTTAGCAGCATCAGCATACGATACACGTGAAGTAACTGGTTGGCTGATTTGAGCAAAAGTGTCGGAGTTCGCGTTTACTTGTAAAGCTGGAGTTAGCTTGGGTTTTTGACCCATAGCCTGTTTAACGAAAGAAAATACAGGGCACCCTCTATAGTTAGCTGTGTGATTACCTCCACAATTACTACATTTTTTTTCTGCTTGATCTTTTGGCTTAGTGCAGCTAGCAGTACCATGCAATTCACCGCAGATAACACACACTGTAGGTAACTTGCAGTAAGTTTTCGTATGGCCATATTCTTGGCAATTATGGCACTGTACGGGACCTGAACGCTTACGTGGCTCTTCAACTGTGATTTTTCGATGTAAGAGATACTTTACGTTATAAACTGGATGGGCTTCATTTTTTTTCAATTGTATGTCATTCGGCTCCAGTTCAACGCGAAATATGGGTTGGGGGACCTTTTCTCTATTAAATATGTTGGTAACATTTTTTACGTTGAATCCTTGGTCGACAAGTGCACATTTTACTTCTTCGGGTTCAACATATCAATCTATGCCCTTTAATACTATCTGTAGGCCTTTAGCACTCTTAAGTTGGTATGTGTAAAAATTTGTTTTATTTTTTTCGAATTCACTAACAATTTTTCGGAAATCTTTTTCATTATATATTTGGATTTTAGTTTCATCAATATTACCTCGTTTAATTGGAATGATGTGAAAAGTATTTTCACCAATGGTCGACAGTAGTTTTTTTATAAGCGCGTTAGAATTTTTTTCTCTCAGATAAATAGGTGGTGGCTTAAAGGACTTTTGCGATGATGTAGAGGGCTTGTCGTCGGTGTCTTGCAATAATGAAAAACGATTTTGACGATTGGTAGATGATGCGCTGTTATCCCTAGACATCTTTGGGGCAGATGAAATTTTTGAAGAATTTGGGCTTCGCCCACGCTTTACCACTGTTATATATCTGTCCATTCCCACTTGTACCTTGGGTTTTGAGCTACTGTTATCTGTAGTGATAACTTGGTTTAGTGATGAAGGCGAGCCCGATGCGGATGATATCGCAGACTTAAATGAAGAAGTACTAGGCAATGGTAATGTTAACGATTCACTAGTTGGCATTGGACAAAGCGAAGTTGATCGCTGACGAAAAATTGGCTTTGCCGTTAAAAAAAGATTTTCATCAGATTTATTATTTATATTTTTTTCATTAAGAGTTTCAGAACTCACAGTAAAATAAGCATTTCTGCCGTTAGAACTCACTTCAAAATTTTTTTCCTTTGAGGTACTCATACAGAGTATTATTCCTCAAGGGAACTATGTTTGTGTTTACGGTTTTTTTTTTATTTTTGCTATTTCTTGCTATGTAAAAAATATTAGTAAAGCCAATAAGCTTATTTATCAAGGTGAATATGTATTACGAATATTTTTTGTATAATTTTTGATTTTGTTGTTTTTTATATTTGTTTCGTATGTATGTATGTAAAAAAATCCGCTTTAATGTCTCTTCACTATGAAGGTTCAACGAGAACTCGTCAGTAAATTAAAAAAAAAAAAAAAAAAAATTCGGTGGCTCGAACATGTAACATCACACATTGCGTACTCAACGCGCTACCACTCGGCTAAGCTGCCATCTAAAATAACAACAGCAAAATGTTAATATAAAACTGAAATGAGTTTTAAAGTAGCTGAGAATAAATTTGTTGGCTCTCACCAAATTCGATTACGTACTCAACTTTAGAATTAATTTTGGGTTTGTTCTGGATGACTTTGTAGCTAGCTTTTAGTCAGTCTAAGAAAATTTAACTATAAGTTAACTATTTTTGTAGTCAACCACACATTCTCCGACAGGGAATTCTCTTGATCTAAAATCCCGTATTTAATTAAATCGACCAAAGATAAAAATATGTTAATTTGGCATTTTTATTACAAACAAAACCGAACAAAAAATTCAAAAACCGTTTTTTTTACAGAATATCCTTAAAAAAGGACATGGATGATCGTCCTTGGACAAATTGTATATACAGTGGGACGCGCCTTAAAAAAACCTTCCTTATGTTACCCATATTGTATATGTTGGTAAAAGGAAACAGATTCTCAAATTGACAAGACATGGAAAACTAGACCCTTTTTTAAAATGTCCAGCTCACGAGAGGTCAAAGCTGGACCCGAAATATTTTAAATGTCATCTTAAAAAAGTCCAAGGTTCATTTTTAGGAGGGTACATCGAGCACTTTTTTTGGTGAGTCGCTCTAATATATATGGAATCAAATCTAGTTTAGGGGCACCTCCCCAAAATTAAAAAAAAGTATCCCATCCTATAGTAAATTGAAAAGTAAGAAAAAAAATTACATACAAATATTGGCGGCTAGGCTTAGTTTCCGAGTTATGGGCCTCTGAAATTCTAGTACAATATTTTGATTGTACGGTGTTTTTCAACGAATATGACGAGCATTGGTATCACCAAAATTTAAAAAAAGTACCGTATCTTAAAGAAAATTAAAAATAAGAAGAAAAATTAAACAAAAAGACTGGCGGCGAGGCTTAATTATAATTTAATATATAGTTAGGGTGTTTCCCCAGTCGGCACTGCCTAGTAAAAATTTTCTGCCTTGCAAAGTTTTCTTGCCTAATAACGTTTTTCTGCATTGCCGGCCTTCGGCCGGGCTTGAGAATTTTCTCCACCATGGTGTTTCCCGAGACGGCACATCCTAGTAAAGATTTTCTGTCTTAAAAAGTTACTTTGCCTAATAACGTTTTCTTTAAGGCCGGGCTTAACGATTTTCTCCACCATGGTGTTTCCCGAGACGGCGCAGCCTTATAAAGATTTTCTGTCTTGCAAAGTTTTCTTGCCTAACAACGTTTTCTTGCATTGCCGGCCTTCAGCCGGGCTCAAGGATTTTCTCCACCATGGTGTTTCCCGAGATAGCGCAGCCTAATAAAGACATTCTGCCTTGCAAAGTTTTCTTGCCTAATAACGTTTTCTTGCATTGTCGGCCTTCGGCCGGGCTTAAGGATTTTCTCCGCCATGGTGTTTCCCGAGACGGCGCACCCTAGTAAAGATTTTCTGTCTTGCAAAGTTTTCTTGCCTAATAACATTTTCTTTAAGGCCAGGCTTAACGATTCTCTCCACCATGGTGTTTCCCGAGACGGCGCAGCCTAATAAAGATTTTCTGTCTTGTAAAGTTTTCTTGCCTAATAACGTTTTCTTGCATTGCCGGCATTCGGCCAGTCTTAAGGATTTTCTCCCCCAACGGTGCTTCCCGAGACGGCGCAGCTTAATAAAGATTTTCTGCCTTGCAAAGTTTTCCTGCTTAATAGCGCTTTCCTGCATGACCTACAAAGAGTTCATTTTTACCATTTCAGGAAACGTATTCTAAAAAGCTTTAAGATGATAACAATATTCGTCATATTCGTTGGAAAACACCGTATAATCACAATATTGTACTAGAATTTCAGAGGCCTATAACTCGGAAACTAAGCCTCGCCGCCTATTTTATTTATTTTTATTGTTCAATTTACTATAGGATGGGATACTTTTTTTAATTTTGGGAGGTGCACCTAAACTATATTTAAGCCTATATGTGACAGCGCATAGAGAAAGGGACCTAAGGGTAAAAAAAATAAATTTTCAATTTTTTTTTTACAAACTAGGGACTACAAAAATTTATTCGGTTCTCCTAAATTTAATTTTGCAATTAATTCCCATTTTTGGTATCAAAAACCCCACTGTGCGTCGTGTACAGTCAGTCACAAAACTTTTTTAAAATACTGTTAATAACATCCTGGGTATATGCTGTAGTTACTCCACCCATGTTTGTTCAACACCATATTATGCAAATTTACTTTGTATAATATGTATCAATAAATAAATAAATAATTTTTTTTTGGCATTTACATATAATATTGGTATATAGTAATTTACTATTATTTAAAGAACTCAAATGGTATTATTTTTTTACTAATGTGCTTATGAAACGTTTTATTTAATCGATCTCATGAATTATAATTTTTTTTGTTGAAATAATTAAATTAAAAATATTTTGTATTGTTTTGCACTGGGCGAAAATTTCCCGGCAAGCCGAAAAGTGGTTCCCGCTTTCCCTGGAAATTAAAAAGTCCGGCAAAAGAAAAACTCTACCCTATACATGTGTATTTGATTATGGTGTGCTTGCATTTTGTTGTCGATAAAAAGTAGTAAGAATAGAGCTGAATAAGAACGTCCAAAGGGGAAAATTTTGTTTCTGTAATTAATTTCAAGAAAAATTAATTGAAATTAAGTTTTGTAATTTTTTTTAACGGAAATCGGTATACCGGTACGTACCGGTATAGACATAAACGGTATTGTCGATACCGGTATTTTCTAACTGAAATGAGTTTCGGTATGAGTATCGGTATTGATACCGGTACCTAATTTTAACGGTATTTGAATCGGTATCGGTATTTTTACGATACCGTTTGCCAACCTTGGTATAAATTAAGTAATAATCAATGAGTTATTTGCAATTTATTTTAAAGTGCGATTTTTTGCGTTTTGCCAGTAATGCCTCTTTTTAGTAAGTAACATTTGTATGAAAACAACTGAACTGTTGATGAAATTAATGAAAATGAAGGGAATTTTTTGAATTTAAATCTACCAACTGAACTAAATTTAACCAATTAGCTAATGTTTTGTTAAATTTAAAAATTTTTAATGCATATACCGAGTGTTGTTGTTAAAGGGTTAATTTTTGGTCGTTAATGGGTTAAACTAAATTTTGAAGAAATGTTTTAAGAATTTGCATTGATTACCATGATTTGGTAGGCGGATTTAATTTCGCACAGAAAAAGTGGTGATTTGAACTATAGTGCACTGGTATGAAAGCCATAAAACTTAAAGGAAGAGAGTTGAATAACTTGAATTAGCTTGGTTAAAGGGATTTTGTTTATGTTTTTGTAATTTCATGTATTATTTAATTATGGTCGCATATGTATATAAGTATGTGTGTGGATGTGTTTTAATGAATTTTTTATGACGTTTAGAATCTAAACTTTAGATACATTTTCTTTGAATCTGAATAAAATTATTTATGTACATTTTGATTCTAGAATACGGACGATTGTGTCGTCCATTTTGTATATCTAGTAATAATAATTCTTCTAATTCTTCAAACTATTCTAAAAAAAACAAACATATTTTCCTGAAAAAATATCGAAACATAAAAAAAATTTTTAATATAAAAACTAGACATTGGGTAGCGAGAATTAAAAAAATATGTACGTATGTGCATAAGTGTCCACATTATGAAATTCTAATATTGCAACTATGCATTAAAAAAAATTATTACACCACAAATTTCCTTGAAAAATTAACAATTCTATTTACTTTTTGTTATAATTTTTTTGTTTTTCATACAACTGAAGAAATAAAATTATAAAAAACGTCAAATACAACTAACAACTTGAAATTAATAAGTACGAATTTCAATTCAAAAGAGAATTGCCGAGCACAATTTTTTTTTAAATATGTACATGTATTTATTTATTGTATCTTCAAATATGAACTATCAATAAGTATTCTAATCTTAAATCTAAAATATAATTATTAGGCCCGACCACTGTCGGACATAAACTTAGTGATAGTTATAAATAATACATAAGTAGTGATAATCAAAAAGGAAAAAAAAGTATTTTCAAGTAGTCCAATCTAGGGCGTTGAGTATAAGAGCCCTTGTGTACCCCTTTTTAAGACGGATGTGTCCAGTAAAGTTCAAAATATTACGAGCAAGCGGCAAATTTTGCAATTTTTTCAGTCACAAGTGACATATTTAAATCACGATGTGTATTTGAATTTTTGATGTACCATGGAGCCGAAGTTATCATACGTAAAATTTTGTTTTGCCTTCGTTGGATTCTCTCAACATTGGAAGCTGAAGCAGTGCCCCATAGTTGAATTCCGTAGCACCAAATAGGTTTCAAAAGTGACTTGTATATCAAAAGTTTGCAATCTAGACTGAGAGTTTAATTTCTACCAACCAGCCAATGTACCTGAGCTAATTTTAGTTTCACTTGTGTAAGCTTAGAATCAATGTGTTGTTTCCATGTAAGCCATCGATAAAGGTGTATACCAAGGAATTTTACATGTGAATGTTGAGGAACAATTTGATTATTGATTCTTATGGGGGAACAAGTATCTTTTCGTAGAGTAAATGTTACCTGCACACTTCTGCTCATTTACTTTAATTCTCCATAGCTTTAACCATAGTTCCAGCTGGGTAATATGTTCCTGAAGATATCGGGATGCCTCGTGAGGGTTTTCGTGCATGCTAAAGAAGGCTGTATCATCGGCAAAAGTAGATGTAAGGATTTTAGTGCTAACAGGCATATCACAAGTATAAATCAAATACAAAACTGGCCCCAGTATACTGCCCTGTGGCACACCGGCAGAGATAGATAACACTCATGAAGTCTCCTTCCACAACAATGAATTTTTGGGATAGAATATAACTTTCCATTAGCTTTACTTTATCAAATGCCTGAGAAACATCAATAAAGAGAGTAGAACAATACTTCTTTTCTTCAAATGTTCTTCTTATAACTTAAACCAATCTATGCGTTTGTTCAATGGTACTATGCTGACTTCTAAAACCAAATTAATTGTCCGGTGTGCACCCACTATCAGTTAGAATTGGGGACAATCTTGTCATGAGCAGCTTTTCGAAAAGCTTTGATATTGTTGACAGTAAACTTATTGGCCTGTAAGACTCAGCTTTGGTAAGATCTTTGCCTAGCTTTGGAATCATTTTGACCTTGGCAAGCTTCCAGCTGTATGGATGATACTCTAGTCGTAATATGGCATTAAAAATAAATAGTAAGATTCTAGTTGCAGTGCGAGGCAGATTCATCAGCATATTGTTACTAATTCCATCAATACCTGGAGCTTTCTTCGGGTTGAGCTCAGCAATTAGTTTATGTACATCACGAATCTTAAACTTTAAGGGTTGAGGGGGTAGAGCAACTACACTCGGCAAATCAACAACACCAGTACATGTATTTGAGGTAAATACGGATTTTAAATGCTCAGCAAATATTTTACCTTTTTCAGTATCGCTTCTTGCCCAATCACCGGTCGAAGTGCGCAGAGGTGGTTTAAACTCAACGGATCTTTTAAGCTTTTTAGTAGCGCGCCACAAGGAGTAATTAGATGCTGGCGTGACATTGAGACTTTCAAGATAATTTCTGAGAGATGCAGTTTTCTCAGATGCAAGCAACTCTTGGAGTCGTTTCGTGCACTCTTTAAATCTAATTTTATATTGGGGTGATCTGTGCTGTTGCCATTCCCTTCTAGCTCTTCTTTTTTCACGTACGAGACGGTCAGTCTGCGGATCGGAGGTAGTGGCATGTTCAGCAGCCTGTTTAATATTCTCGTTGAGATTGGCAATGTTAGATTCAATATCATCTGGTGTTCTTAGCTTAATATTTTCCGTACAATGACTACTAAGGTATTTTTTGAATCCCAGCCAATTAACACGATTTATCATCTTCATATATGGATGAGGTAAGTCACTTTTTAGTGGGTTACAGATTGTCACGATAGTGGGAGAATGATCGGACGAGAGATCTAGAGAAGCTTCAACTTGAACTAAATCCCTAGAGATATTTTTCATGACGCCAAAATCTATGACATCCTGAATTTTTTGTATGTCAATAGGCCAATAAGTGGGCTCCCCACTCGAAAGGACGTCCAAGTCCATTTTTGCAATTGTGTTGAACAACGCTCTAACTCTGGGTGTAATAAGACGCGACCCCCAGAACGTATGTTTTGCATTGTAGTCGCCAGCTGCTACAAAACAAGGTCCAAGGGATTTTTATAAATTCTCGAAATGATCCTCAGTGATTGAAAATCTGGGAGGGGGAGTAAATTGATGATATCACGAAATTTGTACAAAAATGGTCAATGCCAATATTTGTTGCTTGTAGATATTCTTCACATATGTTGTCAAGAACATAGTGCTTGAGTCTTGACTTTATTAGAACTGCTGATCCACCGCAAGCCCTTCCTCTAGGGTGCTTTGTATCATATATAGTATAGCCATAAATTTTAAAATGGCTTCTCGAAGTCAAATGAGTCTCAGACACCAACATTATATCAATATTTTTTGCCATGAGGAAGTGCTCAAGTTCATTTTTATGTTGGCGAATACCGTTTGAGTTCCAGAAACACATTTTTAACATGTTCATGGTTTGTTAACTAATGCTTGAAGCAGTGTATTCCGCATTCGAAGCATTTCCTGCATCGTGCTAGTGATATTTGTTGTAAAGTTGTTTATAGTTTGCACCAGATTATCAAAAGTGGTTTCAAGGCGACTGAAATTAAAGCTTGAGTTTGCATTTGTTGAATTATTTGGTGGTGAAACATTTTGTGATGGAATAGAATTTTTCGTAGCAGAATATTGCGGCTTGTTTTTGAAGTTTTAGCCAGCAACGCAGTGTTGCACTAACAAATTTGTTCATGTTTTGGCGGACAACAACTTATTTGAGGTGTTTTGCTGATGTGAAAAATGTATGGGAAAACATGAAGCCAAACATTGGTTTTGAGCAAAACAAGTTTTCTGCTCCAAACCACGTATATGGAAACGTACTATAAGATTTTTTCAAATTTTTCAAAAATTTTTTAAAATAATGCTAAAAATTCTGAAAAATATCTGAATATGCTAAAATTTGGAATGATATTTTACTAATTATTTTGCTATAATAACGAATACACATATATTTTATTTCGTTTCAACGAAGTTGACTCAAAAATAAAAAAAATTATTAGCATACATGAAAAAAATATTGATATAATGGTGGTTTATGAGACTCATTTGACCTCATGAAGCTTATTTAAAATGAATGTTTACACTTTATATGATACAAAAGACCCGAGAGGGAGAGCATGTGGTGGATCAGCAATTCTGATTAAGTCAAGACTCAAGCACTATGTCCTTGACAACGTTAGTGAAGAATATTTGCAAGCAACGAATATTTTCGTAGAAAATTTTTGTGCGAATTTCGTGATATCATTAATTTACTCACCTCCCAGATTTTCAGTTACCGAAGATCAGTATGAGAAGTTCTACAAATCGCCTGTATCTTGTTTCGTGGCAGCTGGTGACTACAATGCAAAACATACTTAGTGGGGCTTGCGTCTTATTACACCTAGAGGTCAAGCCTTGTTCAATACAATTTCAAAAATGGGCTTAGATGTCATTTCGAGTGGGGAGCCTACTTACTGGCCTACTGACGTAAGAAAAATTCCAGATGTTATAGATTTTGCCGTCACGAAAAATATTCATAGGGACTTAATTCATGTAGAGGCCTCTCTAGATCTGTCCTCCGATCACTCTCCAACAATAGTTACAATTTTCAACCCACTAAGGAGTGATTAAACTAACTCATATGTGAAGTTGATTAATGTAATCAACTGGCTGGCATTCAAAAAATTTCTTAGTAGTCACTGCGTAGAAAACATTCAGCTTAGATCATGCGATGATATTGAATTTAATCTTAACGAAAATATTAAACAGGCTGCTGAACACGCCACTACCTCTTATCAGCAGACTGGCCTTAATAGAATTTATTCTATGGAAATTGAACATCTTGTAAGTGAAAAAAAAGAGCTAGAAGAGAATAACAACAACACAGATCACCCCTAAATAAAACCAGACTCCAGAAAGCTCCAGGTATTGATGGCGTTAGTAACAAGATGCTGATGAACTTGCCTCATATTACAATAAGAATCTTGCTATTTACTTTTAATGCTATTTTAAGAATGCAGTATTTTCCACATAACTGGAAACTTGCCAAGATCAAAATGATTCCAAAGCCGTTCAAGGATCTTACTAAGGCTGAGTCATATAGACTTATAAGCTTACTATCAACAATCTCAAAGCTTTTCGAAAAGCTGCTCATACTAAATTGTCCAAAATTCTAGCTGATAATGGGTGCTTCCCGGACCATCAATTTAGTTTTAGAAGTCAGCATAGCACCATTGAACAAACGCATAGATTGGTCCAAGTTATAAGAAAAACATTTGAAGAAAACAAGTATTGTTCTGCTCTCTTTATTGATGTTTCTCAGGCATTTGATAAAGTATTGCACTAAGACCTAGTTTTAAAATTAAACACATACATTCCAATAAACATACAAAAGCTTTTGGAAAGTTATATTATTGATAGGAAGTTCACTATTGTAGAAGGAGAGTTCACGAGTGTGCCCGAATCTATTTCATCCGGTGTTCCACAGGGTAGTATTCTGGGGCCAGTCTTGTATTTAATATATACTTGTGATATGCATGTGAGAAATAACATCCTCACTTCTACATTTGCCGATGATACAGCCTGTATGAGTATGCACAAAAACCCTGATGAGTCATCCCGCAATCTCCAAGAACACATTACCCAGCTTGAAATATGGTTGAACTTATGGAGAATTAAAGTAAATGAACAAAAGTGTGTCCATATAACGCTTACCCTAAGAAGAGATACTTGTTCCCCCATTCGAAACAACAATCAAAGTATTCCTCAACATTCTCAAGTAAAATACCTTGGTAGACACCTTGATCGAAGGCTTACATAGAAACATCACATTGACTCAAATGAAACTTAAATTAACTCAAATATATTTGTTAATTGACAGAAATTAAACACTCAGTTTAGACTGCAAACGTTTGATATACAAGTCGCTTTTGAAGCCAATATGGTGCTACGGAATTCAGCTATGGGGCACTGCTTCAGCTTCAAATAATGGGAAAATCCAACGAAGGCAAAACAAAATTTTACGTTAGATAACATCGGCTCCATGGTACATCAAAAATTCAAATATACATCGTGACTTAAATATACCACTAGTGACTAAAGAAATTGCAAAATACGCAGGCAAACATTTAACTAAACTCGAGTCACATCCTAATCCGCTTGCTCGTAATATCTTGATTTTTACTGGACATATCCGCTTAATAAGGAGGGACACAAGGGCTCTTATCCTCAAGTCTGGATTCTTCTTGAAAATACTTTTATCTTTTTTCCTTTTTGATTATCACTACTTATGTATTATTTATAACAATCACTAAGTTTATGTCCGACACTGGTCGGGCCTAATAATTACACAGAAAAAAATTATTTGCAAATACAATTAATTTTTTTGTTATATCAATTAAATAATTAATTGATTTTGAACCTACAACGGTTTTTGTAAATACAATTAACGAAATTGTAAGTTGAAGGAAAATCTTAAAAATATTTTCAATTAAATATATCAACAAATAATTTGTTGAAATTTATTTATTTTTTCGACATTTAGTTTTGTTAGATTTCAAAGTTATTTCAATTAAAGTTATTGTTATATTAACAATTTGAATTGCTCAAATTCTGTATCATAATTGTTATAAATATTAACAAGCTTTTTATATACAATCATAATCCTCGAAACGATTTTTTGATTGTCTGCGAAAAACATTAAACGTCTTTGGGCGGAGTTTAACCGCAACATCAACACTTATAAACGGACTCACTCACCTCTCAGCTAAAGAGCAACACTTTATTAAATACGCAAATGATGGATACAGACAAAATATTATTTCTTATTTCTTCTACATGTGCGCATTCCATTATGATATAATTTAACAAATAATTTTTTTGAGTAATTTAATTGAATACAAAAATTAAAATTTGTCATATCAATAATGATGATTGTTAATTTTTAAATTAAATGTTAACAATTTGTTTTGTTGGTTGCATTTCGATGATATTTTTTTCTGTGTATATTTAGATTTAATATTTGAATACTTATTGTTAGTTCATGTTTGAAGATTCAGTGAATAAATATAGAGAGAAAAAAAAAATTAAATTAAATTAGCATACAAAATACACTTTCTGAATTCATAAAACCACTTGTACAGGGTGGGCCAAAAGAAACCAAGGGGTGTGAAAGTTTAATAAGTTTTTTGTTTATTAACTTTTTTTTATTTTTTCTTTCAGATTATATAATATACAAAATGAAATTTTTTTACACTAGGTATGAAAAATGATGTCTCTTAAATGACCACCGTTTTCAGCTTCGCACTGATGGGCTCTTTTTAGAGCATTTTCCATAACATCTTTCAAAACTTGTGGCTGTAGCGTTCGAATTTCTGCAACAATGTTTGCCTTGAGTTCAAGGATTGTCTCTGGCTTGTTCACATACACTCGCTCCTTCAAAAAACCCCAAAGAAAATAGTCGGGTGCTGTCAAATCTGGCGATCGCGCTGGCCAAATAATTTCCGAATTTCGAGAAATTATTCGCTATCCAAAAATTTGACTTAAAAGTGCCATTGTGTCTCGGGCAGTATGGGCAGTGGCTCCGTCCTGCTGAAACCACATACCAGGTCTGTTTTCAAGAGCAGGACGTAAAAAATTTTCTATCATAAACCGATACCGCTCTCCATTTACGGTTACAGCACTTCCATCTACATTCTCGAAGAAGTAGGGACCAATGACATTTTCAGATGTGATCCCACACCATACTATACACTTGATGGGGTGCAATTGGCGTTGATGAATGGCTCTTGGATTTTGAGAACCCCAGAACCTACAGTTCTGCTTATTAACAAAGCCATTCAAATGAAAATGAGCTTCATCACTCATAATCAAATTTTCATCCCTGGTTTAAATAATAAAATTCTATTGTTCTGGTTCTCTGTTCAGTTGTGAACCTCTTCATTATAAATTCTCCAAGTGTTGTCTATATAATCTGAAAGAAAAAATAAAAAAAATTAATAAACAAAAAAGTTATTAAACTTTTACACCCCTTGGTTTCTTTTGGCCCACCCTGTATATTTGTACTATCGTATTAAATATAATAATGTAAAATTTTTTGTAGGTAATTTTCACATTAAAATGAAATACATTAACGGAGTTCGATGTTTGATGCAAATTGTCTTGCGTAAGTGCAAATGCAAAATATCGTAGCTTTTCTTTGGATTGTGTGTGTATTTTTTGATGGATTTTAAGGAAAGGTACAGCATTTTCCATTTGCATTTACGCAAGACAATTTGCATCAAACATCGAACTCCGCTATTAAATAATTTTACACTTTTATTTTATATATTTTTAATGTATGCTTGCTATCAACATAATGTTAAAAATATTATTTTTGCCTTATTCCGCAACGATGAACTTTTAACTTTCCGGCCCCTAAAAACCTAATTTGAAATACTTAATTTCTTCTTCTTATAAGGTGTTTGACGTTTAAAATACATAAGAGCGGCTATTAGACGGTCATACTTGTTAAGGCAGAATTAGTTTGTACGTGCTGTTCTGTTCAGAATCAGCTGTTTTGTTCTGTTGCGGACAAATCTGTAGAAAATAGAATTCAAAGTGAAGTCACAGCCAAAAGTGTGTATGTATTAGTGTGTTGTGATATTTTGTGTACAAGTGTAACCAATTCTATGGGTTTCCAGCTGATTTTTTTCACAGAAAAAGTAATTGCAAAATATATTATACAGAAAGGAACGGCACAGAACTGCAACAGAAAGTAAGGACTAATGAAGCCTTTACATGAGTATGACAGACTTTCGTATATTTTAATAAACACCTTTAAAAATTCGCCCTCTTACCAAGTCATCTTTACCTTTTCTTCTCTTACGAAAACACAAATGAAGAAGATGTTTTAAAAGAGTATGATGATAAGATGCCAAATATACAAAAATCAAAATTTATTGGAAACCAAACCAAGCTGAAATACACGAATTTTTCATTATCCACCATTCTCAAATACCAAGTATGACATGATAGCCGCTCAAGACGTCTTTTGCTGTTTAGGTGGTTTCTATCATTATACATTAGTATGAACGTAAAAATGAAAAAATGCAATGAAATACATTAATTGATATAGGTTTTTACTTATACAAATGAAAAAAATTCACATGTATGTATATGAAATTTATAAAACTAAAAATGCTAAAAAAATAATAAAAAAATGCTAAATGCTAAATGAAAAATTCGCTGCTAAATCAAAATACATAATGCTAAATTTAGCAGTGAAATTGCTAAAAGGGTCACACTAGTTACATCAACAGAAGCAAATACGGATTGGTATATCGACTCTGCAGCAACATGCCACATGTGCTGCGAAGGAACCTACTTTATTAAATTGGACAAGCAACAAAATTATATCATTTATTTAGCTGATGAAGAATTGAAAATCAAGTAGAACTGGTGAGTGTCAATTACTATGTGAAAATAAGAATTTCCGTTTTCGAGATGCCTTATATGTTCCAAAATTAGAGGGAAGCTTATTATCAGTGAGACAATTAGCAGTCGCAGGTTTTCATGTATCTTTTGATGCAAACGGTTGTTCAATTTCTTTAAAAGGGAAAATAAAAGATACAGCAACTTTTAAAAACAATTTGTATGTTCTTAAACAGTCAAATAATGCAAATAACGTTTCTTTAAGCTCATCAAAATGTATTCATGTATGGCATCGTCGCTTGGGCCATAGAAATATTCAAGCAATCCAGTCAAGTGTTGACAAAGGTCTGTGATTGCGAGTGAACATTAAGAAATGTAATTGTGATTTTAATTTCGACATATGCTTAAAATCCAAATTAGCGAGAAAACCATTTCCAAAAGTTTCTATGTCAAGAGCTGATAGTATTTTGGATTTGGTACATGCAGACCTATGTGGTCCAATGCAACAACAAACCCCTGTCGCAAATTGGTATTTTTTAACCTTGATAGATGATTTCAGCCGTTACTGCTATGTATTTTTAATGAAAACTAAAGATGGTGCTTTTGAGAGAATAAAGGATTTTATTGGATTAACAGAGAAAACATTGGGCAAACGATTAAGATCAGAACTGATCACGGTGGTGAATTCTGCAATAAACGAATGGACAAATACTTAAAAGGTAAAGGAATATGTCATAAACTTACTGTTCCTTATACATCCGAACAAAATGAAATTGCAGAAAGGAAACAACGAAGTCTTATGGAAATGAAAAGATGTATGCTAAATGATGCCGATTTTGATTTAAAATATTGGGAAGAAAGTGTGAATACTGCTAACTACATTTAAAATCGTATGCTTTCTTCAGCTACGAATGTTACTCCAGCCAAATCTAAAAATATTCGTGTTTTTGGATCAACAGCATATACACACGTCAATAAAGAATAAATTCAGTGAAGTGCGACTTCGACCCGTTCACGAAGGGTTCCGTACTGACACTAGATATGTAATTCAATACGAACTTTAGCCTATATAATAAATAGTTTTGGCTTTTTTCGTTTTTGGGTTTTAGCGTTTCTTGCTTTTTTCGGTTTTTGGATCTTTTTTTTAGTTCTGGTACTTTTTTCCCCGGCTATGTCGATTTTTTCGGTTTTTGGCGTTTTTTTTTATTTTAAAGATTATTTTTTCATTTTGGCGATTTTTTTCATTTTGGCATTTTTTTTTCATATAGGCGATTTTTTTAGTTTTGGCGCTTTTTTCGCGTTTTGGCGATTTTTTTCGGTTTTTGGCATTTTTTGAATTCGGCGATTTTTTTTTAATTTTTTCGATTTTTTTCATTTTGGCGATTTTTTCGATTTTGCCGATTTATTTTAGTGTTATAATTTTTTTCGTTGAACCTTCATAGTGAAGAGACATTAAAGCGGATTTTTTTTACATACATACATACGAAACAAATATAAAAAACAACAAAATCAAAAATCATACAAAAAATATTCGTAATACATATTCACCTTGATAAATAAGCTTATTGGCTTTACTAATATTTTTTACATAGCAAGAAATAGCAAAAACAAAAAAAAAACCGTAAACACAAACAAAGTTCCCTTGAGGAATAATACTCTGTATGAGTACCTCAAAGGAAAAAAATTTTGAAGTGAGTTCTAACGGCAGAAATGCTTATTTTACTGTGAGTTCTGAAACTCTTAATGAAAAAAATATAAATAATAAATCTGATGAAAATCTTTTTTTAACGGCAAAGCCAATTTTTCGTCAGCGATCAACTTCGCTTTGTCCAATGCCAACTAGTGAATCGTTAACATTGCCATTGCCTAGTACTTCTTCATTTAAGTCTGCGATATCATGCGCATCGGGCTCGCCTTCATCACTAAACCAAGTTATCACTATAGATAACAGTAGCTCAAAACCCAAGGCACAAGTGGGAATGGACAGATATATAACAGTGGTAAAGCGTGGGCGAAGCCCAAATTCTTCAAAAATTTCATCTGCTCCAAAGATGTCTAGGGATAACAGCGCATCATCTACCAATCGTCAAAATCGTTTTTCATTATTGCAAGACACCGACGACAAGCCCTCTACATCATCGCAAAAGTCTTTTAAGCCACCACCTATTTATCTGAGAGAAAAAAATTCTAACGCACTTATAAAAAAACTACTGTCGACCATTGGTGAAAATACTTTTCACATCATTCCAATTAAACGAGGTTATATTGATGAAACTAAAATCCAAATATATAATGAAAAAGATTTCCGAAAAATTGTTACTGAATTCGAAAAAAATAAAACAAATTTTTACACATACCAACTTAAGAGTGCTAAGGGCCTACAGATAGTATTAAAGGGCATAGATTCATATGTTGAACCCGAAGAAGTAAAATGTGCACTTGTCGACCAGGGATTCAAGGTAAAAAATGTTACCAACATATTTAATAGAGAAAAGGTCCCCCAACCCCTATTTCGGGTTGAACTGGAGCCGAACGACATACAATTGAAAAAAAATGAAGCCCATCCAGTTTATAACGTAAAGTATCTCTTACATCGAAAAATCACAGTTGAAGAGCCACGTAAGCGTTCAGGTCCCGTACAGTGCCATAATTGCCAAGAATATGGCCATACGAAAACTTACTGCAAGTTACCTGCAGTGTGTGTTATCTGCGGTGAATTGCATGGTACTGCTAGCTGCACTAAGCCAAAAGATCAAGCAGAAAAAAAATGTAGTAATTGTGGAGGTAATCACACAGCTAACTATAGAGGGTGCCCTGTATTTTCTTTCGTTAAACAGGCTATGGGTCAAAAACCCAAGCTAACTCCAGCTCTACAAGTAAACGCGAACTCCGACACTTTTGCTCAAATCAGCCAACCAGTTACTTCACGTGTATCGTATGCTGATGCTGCTAAGACTAGTTCAATTCCCACGCAAAATGTTACACCGCCAAATAATTCAACGAATTCAAACTCAAGCTTTAACTTTAGTCGCCTTGAAGCTACTATTGAGAATCTGGTGCTAACTATAAACAACTTTACTACAAATATGACAAGTATGATGCAAGAAATGCTGCGAATGCAGAATACACTGCTTCAAGCATTAGTTAATAAACCATGAACACGTTAAAAATATGTTTCTGGAACGCAAACGGCATTCGCCAACATAAAAATGAACTTGAGCACTTCCTCATGGAAAAAAATATTGATATAATGTTGGTTTCTGAGACTCATTTGACCTCAAGAAGCTTATTTAAAATAAATGGTTACACTTTATATGATACAAAGGACCCGAGAGAGAGAGCATGTGCTGGATCAGCAATTCTGATTAAGTCAAGACTCAAGCACTATGTCCTTGACAACGTTAGTGAAGAATATTTGCAAGCAACGAATATTTTCGTAGAAAATTTTTGTGCGAATTTCGTGATATCATCAATTTACTCACCTCCCAGATTTTCAGTTACCGAAGATCAGTATGAGATGTTCTACAAATCGCTTGGATTTTGTTTCGTGGCAGCTGGTGACTACAATGCAAAACATACGTACTGGGGATCGCGTCTTGTTACACCTAGAGGTCGAGCCTTGTTCAATACAATTTCAAAAATGGGCTTAGATGTCATTTCGAGTGGGGAGCCTACTTACTGGCCTACTGACGTAAGAAAAATTCCAGATGTTATAGATTTTGCCGTCACGAAAAATATTCATAGGGACTTAATTCATGTAGAGGCCTCTCTAGATCTGTCCTCCGATCACTCTCCAACAATAGTTACAATTTTCAACCCACTAAGGAGTGATTTAACTAACTCATATGTGAAGATGATTAATGGCTGGCATTCAAAAAATATCTTAGTAGTCACTGCGTAGAAAACATTCAGCTTAGATCATGCGATGATATTGAATTTAACATTGCCAATCTTAACGAAAATATTAAACAGGCTGCTGAACACGCCACTACCTCCTATCCGCAGACCGGCTTTAATAGAATTTATTCTACGGAAATTGAACGTCTTGTATGTGAAAAAAGGAGAGCTAGAAGAGAATGGCAACAACACAGATCACCCCTAAATAAAATCAGACTTAAAGAATGTACTAAACGACTCAAAGAGCTGCTATCATCGGAAAAAACTGCACTACTGGAAAAGTATTTAGAAGGTCTTGATGTAACGTCCGCATCTAATTACTCTTTATGGCGCGCTACTAGAAATCTTAAACGACCCGTTGATCTTAAATCACCATTGCGTACTGCGACCGGAGGCTGGGCAAGAAGTGATAGTGAGAAAGGTAACTTATTTTCTGAGCATTTAAAATCTGTATTCACTCCCAATTCATGTACGGGTGCTGCTGATTTACCGTGTGTACCCTCGTCCCTTAAGGTTTAAGATGCGTGAAGTACAAAAAGTAATTGCTCAACTCAACTCGAAGAAAGCTCCAGGTATTGATGGCATTAGTAACAAAATGCTCATGAACTTGCCTCATATTGCAATAAGAATCCTGCTATTTACTTTTAATGCTATTTTAAGAATGCAGTATTTTCCACATAACTGGAAACTGGCCAAGATCAAAACGATTCCAAAGGAGGGCAAAGATCTTACCAAGACTGAGTTATATAGGCCTATAAGCTTACTATCTACAATCTCAAAGCTTTTCGAAAAGCTGCTCATGACTAAATTGTCCAAAATTTTAACTGATAATGGTTGCATCCCGGACCATCAATTTGGCTTTAGAAGTCAGCACAGCACGATTGAACAAATGCATAGACTGGTCCAAGCTGTACGAAGAACATTTGAAGAAAAGAAGTACTGTTCTGCTCTCTTTATTGATGTTTCTCAGGCGTTTGATAAAGTATGGCACGAAGGCCTAGTTTTAAAATTGAAGACATATCTGCCAATAAACATTCAAAAGCTTTTGGAAAGTTATATTATTGATAGGAAGTTCACTGTTGTGGAAGGAGAGTTCACGAGTGTGCCCGAAACTATATCTTCTGGTGTGCCCCAGGGTAGTATTCTGGGTCCTGTCTTGTATTTAATATATACTTGTGATATGCCTGTGAGCAATAATATCCATATTTCTACTTTTGCCGATGATACAGCCTGTATGAGTGTGCACGAAAACCCTTATGAGGCATCCCGCAATCTCCAGGCACATATCACTCAGCTGGAAATATGGTTGAACTTATGGAGAATTAAAGTCAATGAACAAAAGTGTGTCCATATAACGTTCACCCCAAGAAGAGATACTTGCTCTCCCATTCGAATCAACAATCAAAATATTCCTCAACATTCACAAGTGAAATACCTTGGTATACACCTTGATCGAAGACTTACATGGAAACATCATATTGACTCTAAGTTAACTCAGATGAAACTTAAATTAACTCAAATATATTGGTTGATTGGCAGAAACTCAACGCTCAGCCTAGACTGCAAACTTTTATTATACAAGTCGCTTTTGAAGCCAATATGGCGCTACGGAATTCAGTTATGGGGCACTGCTTCAGCTTCCAATGTCGAGAGAATCCAACGAAGGCAAAACAAAATTTTACGGTTAATAACATCGGCTCCATGGTACATCCAAAATTCTATTATACATCGTGATTTAAATATGCCACTAGTGACTGAAGAAATTGAAAAATACGCAGGCAAATATTTAACAAAACTCGAATCACATCCTAATCCGCTTGCTCGTAATATTTTGAACTTTACTGGACACGTCCGCTTAAAAAAGAGCGACACACGGGCTCTTATACCTGACACTCCAGATGGGACTACTTGAAAATACTTTCCCCCCCCCTTTTTTTTTTGATTATCACTACTAATGTATTATTTATAACTACCACTAAGTTTATGTCCGACACTGGTCGGGCCTAATAATTTTTTTTATAGATTTAAGATTTGAATACTTATTGTTAGTTCATATATGAAGATACAATAAATAAATACATTTTTTCAAAAAAAAAAAAAAAAATATATATTATAATACGTTTCATATATTAGTTCATATATAATAGTTTTGCCATGTATAATCCCATACATTTCCATACATGAATTCATACATATTCATATAAAGTTATATACATTCATATATTACAAATATTTGACCATATATAATTTTTTTAGCTGGGTTATCAGTAAAAATTTACTGAATTTTTTCAATAATCAGTAAATTTACTGCTTACTGCAATTTTTAATGCAGTACATATGTATATACTAACCAAGTAAGTTAAATAAAACAAACAGAGACCAACAAATTCCTATGTATTGAAAGTTTGCATACTTTTAATTGATTAATTAAACAAAATATACTAAGAGCATAAGTACTTCCAACTTAAAAAAAAAATTTAATTGCTAGATGTTTACACATCTCCCCTGTGATCGGACTCACATTGCTTTTTTTGTTTTCCTTATTTTGCTTTGTTTTAGTGAATTAAAAATCTTTTCACAAGTTATTAAAATTAAATGTTTTTGTATTAATTTTATTTATATGTTTTTATTTGCCTACGATTCCATAATGTATGACAAATAGCTACTAGCTACTATTGCACACTAGATGGTGTTGAGTGTATTTCTATGCAGCTGTTAAGTTTCTCTGTACTTCTGTATGATTACACAAACAGCCTGACCCACGATATCGACAACGTTCGACTTGTCGCACACTTACATTTGAAACACCAACAAAATATTAAAATTTGTTTTTGTTTTGAATGTAAGTGTGCGACAAGTCGAACGTTGTCGACATCGTGGGTTTGGCCCTATTAGTATGTTTACACGATACGTGCTTCGCTCTCTATTCATGCTTCACACCCCAATTATGACCGAATCAAATTGCTTCGCCATACAAAATTATGAGAGCGAATCAAGTAGATTCAATGTACTTGCTATCTTCTCTAACTTGTATCGCAGTTTATCGGCAGTTTAGCTGAACCAGCTATCAAAACAATATATGTATACATATGTGTATGTATGGGTTTGAACAAATAAAAACAAACCAAAAAAACATAGATGTGAATTTAATATAAATAAATTTAATTAAGTTATGAATAGTAAAAAAAGGAAAAGTAAGAAGAAAATATAGGGATGCCTTCAACAACAAAATTTTGAATGAGTCGAATGTATGTAAGTATGTATGCTTATGTGTATATATGTACGTGCATATGATACGTATGTACCCAGCTGGAAAAGTTGGCATTAATTACATGAAGTATTATTTTCCAAAGCAAAACAATGCATCCCTTAGAAACGATAGGGTAATTTGATCAAACACAATTAAAATAATTCATTCATTTCCTAGGACATGTTCTGTGTTAACAGTAATCAATTCAGAAATGAAATATTATACATGATGTGCATTACCTTATAATTTACTATTCATTACCTTTTCCCACTGGGTATGTATATGCGTACGTATGATATGTATGAATGTGTGAATATAAATAAAAAGATGCCACTCGAACAGTGATGCCAACTTTTTCAGAGCAAAAAGCACTGTGTAAAAGCACTAAATGCAATAAAGCCATATTTCGATTTTGTTCAGTTATAAGTAAAATATGAGTAGGAAAATAATTTAAGTTCAAGACAAAAGCAAATTAAACAATTAAGTAATGGGATATTTGATATAATAATTTTGGAAAAATAAAGTAGAACTCGTAAGCTTATATAATCCATAAAACTGAACTTCAGAAACAAAGTAATTTTATTTACAGGATAAAGATTTCAATTAAAATTTTATTTGTACTCTTTTATATAACTGCCTAAATTAAATCATTCCGTATAGACGAAATATCAAAACACTTGATTAAAATTTATGTGGAAATGTAGGATTTTGGTCGATATAGAGTACATCAATTTGTTACTGTAACTCCACTAATTGTAACTAGAATCGAAATAAATTGAATTTTCCGTGTATTTAGCATACAAATCGAAAGAATTTGTATTTATTTATGTATATGTACATGAGTATAAATATGTAGGTATGTGTCAATGAATTAACAAAAACTATTTACTATGTATGGATGTACATTATAGAGCTGCAAAACTATCGATAGTACTATCGATAGTATCGATAGTTTTGTTGTAAATGAAATATCGATAGTTTTTTCCACTATCGATACTATTGGCAAAAAAAAACAAGTAATTAAAAGAGTAAAAATAATCGAAGTCAGTAAACAGTAGCCGGGAGCTTTGAAGCAAATTATCCGTAGTTGATTTATGCTTTTGTACAGCGATGGAAAAGTTGGTACAATTGTATAATTTTAGCGTTATTTGAATGCCAAAAGTACCGTAGCACCGCAATGACCCATTTAGCACTGCTGGAATCTCTTTATGTTATATTACATGACAAAAATAGCATTAAAATATACTAACCCCCTTATGCAAAAAATAATGCGTGCTTGAAGTGTACATTAAAAAAAATTTCCATAGAAAACCCGGTTTTAACGTTCACTTATTTTTTTCCACAAGGGGGTTAATCTTTAGCTCGAAGGTATTACAAAATTAAGTAAATCAAACGATGTTTTCCGGTACTTAAAGAATTGCTGGAGGAATGTTATTTATTCCAAATTCATCTGCAAATGTGGAAATTTTATTTTCCTACCAAGGAGAGAAGCCGAATATTTGCATCGACTGTGAACAATCGAATAAGAAAAAAGGTTATAAACGTAGTATATCGTAAATGTTACTTTTATATTCAGATCCCAGCAAGTAATATTCTTTGTGAACCTTCTGGCGTTTTGTTAATTGATTTTTAGTTAATTAAAAAGTACAAGTATTAAAAAAATATAAATAAAGAAAGATTGTACCTATCGTACTGAAAAAATTAAATTTTTTTTTGAAAGTTAGTACAATTTGTAAATATGACATCGCATCCCTGCTTCTGTATTCATATACATACATATGTATGTATATGAATTTATTTATAAATCCAAGTGTTATTCGACAAATAGTAGTCACAAGTATCTTAATAAATTCAACATAGTCGACACAAAGATAAATTTTGGTGGTACTGATATCGCGACGGCCGCCAATCGTCTCTTATGATAAAACTTTACAGTTAGTGTCTTAAAAGTTATCAACAATGTTCGCATTTTGATAATTCTAAACCATGGGTAGGCCCATAAAGTTTTAAGTTCAATAAAAAAGTATATTTTCGATAATATGACCGCTTACGATAAAATTGAAAAAAAGGCTTGATATATTTTTATATACTAATGAAAATGTTGAGGACTCTGGATTTTTTTTCGAGTCAAATGTAGTTTAGATATCGATAGTATCGATAGTTTTACATGAAACTATCGAAACTGTCGAGTGGAGCGACTATCGATAATTTTGCAGCTCTAGTACATTAGGGTGTTCTCAAAAAAAAATCCTTTGTTTTTCTCAGAACCAGTATTCAAACTTTAGTTTAGGTAAAAAAATAAGCCTGTTAAAATATCAGCTCATAATATTAATGGTGATATGGTGCGCATCGCACTTTTCAATTTCCCATACGATTTACATAAATTGATTTTATTCACTCTGATTGTCATGAGTAAAGAACGGAATGTCCTACAGTAAACTTCTTGGTACGCTTTTGTGGAAAATTAAACGCATAAAGTTTTTTGATAAGTTAGCTGTATCAAAAGTTATTTACAGTCCAAATAAAATTTACCCTAAATTTATACGATTTTTCAAGAAAACAACAGAAATATTATGTAATTCCAGAAAATTTTACCAATTTCCATACAAAATACAAACAGGGCTTTTAACAAATTCCAAAGAAGTGTTTTTCGTTATAATAGAGAAATATAAAAAAAATTTTATAAGTTTTTCAATTTATTTTAGTCATAGCTGTAATAAGTGAATGGAATGGAAATTAAAAATATTTTTATTTCAGATTTAGCTTAATCTTAAATTTTTTTTTAGAGTGTTTAATTTTCTACAAAAGCGTACCAAGAAGTTTACTGTAGCACATTCCGTTCTTTACTTATGACAATCAGACAGAAAAGTGGAAATGTTTATTTGTTGTTTTGTGTAAAGCCACCATACTATCACAAATTTATATTTAGTGAATTTGTTAAACGCACTAAAAGCACTAAAGTCAAAGGTGAAAAACACCAATTTCAGGTATTTAAAAAAAAGCACCTAGTTGAAAAATTCCGGACTGTTATGAATTAAAAAGCACTAAATCTAGTGCGAAAAGCACTAAATTGGCACGCTGCACACGAAGCACGAAGGCGTCGCCTTACGATTAGTTAACGATTACATGCAGCGTTGCCAAATTTGCAGTTTTAACTGATTTTAGTAGTTTTTTAAAGCATAGAGCAGTTTTGCAGTTATTTGCTTAAGAAATAAGTTTTTCTACAATATGAGCAGTTTTTAATTTTTAATGTATCTCAAGTTTGTTATTTTAATTTTACCCATTTTGCTAAATATAATAGTTCAGGTTTATTAGTACTTTTTCAAACACCAAGAGAAAGTTCCTTATGGAATTTGGTCTTATTGTTTGCAAGTTGGGTTCATACGGACGTAGCACTTCCTTTGTTAATATTAATTTGATTTGCCTTATTGAAAAAGAACAAGAAGTTTGTTTCTTCATTGAAATAATTCGATCCCTTATAGAATGAGATAAAACACGTCGAAGTACTCGTATATACCAAATTAGAGGATAGACCCCATAGAATTTAAGGTCATAGACATTTTTTCAGAACTCTCTTAGCAAAATTTCAGTAATTCACAGAAAAACACCATTTTATTTTGGCTAAGTAAGTGTATTAAATAAATTAATTATTTTGCACTTCAAGTAAAATAAAATCTTAAAAAACAAAAGCAAACACTTTAGTTACCTTATATATTGAATTATTGATCCAATTAGTTCTTAAGGTTGATTCGGAAAAAAAGAATTTCTCTGTGTAATTTAATACGAAATATCCCATAGTACACTTTCATTTCAATAAAAAAACTTAAGTGATGCTGATGAGGCTTTGGAGATGGTAAAACGTAACAACTTGACAAACATTATCAAGTCATGATATAAAAGTATATAAGTATATTAGGTATAGTTGTATGGTTTACACCCCCCTCCCCTACCAACCAAATATAAACAATAATAAGGAATTTTTTATGGGAAGTTTTTTCATATGAAAATCAGTTTTTTTATTCTAAATTTTCAGTTTTCCAAGAAAATATTATGGCAACACTGATTACATCGCACATCTTAATCAAAATTTGTGATTGTATGGTCAAAAAAAATTTTACCCCCCTCTAGTCAGCCTCTATGTCTCTATGTCAATACTCTTTCTCCAGCGACAATTGCACTAGTTAAAATGTCGACTACTTTCCTTTCATGCGCAAGTAGAAATACGTTAGAGACAACAGTTCTAGTGTATTCCTGGTGATATTGCCAATAGATTGTTTTTCTTTTTTATTATGATGTGCAATAACATTAAATAAATATATGTAGACGAGGGTTACTGAAATCTACTAGTGAATCTTTGGATCAAATATCTCCATATGGTTAAAAAACTACCTTCTCAATCGTGCTAAAGTCTACTGGTAGATTTTCAATGACAACCGTATGTTATATGTCAATAGGCGATTACATTGGTTGAGATGCACCTAGTCAGTAGCACTATTGACAATGTCACTAGAAAATCACTACAATTTTACTATTGACAGCGAGCGAGGAAATATCGATATTGTAGACTATAGCCCCTAAAATTTACTAGTGAATCTTTGGTGTCAATGTCTCAATGTGGTCCCAAAAGAACTACTTAGTCAGCAGTGCTACAGTCTAGTGGTGGATTTTCAATGACAATCTAATGTTAAATGTCAATAGATGATTACATCGGCTGGGGTACACCTGGTACACCTGGTCAGTAGTACTATTGACAATGTCACAAGTAAATCCCTACAATTTCACTATTCGCACTTTCTGCAGGGATCTTAATCAAAATTTGTGATTGTATTGTCAAAAAGATTTTACCCCCTAGCGCATAGATGTTTACACATCAATAATGTGGGTTTAAAGTGCATATCAAAGTAAAATTACCAAGGAAAATTTGACGAAAGCAAATAATACAAATTCACTTGGTATACTCTCATTAAAATTTAAGTTCAATTTCAAAAGAGATCACGATATTAAAATTAAAACTTTGGTACTGTATTTTGGTTACATGAGACAAGATTTTTATTAATAATTTTTATTGAAACAAACAACAAAATATTGAACTAGATTTTCAAATAAATGCATCGAGGCAGAGTCTGTCACAAATAGCAAAACCCAGTTTTTGTTGAAATTAATATACATAATATATTTATAAGAAATATTTATACACTATAGGGAATATTAGAAATGAGATTTAGATGACGAAAAATAAAAATAAAAATTTTGACCAGCATATTAAAATAAAAAAATTTAGATATATCGAAATATGCCTGAAAGCGTAAATTATCCTCTAAAATTTCGAAAATATGCTAAAAAAAATATATGTAAGACTAAAATATGCAAAAAATAATGCTTTAAAGGGTAAATTATGCAAAAATGTGCACTAACAATTCAATGCCAAAATTCATAAAAAGTTCTGAAACGGATAAATATCTTGTTCCCACATTAATACGTCACACAAGAAAAAACATGCAATTGGATATTTGCGGTTTCCCTGGTTATTATATAAAACTGTTTTTTATTTTGTGTAAATAACTATTATAAAATAAAAATACATATGTACATATCGTCGCTGTTTTAACTAACTAACATAACTAAGTCCTGATTCACACACGTAAGGTCTGAGTCGTCAAGTCTTGAGTTTTTAGGAGAGAGAGGAAAAGAGAATGGAAAGGGGTACAAACTTGACCGTACCAGTCAAGTTGGCTTTTTCCTTTTGTTTTGTCATTCGTAATACTCTACTACAACACAAATTGATGAGACTTGATGAAACAAACTTGACGGTGTGTATGAACGTAAATGCAGGTTCAAAAGAAAATTGAACAAAAACTGATCAGCTAAACCTGATGTGTGTGAATCAGGACTAACATTTTAAAAATTTAATAGGAGAGCAGTTTTTATGGTTGATTTATACATTCATTCTCATGGCTGCGTCAGATATCTTTTGACTTATATAGGCAAAAAAGTAATGCTTACAGTCGTGAAAATTTTAGACAATGTGTATTATGACTTATAATATAATATTTTCAAAAAAATGTCAGTTAGGTCGGTTAGTTAAAACAGCGACGATATGTATGAAGATATGTCAATATTTTTGAAACGTAAAAACAACAAAATATAGAAAGAAGAGTTACAGATTAATCATAGAGAGTAAAGGTAGAATTAGTAAAATCGTATCGTGATGTTGCGTGTCAGCTGACAAAAACCGTACCATATACAATGCATGTTACTAGTTATAAAATATGTCGGCGGTAGCACTGCTGACGTAGGAATCTGCAGAAAAGAGATTTTTCTGTAGCGAATGTCAAAAACGCCGCATTTAATGCCAGACAAAAAAAATGTGCTGTGCAAACTGTTGCATTTTCTATAACTTGTGCACAAAGTTGAACGATACGGCAAGCTGTAAAGTAGAATGATACGATTTTACTAATTCTACCTTAATACCCTTTTCACACTTACTCACATCTTTGAGGAATGCGTGGAATATGTTGAAAATTGAAAAAACCTGTTCACATTACAACATCTTTCATCTGTCATGTATTATAATACTATTTTTACGAGTGTGAGCAACTAACAATTAAATAATAAAATGCAATTTAAAAATTCAGTAGAAATTGATTTAATTGCTGGCTCCTGAGGAGCAGAAACAAATAATGCTAGAAATTATGTAGAAGTTATGCCAGCGGACAGTGATGATGAAGAAATATTAAAAATTTTATCCGCAAAGATTTTGCGCAGACACTTGCAACTATTTTGATGTAATTTATTTCGATTTGGAAAAATATATAATAGGCTTTTTACATTGACACACATTTCAGTGAAACGCATGAAAGATGTAAAAAATGTGAAACATGCGTTTACATTGACAACATCTAGCATCTACCATCATATCACTTGTCAAAAAGACAACACGTTCTGCATAGGTTTTGTTAAAGAAATTATAAAAAATAGATTTTGATGTAAAATTAATAATTGGAGTAGTTGTTGATTTGCAAGAACAAACCCAATTAAAGTGCAGTACATGAAAATTATAAAAGATTTGCAAGAATAAGATGAAGATTTTTTAAAAGGAACATATGTACGAGTATAAGTATGTACTATGTATATACGTATGTCGTTTTTTCTTAGTTTTTGACCAGCGTTGCCACTAGTGAAAAAAGAAATTACAAAGCCGCAATTTTAAAATAATGCAAAACTGAATGAAATATTACAAAAAAATCTAAGAAAAATTTTTTATTTTCTTATTAGTTTTTTTAGTACATTGAAATTTAATACGAGCTAATTTTTTAATATATAAAAAAAGTACAATTTAAAATATAAAAGAAAATCACTAATTCGTAAATATTTACTTCAACGAAGTATAATTTACCACTTTCCTCTTAAAATTTTGTCTAAATTTGATAAAATATTCTTTAAACCAGGCGTTTGAGAAGAGGGTTATCAACCTTTTCTTTTCTTAATTTAAACTCATTTAACTAGAAGCACTGAGTGATACTTATATACTCTTTGGTTGTTTGCAGCATATGTACATATTTACACTAAACTATTTTTTCCAATTTCTTTTCATAATTTTAAGCTAAAAATTTGCTCCACAATTTTAAAATTGACGCTACTGTATTAGCTGATAACTCATTCTTGGGGTATCAGTTTTAATTAACATCAGTTTACTTAAAAAAAAACTTTAACAGAAGCGTTTAAGAATGGTAATATCACAACTTTTAAATTTGGAAAGAAAATATCGCAGCACAGTTTTTGCTTTGAGAAATTTTAGACCAATAAATTTCAAAAAGTGCATATTCACGCCACTCATTGTCTAATTTTTGATAATCTAGCTTAACAAATGGAAATCGATTTTTATTTCAATGATTGTGAAAATTCTGATTATACTACATCAATAAAAATTATAAAGGTCATCATGAAAGTTTATTTTTTTTTTAATTTGTGTTTTGCCTCGGAATAGTATTTTAAGCAGCTAAATTAATATAAATTCCAATTTTTGCTAACAAGTTGCTCGTTTTTATTGGTAAACTAAAAATTAAAAAAATAAGCCTTTTGTAATTAGAAAAAAAATTTGGCACAACTTTGATTACTTCAGCTTTTAATTTGTATAAAAGCAGGGATTAGCTCCAAGATAATATGAAGGAAACTGCAAATAATATTTTGTAGATGTTTCATCTAAAGCAGAAAGAATTGATTCAGTTATTTTTGAATGATCTTTAAAAACTTGCAATCTTCAATAAGGCATGAAGTTTCGTCTGTAGAACGTATATAACTCGATTTTGTCTTTAGTCAACTCGTGCTGTTATCGCTTTACAACATATAAATATAAATGCCATTAAAGTCAAATAGTGCAAAATTACACAACAAAATTTATAGTACAAAAATACTGCGAAAATATATAAATAGTACAGATTTTGCACGATTACACAGAAAGTGGCAACGTTGTTTTTGACAGAATGTAATTTTGCTAGTGATGGCACTAAAATTAACGAAAGATGTGAGATGAAACAAAATGAGATAGGAACATCTTTTTAAGATGTAGAAAGATGTTGGTTTTTAGTACTGTGTATTTCTTATGGGAAAATGTTAACATTTTCGCAAATTGATGGTAGATGTTAGATGTGTGTCAGTGTAAAAAGCATATAACAGATTTTATTATATGCATACATATACATACATATGTATATAATAAAATTTTACAGCAATTACGGATCTTTTTTTGGGAAAGATATTCCAAAATGTAGCTTTGAATGTATGTACATATGTACATGCATATGTAGATATACATACATACAAACATCTGTATACATTTTTATAGTATGTCAGTGTTGCCATATTTATTTGATCAAAAATCTTCAAGTCGAGAATGAGTTAAAATTTAATTTGTTTCTTGTGAACTATTAAAAATAAAGCCAAATAACACAAAATATTTAATATATAGAATGTGTGTAAGATCATTATGAAGCAAATCAGAAAATTTGTAAGTAGTTTGGTCAAAAAATCCCTCAATAATATATTAAAAGTAATAAAAGTAAAATTTTTAAAAATCTTATTTTAAGATTAAAAATCTTTTTTGTCGTTTTAACTTGTCTAAAAACTTCAAAAATAAGATAAATCTTCACATATGGTAACACTGTAGTATGTATGCATGCATGTATATAGTTGTATACATTTTTTCTAGTGATGACACTAAAATAATCGAAAGATGTTGAATGGAACAAAGTAAGATAGAACATCTTTTGAAGATGTTGAAAGATGTTAAACGTTCAGCCCTGTATAATTCTTATGGGAAGATGTTATCATCTTGCCAAATTGATGAAAGATGAAAGATGTGAGTAAGTGTGAAAAGGCTATAAGTTGGAATAAAGAAATTTTAATATAAGTTAAATTAAATTAATAATAGCTTCAGTTTAATTTTTTATATTCTTATAAACATAAAACAAACAATTTAATTAAAATAAGCTTTAATTTTGCTGATTTGTATATTTGTAAATTTGAGCGTAATACCCTTTTCACATTCACTCAAATCTTTGAGGAATGCGTGGAATATGTTGAAAATTGAAAAAACCTATTCACATTACAACATCTTTCATCTGTCATGTATTATAATACTATTTTTACGAGCGTGAGCAACTAAAAATTAAATAATAAAATGCAATTTAAAAATTCATTAGAAATTGATTTAATTGCTGGCTACTGAGGAGCAGAAACAAATAATGCTACAGTATGCAGAATTAGTAGAAATTATGCCAGCGGACAATGATGATGAAGAAATATTACAAACTTTATCCGCAAAGATTTCGCGTACACATTTGCAACTAATTATATGTAATTTATTTCGATTTGGAAAAATATATAACAGATTTTATTATATGCATACATATACATACATGTGTATGTATGTATGTATACAATAAAATCTTAGAGTAATTACGGATCTTTTTTTGGGAAGGATATTCCAAAATGTAGCCTTGAATGTATGTACATATGTACATGCATATGCAGATATACAAACATAGATACATACATATGTAGACATTTTTGTAGTATGTATGCATGTATGTATATAGTTGTATACATTTTTTCTAGTGATGACACTAAAATAATCGAAAGATGTTGAACGGAACAAAGTGAAATAGGAACATCTTTTGAAGATGTTGAAAGATGTTGAACATTCAGCCCTGTATAATTCTTATGGGAAGATGTTATCATCTAGCCAAATTGATGAAAGATGAAAGATGTGAGTAAGTGTGAAAAGGCTATAAGTAAAAAAGAGAAAATTACCGCAGCAACGGAAAGAATAATTGCAAATTTTGCTTCCCCAAAAAACTGCTTCCCGCAACGGAACGGAATGAATAATTAGACCATTTATCTATTAAATCATTTCATACATATACACATAGTCTAGAAAAAACTATAGAAAAAAATTACATTGAATAAATGGGCTTGAGGGCCAACGTTGAGTGGTTTTTTGAATAAGATGCTTTTTGGAAAAAGTACTTTCTGAAAAAGGCACTTTTTTGTAAAATTACTTTTTGAAAAGATAATTTTTGGAAAAAGACATTTTTTGAAGAAAAAAAATGCTTTTTGAGAAGGATACTTTTTGGAAAAAGTACTTAAAAAGAATATTTTTTAAAACAGGTACTGGTACTTTTTGGAAAAAGTATATTTTGAAAGTACTTTTTAACGATTTACGTTTTTGAAAAATACTTTTTGAATTATAAATTAATACATAAATAACAAAAATTAAAAATTTTAAAAACCCCAGACTTTTTTCAGAAAAGATGTTATATCTTCTAAACGGCTGGAACGATTTTTTTCAAACATAGCTAAGAACCCTCTCGATCAAGTCATCTTTCAAACAGAAAAAACTAAATGAAAATCGGTCCAGCCGTTTGGCCTGTACGTGGACACAGACAGACATACAGATACACAGATACACAGACACACAGACACAATACAAACTTATAACACCCCTTTTTTTAGTCGGGGGTTAAAAATAGAAAAGTTTATTTATGTTAATTTTTTTTTCAAAAATTTCTTTTTAAAAAGTTGAACAAATAAATGGTAAAATTGGTACCCCTTTTCTGAACTTTTCCTATTCAGATCAATATTTATTCATTAGTAATTAAACATCCAAGAAATTTATTATTCGACATATTGTCAGAAGTTTATTGTAAATTGAAATTTATTTGCTGGTGGTTCAGCGTTGTCTATATGCATTTCATTGTTGCTGTAAGAAATCATAAGTAGACTTCAACCACACATATTTTGATTAGTCACAAACCTCTTATCTTATGCACAGACTTTCAAGAACTATTTGAGAACGCGTACGCGTTAGTGCGCGTGCGACTTGTAGGCATCTGTCAAAAAAAGTGTGTTTTTGCATACAACAAGTTACATACGAAACTCTTTGACGCGTTTGCCGCAGAAAGTTGGTTAACTTTTAACTTTTTAACGCGTTGTATTGTTTTGACAACTAATCAGCCGACAATAAATAAAAAAAATTAAAAAAACTAGAATTATGGAGTAAAAACTTATTGAAGAGTTTGAAAAACATACAGTATTGAATAAAAGAAGGATTTGAAAATGTTCCAAGTCTATTTTTCAATGTAAAAATAAGTAAAAAAGCTGATAGAAAAGACGTTTATAACGCGTGTTGTGTAACTTGCCATTTTTCATGCGGTAAAGTTTTCAAACGCATGATACTTGTAGACGAACTGACGCGTGTTATGTACTTCTACCTTAAACGAAAAGAGCCAAAACAGAAAACTTTGCCAAAGCAAAAAAGTCGTAAATCGAAAATAATGCCGAAACTACAAAAATGTTCAACATGAAAGAAATCGCTTCTATTTGATTACAACAAAAATTGATGGAGAGAAATAATTATATTTGGAGAAAAAGCATATCAACATGGTTCTCAAACAAAAGGACATGGTTAGTGCATTATTAAAAAGAGTATAACAAAATCAGAGACTACCTCAAGAAGAAAATGGAGAGTGAAACTTGATATGCTTGGACAAAAAACAAGACTACCAATACTAGTTTGAAATAAGAGGGATTGACGATTAAATTTAAGGAATTCACATCAAAAGTGTCTCAGGTACATAATAGTGTGTATATCGCAGAAGCTCTATCAATGTGGATTTCAAATAAAAAGACTTGGCTGGTACATTATAAAAAATAATGCAACGAATTTCTCAAATGACTAGAACAAAATGGATTTTCAAAATATCTTTCTTTCGGACAAAAACCAAATCTGTCAATATGGGTCACAATTAAAAGATTTTATGAGTAGGTTTAATGAATCAATATGAAGAAGGACTTAGTTGAATACAATATCAAAATGACGAGTTTCGCGTATATTTATATTTGAACCCTATTTATTTGGGTCTCAAATGAAAGAGCTTGGTTAATACATTTAAAATATCCGCAGTAGCAGGCAATATGCTAGTATGATATAAAGAGCTATCACAAGTAGTTTATGCAAAGTATTTTTGTCAGATTTTTGGTATTTTATTAATTGCATGCCTTACAAGATTTGTCAGTGCTTTATTATGCATTGTGCGACTGCAAGCTTAATAAACCAAAATTTTATAATATGCACAAAATAAATAGCTCGTCCGTCAAAGCATTTCAAACAAACACACAAGTGCACGTTGTCCCTTCACATTGTTAGCGCTGCCTGACTGTCGACATAAAAGGTTACTTCCTCTGGGCACCTGTGATGCCTAGCAAGGCGCACCTCTTCTTCAATGCATCGCACTTTACCTCAGAACCATAGGAAATCACCTGTCTAACAATTGACGTCTAATTCCAGTTTACTACACTCGGTTACAGACCGCAGCTCCTTCCTATGGAGTTTCTATGGATTGAGCCCTTTAAACCATTTACGGTTTTATCAGAGTAGAACTCAAACAATTAAATAAGCAATATGGAGAAGAGAAACTCAAACAATTAAATAAGCGATATGGAGAAGATAAACAATAATTCTTGAAAAACATATTTTATTTTTTACCATTTTAAACCGTTTGTCGTGCCATTTTAAACTTGCTCTGATAATAATTATTATCGAATCACTTCGTTTAATTTCCCACTGGGTAGTTACACACAGATAGTGATACAGTGATAAAAATTAAACATTCATATATGGAAAACTTTTCGGGTCTCATATCTCTGGCAAATCTCAACTGATTTTTAGCAGTTTTAATAAACGTACGAGTATATGACTTCACATTGATATCTTCTAATAGTGAAACTTTTCCAATTTTCAGCCAGTTTGAATAATTTACGCCGTATTTCAATTGCTCTTAAAATGAAATACAAAGGAAGCATTTAAAACAAAGTATTGCAAGAAACTGCCGCGATATATGAAAAAACTATATGTTGCAAAAGATTATGCGTTGAAAATGATTTTTGTAAATGTTTTGAACGATTTTCCGTCATCCCGCGTTAAAACATTCCGAATTAATGAAAACCTTGTCGGAATAAAAACACATCACTAATCTAAATATGTACATATATTTAAATATTAGAAGCAAATTCTTCCTTTATTTAGCACTTAAAATTCTCATGTCAGACAAAAAAGTTTTTGTTCACAAAGCCCCAAAAAAATTCATTCCATCGATAACTTTCGATTTTGAATGCTATTAACTTTCGAAAAATGCCTATTCATTTTCATTTTTTTTAATTTCTCATTTTACATTATTTACCTTTCCCCATTTCTTCTTCCATTGTCGATAGATTTATCCGATTTTGGCACAAATTAGGAACACCTTGCTATTTATGTATATGGTTTATTTTCAGACGTCTCAAACTTGACAAAATAAACACCTTCGCATATTTTTTTTTAATTTTGTGTGATTAAATACATATGTACATATGTATAACACAAAAGCATTCAGCAAAAAATTTTAAGGACATTTCATTTCATTTCATTACTTCCATGATATCAATAACTGCTCTTAACTTCACATCGTATTCAATTAACTGTTTCCAAAAAAGTCTAATTTTTACGCTTGACATTAAATATCTTTTACATATGTCTGATATTACCTTTAACCAGTCTTTTTTCTGAGGATTTCAGACACATATTTTTTTAGCAATAATAATAATAGGATACAGCTCACCCCTCAATAATCCATTTCAATGTATTTTTAATAAAAAAAGATTTTACTGAATATATGAAATAATAATTTGGATTATTATGTTAAACGTTACACTTAATTTTAACAATTCCCAGAAAACACCAATTAATAATAATGAAATCTTAATGAATTTCCCTAAGAATCAGAAACAATTTCTGATCCTTGTATATTCCTACATATGTATATACAAAGTGCTTTTGAATAATATTTATTTTTCTGTTTTAACTTAAGACATTTTAGTGAATTTAAATTGAGCACTTACATTAAGCTTACATAGGCATGTATGTATAGTTTTCATTAATAAAATAAAAATTTCACTGTGTAAATTGGCACTTTTATTTTTATATTAATTATTATTTACACTTAAATATGTATTTTTGAAAAAAAAACAAAGTCTGAAAAGAAAACGTTAGTAAATCCCGTAACGCACGAAGTGGACTGACAGTTTTAATGCAGAAGTGTGCCCTTTTTATACTCTCAAGTAAAATCACGAATTCGACGAATTGGACTGGACAGGACGCGACACGAAGATGATGGCACGACATACATACATTTGTGTGCATGTACATACGTATACTATACATTGCGCATAGATGTTACGAATCATATCATCTTGTTCCTTAATTTTTTTTTATTTGCTTTTGTAGTTTTATCATTAAACTGTTACAAATGCGTGTATGATAATGTATGCGTATGCCATTGAATTTGAAGGGTCTTGGGTTGGGTGGAGAATTGTGTTTGTCAAGTGGATGGTAAAACTTATTCAGAGTAAAGGGAAGTTTATTTCTTCTTGATAAACAATTTGTGTATGTGTTCGTTTTTTCCTTTGGGCTTCGCAATAATTTGTAGGAGGTGGAGCTGTTCGTTATGTAAACGTAACTGCAACCAACTGTTGCTTGTGATTTATTTTTTTCCATCATTAGTCTATACACATATTGATATTACTTTTTTGCATGATTTTGCTACTTTGGTTTTATAGAAATATACTAGCGAAAACTATAAATTACATATTTTTACACATGTAACTCCATATGTATGTACATTAGCGTGGCCGTTAGTTTTATGGAGATTTTTTTATTTCTTATATTCTCTCCCCCAAATCTGTTCAGTTTTATATAAAAAAATACAAAAAAAATTTATGGCGATAAGTTGTGTTTTAAGGGGTGCGTCCGCCCCGCAAAGTTGGTGCTCAAACCCATTTATTCAATGTAATTTATCTTGTTTTTGTTGTTGGTACAATTGTACCTTTTTTGGTATTATCCAAACTCGGAAAGTACAATAGTACACCAATGACTAAATTAGTAAATTTAAGGAAATTCCCCAGTTTATCTCAGCATTTCTTTTCAAACATATTTGTTGTGATAACCGAATTTGTAGCCAATCGAATTTCGTCAGTTCCAACAACTAACACACAATTCTGTTGTAATGAACGAATGAAGCTTTTGTAAGCACTAATTTTTCAGTAGCGATATGTGAAATTTTAAAATGAAATGGTTATTACAACAGAATACTTTAATTGTGACTATAGAAATAATTAATTGATACAACCAATATTAATTGGTATTTCTAAAGGAATCATTGGTAGGAATGGCTCATATACATACATACACTCAAAATATTATGTAGGTAAATTCAAATGAAAAATCATTTAAAACAATAGTATTTTCAGTTAAAAACCGGATTACTAACATTTCATTTGAACCAAACGCTTTTTTCACTTATTTTTTAATGTTAATTTTTTAACATACAATTTCATTAAAAACGAATGTTTTTTCTTTTATTTTAAACTACAAAAAAACAACCTACCCACCCAGCTAAAAAAAATTATATATGGTCCATATATTTTTAATAATGGGTGTTTTTTATTGAGGTATAGAACTTTAAGTTGGCATGACTTTTTTAACTGGCGGCCATTTTGTCAGCTGTCAAGTGATTAATGTTTAGTTTGGTTTGCCATTTCATCATGAACAGGTTGACAAAAGAACAACGCTTGCAAATCGTGCAAATTTATTTCGAAAATAATGGTTCAGTTCGCGAAGTTTGCCGCAAGCTCCGTCCATTTTATGGTCGACATAATCGTCCACCAGAGCAATTAATTCGGTTAACCATGGATCGTTTTCGCACTACGTTTACTCTATGTGATAATATGCATCCCAAGAGACGTCGAACAGTGCGCACCGAAGAAACAATTGCCGCTGTAGAGCAAAGTGATGAAGAGGACCCGAATGAATCGATTCGCCACCGAATTGGAGCTTTGTCCATCAACTTTATGGAAGATTTTGCGCAAAGATCTTGGCATGCGACCTTACAAGATCCAGCTTGTGCAAGAATTAAAGCCGCGAGACCATGCAATGCGTCGTGATTTTGATGTATGGGCCGAAAATGAGATTGATCTCGATGCTGATTTTCATCGCAAAATTTTGTTCAGTGATGAGGCTCATTTTTGGTTGAATGGCTACGTCAACAAGCAAAATTGCCGCATTTTGAGTGAAGAGAATCCACATGAGACCCTCGAGACGCCATTACATCCACAAAAACTGACTGTTTGGTGTGCTCTATGAGCTGGTGGAGTCATTGGGCCATACTTCTTCCGAAATAATGCTGGAGAGTCAGTTACCGTTAATGGTATAGAGCCATGATAACCGACTATTTTGTTCCTGAATTGGATGGCATGAATGTGGATGAGTTGTGGTTCCAACAAGACGGCGCTACATGCCACACAGCGCACGTCACAATCGATTTATTGAAGGAAACATTCGATGAGCGCATAATTTCGCGGAATGGACCTGTCAATTGGCCACCAAGATCGTGTGATTTGACACCATTGGATTAGTTTCTTTGGGGATATGTGAAGTCGCTCGTCTACGCCAACAAACCAGAAACGTTAGGGGACTTCGAAGCCAACATTCGTGGCGTTATTGCCAACATACGGCCCCATATGCTCGAAAAAGTGGTTGAAAATTGGAGCTGTAGAATTGGCTTTATTCGAGCCAGCCGCGGCGGCCACATGCCCGAAATCATATTTAAACATTAATGGCATAAAATTATCCTTCCAATAAAGCCAAATTGATGGACATTAAAATGATTTTCTTGTGTTTTATTTCAATTCGAAGCTCTATACCTCAAAAAAAAACACCCGATATATGAATGTATATAATTATATATGAGTATGTATGAATTCATGTATGAAAATATATGGGATTATACATGCGAAAAGTATTATATATGAATTGATATATGGACTAATATATGAAATGTATTATAATATATGAGTTCATATGTGGAAATTTCATTATAAAGCTCTTCATATGTGGATCCATATATAAAAATAAAATTTAATATATGGAGCCATATAAGAATGTATGCATACATGATATCTCACATAAGATCGTTTTTGCAATCAAAAAAGCTTGGTATTTTATCACTGGTGAATTGAAAATCCATTAGAAAATACATACGGTATGCAAAGTTTACATGCATACCTTTAACGTTTAAAAAATTAAAACTTTGTTAAAAAAACCATTCTTTTATGATTTTATACATTTTGGCCCCATTCAATATATCAAATAATCAGTAATTAATTTTATAGAAAATAACAGAATTCTCTAGATAAGAAACAAAGTTCATATAACTGCGAAAAATTATATTGAAAACTATTGTTAGACGATTATTTTTTCTTTTATAATTAATTGCATTAGTTTTTAATCTGATTTCTTAAATTAAATTTTATGTACGAATATGAGTTTTGTGTTTTTTAAATAATTGATTCACCTTTTGACTTAAAATGAGCAATGAAATGACTTTTAGTTCGTTTTTCATTATTTGTCCAAACAAATGTTTCATTAAATACAACCTCTCTGTTCAAAATTTAAAAAAAGTAATTTTAGTAAATTAAATTATTGCACAGCAGTGCGCTTTTTTAATCAAGATAGTATAAATATCAACTTTGCATAATATAGGGAATACACATTCATGTATGAAAATGTATGAATATATATTATCATATATGGCCATATACCCTCATTTTTCGGATCCGAACCATATATGATTCGGATCCGAAAAATGAGGGTATATGGGCATATATGATTATATATATTCATACATTTTCATACATGTATGTGTTAATATTCCCTCTACAGTACGCAAAGTTCATATTCACAAAAGCGCACTGCTGTGCAATAAATTAAATTACTAAAATTACTTTTTTAGATTTTGAAATGGGAGGTTATATTTAATGACACATTTGTTTGGACAAATACTTCAAAACGAAGTAAAAGCCATTTCATTCCTCATTTTAAGTCAAAAGGTAAATCAATTATTTAAAGCTGGATTCACCCATTGTTTCGGAACAAAATTTTTGTCCGGACAATTTTTTTTTATATGGAGTTTGACGTTTCTCGTTTTGAGAGAGAAAGAAGAAGAGAACAAAATTTTTTCGGAACGTTTTCTACTTGAATTGGTTTAATTTTAATTTTTGTCCGGACAAAATCGAACTGAGCTGCCAACTATTTTAAATTTTCAGGCAAAGTTGAACTGAGCTGCCACATCATATTATATGAATAATAAAAGAACAGAGTATACTTGTATTTATTACAATAGATATAAAGAAAAAATAAGAAAAACATATGTATGGAGTTGAACGAAACAATTGCAGTAAAGCATTAAAAAGATGTGTGTGACACAGAAAATTGTAATCATTTGCCGCTGTGCTGCCACTTGTAAAATTAAAACGCATCGTTTACACACGTATTTCATATGGTAGCTTTGATTTTCCAGACAAAATGTTCGAAATGGATGAATCGTCTTGCAAAAAACTCTCAGTAAAAAAATTTTCTCCAGACAAAAATTTTGTTCCGAAACAATGGGTGAATTCACCTTAAAAAACACAAAACTCAAGTTCGTACTTAAAATTTAATTTAAGAAATCCGATTAAAAACTAATTCAATTAATTATAAAAGAAAAAACAATCCGTCTAACAATAGTTTTCAATATAGTTTTTTGCAGTAATATGAACTTTGTTTCTTATCTAGAGAATTCTGTTATTTTCGATAAAATTAATGACTGTATTATCCTTTTGATTATTTGATCCACAATGTATAAAATCATACAAGAATGGTTTTTTTGTTTTGTAACAAAAGTTTTTCTTTTTTAAACGTTGACGGTACCCATATAAACTTTTCATAGCGTATCTATTTTGAAATGGATTTCCAATTCACCAGTGATAAAATCCAAGCTTTTTTTAATGCAAAAACGATCTTATGTGAGATACCATGTATGTATACATTCTTATATGGCTCCATATATTACATGTTATTTCTATATATGGATCCACATATGAAGAGATTCATAATTAAATTTGAATATATGAGCTCATATATTATAATACATTTCATATATTAGGCCATATAATAGTTCATATATAATAGTTTTGCCATGTATAATCCCATACCTTTCCATACATGAATTCATACATATTCATATATAATTATATACGTTCATATAGAAAAAATATATGGACCATATATAGTTTTTTTAGCTGGGTACATATAATTTAAAACTACTGTTTTTTAATTTTTTTTTAACAACCTGAAAACAACTTACCAAAACAGTAAAAACGACTTTATTTTTCAATTGTTTTTTTAGCTTACATAAATTTACTACCCAAAACTGTAAAAACGACTGCGTTTTCACTTATTTTGACTGACAAAAAATAACTTACCGGATCAATAGAAACTACTGTTTATTTCATTTAATTTTAATGCAATATATTTAACCTCCAAAAATTCAAGAGTTTTCAATATGTGTCTTACAAATAAATTTTATTGCTTATATAAGCTAATTGTTCCTATGTGTTTTTAATCGATTACACGATTTTGAATTAAAACAACATGTTCTAAGGTCTGGATGTGACTAACTTTTTTATTTTTTTTTTAAATTTTTTCATTGTTTGAAGTTTTTTAAAATACAAATGTCTTAAGCTACTAAATTAAATTCAACATATTTTTATATTTAAGTAATCAAAAAGAGTATTACAATTATTTTATATTTAATTAAAATTATATTTTGTGTTAACTCGTTTCAGTAGACGCTATTATATTTTTTCTATTGGTAATACAACTAATAACATAGAGTGATAAGAGTGAGGATAGTAAATTACATATCTAACTTAATTATAAATTTACTTGAAACATATTTTATAGCAACGTATTTAATGTTTAAAATATTTAAGAAACAACAATTTATGATTATCGTATATTATTTTTGTGTACCTCTCTGCCGTCTATTACAACCTTAGTACCTAAGTCCTTTTCGACAACTTTTTCTAAATATATCTTATCAACTTTATTGCCCAATCTTTTATTTCGTCGAATAAAAATTCTATCACCTGTATTAAATTTTCTGCTAGCATCTAACTTAGTTTCAATTTTTGTCTGTGCGGCAATTATCATTTCCCGTATGATCGCTAAGTTGTCAATAGCAAATAATCGTAGAACATCAATCGGTTTTTCCTTTGTAATAGAATGTATTGTGTTGTTATATCTATGAGTGGAAATAAGTATTAAATCTGATGTATCGACAACATCATTCTGTATTTTAACGCATCTGGCAATTTCAAGCAAAGTCGAGTGAAATCTTTCCACTTGTCCATTGCATTTACTATGTAAGTCGCTATTCACACTATGCCTTTTTAGCCTGCCTTGTATTGACAATTTTCTTTTGAAACTCCTACGAAAAGTCACACACATTTACATTAAGCCTTTTTTATTCATGCCTTTTTGGCATTTATATACACGTTTAATGCTGAGAATACGAAAGAGGCAAATATAAATGTCATAAATCCCCTCGAATTTTCATTTCGTGCCTTTTGTTCTACACCGCAAGCTTCTCACCCCCTCTCACCAATAAACTAAAAAAGCCTGCCTGCACAGGCAAGCAGAAAAGGCACAGTGTAAATTGCGTCTAAAGGCGGTACGAAAAATTGTTCAATCCCAAAAAAATCTCTCAACATATTTTTAATGGCATTTGACTGAAAGGATTTTTCATTATCAGAAACTATGAGCTTAGTGTTTTTGAAGCTGTTAAGGATTTGTAAAAGGCCAGTTCTAACATCAATAAGAGCTCTTGAAGCTATAGGTACAACAACTGCATATTTTGAAAACTTATCAACACAAGTAAGAAAATGAACCTTGTTAGTTGAAAAAATGTCCACATGAAGTATTTGCCCAGGGAAATCCGGTATTGGTGATGCACCAATTATTGGTTTTGATGGTCTTCTATTATATTTATTTTCTAGGCATATTTTACAGTTTTTAATGATCGAATGTAGCATCCTCTTTATTTTAGGGAAAAAATATTCCGCTATAATTTGTTTGTAATTTTCAGATGCAGATCTGTGAGCACGATTATGTTCTAAATTTAATGTCTCTACTTGATCATTGGAATCTGTTAAGTCTATTACAAGTTTTTGGGTATGGATAAATTTTTTTGATGGAAAATGATTAAGTACTTCATCTTGAATTTCCGCCAATGTGCTTAAATCACAATGTATTGCGTTAACTGCACGAGGGCTCACACAGGTTTGCATTGTTAATAAAAGCTTCTGAACATTATTAAAATAAATGATATGTCTTCTATATTTCTGAAACAGAATTTTGGTTATTTTACTATTATCAAAAGCCTTAGAAATGATTAATTGATTGGTAAACTGATTAACAGGAGCAGTTATTGATTTTATAGTTCTTGAAAAGATTATTTCACTATGTATTGTTTCTGAGTCTGTTTTAGTAAGATTGTACATATACTGTCGCGACAAAGGGTCTGCTACAACATTTTCTTTGCCGGGCTTATAATGAAATTTTGGAGAAAAATAAGCTATAAACGCTTGCCATCTTCTGATTTTAGGATTTGGGTTCTTGTTGGAAGTTGCAAATGTTAAGGGCTGGTGATCAGTAAAGATGTAAATATTTTTGACGCCATACAAGAAATTTCTCAATTTTTGCAGCGACCAGACAATACAAAGTAGTTCACGCTCATTTGTTGCATAATTTTGTTCCGTAGATGAGAGTGTTCTCGAAATCATAGTTATTGGTTTACCATTTTGAGACAACACAGCTCCAATAGCATTAGAGCTAGCGTCAGTTGTCAACTCGAACGGCTTATTGAAATCTGGATGCTGAAGTAGTACATCCTCAGAAGCTAATATGCGCTTTATTTTTTCGAACGCATTAAGTGCATCTTGAGATAAACTGATTTTGACTTTCTTTGACATTTTTCCATTAACATTTCCGTTTTCCCCACGAAGGTATATGGTTAGCGGTTTTACTATATCTGCATAATTTTTAATGAACCTTCTATAGTATCCAGCTAGACCAATAAACGATCTTAATGCCCTTAGGGTTCTTGGTATTTGAAAATTTAGGATATCATTAACTTTATCAAGAGATGTCTTGATTCCATTTTGCGAAACAACGAATCCTAGATATTCAACTTCGTGTCTAAAGAATTTTGATTTTTCCGTTGAGATTCGCATGCCTGAATTTGACAATTTTTTTATTATTTTATCGACATGAGCAATATGATTATTTGCGTCCTCAGAAAATATTATGACATCATCCATGTAAACAAAACATGTTTTCCCGATCTCATCCCGCAAAATATCGTCAATGGCTCTTTGAAAAATACTAGGGGCAAAAGGTAGGCGACAAAATTCATACTTTCCATTGTTAATACTGAAGGCAGTTTTGCATCTATCTTTCTCTGCCAACGTGATTTGATGAAATCCTGATTTTAAATCAAGAGTTGTAAAAAATTTTGATTTACCAAGATTTGATAATATCATTGCAATATCCGGCACTGGATATTTATCCGGTACAGTGAAATCATTTATTTTTCGAAAATCTATAACCATTCGTAATTTTGGTTTGCCGTAACAGTCAACACCTTTCTTGTTAACAACATGGATGGGTGAGTTATAGGGCGATGATGATTTTCTTATAAAACCGTCCTTAAGAAGATTTTCTATTTCCGAATTTATAAAATCTGTTGCTGAAATGGGATACGGATAGCTATGAGAATAAATGGGCTCGTTTTTAGTTAAATTTATCGTAGCTTGCACTTGAGTGTTGGCTGACAATGCCCTGTCTGGATTGGCAAACGCAATTTTGTTGTTTCGAATGAGATTTTCGAATTCATTATGTAAATCCACTGGAACATGGCTTTTATCAATTTCTATTGAATTCACGTGTTTGCATATAATATGGTTAATTTGCTCTTTACCGGTTTTATGAAAAAGAAAGCCAGTTTTGGTATCAATCAAGGCTTCTATTTCTCTAAGAAAAATCATATCCTAGAATTCCGTCAAATGAATGTAAACATGGCAATATAAAAAATGTTGTTTTATGATTCAAAAGGTTTATTTCACATTTTTCTTTAATGAGCGTAGATCCACTTATTGATTTGATTCGAAAAGATTGTGCGACTGGTTTAACACCTTTAATAAAATTGTGGTATCGTATATAATTTTTTGAAGTACCTGTGTCTACTAAAAGATTCAGCTCTTTACCATTTATTGCTTTTTTTGACAATATAAGGTAAGAGCGATCTTACACTAAAAAATTCAGACTATCAATTACATCACCTTCGTATTCGTCATAAAACAAATCCTCATTATCATATATATAATCATTTTCCTCGTTTTCTTCAACGTGATTGATTCTTTGAACCTTTTGTGCTGGAGACTGACCAGAGTTGTTACTGACAAACTGACGTTTGAACATATTTTCATTAGAAATTACCTTCCGTACATTATTATTTAAATTAGAAGTTTCAGGTGGAGATTCTAATTTATTCGAAAGTGCCATTGGCTTTCTGAAGTATGATGTATGCTTATCAATTTCCATTGGAACAGGTGACGAATATTGGAAGATTCGTTTATCAGTTTGTTGCGGTGGGCATACGCATAGAAACCCAAAACAAACTAAATGTGCTAAAGTTCTGGTCCACCTTGAGTGTGCGGGAGGCCTACCGCAGTGGTACCAGATAGTGGCCAAGTTGGTGGCTAGGAAATGTCTAGGTAGAAAAAACTCGTTTCAATAGTAGAAAAAAACAGGAGATCCAATATCCAGTGCTCTGAGAAGCGATCGAAACCTGAAAGAAATAAGATAATTATAATATTTAAATTAATATTTATTAAACTATTAATAATGAAATAATACAAACTACATATTTGATTGAAGTAAGATAAAGAAATAAAAGTATGGGGTATGTTCAAAAGAGGTACGAAAACACATGTTCTAGTATAATGTGTTCAGTAGGTAATTTGATGAATGTGGTATCACTTATGAATGGAAATGTTACGAGGGAAGATGAATGTTGGCAACGCAAAAAAGTTGCGAAAAGAAACGGTTTTTTTTTATGAATTGGATTTTGTTTTTGTCAAGTTAAATTTTTAAGAAAATATTTAAGAAACAGTATGCTTGCTACTATTATGATATCCTGGTAATGGGAGTATTAGAGTAATGTTTTATAGAGGATCATGGAGACGGTAGCAACAAGAGGCCATGGCAACAGAATTTCTGGAGCTTTCTAAGATTTTTTCTAAATACAGTTTGGAGAAAAAATGCATGCAGTTATCATATATGCATACATATACATATATATAGATATACCGATAGTTAAGTAAATGGAGGAACGGTTTCTTTATGTAATGGAAGAAATTCCAATAAATGGAATAGAGCCATATAAAAACCTATGTTTCAGCATTGGAGGGGATTGAAAAATAAACCGTGAACCAGTGAGTAGCTAGAGTGAAGTGAACGAAGGAAAATTTGGGTGGTGGTAACTTAAAGTGAAGCAAAGAAAAAATTTATAAGAATGTTAAAAGTTTAAATAACGAGAAAGCAAGCAAAGGAAAGTGATATGTACAAAAATAAAAAAAGGACAAGTTTACCCTTATAAATGTTGTGAAATATGCCACAAAAAGTTACCTAAATCTACCACAAGTAAAACTATGAAAGTAAAAACTAAATTAATTAATTAAGACATTTAAAAAAATACGTGAGCTACTCACTGGGCGCCACAGAAAAAAAAGAAACAATTACAACAAAACAAAAAAAAAACAAAGAGCACAGCACCAATATCTCACCAACATTAAGGAAAGGAGAACAGTCATCCAAGCAGACAGCCCGTGGTCGAACCAACATAGAACCAGGGAGCATAAAAAAAAGAGGGAATAATCACATAGCCAAGTAACAAATATATTACTAATTTAACAGATATGAAAATTTATACTTAAATTAGATATACATATATATATATATACTAACCTAGAATAAGCCATTTTATGTAAATCGTCGTAACTCTAGAATTTTCAAAGAATCGAAAAGTGTAAAATTTTAAATATAAAAAGGTACATGTTGGAACGTAGCGAATCCGTGAAAAAAAAAGATTAACCAGAAAATTTTAAACCAGAAATATTTTGTATGTAGATTTTTTTTTTAATAGATATGGGTAATTAAAGGTATTTCGGGAAATTTCAGATAAGAAGGCAAAAGAAAAATGGCATATAGAACTAGAAGCCTTAGGGAGCTCCATCAGGTATATTAGTATATTAAATGCCGAACTGAAGCTATTTAGAAAATTTTATACCTTTAAAAATCTCAACAAGCAAGAAGAAAATATATGTACATACGAAGGTAATCGCGAATAAATAAAAGGGAAGTTTGCCATATTGAACAAAAAAGTTCTAACACGTATTTGATCAGCAAATTAAAAATTAAAGAAAGTTAACACATTTTTAAATATTTTGTATGATCCAATTGTATTTAAAACGATAAGTCAGTCAAATTTAAAAGGTTATGTGAAAGTAAAAAGATTATGTTTTATCGTATCTAATATTATTGTAGTAATTCTGAGTTTTTTTATTAAATATATAAATGTTGGAATATTGTTAATTTAAATATGATCGGCTAAGATTATTCACAAGGGGATTTTGATGTGAAGGTAAGAACAAGTATGATTGTGTGAAACCATAAAGGGGTCATAAAAAAAAAACAAAATTAAAAGGAATAAAATGACCATGGTAGGGAAAGGGCAGCTGGAAGCGTCATCTAACTTCCCTAGCAGCAAGATGCCACAAGATAGTTAGAGCAAAAAGTAAAACAGTAAGTAAACTAAATTGCGACGTGTCCTCGGGCTCAGGTGAAGGTCAAGAACGCACCCGTAATTGCTCCACGTATGAGCTGGCTGGTGGAAGCCACCTGAGTGCTTATTGGGCACGTAACAAGTTGATGCCCGCGGCAAAGCATCTACCTTAGCTGAATTATTATTTGAATGAGGTGAATTTATTTGCTGCAAATTTCTTGAGTTCACAAATGAATTGGCAAATTTATAACGTTCATGATTTTGCTCAAGTTCTTGCGCTGTTGCTAAAGCCGTGGGTAGGTCTGGTGGATTTGTAGAGAAACATATATCGCATAAAGGTTTACGAAGACCCGATATGAATACACGCAGTGCGTTTGATCTTGCTCGTTCATTTAAGGCCTTAATAACTTCTTCTTTATCCGTATTAATCATGATAATTTTATTTATAATAAGAGTCAGTTGCTTGTTAACTTTGTCATAATACTCATTTATTGTCAACCTGCCTTGTCCTAAAACAGTGAGCTCGTTTTCTAATAAATATAATGGTCTTTTATCAGAATAAGATTGATATAAACGCGATATAATGGCATCAAAATTAAAAATAGTGTTAAATGAACTTAGAGTAGAATTTGCCTCACCGACTATCTTATTTCTTAAAATGCCCATAGCGACATAATATATTTCAGATCCTTTTGTATAATAGTTTAAAGAAAATTTTGCAGACTCCCTCCACGCTGGGTATTCACCTGCATTTCCACTAAACTGTGGCAGTGATTTTACAAAGATCTAAGTTTGTCTTTCCACTGGCAACGCTTGGTTGAATAGTTACTGGAGTTAAATGTTCCACTCGACTTGGCCTCAATTGTTCGACAGCAATTGTCAAATTACGAATATGTTCTAATATCTCTTCCTTAGTTACATCTACTGTAGATTCAATAAGACTTAATACCTCATTTCTATTCATCTTGTCTTCTTTCTTTTCCTCTCTATATTATACTAAATGTTTTTCTTTAATTTAAATTCGATTTGGTTGCAATGAATGTTCTATAGGGTAAAGAACTCTTCAATTAATAATTATATATGTAAATAGTCAGCAAACATTGAGATTAGATAAAGTGTTAAATAAAATAGTTATAGTTATAATAATAATAATTAAGAAATAATATTAACCGATAAAATAAAATAATAATAAATATATTGTGTAATTACGATTGCACTGCATCAACTAATCCAGATTCAGTTATGGTTGTCAATTGTTTGCGTAATTCGACTTCTCTTATTTCTCCTTAGCATAAATTGGCTTACTATTCTCGTTTTCAAGCAATTCTTTTATGGCATTTAGCTTTTCTTTCTTTTCAGCATAAAAAAATATTCTTATTTTGTTTCACTAAACTTCCTTTAGGGATCTTTCTTTCTTTGATTTATTTCTTTTCAACATAAATAAATATTCTTATTTTATTTCACCAAACTTTATGTAACGATCTGAAATTAAGCTTTTCTTCTTTTATGGCGTTTATCTTCTTCTATAAAGAATTCTGCATTTAAATCCTTGGAAGCTTCTCGAACTGTTATCAGTTTCTTCTTCTATAATATTATTTTTAAGTTTTTGTCTGTTCTTTTTTGTAATAATTTAAATAATTTATGATTTTTTAATATTAAATTTACAATTTATGGTTAACGTTGGGCGCCAGCTAATTGTTCCCTTGTGTTTTTAATCGATTACACGATTTTGAATTAAAACATGTTCTAAGTTCTGGACGTGACTAACTTTTTTATTTTTTTTAAATTTTTTCATTGTTTGAAGTTTTTTAAAATACAAATGTCTTAGGCTACTAAATTAAATTCAACATATTTTTATAATTAAGTAATCAAATAGAGTATTACAATTATTTTATATATAATTAAAATTATATTTTGTGTTAACTTATACATAATTATATGTGAAAATTTTTAATTTTAACAATTAAATCTGAAGTTATAACTCCAACTCCGTCACATAATAGACTTCTAAATGGATTGAATTCTTCCTCCAAGCTCTCGTAGATGGTTACCGATGGAAATATTTTTCTATACGAAGAAAAATGCATTGAAATATTAAAAGTTTATACTACATATGATTTCAGAAATTGATATTAATATTGGAAGGTGGCAAATATTTGGGGTATTGAAACGGTAATCTTAAGTGTCATAAAGTCATAATGTCCAAAAATGTTAAGCTAGCTTAAAATTATTTTTATTTTTTTTCATATAAAAGGTGTTTATATTATTGTCGTAATGTTTTTCGACAAAATGTCCAATAATGTTTAAATGCGTGGCTGTTTTCTTTAGCAAAATTCAACTAAATACTATATATACTGCAAAAAAAAAAAAGAATTGCGAAATTAGCGTAAATTCGCGATAGATTGTAAATAAGCCCTAAAATTGCTTAAAAATAGCTAAAATTTTAAGGAATGCCAAAAACTTGCTATCATCAAGAAGATAGCAATGTGTGATATTAATTAGAAGTCGGCAGAACTGTAATTAAGCTACAAAGTATATTTTCCTGGTTTGTAGTAGTAAAACTTTCGGTCAATATAGTTCAGTTCAAGGTTATCATACAGGTTAGAATTTATAGAGTAATAGATATTAGTATTAAGTGTTGGTTGTAGCACATTGTTGCATTATATCTTTCTATTTGAAAAATTATTATACTTATGGTCTGTTTCACAATAACGAAACGAAACTTTCGACTGAAAATTTATATTGAAAACAACAATAAAATATGAAAATATGTTTTTGTTTTCAATATAAATTTTCAGTCGAAAGTTTCGTTTCGTTTTTGTGAAACAGGCCCTAAATTCAAAAAGGAATCATCTAGATTATACTTGAATGCCTACGTCAAGAAGGCGGCTACGTAAACCAACCAAAAAGAAATAATGCAACAATATGGAGATGTAGTATAAGCAAGAAAAAGCTAAAGTTATTTGACAGAGTGTCTATCATAATGTACATATACATATAATATCTCCTTACCTTTTTTTTAGTTTGTTGAATGCAAAACGAAGAAAGTACAGCGGGTATAAAAATATGTAATAAACCTGAATGAAATTTATACCTAATTTAAATCCCAAAACTATATATTATATAGGATGAAGTTTGTATTAAAATACATATCTAGTGTTCGTACGGAACCCTTCGTGCGCGAGTCAGAGTCCCACTTTACTGAATTTATTAAATGAATTCACGTCGCATGTATTATGCTAAACCAATAATAAATGCTGTCGTACTATAAGCGAAGCACGATGGATGTATTGTTGTATGTGTATATCAGCTGTAACAAGCGATGTCGCAAGACAGCTTGTTTGTAACAAACACTCAAAAGAAGTACTGTTGATTAGTGTATGCTTGTTATTTTTCATATTGTACGTTTGAGTATGTGTGTAATATGTAGATGGTAAGCTATTATGTGGTTAACTAATGTTAATGCATGTGTGTGCCTTTGCATGTGCGCAGAAAAATAAAAAATCATACACACATACATGCATGACGTTTGTACACGCGCTCATGCGTAGAAAGAAGCAAGTATCACAAATTCTTCCGTCACGAAGTGTTTTCTTCTTTACTCTTATATCTACAATACTCAAACAAATTTCTTGCAAACAATGTTGTTAACGTTTGTTTTATAAGATTTCGCTGTAGTAAAGCATTTGAAAAATCCCTCATGTCTTGAAAGTTCTTATAAGATGTCTTGTGCAGGAGACTAGTGGATATTATGTTACTTTGTTTTTGCTTTCTACAGTTGATTTGGCTTTCCAGCATTTGTGATTGCAATCACTGTTCACTTGGCAATCACAAATGCTGGAAAGCCAAATCAACTGTAGAAAGCAAAAACAAAGTAACATAATATCCACTCCTATAATACTTACATGTATGTATGTACCGACGGTACATCGAATAAGTAAAAAATAATTAATGTGATGATCGTAAAAGATAAGCAAGAATAGTTAAACATACGTAGGTAGAGTAATATAACTTCGTGCTAACCTAAATAGAAAAATGGAAAAACAGGTAAAATGAATAGGCGCACGGCAGTGCGCTAGCCAAGTTCCGGCCAATGCACGCAGTGTGTATATTTACAGGAAGCCGTTCGAGCTGTTTTCACCCCACTCATAACTTTGTTCCCCGCGACCGTAAAATTATGAAATTTAAATCATAATTAGAATAAATTCATGTTACCTCATACGCAAAGTTTGAAAGTTTTACAATAAAAGATTCCGGAGATATGGAGGTGCAAAAAGTGCATATTTTAAGTCAAACTCACTGACCTACTGACTCACTCATCAATATTATGAAGCACTTCCCCTAAAGCTAGAGATCTGAAATTTGGTACACAAGTAGACCTAGGTGAGCAATGAAATAGAAAAATATGAAAACCCGAAAATTTAAACCAAAGGGGCGGGGCTATGCCCACAAATATTAAAATTTGTGCTCGTGAGCTGAAATTTGCTAGAGAACTAGGTCTAGGTGGGCAATAAACCAAAAAAAAAATTTAAAACCCTAAAATTTTACCCAGGAGGGCGGGGCTACACCCATGTAGGCTAGAATTAAAAAGCAAATCTAAGGCGCTTAATGGAAGCTATTTTATTGAAATTTGATATACGTACTGCGATAGGGCAAGCCAAAAAAAAATCATTAAAAAAGGGGGCGTTGATACGCCCATACAATTTCAGCGTCATTTTCGTGTACTACGGCTTAGCATGTTTAGATATACTATTTCTGTATGTATTATTATCCGTTTGCAACGAAACTTGACACGAATAATAAACACTGGCCGAGAAAAATCTTAAGTTTGGAAAAAAGGGCATGATTACGCCCAAGAATATTACAAATTTAAAGTTGCGTTGAACCTTCTCGTTGAACCTTCATAGTGAAGAGACATTAAAGCGGATTTTTTTTACATACATACATACGAAACAAATATAAAAAACAACAAAATCAAAAATTATACAAAAAATATTCGTAATACATATTCACCTTGATAAATAAGCTTATTGGCTTTACTAATATTTTTTACATAGCAAGAAATAGCAAAAACAAAAAAAAAACCGTAAACACAAACAAAGTTCCCTTGAGGAATAATACTCTGTATGAGTACCTCAAAGGAAAAAAAATTTGAAGTGCGTTCTAACGGCAGAAATGCTTATTTTACTGTGAGTTCTGAAACTCTTAATGAAAAAAATATAAATAATAAATCTTACTGGCTTACTATTCTCGTTTTCAAGCAATTCTTTTATGGCATTTAGCTTTTCTTTCTTTTCAGCATAAAAAAATATTCTTATTTTGTTTCACTAAACTTCCTTTAGGGATCTTTCTTTCTTTGATTTATTTCTTTTCAACATAAATAAATATTCTTATTTTATTTCACCAAACTTTATGTAACGATCTGAAATTAAGCTTTTCTTCTTTTATGGCGTTTATCTTCTTCTATAAAGAATTCTGCATTTAAATCCTTGGAAGCTTCTCGAACTGTTATCAGTTTCTTCTTCTATAATATTATTTTTAAGTTTTTGTCTGTTCTTTTTTGTAATAATTTAAATAATTTATGATTTTTTAATATTAAATTTACAATTTATGGTTAACGTTGGGCGCCAGCTAATTGTTCCCTTGTGTTTTTAATCGATTACACGATTTTGAATTAAAACATGTTCTAAGTTCTGGACGTGACTAACTTTTTTATTTTTTTTAAATTTTTTCATTGTTTGAAGTTTTTTAAAATACAAATGTCTTAGGCTACTAAATTAAATTCAACATATTTTTATAATTAAGTAATCAAATAGAGTATTACAATTATTTTATATATAATTAAAATTATATTTTGTGTTAACTTATACATAATTATATGTGAAAATTTTTAATTTTAACAATTAAATCTGAAGTTATAACTCCAACTCCGTCACATAATAGACTTCTAAATGGATTGAATTCTTCCTCCAAGCTCTCGTAGATGGTTACCGATGGAAATATTTTTCTATACGAAGAAAAATGCATTGAAATATTAAAAGTTTATACTACATATGATTTCAGAAATTGATATTAATATTGGAAGGTGGCAAATATTTGGGGTATTGAAACGGTAATCTTAAGTGTCATAAAGTCATAATGTCCAAAAATGTTAAGCTAGCTTAAAATTATTTTTATTTTTTTTCATATAAAAGGTGTTTATATTATTGTCGTAATGTTTTTCGACAAAATGTCCAATAATGTTTAAATGCGTGGCTGTTTTCTTTAGCAAAATTCAACTAAATACTATATATACTGCAAAAAAAAAAGAATTGCGAAATTAGCGTAAATTCGCGATAGATTGTAAATAAGCCCTAAAATTGCTTAAAAATAGCTAAAATTTTAAGGAATGCCAAAAACTTGCTATCATCAAGAAGATAGCAATGTGTGATATTAATTAGAAGTCGGCAGAACTGTAATTAAGCTACAAAGTATATTTTCCTGGTTTGTAGTAGTAAAACTTTCGGTCAATATAGTTCAGTTCAAGGTTATCATACAGGTTAGAATTTATAGAATTTATAGAATTTATAGAAAATATTATGACATCATCCATGTAAACAAAACATGTTTTCCCGATCTCATCCCGCAAAATATCGTCAATGGCTCTTTGAAAAATACTAGGGGCAAAAGGTAGGCGACAAAATTCATACTTTCCATTGTTAATACTGAAGGCAGTTTTGCATCTATCTTTCTCTGCCAACGTGATTTGATGAAATCCTGATTTTAAATCAAGAGTTGTAAAAAATTTTGATTTACCAAGATTTGATAATATCATTGCAATATCCGGCACTGGATATTTATCCGGTACAGTGAAATCATTTATTTTTCGAAAATCTATAACCATTCGTAATTTTGGTTTGCCGTAACAGTCAACACCTTTCTTGTTAACAACATGGATGGGTGAGTTATAGGGCGATGATGATTTTCTTATAAAACCGTCCTTAAGAAGATTTTCTATTTCCGAATTTATAAAATCTGTTGCTGAAATGGGATACGGATAGCTATGAGAATAAATGGGCTCGTTTTTAGTTAAATTTATCGTAGCTTGCACTTGAGTGTTGGCTGACAATGCCCTGTCTGGATTGGCAAACGCAATTTTGTTGTTTCGAATGAGATTTTCGAATTCATTATGTAAATCCACTGGAACATGGCTTTTATCAATTTCTATTGAATTCACGTGTTTGCATATAATATGGTTAATTTGCTCTTTACCGGTTTTATGAAAAAGAAAGCCAGTTTTGGTATCAATCAAGGCTTCTATTTCTCTAAGAAAAATCATATCCTAGAATTCCGTCAAATGAATGTAAACATGGCAATATAAAAAATGTTGTTTTATGATTCAAAAGGTTTATTTCACATTTTTCTTTAATGAGCGTAGATCCACTTATTGATTTGATTCGAAAAGATTGTGCGACTGGTTTAACACCTTTAATAAAATTGTGGTATCGTATATAATTTTTTGAAGTACCTGTGTCTACTAAAAGATTCAGCTCTTTACCATTTATTGCTTTTTTTGACAATATAAGGTAAGAGCGATCTTACACTAAAAAATTCAGACTATCAATTACATCACCTTCGTATTCGTCATAAAACAAATCCTCATTATCATATATATAATCATTTTCCTCGTTTTCTTCAACGTGATTGATTCTTTGAACCTTTTGTGCTGGAGACTGACCAGAGTTGTTACTGACAAACTGACGTTTGAACATATTTTCATTAGAAATTACCTTCCGTACATTATTATTTAAATTAGAAGTTTCAGGTGGAGATTCTAATTTATTCGAAAGTGCCATTGGCTTTCTGAAGTATGATGTATGCTTATCAATTTCCATTGGAACAGGTGACGAATATTGGAAGATTCGTTTATCAGTTTGTTGCGGTGGGCATACGCATAGAAACCCAAAACAAACTAAATGTGCTAAAGTTCTGGTCCACCTTGAGTGTGCGGGAGGCCTACCGCAGTGGTACCAGATAGTGGCCAAGTTGGTGGCTAGGAAATGTCTAGGTAGAAAAAACTCGTTTCAATAGTAGAAAAAAACAGGAGATCCAATATCCAGTGCTCTGAGAAGCGATCGAAACCTGAAAGAAATAAGATAATTATAATATTTAAATTAATATTTATTAAACTACTAATAATGAAATAATACAAACTACATATTTGATTGAAGTAAGATAAAGAAATAAAAGTATGGGGTATGTTCAAAAGAGGTACGAAAACACATGTTCTAGTATAATGTGTTCAGTAGGTAATTTGATGAATGTGGTATCACTTATGAATGGAAATGTTACGAGGGAAGATGAATGTTGGCAACGCAAAAAAGTTGCGAAAAGAAACGGTTTTTTTTTATGAATTGGATTTTGTTTTTGTCAAGTTAAATTTTTAAGAAAATATTTAAGAAACAGTATGCTTGCTACTATTATGATATCCTGGTAATGGGAGTATTAGAGTAATGTTTTATAGAGGATCATGGAGACGGTAGCAACAAGAGGCCATGGCAACAGAATTTCTGGAGCTTTCTAAGATTTTTTCTAAATACAGTTTGGAGAAAAAATGCATGCAGTTATCATATATGCATACATATACATATATATAGATATACCGATAGTTAAGTAAATGGAGGAACGGTTTCTTTATGTAATGGAAGAAATTCCAATAAATGGAATAGAGCCATATAAAAACCTATGTTTCAGCATTGGAGGGGATTGAAAAATAAACCGTGAACCAGTGAGTAGCTAGAGTGAAGTGAACGAAGGAAAATTTGGGTGGTGGTAACTTAAAGTGAAGCAAAGAAAAAATTTATAAGAATGTTAAAAGTTTAAATAACGAGAAAGCAAGCAAAGGAAAGTGATATGTACAAAAATAAAAAAAGGACAAGTTTACCCTTATAAATGTTGTGAAATATGCCACAAAAAGTTACCTAAATCTACCACAAGTAAAACTATGAAAGTAAAAACTAAATTAATTAATTAAGACATTTAAAAAAATACGTGAGCTACTCACTGGGCGCCACAGAAAAAAAAGAAACAATTACAACAAAACAAAAAAAAAACAAAGAGCACAGCACCAATATCTCACCAACATTAAGGAAAGGAGAACAGTCATCCAAGCAGACAGCCCGTGGTCGAACCAACATAGAACCAGGGAGCATAAAAAAAAGAGGGAATAATCACATAGCCAAGTAACAAATATATTACTAATTTAACAGATATGAAAATTTATACTTAAATTAGATATACATATATATATATATACTAACCTAGAATAAGCCATTTTATGTAAATCGTCGTAACTCTAGAATTTTCAAAGAATCGAAAAGTGTAAAATTTTAAATATAAAAAGGTACATGTTGGAACGTAGCGAATCCGTGAAAAAAAAAGATTAACCAGAAAATTTTAAACCAGAAATATTTTGTATGTAGATTTTTTTTTTAATAGATATGGGTAATTAAAGGTATTTCGGGAAATTTCAGATAAGAAGGCAAAAGAAAAATGGCATATAGAACTAGAAGCCTTAGGGAGCTCCATCAGGTATATTAGTATATTAAATGCCGAACTGAAGCTATTTAGAAAATTTTATACCTTTAAAAATCTCAACAAGCAAGAAGAAAATATATGTACATACGAAGGTAATCGCGAATAAATAAAAGGGAAGTTTGCCATATTGAACAAAAAAGTTCTAACACGTATTTGATCAGCAAATTAAAAATTAAAGAAAGTTAACACATTTTTAAATATTTTGTATGATCCAATTGTATTTAAAACGATAAGTCAGTCAAATTTAAAAGGTTATGTGAAAGTAAAAAGATTATGTTTTATCGTATCTAATATTATTGTAGTAATTCTGAGTTTTTTTATTAAATATATAAATGTTGGAATATTGTTAATTTAAATATGATCGGCTAAGATTATTCACAAGGGGATTTTGATGTGAAGGTAAGAACAAGTATGATTGTGTGAAACCATAAAGGGGTCATAAAAAAAAAACAAAATTAAAAGGAATAAAATGACCATGGTAGGGAAAGGGCAGCTGGAAGCGTCATCTAACTTCCCTAGCAGCAAGATGCCACAAGATAGTTAGAGCAAAAAGTAAAACAGTAAGTAAACTAAATTGCGACGTGTCCTCGGGCTCAGGTGAAGGTCAAGAACGCACCCGTAATTGCTCCACGTATGAGCTGGCTGGTGGAAGCCACCTGAGTGCTTATTGGGCACGTAACAAGTTGATGCCCGCGGCAAAGCATCTACCTTAGCTGAATTATTATTTGAATGAGGTGAATTTATTTGCTGCAAATTTCTTGAGTTCACAAATGAATTGGCAAATTTATAACGTTCATGATTTTGCTCAAGTTCTTGCGCTGTTGCTAAAGCCGTGGGTAGGTCTGGTGGATTTGTAGAGAAACATATATCGCATAAAGGTTTACGAAGACCCGATATGAATACACGCAGTGCGTTTGATCTTGCTCGTTCATTTAAGGCCTTAATAACTTCTTCTTTATCCGTATTAATCATGATAATTTTATTTATAATAAGAGTCAGTTGCTTGTTAACTTTGTCATAATACTCATTTATTGTCAACCTGCCTTGTCCTAAAACAGTGAGCTCGTTTTCTAATAAATATAATGGTCTTTTATCAGAATAAGATTGATATAAACGCGATATAATGGCATCAAAATTAAAAATAGTGTTAAATGAACTTAGAGTAGAATTTGCCTCACCGACTATCTTATTTCTTAAAATGCCCATAGCGACATAATATATTTCAGATCCTTTTGTATAATAGTTTAAAGAAAATTTTGCAGACTCCCTCCACGCTGGGTATTCACCTGCATTTCCACTAAACTGTGGCAGTGATTTTACAAAGATCTAAGTTTGTCTTTCCACTGGCAACGCTTGGTTGAATAGTTACTGGAGTTAAATGTTCCACTCGACTTGGCCTCAATTGTTCGACAGCAATTGTCAAATTACGAATATGTTCTAATATCTCTTCCTTAGTTACATCTACTGTAGATTCAATAAGACTTAATACCTCATTTCTATTCATCTTGTCTTCTTTCTTTTCCTCTCTATATTATACTAAATGTTTTTCTTTAATTTAAATTCGATTTGGTTGCAATGAATGTTCTATAGGGTAAAGAACTCTTCAATTAATAATTATATATGTAAATAGTCAGCAAACATTGAGATTAGATAAAGTGTTAAATAAAATAGTTATAGTTATAATAATAATAATTAAGAAATAATATTAACCGATAAAATAAAATAATAATAAATATATTGTGTAATTACGATTGCACTGCATCAACTAATCCAGATTCAGTTATGGTTGTCAATTGTTTGCGTAATTCGACTTCTCTTATTTCTCCTTAGCATAAATTGGCTTACTATTCTCGTTTTCAAGCAATTCTTTTATGGCATTTAGCTTTTCTTTCTTTTCAGCATAAAAAAATATTCTTATTTTGTTTCACTAAACTTCCTTTAGGGATCTTTCTTTCTTTGATTTATTTCTTTTCAACATAAATAAATATTCTTATTTTATTTCACCAAACTTTATGTAACGATCTGAAATTAAGCTTTTCTTCTTTTATGGCGTTTATCTTCTTCTATAAAGAATTCTGCATTTAAATCCTTGGAAGCTTCTCGAACTGTTATCAGTTTCTTCTTCTATAATATTATTTTTAAGTTTTTGTCTGTTCTTTTTTGTAATAATTTAAATAATTTATGATTTTTTAATATTAAATTTACAATTTATGGTTAACGTTGGGCGCCAGCTAATTGTTCCCTTGTGTTTTTAATCGATTACACGATTTTGAATTAAAACATGTTCTAAGTTCTGGACGTGACTAACTTTTTTATTTTTTTTAAATTTTTTCATTGTTTGAAGTTTTTTAAAATACAAATGTCTTAGGCTACTAAATTAAATTCAACATATTTTTATAATTAAGTAATCAAATAGAGTATTACAATTATTTTATATATAATTAAAATTATATTTTGTGTTAACTTATACATAATTATATGTGAAAATTTTTAATTTTAACAATTAAATCTGAAGTTATAACTCCAACTCCGTCACATAATAGACTTCTAAATGGATTGAATTCTTCCTCCAAGCTCTCGTAGATGGTTACCGATGGAAATATTTTTCTATACGAAGAAAAATGCATTGAAATATTAAAAGTTTATACTACATATGATTTCAGAAATTGATATTAATATTGGAAGGTGGCAAATATTTGGGGTATTGAAACGGTAATCTTAAGTGTCATAAAGTCATAATGTCCAAAAATGTTAAGCTAGCTTAAAATTATTTTTATTTTTTTTCATATAAAAGGTGTTTATATTATTGTCGTAATGTTTTTCGACAAAATGTCCAATAATGTTTAAATGCGTGGCTGTTTTCTTTAGCAAAATTCAACTAAATACTATATATACTGCAAAAAAAAAAAAGAATTGCGAAATTAGCGTAAATTCGCGATAGATTGTAAATAAGCCCTAAAATTGCTTAAAAATAGCTAAAATTTTAAGGAATGCCAAAAACTTGCTATCATCAAGAAGATAGCAATGTGTGATATTAATTAGAAGTCGGCAGAACTGTAATTAAGCTACAAAGTATATTTTCCTGGTTTGTAGTAGTAAAACTTTCGGTCAATATAGTTCAGTTCAAGGTTATCATACAGGTTAGAATTTATAGAGTAATAGATATTAGTATTAAGTGTTGGTTGTAGCACATTGTTGCATTATATCTTTCTATTTGAAAAATTATTATACTTATGGTCTGTTTCACAATAACGAAACGAAACTTTCGACTGAAAATTTATATTGAAAACAACAATAAAATATGAAAATATGTTTTTGTTTTCAATATAAATTTTCAGTCGAAAGTTTCGTTTCGTTTTTGTGAAACAGGCCCTAAATTCAAAAAGGAATCATCTAGATTATACTTGAATGCCTACGTCAAGAAGGCGGCTACGTAAACCAACCAAAAAGAAATAATGCAACAATATGGAGATGTAGTATAAGCAAGAAAAAGCTAAAGTTATTTGACAGAGTGTCTATCATAATGTACATATACATATAATATCTCCTTACCTTTTTTTTAGTTTGTTGAATGCAAAACGAAGAAAGTACAGCGGGTATAAAAATATGTAATAAACCTGAATGAAATTTATACCTAATTTAAATCCCAAAACTATATATTATATAGGATGAAGTTTGTATTAAAATACATATCTAGTGTTCGTACGGAACCCTTCGTGCGCGAGTCAGAGTCCCACTTTACTGAATTTATTAAATGAATTCACGTCGCATGTATTATGCTAAACCAATAATAAATGCTGTCGTACTATAAGCGAAGCACGATGGATGTATTGTTGTATGTGTATATCAGCTGTAACAAGCGATGTCGCAAGACAGCTTGTTTGTAACAAACACTCAAAAGAAGTACTGTTGATTAGTGTATGCTTGTTATTTTTCATATTGTACGTTTGAGTATGTGTGTAATATGTAGATGGTAAGCTATTATGTGGTTAACTAATGTTAATGCATGTGTGTGCCTTTGCATGTGCGCAGAAAAATAAAAAATCATACACACATACATGCATGACGTTTGTACACGCGCTCATGCGTAGAAAGAAGCAAGTATCACAAATTCTTCCGTCACGAAGTGTTTTCTTCTTTACTCTTATATCTACAATACTCAAACAAATTTCTTGCAAACAATGTTGTTAACGTTTGTTTTATAAGATTTCGCTGTAGTAAAGCATTTGAAAAATCCCTCATGTCTTGAAAGTTCTTATAAGATGTCTTGTGCAGGAGACTAGTGGATATTATGTTACTTTGTTTTTGCTTTCTACAGTTGATTTGGCTTTCCAGCATTTGTGATTGCAATCACTGTTCACTTGGCAATCACAAATGCTGGAAAGCCAAATCAACTGTAGAAAGCAAAAACAAAGTAACATAATATCCACTCCTATAATACTTACATGTATGTATGTACCGACGGTACATCGAATAAGTAAAAAATAATTAATGTGATGATCGTAAAAGATAAGCAAGAATAGTTAAACATACGTAGGTAGAGTAATATAACTTCGTGCTAACCTAAATAGAAAAATGGAAAAACAGGTAAAATGAATAGGCGCACGGCAGTGCGCTAGCCAAGTTCCGGCCAATGCACGCAGTGTGTATATTTACAGGAAGCCGTTCGAGCTGTTTTCACCCCACTCATAACTTTGTTCCCCGCGACCGTAAAATTATGAAATTTAAATCATAATTAGAATAAATTCATGTTACCTCATACGCAAAGTTTGAAAGTTTTACAATAAAAGATTCCGGAGATATGGAGGTGCAAAAAGTGCATATTTTAAGTCAAACTCACTGACCTACTGACTCACTCATCAATATTATGAAGCACTTCCCCTAAAGCTAGAGATCTGAAATTTGGTACACAAGTAGACCTAGGTGAGCAATGAAATAGAAAAATATGAAAACCCGAAAATTTAAACCAAAGGGGCGGGGCTATGCCCACAAATATTAAAATTTGTGCTCGTGAGCTGAAATTTGCTAGAGAACTAGGTCTAGGTGGGCAATAAACCAAAAAAAAAATTTAAAACCCTAAAATTTTACCCAGGAGGGCGGGGCTACACCCATGTAGGCTAGAATTAAAAAGCAAATCTAAGGCGCTTAATGGAAGCTATTTTATTGAAATTTGATATACGTACTGCGATAGGGCAAGCCAAAAAAAAATCATTAAAAAAGGGGGCGTTGATACGCCCATACAATTTCAGCGTCATTTTCGTGTACTACGGCTTAGCATGTTTAGATATACTATTTCTGTATGTATTATTATCCGTTTGCAACGAAACTTGACACGAATAATAAACACTGGCCGAGAAAAATCTTAAGTTTGGAAAAAAGGGCATGATTACGCCCAAGAATATTACAAATTTAAAGTTGCGTTGAACCTTCTCGTTGAACCTTCATAGTGAAGAGACATTAAAGCGGATTTTTTTTACATACATACATACGAAACAAATATAAAAAACAACAAAATCAAAAATTATACAAAAAATATTCGTAATACATATTCACCTTGATAAATAAGCTTATTGGCTTTACTAATATTTTTTACATAGCAAGAAATAGCAAAAACAAAAAAAAAACCGTAAACACAAACAAAGTTCCCTTGAGGAATAATACTCTGTATGAGTACCTCAAAGGAAAAAAAATTTGAAGTGCGTTCTAACGGCAGAAATGCTTATTTTACTGTGAGTTCTGAAACTCTTAATGAAAAAAATATAAATAATAAATCTTACTGGCTTACTATTCTCGTTTTCAAGCAATTCTTTTATGGCATTTAGCTTTTCTTTCTTTTCAGCATAAAAAAATATTCTTATTTTGTTTCACTAAACTTCCTTTAGGGATCTTTCTTTCTTTGATTTATTTCTTTTCAACATAAATAAATATTCTTATTTTATTTCACCAAACTTTATGTAACGATCTGAAATTAAGCTTTTCTTCTTTTATGGCGTTTATCTTCTTCTATAAAGAATTCTGCATTTAAATCCTTGGAAGCTTCTCGAACTGTTATCAGTTTCTTCTTCTATAATATTATTTTTAAGTTTTTGTCTGTTCTTTTTTGTAATAATTTAAATAATTTATGATTTTTTAATATTAAATTTACAATTTATGGTTAACGTTGGGCGCCAGCTAATTGTTCCCTTGTGTTTTTAATCGATTACACGATTTTGAATTAAAACATGTTCTAAGTTCTGGACGTGACTAACTTTTTTATTTTTTTTAAATTTTTTCATTGTTTGAAGTTTTTTAAAATACAAATGTCTTAGGCTACTAAATTAAATTCAACATATTTTTATAATTAAGTAATCAAATAGAGTATTACAATTATTTTATATATAATTAAAATTATATTTTGTGTTAACTTATACATAATTATATGTGAAAATTTTTAATTTTAACAATTAAATCTGAAGTTATAACTCCAACTCCGTCACATAATAGACTTCTAAATGGATTGAATTCTTCCTCCAAGCTCTCGTAGATGGTTACCGATGGAAATATTTTTCTATACGAAGAAAAATGCATTGAAATATTAAAAGTTTATACTACATATGATTTCAGAAATTGATATTAATATTGGAAGGTGGCAAATATTTGGGGTATTGAAACGGTAATCTTAAGTGTCATAAAGTCATAATGTCCAAAAATGTTAAGCTAGCTTAAAATTATTTTTATTTTTTTTCATATAAAAGGTGTTTATATTATTGTCGTAATGTTTTTCGACAAAATGTCCAATAATGTTTAAATGCGTGGCTGTTTTCTTTAGCAAAATTCAACTAAATACTATATATACTGCAAAAAAAAAAGAATTGCGAAATTAGCGTAAATTCGCGATAGATTGTAAATAAGCCCTAAAATTGCTTAAAAATAGCTAAAATTTTAAGGAATGCCAAAAACTTGCTATCATCAAGAAGATAGCAATGTGTGATATTAATTAGAAGTCGGCAGAACTGTAATTAAGCTACAAAGTATATTTTCCTGGTTTGTAGTAGTAAAACTTTCGGTCAATATAGTTCAGTTCAAGGTTATCATACAGGTTAGAATTTATAGAGTAATAGATATTAGTATTAAGTGTTGGTTGTAGCACATTGTTGCATTATATCTTTCTATTTGAAAAATTATTATACTTATGGTCTGTTTCACAATAACGAAACGAAACTTTCGACTGAAAATTTATATTGAAAACAACAATAAAATATGAAAATATGTTTTTGTTTTCAATATAAATTTTCAGTCGAAAGTTTCGTTTCGTTTTTGTGAAACAGGCCCTAAATTCAAAAAGGAATCATCTAGATTATACTTGAATGCCTACGTCAAGAAGGCGGCTACGTAAACCAACCAAAAAGAAATAATGCAACAATATGGAGATGTAGTATAAGCAAGAAAAAGCTAAAGTTATTTGACAGAGTGTCTATCATAATGTACATATACATATAATATCTCCTTACCTTTTTTTTTAGTTTGTTGAATGCAAAACGAAGAAAGTACAGCGGGTATAAAAATATGTAATAAACCTGAATGAAATTTATACCTAATTTAAATCCCAAAACTATATATTATATAGGATGAAGTTTGTATTAAAATACATATCTAGTGTTCGTACGGAACCCTTCGTGCGCGAGTCAGAGTCCCACTTTACTGAATTTATTAAATGAATTCACGTCGCATGTATTATGCTAAACCAATAATAAATGCTGTCGTACTATAAGCGAAGCACGATGGATGTATTGTTGTATGTGTATATCAGCTGTAACAAGCGATGTCGCAAGACAGCTTGTTTGTAACAAACACTCAAAAGAAGTACTGTTGATTAGTGTATGCTTGTTATTTTTCATATTGTACGTTTGAGTATGTGTGTAATATGTAGATGGTAAGCTATTATGTGGTTAACTAATGTTAATGCATGTGTGTGCCTTTGCATGTGCGCAGAAAAATAAAAAATCATACACACATACATGCATGACGTTTGTACACGCGCTCATGCGTAGAAGGAAGCAAGTATCACAAATTCTTCCGTCACGAAGTGTTTTCTTCTTTACTTTTATATCTACAATACTCAAACAAATTTCTTGCAAACAATGTTGTTAACGTTTGTTTTATAAGATTTCGCTGTAGTAAAGCATTTGAAAAATCCCTCATGTCTTGAAAGTTCTTATAAGATGTCTTGTGCAGGAGACTAGTGGATATTATGTTACTTTGTTTTTGCTTTCTACAGTTGATTTGGCTTTCCAGCATTTGTGATTGCAATCACTGTTCACTTGGCAATCACAAATGCTGGAAAGCCAAATCAACTGTAGAAAGCAAAAACAAAGTAACATAATATCCACTCCTATAATACTTACATGTATGTATGTACCGACGGTACATCGAATAAGTAAAAAATAATTAATGTGATGATCGTAAAAGATAAGCAAGAATAGTTAAACATACGTAGGTAGAGTAATATAACTTCGTGCTAACCTAAATAGAAAAATGGAAAAACAGGTAAAATGAATATTTACAGGAAGCCGTTCGAGCTGTTTTCACCCCACTCATAACTTTGTTCCCCGCGACCGTAAAATTATGAAATTTAAATCATAATTAGAATAAATTCATGTTACCTCATACGCAAAGTTTGAAAGTTTTACAATAAAAGATTCCGGAGATATGGAGGTGCAAAAAGTGCATATTTTAAGACAAACTCACTGACCTACTGACTCACTCATCAATATTATGAAGCACTTCACCTAAAGCTAGAGATCTGAAATTTGGTACACAAGTAGACCTAGGTGAGCAATGAAATAGAAAAATATGAAAACCCGAAAATTTAAACCAAAGGGGCGGGGCTATGCCCACAAATATTAAAATTTGTGCTCGTGAGCTGAAATTTGCTAGAGAACTAGGTCTAGGTGGGCAATAAACCAAAAAAAAATTTAAAACCCTAAAATTTTACCCAGGAGGGCGGGGCTACACCCATGTAGGCTAGAATTAAAAAGCAAATCTAAGGCGCTTAATGGAAGCTATTTTATTGAAATTTGATATACGTACTGCGATAGGGCAAGCCAAAAAAAATTCATTAAAAAAGGGGGCGTTGATACGCCCATACAATTTCAGCGTCATTTTCGTGTACTACGGCTTAGCATGTTTAGATATACTATTTCTATATGTATTATTATCCGTTTGCAACGAAACTTGACACGAATAATAAACACTGGCCGAGAAAAATCTTAAGTTTGGAAAAAAGGGCATGATTACGCCCAAGAATATTACAAATTTAAAGTTGCGTTGAACCTTCTCGTTGAACCTTCATAGTGAAGAGACATTAAAGCGGATTTTTTTTACATACATACATACGAAACAAATATAAAAAACAACAAAATCAAAAATTATACAAAAAATATTCGTAATACATATTCACCTTGATAAATAAGCTTATTGGCTTTACTAATATTTTTTACATAGCAAGAAATAGCAAAAACAAAAAAAAAACCGTAAACACAAACAAAGTTCCCTTGAGGAATAATACTCTGTATGAGTACCTCAAAGGAAAAAAAATTTGAAGTGCGTTCTAACGGCAGAAATGCTTATTTTACTGTGAGTTCTGAAACTCTTAATGAAAAAAATATAAATAATAAATCTGATGAAAATCTTTTTTTAACGGCAAAGCCAATTTTTCGTCGGCGATCAACTTCGCTTTGTCCAATGCCAACTAGTGAATCGTTAATATTACCATTGCCTAGTACTTCTTCATTTAAGTCTGCGATATCATCCGCATCGGACTCGCCTTCATCACTAAACCAAGTTATCACTACAGATAACAGTAGCTCAAAACCCAAGGTACAAGTGGGAATGGACAGATATATAACAGTGGTAAAGCGTGGGCGAAGCCCAAATTCTTCAAAAATTTCATCTGCTCCAAAGATGTCTAGGGATAACAGCGCATCATCTACCAATCGTCAAAATCGTTTTTCATTATTGCAAGACACCGACGACAAGCCCTCTACATCATCGCAAAAGTCTTTTAAGCCACCACCTATTTATCTGAGAGAAAAAAATTCTAACGCGCTTATAAAAAAACTACTGTCGACCATTGGTGAAAATACTTTTCACATCATTCCAATTAAACGAGGTAATATTGATGAAACTAAAATCCAAATATATAATGAAAAAGATTTCCGAAAAATTGTTAGTGAATTCGAAAAAAATAAAACAAATTTTTACACATACCAACTTAAGAGTGCTAAAGGCCTACAGATAGTATTAAAGGGCATAGATTCATATGTTGAGCCCGAAGAAGTAAAATGTGCACTTGTCGACCAAGGATTCAAGGTAAAAAATGTTACCAACATATTTAATAGAGAAAAGGTCCCCCAACCCCTATTTCGGGTTGAACTGGAGCCGAATGACATACAATTGAAAAAAAATGAAGCCCATCCAGTTTATAACGTAAAGTATCTCTTACATCGAAAAATCACAGTTGAAGAGCCACGTAAGCGTTCAGGTCCCGTACAGTGCCATAATTGCCAAGAATATGGCCATACGAAAACTTACTGCAAATTACCTACAGTGTGTGTTATCTGCGGTGAATTGCATGGTACTGCTAGCTGCACTAAGCCAAAAGATCAAGCAGAAAAAAAATGTAGTAATTGTGGAGGTAATCACACAGCTAACTATAGAGGGTGCCCTGTATTTTCTTTCGTTAAACAGGCTATGGGTCAAAAACCCAAGCTAACTCCAGCTCTACAAGTAAACGCGAACTCCGACACTTTTGCTCAAATCAGCCAACCAGTTACTTCACGTGTATCGTATGCTGATGCTGCTAAGACTAGTTCAATTCCCACGCAAAATGTTCCACCGCCAAATAATTCAACGAATTCAAACTCAAGCTTTAACTTTAGTCGCCTTGAAGCTACTATTGAGAATCTGGTGCTAACTATAAACAACTTTACTACAAATATGACAAGTATGATGCAAGAAATGCTACGAATGCAGAATACACTGCTTCAAGCATTAGTTAATAAGCCATGAACACGTTAAAAATATGTTTCTGGAACGCAAACGGCATTCGCCAACATAAAAATGAACTTGAGCACTTCCTCATGGAGAAAAATATTGATATAATGTTGGTTTCTGAGACTCATTTGACCTCAAGAAGCTTATTTAAAATAAATGGTTACACTTTATATGACACAAAGGACCCGAGAGAGAGAGCATGTGGTGGATCAGCAATTCTGATTAAGTCAAGACTCAAGCACTATGTCCTTGACAACGTTAGTGAAGAATATTTGCAAGCAACGAATATTTTCGTAGAAAATTTTTGTGCGAATTTCGTGATATCATCAATTTACTCACCTGCCAGATTTTCAGTTAGCGAAGATCAGTATGAGAAGTTCTACAAATCGCTTGGATCTTGTTTCGTGGCAGCTGGTGACTACAATGCAAAACATACGTACTGGGGATCGCGTCTTGTTACACCTAGAGGTCGAGCCTTGTTCAATACAATTTCAAAAATGGGCTTAGATGTCATTTCGAGTGGGGAGCCTACTTACTGGCCTACTGACGTAAGAAAAATTCCAGATGTTATAGATTTTGCCGTCATGAAAAATATTCATAGGGACTTAATTCATGTAGAGGCCTCTCTAGATCTGTCCTCCGATCACTCTCCAACAATAGTTACAATTTTCAACCCACTAAGGAGTGATTTAACTAACTCATATGTGAAGATGATTAATGGAATCAACTGGCTGGTATTCAAAAAATATCTTAGAAGTCACTGCGTAGAAAACAATCAGCTTAGATCATGCGATGATATTGAATTTAATATTGCCAATCTTAACGAAAATATTAAACAGGCTGCTGAACACGCCACTACCTCCTATCCGCAGACCGGCTTTAACAGAATTTATTCTACGGAAATTGAACGTCTTGTATGTGAAAAAAGGAGAGCTAGAAGAGAAAGGCAACAACACAGATCACCCCTAAATAAAATCAGACTTAAAGAATGTACTAAACGACTCAAAGAGCTGCTATCATCGGAAAAAACTGCACTACTGGAAAAGTATTTAGAAGGTCTTGATGTAACGTCCGCATCTAATTACTCTTTATGGCGCGCTACTAGAAATCTTAAACGACCCGTTGATCTTAAATCACCATTGCGTACTGCGACCGGAGGCTGGGCAAGAAGTGATAGTGAGAAAGGTAACTTATTTTCTGAGCATTTAAAATCTGTATTCACTCCCAATTCATGTACGGGTGCTGCTGATTTACCGAGTGTAGTTTCTCTACCCCCTCGTCCCTTAAGGTTTAAGATGCGTGAAGTACAAAAAGTAATTGCTGAACTCAACCCGAAGAAAGCTCCAGGTATTGATGGCATTAGTAACAAAATGCTCATGAACTTGCCTCATATTGCAATAAGAATCCTGCTATTTACTTTTAATGCTATTTTAAGAATGCAGTATTTTCCACATAACTGGAAACTGGCCAAGATCAAAATGATTCCAAAGGCGGGCAAAGATCTTACCAAGACTGAGTCATATAGGCCTATAAGCTTACTATCTACAATCTCAAAGCTTTTCGAAAAGCTGCTCATGACTAAATTGTCCAAAATTTTAACTGATAATGGGTGCATCCCGGACCATCAATTTGGCTTTAGAAGTCAGCACAGCACGATTGAACAAACGCATAGACTGGTCCAAGTTGTAAGAAGAACATTTGAAGAAAAGAAGTATTGTTCTGCTCTCTTTATTGATGTTTCTCAGGCATTTGATAAAGTATGGCACGAAGGCCTAGTTTTAAAATTGAAGACATATCTGCCAATAAACATTCAAAAGCTTTTGAAAAGTTATATTATTGATAGGAAGTTCACTGTTGTGGAAGGAGAGTTCACGAGTGTGCCCGAATCTATATCTTCTGGTGTGCCACAGGGTAGTATTCTGGGTCCTGCCTTGTATTTAATATATACTTGTGATATGCCTGTGAGCAATAATATCCATATTTCTACTTTTGCCGATGATACAGCCTGTATGAGTGTGCACGAAAACCCTTATGAGGCATCCCGCAATCTCCAGGAACATATTACCCAGCTGGAAATATGGTTGAACTTATTTAGAATTAAAGTCAATGAACAAAAGTGTGTCCATTTAACGTTCACCCTAAGAAGAGATACTTGCTCCTAATTCAAATCAACAATCAAAATATTCCTCAACATTCCCAAGTGAAATACCTTGGTATACACCTTGATCGAAGACTTACATGGAAACATCATATTGACTCTAAGTTAACTCAGATGAAACTTAAGTTAACTCAAATATATTGGTTGATTGGCAGAAACTCAACACTCAGCCTAGACTGCAAACTTTTGTTATACAAGTCGCTTTTGAAGCCAATATGGCACTACGGAATTCAGTTATGGGGCACTGCTTCAGCTTCCAATGTCGAGAGAATCCAACGAAGGCAAAACAAAATTTTACGGTTAATAACATCGGCTCCATGGTACATCCAAAATTATATTTTACATCGTGATTTAAATATGCCACTAGTGACTGAAGAAATTGCAAAATACGCAGGCAAATATTTAACAAAACTCGAATCACATCCTAATCCGCTTGCTCGTAATATTTTGAACTTTACTGGACACATCCGCTTAAAAAAGAGGGACACACGGGCTCTTATACCTAACACTCCAGATGGGACTACTTGAAAATACTTCCCCCCCCCCCCTTTTTTGATTATCACTACTAATGTATTATTTATAACTACCACTAAGTTTATGTCCGACACTGGTCGGGCCTAATAATTTTTTTTTATAGATTTAAGATTTGAATACTTATTGTTAGTTCACATATGAAGATACAATAAATAAATACATGCATTAAAAAAAAAAAAAAAAAAAAAAGTTACGCTAAGGAGCTGAAATTTGATACACGAGTAGGTCTAGGTCAGAAAACAACAAGAAACCCCTGAAAATCCAGATATTTTAGTCAGAGGGGCGAGGCTGCGCCCATAAAAATTAAACATTAAAAGTTGAAAATATGAGCTGAAATTTGATACACAAGTAGGTCTAGGTGAGAAACCAACTAGAAAAATCTTAAAAACCACAAAATTTTACCAGAATTGGCGGGGCCACGCTCTTATTGTTTGAACCTGAAAACTTGCAGCCTTATTTATAACACTTATTAAGGCTTTTTAAGAAAAATTTTTTAAGAAAATTTGTCTTATAAAGCCTTAAAAAGTTTTATTAATAAGGCTGTTAATATACAGCTTTTACCTCAAGCCATTTTAGTGAAACCTTACATATACGTTACACGTATACAATACTTTAAACTATCACCTAAAAAAGTGGGCGTGATCACTCCCATAAAATTTTAGCCTTGTGCCTAATTTACTTCGGTCTAGCATATTTTAGAAGAAAATTAGCATGAATGATAAGCGCTGCTCACATCAATATTGTGAGTTTAAAATTGTGGGAGTGGTAATGTTCATAAAATTATAAGGTATAGTTCTCGCTAGAGAGCTGAAATTTTATATGCAAGCAAGTGTAGATGAGTAAGCCAATGGGAAAATCTTAAGACCAAGAAGTTTTATCCGCTAAAACTCCAATTCGCACTAGAGAGCTGAAATTTGGTACACAAATTAATCTAAATCAGAGATCACTAAGAAAAATCTAAGAAACCAGAAGTTTCAATCAGGGGTTGGGAACAAGTACTGTAAACTTAAAATTAAGTTAAATTTTTCTTTTCATACACATTGCACTTATCCAAAGTAAAAATTTCCTGTTTTGAAAAGTTGCCGTGACTTCACCCATAAATCTTAGATTTTTCTTTCATGTACTTCGGCTTAGCAGTTTTAGTCTATTACTCATGTATTTCTCAAATCTTTTTCCTACAAAATTTTACACAAATCATAAGCACTAACAGATATAAAAGTAGGCGGGGCCAGGCCCATAAAAATTTTACGTAATATTATATTGTAGAAAGCTGACATTTTGTAGACAAATAGTCCTAATTGATTTACTCAATCGGAAAATTCAAAAATTAAAGCACCAGCTACCCTATTAAAACTTTGCATGCACATTGTTATTATCCTTGTGAGTTATTTACTTCGGCTAAGCAAACTTTAATATGTAAATATATTGAGGAAATAGGCGGGATCACTCCCACTAGAATTGACGCTGTATTTTACATGTTTCTTTCCAGACGACTCTTAACAATTTACGTACACACTGTCGACCCATTGTAATTATACAATAATTAATTTTTAAGGTGTAAAATCCAACACTCATCATGCTCTAACCCATTATTTTATGTAACTACGAAATTTTTAACTGGCACAGTGATCATGAATAGAAATAAAACACCCTAGAAATTTTAAGTTTAAAAAGTGTTATCATAGAAAACTTTTCAAAAAGTAGTCAGATCCTCACAAAAACATCAGTGTGAAAAAAGGCCAAGTTCCTATCAAAAATTTCGGCCATCAAAAGCAGTGAGATATAAATTTTGACCAAGCTCTTGTTTGACACAACACCTTTCAAAACTTGGGAATATTTTTAACTTTTTACAAAAGGAGAGAATAATGTATATTTGTTCATTTCTATATATCGGTAAAAATATTGTTAAGTTAGCATATTATCTAAAAATTATATGACACCCTTACGATTACAAATGTATATAATGTATAGCATATGTCAGTGAAAGGGGTTGTGCCAAACAAGAACTTAGTCAAAATTTATATGTCACTGCTTTTGATGGCCGAAATTTTTGATAGGAACTTGGCCTTTTTTCCACATTGATGCTTTTGTGAGGATATGTATTTACCAAAGGTAAATCAATAATTGTATACAACAATCATTTCTCACATTCCGTTTCATTAGAATCTACGTTAAATAGCTGATGTTAATAACAATCTCTACCCAAGTAGATAGACTAGGGTGCTGATGAAGTGCGTTGCTGCACAGAAAAATATCGGTATTTCCCCCAGCTTAAAAGTCTAATTTAATTTTTCTTCTCTTCTTTAGAAACACACATTAATTAATAAAAATATTTCATTCAATAAAAAGAATTGAAATTACTGAACTTAAGACTGACTAAAAATTATTTCTGATTAAAGTAAGAAGCTTATTCATTATTTGAAATATAGTATGTACATCAGAGAAGCGCAATGAATCACGTTTTCGCTATTCATACTGACTCATAAAATTTTAAATGTAAGTGAGTGACATCATTTAAAATCAACTACTCTGACTTATGCTAGGAACACAATTGGAACGAACGACGAATTTTTCGGTGCGAACTTTTGTGATAAAAAATAAAACACATTTGTTCATATGAAAATGAACACAACACCGCTGTAGAACGAAATTCGTCATGCGTGACGAACTCTGAGATAGATTTATTTCTATTTTGTACGCCGACGAACGATGAAAAAACAAATTTCTCTTACTCTCTTTACATACACAATAAACAGTGTGACCAGATTTTAAAATAAAATTAAGCTAAATGACGTATGTCTTTAATATATTGTTAGAGAATACGCAATTTGAAATAAAAAAGGCTAAAAAATCTAAATAAATTTTAAAAAAAGCTAAAAATAAGCTAAGAGCTAAATAAAAATTTTAAAGCTAAATCCAGAAGAAATTTAGCCCAAAATTTGCTAATATGGTCACACTGAAAATAACCAACTTTATCAATTATAAGAGCTGAGTTCACACGACGCATTTACGCAGCGAATTCTTATCGACGAATTCGTCGATGTGGACGAAATTCGTCGTTCGTCCCAATTGTGTTCCTAGCATTACTCATACTCACCATTACATTGGTTTATAAGTATAGTTTGAAATAAATATGAATGCGACGTCAACATCAAATTCATCCACACTCACACTCATAAATCACCTCAGTTTGATTTATCAAAAGTTCTCGTGATACCTTCATAGCGAACAGTCCATTAGCGGAATTTTGTTTATATACTTACCAAACAAACAAAAAATTATACAAAAAATATTCGTAGTACATATTATTCGTAATAGGTACATATTGTCTTTAATAAATAAGCTTCATGCTTTGCTATTTTTTTTTACATAGTAGAAATAACAGAAACAAAACAAAAATAACCGCAAACAAAAAAAAAACATAAACAAAGTTACATTGAGGAATACTATGTGTACCTCGAAACAAATAAACAATCATAAATAACAAAAACAAAAAAAGACCGCAAACAAAAAAAAAAACACAAACGAATAACCCTTGAGGAATTCTTTGTATGAGTGCCGCAAATACAAAAAATTTTGAAGTGAGTTCTAACGGCAGAAATGCTTATTTTACTGTGAGTTCTGAAACTCTTAATGAAAAAAATATAAATAATAAATCTGATGAAAGTCTTTTTTTGACGGCAAAGCCAATTTTTCGTCAGCGATCAACTTTACTTTGTCCAATGCCAAATAGTAATGATGCATTAACATTACAATTGCCTAGTACTTTTTCATATAAGCCAGTAATATCATCCCCTTCAGGCTCGTGTTCATCACTTAACAAAGTTATCACTACAGATAACAGTAGCTCAAAACGAAAGGTACAAGTCGGAATGGACAGATATATAACCGTGGTAAAGCGTGGGCGAAGCCCGAATTCTTCAAAAATTTCATCTGCCCCAAAAATGTCTAGGGATAACAGCGCAGCTTCAACTAATCGCCAAAACCGCTTTAAAATTTTGCAAGATGACAACGACAAACCAGAGGTATCCCCGAATAAAACATCCAAGCCGCCACCAATCTATTAGAGAGAAAAAAATCAAACGCTCTTATCAAAAACTTAATCTCGGTCATTGGTGAGAATAAATTTCATATTGTTCCAATAAAACGCGGCAACATCGATGAAACGAAAATTCAAATTTATGACGAAAAAGATTTCCGCAAAATGATTGCTGAATTTGAAAAAAATAAAACAAGCTTCTACACATACCAGCTTAAGAGCGCTAAAGGCCTGCAGATCGTATTGAAGGGTAAGATTCTTATGTTGTTCCCGAGGAAATAAAAGATGCACTCGTCCTCCAGGGGTTTAAGGTAAAAAATTTGTCCAATATAATAAATAGGGAGAAGATTCCCCAACCCCTTTTTCGTGTTGAGCTTGAGCCTAATGATATAAAATTGAAAAAAAAATGAGATGCACCCAATTTATAGCTTAAAATACCTGCTATACCGAAAAATATCAGTTGAAGAACCACACAAGCGTTCTGGACCCGTACAGTGCCATAATTGTCAAGAATATGGACATACGAAAACTTATTGCTATTTACCTACTGTTTGTGTTGTGTGCGGCGAATTACACGGCACTGCTAATTGCAATAAGCCAAAAGATCAAAGTGATAAAAAATGCAGTAATTGTGGATGTAATCACACCGCTAACTATAGAGGTTGGCCTGTGTACTCGTTCGTAAAGAAAACTATGGTGCAAAAACCTAAATTAGCTTCAGCTCAATCACCAAACGCTTACTCTGCCACATTTGCGCAAATGAGCCAACCAGTTACTTCCCGTGTATCGTATGCAGATGCTGCTAAGACAAATTCAATTCCCACACAAAATATTTCCCCGCCAAATAATTCACAAAATACTGACGCAAGCTTAAATTTTATTCGCCTTGAAGCTAATATTGATAATCTGGTGCAAACTATAATCAATTTTACAACAAATATGACTAGCATGATGCAAAAACTACTGCGAATGCAGAATACTCTGCTTCAAGCATTAATTAACAAGCCATGAACACGTTAACAATATGTTTCTGGAACGCAAACGGCATTCGCCATCATAAATATGAACTTGAGCACTTCCTCACGGAAAAAAATTGTGATATGATGTTAGTATCTGAGACTCATTTGACTTCGAGAAGTCTTTTTAAAATTTATGGCTACACCTTATATGATTCAAAGGACCCTAGAGGAAGAGCATGCGGTGGATCAGCAATTATATTAAAGTCAAGACTCAAGCACTATATTCTGGACAACATATGTGAAGAACATCTTCAAGCGACCATATTGGCATTGAACATTTTTGTACAAATGTCGTGATATCATCAATGTACTCCCCTCCCAGATTTTCAATCACTGAAGATCAATACGAGAATTTCTACAAATGCCTTGGACCTTGTGTTGTAGCAGCTGGTGACTACAATGCAAAACATACGTTCTGGGGTTCACGTCTTATTACACCCAGAGGTAGAGTGTTGTTCAACACAATTGCAAAAATGGACTTGGACGTCATTTCGAGTGGGGAGCCCACTTATTGGCCTATTGACATACAAAAAATTCAGGATGTCATAGATTTTGTCGTCATGAAAAATATCTCTAGGGATTTAGTTCAAGTTGAAGCTTGTCTAGATCTCTCGTCCGATCATTCTCCTACTATGGTGACAATCTGTAACCCACTAAGAAGTGACTTACCTCATCCGCATATGAAGATGATAAATCGTGTTAATTGGCTGGGGTTTAAAAAAACCTTAGTAGTCATTGTACGGAAAATATTAAGCTAAGATCACCAGATGATATTGAATCTAACATTGCCAATCTCAACAAGAATATTAAACAGGCTGCTGAACATGACACTACCTCCCATCCGCAGACTGGGTTTAATATAATTTATTCTACAGACATTGACCGTCTCGTACGTGAAAAAAGAAGAGCTAGAAGGGAATCGCAACAGCACAGATCACCCCAATATAAAATTAGATTTAAAGAGTACACGAAACGACTCCAAGAGTTGCTTGCATCTGAGAAAACTGCATCTCTTAGAAATTATCTTAAAAGTCTCAATGTCACACCAGCATCTAATTACTCCTTGTGGCGGGCTACTAAAAACCTTAAAAGACCCGTTGAGTTTAAACCACTTCTGCGCACTTCGACCGGTGATTGGGCAAGAAACGATACTGAAAATTGAATGAAATATTTGCTGAGAATTTAAAATCCGTATTTACCTCAAATACATGTACTGGTGTTGCTGATTTACCGGGTGTAGTTGCTCTACCCCCTCGACCCTTAAAGGTTAAGATTCGTGATGTACATAAACTAATTGCTGAGGTCAACCCGAAGAAAGCTCCAGGTATTGATGGAATTAGTAACAAGATGCTGATGAATCTGCCTCGCACTGCAACTAGAATCTTACTATTTATTTTTAATGCCATATTACGACTATAGTATTATCCACACAGCTGAAAGCTTGCCAAGGTCAAAATGATTCCAAACCTGGGCAAAGATCTTACCAAAGCTGAATCTTACAGGCCAATAAGTTTACTATCAACAATATCAAAGCTTTTCGAAAAGCTGCTCATGACAAAATTATCCCCAAATCTAACTGATAGTGGGTGCATACCGGACCATCAATTTGGTTTTAGAAGTCTGCATAGTACCATTGAACAAACGCATAGATTGGTTCAAGTTATAAGAAGAACATTTGAAGAAAACAAGTATTGTTCTACTCTCTTTATTGATGTTTCTCAGGCATTTGATAAAGTGTGGCATGAAGGCCTAATTTTAAAATTGAAGACATATCTACCAATAAATTTTCTAAAGCTGTTGGAAAGTTATATTCTATCTCGGAAATTCGTTGTTGTGGAAGGAGACTTCATGAGTGTTCCCGAATCTATCTCTGCCGGTGTGCCACAGGGGAGTATACTGTGACCAGTTTTGTATCTGATATATACTTGTGATATGCCTGTTAGCACTAAAATCCATACATTTACTTTTGCCGATGATACAGCCTTCTTTAGCATGCACGAAAACCGTCGCGAGGCATCCCGATATGTTCAGGAACATATTACCCAACTGGAACTATGGTCAAAGTTATGGAGAATTAAAGTAAATGAGCAGAAGTGTGCGCAGGTAACATTTACTCTACGAAAAGATACTTGTACCCCCATTAGAATCAATAATCAAATTGTTCCTCAACATTCACATGTAAAATACCTTGGTATACACCTTGATCGACGGCTTACATGGAAACAACACATTGATTCTAAACTAACACAAATGAAACTAAAATTAGCTCAGGTACATTGGCTGATTGGTAGAAATTCAACTCTCAGTCTAGACTGCAAACTTTTGATATACAAGTCACTTTTGAAAGCTATATGGTGCTACGGAATTCAACTATGGGGCACTACTTCAGCTTTCAATGTCAAGAAAATCCAACGAAGGCAAAATAAAATTTTACGTATGATAACTTTGGCTCCATGGTACATCAAAAATTCAAATATATTTACATCGTGATTTGAATATGCCACTAGTGATTGAAGAAATTTCAAAATACGCAGGCAAATATTTAACAAGACTCGAATCACATCCTAATCCGCTTGCTCGTAATATTTTGAACTTTACTGGACATATCCGCCAAAAAAGAGGGACAAAAGGGCTCTTATACTCAACACTCCAGATGGGACTACTTGAAAATACTTTTTTTTCCTTTTTGATTATCACTACTTATGTATTATTTATAACTATCAGTATATTTATGTCCGACAGTGGTCGGGCCTAATAATTATTTTCTAGATTTAAGATTTGAATACATATTGTTAGTTCATATTTGAAGATACAATAAATAAATATATGCATTAAAAAAAAAAGTTTGATTTATAATTTCAGGAAAATACTTATACTACTCATGTTCAGTGCCACCAGATTATGGGATTTGTCCCCAAAATGGGGATTTCGCTTCTAATTTGGGGACAGAATTTCGTGGGGAGGGATTTGGCGATTTTTCATTTTGAGCTCTAACAATTTGCATGTATCAGGAAAATAATTAATCGTGGATGTTGACATAATATTTAAGTACTTCTAACATTTCAGTTAAAAAAAAAACACTTTATAATGAAGATGATATTACCATCATGGTAATACCGCGAACATATATATATATAGCTCTTTGTTGATTAAATTTTTTTTCTTTTGAAAAAGAAAAATGACTTAAAATTTTTGATTGTGGAATTGTTTCACGCACGATTCTACCTTGGTTATTGTGTCACGCATAAAAAACTATGAATTTGTGATTCCCAGATGAAAAACTTTGAACTTTTTAAAAATGTGCAATTTAAACACATTACAAAACATAGATTTGATTCGGTATATGGAATTTTGAAAAATGTTATAGATCCAAAAGTGGCATTGAGCGTATATGAAAACCAATGGAAGAATATTGCTTATATCGACTGGCGGAAACAAACAAAACAAAGTTTTCCTAAAGACATATTTGGCTTTTGGGCAATAGTATATCAGTACGAAGATAATGCCAAAAATTACTTCTTTTGCGAAATTGCAGCTGCTGTGTTCAGCCTGTTGATAGTGTCAATAAGTAATGCGTTTCTGGAGAGAATATTTTCATGCATGAACACTACCAAACCAAAACGAAATTAAGGAATAATCTGCAATATGAAATGTTAGAATCTTTAATAAGAATAAAATCACATTAAAATATTTATAAGATCTGCTGCCACAAATTTGAGCTTCCTGAAGAAAAGAAAAAAAAAGTTCAAATCGGAAAATATGTACAAGCGAGTTGTAGAGGACGGAGACGAACTTGATGCCTATGAAGTTTTGGATTGGGAAACTATTTAGAATATTTCGATTGCAAAAATATATGTATGTATGTAATATCTTCTTAAATTCATATTTACCCCTATCATGAATAAAATGTGTAATTTTTGTTCCCATGAAATTTTCATTCCCCATGAAGGGAAATTTGCAATTGTGAATTTCATGGGAACATTTGTTCCCACCATCAATACGTAGTGAATGTAAAAAAACGGGAAGAAGACTTGTAAAGCTGCAAAATTAATTGAAAATCAAACAAATTAAGTTTAATAATAAGAAATGCACATATTTTGGGTTTCAAATAAAATGTTATAGAGAGTAAAGTTGTGTTTTTAATTGTTTTAGAAGCCGTGCAAAAAAATTTTTAGCATACCACAGCCATACAATTTACTGCATGTCAACCTAAGAGATTCATGTTCAATGAAAAAAGGTGTTCCAAGGAATTATTGTTATAAACCGTAGACATTATTTATTGATATTGCCCTAAAAATAATTATTTATAAGTTTTAATATATAATTGCAAGTATAGTATTGAAATCACGCAGTGTATTAATTTAGTTCGCCTGCAAAAATAAAGTGAACAAAACTAAGGGAAAGGTGAAAAAATCCATGCAAAAAATATTATTCACGATAAGAGGAATCAAGAAAGGGAACACATTTCAGGAGAAAAATTATTCACGATTGCAATTTGGGGAAAAGTGACAATATTTCGAGGGAAAAACTGTTCACGATAGCGGTGATTATTTTTTTGCTTTATCTTCTTCAGATTGTTTACTTCAACTGACTCCAATCGAATCAAAACAATGGATGAAAAAGAAAATCCTAAATTTTAGTTTTATATTCTGATCTCAAAAACTAATACCCTTTTATGTACCTTCTAAAATTAAACATTAATATTAATTGATAGTATTAATTAATAATATTGTAATAAATAAACTTGAAAGTGTTTGTTAATTGTTAAGTTTTTACACACATATGTAAATATATGCATGTACAATTGAATTTTATGTACGCTTTAAGTTAATAAAAACATTAAAAAAATAAAAATAAAGAATTTGGTTAATCGTGCTGAAAAAGTATAATTTTTCTTGTAACTTTGCGAAAATGTTATTTCGCATCCCTGCGCATAGGACTTAATAATCGTTTTTTATGAATGATATATTTTTGGGGACAAAAGTTAGGATTTTTATGTTGAAATGGGGGTTTTTTGGGAACATTACGTTTTAAATTGGGGACAAGAGTCAAAATTTTTCTGGCAGCACTGCTCATGTTGATTCAGGTCACTGACGTAGTTTAGACGAGAACAATTTTGAGGCCGCACAATTTTTTTCTTTTCCAAAGTCCCTATTTACACTATGCAAGTTTTATTGCTAAGCTGATTAGTTTACTTGGGGAGGGAGACGGGGGGAAAAGAAACGTTGCTGTTCCCCTCGTCTCTCTCTCCATGAAACTAATCAGCTTAGCAATAAGACTTGCACAGTGTGTTTTGGGACAAATTACGCGAGACTAAATCATATGGCACAAAATGTATACGTATACACAGTTTTGTGTGTGTAGCGTTTTTAGTATTCATTTAACATTTGTTGTTTTTTAAGTTGTGTGTGTATTGGTTTCATGCTACTAATGCGGGGTTGTAGCTGGTTGAAAAGTTATGCCAACCGCAAAACCACTCTCTTTGCCTCTCTCACCCACAAACTGGCATGTTATGCCAGCACAGTTATGCCCGTGTAAATCAGCGCAATCAACTCATGCATGTATGTTTATTTAAAGTTTTAACGTCGTTTTCACAATTTATGATGAAGAATTAACGTGAACTTTAACTGACAGTTCTTCACACAAAACTTGCCGTTAAAGTCCCTGTTAGCTTTTAATTGTACATTGTGATAAGGGCCGTTAGTCATTAGAGTTTGCAAGTAGTATACAATCAGTGTTGCCAGAAAATTATAATGAGAGAATGCTAAATCGGTCAAAAAATTCTGCCAAAATGTTCTACAGAAGAAAACTATGCCAGATTTAAATGTAAAAAAAATCTTGAAATAGTTTTGAATTTCATATTTATACAAACTTATTACACCCGTATTCATAAAAAAAGTTGATTGAGGTTTAAAATTCATATAAGTTAAAAAACGTTTTAAGGCTAAATAACGTTTTTTAAATATTGGTATTCATAATCAGTTTTTTAAATAAAAATCAATTAACTTGATTTTTTAAAAACATCGTGGCAACACTGTATTCTTTGTCACTTGCATATTACTTCTGCAAAACAACGATTGTTAACTCACAAATCACTAGTGTCTATATTTGCTTAATTGTCAATTTTCAGAGAAATATTGTTTCTATAAAATAAAAGATGTGTTCCAACTTGTATTTAATAAAAATATAAAAAAAGTTCACAACAAATCTTTGTTAAAAGTGCTTTTTGTATGATTTATTTTATTCCAGATAAAGAAGCACTAGAATACCGAGCTTTATTTTGTTTGTTTTGAGTGTTTATACATACATCACTAGTTAATTTTCTACAATTATATTATTTTTGTTAACACATAAAATGAGAAAATAATGACTGGGAATGGAAACTGGATCGCTCCTTTTCTTTTAAATATTCTTTTGGAGTATATTTGATATTAAAAAATTACATTGTTTTCTTCTAAATAACACTGGCATATGCATACATACATACATACATACATAAGTACATACATACATACACACATACATATGTACATACAGGTAAAGTTCAAAATGTAAACAAAAACGAAGCAAAATTACAACAACGTCATCTTAAAATTATTGGGCCATAACCATAGTTAACAAAAAAGTCTACTTTTTTAATTTTAGAATGCACTTTTTTAAAACATGTACTTTTGACCTACCATAGACGAGAAAAACTGCACTTTAAAGGAAAAAGTCGGTTCTAAAGTTAAAACATGCTGAAGTTGTTTTTAACTAGATTAGCATCGACTCTGGCTCTTTAGTTCAACACAAAACAAATTAAAATAAAAGAGAACACATATGTATGTATGTATGTATGTATGTATGTATGTATGTATGTATGTATGTATGACTTTCTATGTCTTGGCTTCCTTTTTTTCCTATAAACAATTTATAATCCAATCATTGAAGAGTTTATTGTATTAAAATAATACAAAATACAAACACCTTTTTAAATTTCTGTATATTAATTATTTGTTAATTTATTATTATGTTCGGTTGTTTTATTTTATCTTGTTCTTAAACTCAACCCTTTTTCATAACACAATGTCCGATGAGAGAGAGATGAGAGAGTTGAGAGACAGAGATGCCACTTCCTTATATTTTGTATTCTATCATATGAAAAATTTCCAATATTTACTGTGGCACCCAGTTAAAGTCGGTCCAACTTAACACACACTTTGTTTTTGACTATAGTAGAAAAATATTTAAGAACAGGTTTTTAATTTTAAGTTGTTCCTAAAACGAACCGACTTTATTCTATGACTATGGTTATGGCCCATTTTGAACATGGGGGCAGTCAATTTTAAAATTTGCTGATTTAAGCAATGTTTAAAACCCGTTTTTTAAGCTAAAATTCTATTATGAATACAATTTTACCGAATTTCGCTTAAACAACATTTGAAACGCTGTTTAAAATTTTTATGAATACGGCTGTTAGTATTTACAGGTATTTTTTTACCACATACAAACATAAAATAGTTAATACTTGGTTTATTTGGAAATGTTGCAATTACGTTTAAAAGTTTTTAACGCACTTATAATACCAAATTATTATTTTCCTTGTTCAGTAAAATACTTTTTTTATTAATAACAAAAATTAAACATATTAAAAACCGCCGAATATTTCTTCTTCTAAGCGGCTGGACCGATTTTTATTAAAACATAGCTAAGAACCTTCTCGATCAAGTCACCTTTCAAACAAAAAAAAAACTAAATCAAAATCGGTCCAGCCGTTCGGTCGGTACGTGTACTTGTACAGGCACACAGATTCACAGACACATACTACAAACTTATAACACCCCTTTTTTAGTCGGAGGGTTAAAAATACATTGAAATTGACTATTGAAATGTTGAAAAAAAGTACTATTTTTGTTGACGGTCAGTACAATTTCAATTTTTAATTTTTCCATCACTGGTCATAACCTAACTTAGGTTTTTTCTCAAAAAAATGGGTCACGCTAATTTTTTAATATTCGAAGTAATTTAAGAAATTGTATTAAGAAGTGGTCCTTTTTTAGCTATTAAAAAAGAAAATGTTGGAATAAAATATACATATTTTTTTAAATTTTGGAATAACTAAGAAACGTGAAATTTTCTAAAGTAACGATTTTATAATATGCGTTGAACATGAAGTTGTGGCACTTAGGAAATATTTGAGATATCTAGAAAACTAATGTAAGGAGAACGTTGAAATTTTGTAGGGACAAATTCTATTGATAACGTGCATTGTCTCTGGCAAATTGTTGCCAAATTGTGGCGTGGTAACTCTCATAAATTGCAAATTTTTGTTTTTATTTAAAAATAAGACCAGTGTACTGATCTTGCTCATTTGCCCACATTGTATTAGTGATGGTCTAGACGAAACAATAGGCTATTAATTTTTTTAATATCTAAGGTTGGTATGACTCTTCCCACATAGAAGCATTATTTATTTCAACCCAGCTAAAAAAATTATATATGGTCCATAAATTTTTAATATATGAATGTATATAACTATATATGAGTATGTACACAGAGAAAAAACTGCCTCATAGAATCAATAAAATTTTCTCTATGAAACGTTTTTAGGCTAAGTGGTATCCCAGCAGAAAGAAGGGAAGATTTTTTCATAGAGATTCCTTATTGTTTTTATGTGGTAAATCTTATTAATTTTATCAAGAAGAAAACCACATAAAATCAAGAAGAAATCTTATTATTCCCAACTTTTTTACTCAATTTCCGTTATTTTTGGCACCAAAAAAAACAATCCATAGAGAAAAACTTCTTGATTCTATTAGGTTTTCTTATAAATTGTAAACTATATGGATTTCTTATTGATTTTATTAGGTTGCCTTATTGATTTTTTTAAAAAGGTTTTCTTCTTGATTTTATTAGGCTATCTTATTGATTTTTTCAATAAGGTTTTCTTCTTGATTTTATTAGGTTCCTATATGATTATGTGTAAACCATCTTATTAATTTTTTTAATAAGAAAATCTTCTTGATTTTATGAGGTGTCTTGTTATTTCATATCTATAAATCGACACAGACAATTTTTTTTTCATGATCTTTTTCGTTTTTGTATAAGCATGTTTGCAAAATTATTTCAATGGTTATTCAGACTGCTTGTTAGCATATTGGTTAGAGTGTTTGTCTATCAGTCAGAAGTTTGCTGGTTCAATACGTGTCTCCTTTCAAGTAATAATATGTATATATGGTGAGTTAATTAATTAAGAATACAATATAATATGTATGTATCTATGTAAGTATGTATAGTATGTATAGTATAAATAAATAACATATACATACAATTACTACATATATACATAAGTATATGGTATAGAATTTAAATGAAAATACATAAGCAAAGCTCAAAGAATAAAGAAAGACATATTTTTATTTTTATTTTATGAGGTCGCCTCATGAAATCAAGAAGAAAACCTTATTAAAAAAAATCAATAAGATAACCTCATAAGAACTACAAGATTTCTTCTTGATTTTTTCAAAAAGGTTTTCTCTATGAAATTAATAAGATTTCCTTATTGAAAAAAAAGCCATAGAGATTTCTTATTAATTTTGTTCTATTTATGAGTTATTTATTAGGCACTGTTTTCTCTGTGTATGAATTCATGTGTGGAAATGTATGGGATTATACATGGCAAAACTATTATATATGAACTAATATATGGACTAATATATGAAATGTACTATAATATGTGAGCTCATATATGAAAATATCATTATGAAGCTCTTCATATAAGGATCCATATCTAGAAATACGATTTAATACATATATGGAGCCATATAAGAATGTATGCATACATATATCTCACATAAGATCGTTTATGCAATCAAAAAAGCTTGGTATTTTATCACTGGTGAATTGGAAATTAATAAAAACACTGTGGCCCCATTCAAATCATCAAATAATCAAAAGGATAACCCAGCTAAAAAAAATATGTATGGAGCATATATGATATCCCATATATGGTTCGGATCCGAAAAATGAGGGTATATGGGCACATATGATTATATACATATATTCATACATTTTCATACATGTATGTGTAAATATTACTGTTGTGCAGTAAATTAAGTTACTAAAATTACTTTTTGTAGATTTTGAACAGGCAGGTTGTATTTAATGAAACATTTGCTTCGACCAATAATGAAAAACGAACTAAAAGTTATTTCATTCATCATTTTAAGTCAAAAGGTGAATCGATTATTCCAAAAACACAAAACTCATATTAATACATATGTAAAATTTAATTTAAGAAATCGGATTAAAAACAATAGCTTTCAGTATAATTTTTTGCAGTAATATGAACTTTGTTTCTTATCTAGAGAATTCTGTTATTTCCTATAAAATTAATGATTATTTGATCCACAATGTATAAAATCATACAAGAATGGTTTTTTTTTATAACAAAAGTTTTTCCTTTTTAAACGTTGAGGGTACGCATATAAATTTTGCATACCGTATGTATTTGCTAATGGATTACCAATTCACAAGTGATAAAATCCAAGCTTGTTTGATTGCAAAAACGATCTTATGTGAGATATCATGTATGCATACATTCTTATATGGCTCCATATATTAAATCTTTATTCTATATATGGATCCACATATGAAGAGCTTCATAATGAAATTTCCATATATGAGCTCATATATTACAATACATTTCATACATTAGTCCATATATTAGTTCATATATAATAGTTTTGCAATGTATAATCCCATATATTTCCATACATGAATGCATACATATTCATATATAGTTATATACATTCATATATTAAAAATATATGGATCATATATAATTTTTTTAGCTGGGAATCCAGTCATTAATTTTATAGAAAATAACAGAATTCTCTATTCATATTACTGCAAAAAATTATAATGAAAACTATTGTTATACAGATTATTTTTTCTTTTATAATTAATTGCATTAGTTTTTAATCTGATTTCTTAAATTAAATTTTATGTACGAATATGAGTTTTGTGGTTTTTAAATAAATGATTCACCTTTTGACTTAAAATGATGAATGAAATGACTTTTAGTTCCTTTTTCATTATTTGTCCAAACAAATGTTTCATTAAATAAAACCTCTCTGTTCACATACTAAAAAGAAAGGAATTCGTAATTTAATCTATTGCACATCAGCAGTGCGCTTTTATGAATCAATAGAGTATGAATATGAACTTTGCATACTGTAGACAGGGTGACCGATGACATTTTTCAAAAAGTGGCACCAAATAGGGAATTTATCAAAAAAAAGGGGCAAAATTAAAAAAAACGAGAAAACTGCACTAAACTTTTAATTTTTAATGTATTTTCATATAACTCACCCTAAATAAAGGGAGTCAAAAAGTGGCAAGGCAGTCGAAAAAGGGGAAACGCAGTCGAAAAAGTGGCAAATTGCCACTTTAGTCGGTCAAACGGTCACGCTGACTGTAGAGCAGTGATCTTCAAAACTTCGCACGCGTGCGAGTGCTCTCCCAATAATTAAGAGAGCAATAAGAGATAATTTATATTTTTATTTAATGTGTACTCAATTGTTACTACAATCAGGGCCAGGGTTGTCAGATTTTTTTAAAAATCGACAAAAGTCGCCAAAAACCAGTTTTATGTAGTTTTTCGCAGTAAATACTTGATAATAAGTTTGTTTTTATATAAAGCTAAGTCTAGACGATATGTTGAATGAGCAAATATATGCTTACATTCATATGCATAAAAATAACAATAAATCCTGCTGTCAGCATATACATATGTTAGGCGTCTACACAGTATGCTGAAGGTACCAAATTTTTTAAAGTCAACATATGTCAGCAAATAATAATACAACATATGAGTTAGCATACAATTTTTGTGTCTATACGATAAAATCGCCAAAAAATTTATTTATCGCCAAAAAAATTGCCATGTCGCCACACAAAAAATTTGGACGCCAAACTAGTTGAAAAATCGCCACGTTTGGCGAGATATGGCCATTTCTGACAGCCCTGATCAGGGCTACCGATTTAATCTCAGACTCACGGCTGCCAGATTTGACGATTTATCGTCATTTTGACAATTTTTGTTGTCGAAAATAGCAAAATGACGATTTTTCCCTTAAAATTGACGATTTTTTAGAAGTCCAAATATTGCAGTTCTTTTATAAAAAAACCACTATTTCAATTCATGTATTATATATCTTCTAAAAGATTTTAGTGTCATTTTGCCCACTCTTTATATTGATATCTCTATAAATTGATATTCTAAAAAAAAAATAAATGTGAAAAAAGGTCAAGTTCCTATAAAAAAATTCGGGCATCAAGTCTACTGACACCAAGACTTGGACATGACTTGACTTTCAAATAAAAAATGTATGTACTGAAATAAATGCTACTAAATTCGAATCATTCTCCACGTACTTCCTGCTTTTAATTTTTTCGCGAGCTACCTTAGACTTATACATAATATTTGGTTCCCCATTTTCATCTTTAAAGTCAATGTCTTCAAATAAGGCAGGCAGTAGCCAAACAAGAAGCTCATGAAGAGGAAATAAATTTCATGTCGGGATGCACAGTATAGGGTTTGATCTTACACCCATGGTTTCTTTGCAAAATTTTCTTAGAATTATTTTTTAGAAATCGAGTTTTTTGTATTTTTCGATAAAAAAAATCTAATGTACCGAAAAATGTAAAAATCACGATTTCAAAAAAAATAATGAGTTAGGGCACTTCTATATTAAGGTAGCGAGCGATATGTAGATTTTGTTTTTAAAATACGATTTTTTAAATTTTTTCTATCTATACTAATCAACCCAGCCTAGTATACACGTTATGAAATTCATTTTGATTTGTCCGATTTTTTTGACGATTTTTCGAGTATAAAATGACGATTATTTTATAGTTTATCGGGATTTCGATGATTTTTCGATAATTTTATCTGGCAGCCCTGCTCAGACTATTTATATGTGCCGGTTGTGTAGTCACATTTTACCAGACACGAATAGATTCTTTTTAAATTTGTTTAATTTCAAGGTTTTCTATTTTTTGCAGCATGAATAATCATATCTGAAACTAAGTTATTATATACTATTTTAAATACATCAAATGAGCATTAATCTGTTTTTGAACACGAGAAATTCACTCGAATTAGAGTTTCACAAATATATTACAAATATGTCTTCGCAGCCCTGCCATAAGAAGAGCAAAATATATTACGCTCAAAAACGAAGCACCAACACAAACATAAGTGTGAATGTATATGTGTGGGGATCGCTGCTGTAGAGGAAAAATTTACACATACATTTTTTTAATGCATGTATTTATTTATTGTATCTTCAAATATGAACTAACAGTAAGTATTAAAATCTTAAATCTAGAATATAATTATTAGGCCCGACCACTGTCGGACATAAACTTAGTGATAGTTATAAATAATACATAAGTAGTGATAATCAAAAAGGAAAAAAAAAAGTATTTCAAGTAGTCCCATCTGGAGTGTTGAGTATAAGAGCCCTTGTGTCCCTCTTTTTTAGGCGGATGTGTCCAGTAAAGTTCAAAATATTACGAGCAAGCGGATTAGGACGTGATTCGAGTTTTGTTAAATATTTGCCTGCGTATTTTGAAATTTCTTCAATCACTAGTGGCATATTCAAATCACGATGTATATTTGAATTTTTGATGTACCATGGAGCCAAAGTTATCATACGTAAGATTTTGTTTTGCCTTCGTTGGATTTTCTCGACATTGGAAGCTGAAGTAGTGCCCCATAATTGAATTCCGTAGCACCATATAGGTTTCAAAAGTGACTTGTATATCAAAAGTTTGCAGTCTAGACTGAGAGTTGAATTTCTACCAATCAGCCAATGTACCTGAGCTAATTTTAGTTTCATTTGTGTTAGCTTAGAATCAATGTGTTGTTTCCATGTAACCCGTCGATCAAGGTGTATACCAAGGTATTTTAAATGTGAATGCTGAGGAACAATTTGATTATTGATTCTAATGGGGGAACAAGTATCTTTTCTCCATAACTTTAACCATAGTTCCAGTTGCGTAATATGTTCCTGAAGATATCGGGATGCCTCGTGAGGGTTTTCGTGCATGCTAAAGAAGGCTGTATCATCGGCAAAAGTAGATGTATGGATTTTGGTGCTAACAGGCATATCACAAGTATAAATCAGATACAAAACTGGTCCCAGTATACTCCCCTGTGGCACACCGGCAGATATAGATTCGGGAACACTCATGAAGTCTCCTTCCACAACAATGAATTTCCGGGATAGAATATAACTTTCCAATAGCTTTAGAAAATTTATTGGTAGATATGTCTTCAATTTTAAAATTAGGCCTTCATGCCATACTTTATCAAATGCCTGAGAAACATCAATAAAGAGAGTAGAACAATACTTATTTTCTTCAAATGTTCTTCTTATAGCTTGAACCAATCTATGCGTTTGTTCAATGGTACTATGCTGACTTCTAAAACCAAATTGATGGTCTGGTATGCACCCACTATCAGTTAGAATTGGGGATAATTTTGTCATGAGCAGCTTTTCGAAAAGCTTTGATATTGTTGATAGTAAACTTATTGGCCTGTAAGACTCAGCTTTAGTAAGATCTTTGCCCGGCTTTGGAATCATTTTGACCTTGGCAAGCTTCCAGATGTGTGGATAATACTCTAGTCGTAATATGGCATTATAAATAAATAGTAAGATTCTAGTTGCAGCGCGAGGCAGATTCATCAGCATCTTGTTACTAATACCATCAATACCTGGAGCTTTCTTCGGGTTGAGCTCAGCAATTAGTTTATGTACATCACGCATCTTAAACTTTAAGGATCGCGGGGGAAGAGCAACTACACTTGGCAAATCAGCAACACCAGTACATGTATTTGGGGTAAATAAGGATTTTAGATGCGCAGCAAATATTTTACCTTTTTCAGTATCGCTTCTTGCCCAATCACCGGTCGAAGTGCGCAGAGGTGGTTTAAACTCAACGGGTCTTTTAAGCTTTTTAGCAGCGCGCCACAAAGAGAAATAAGATGCTGGTGTGACATCGAGACTTTACAGATAATTTTTAAAAGATGCAGTTTTCTCAAAGGCAAGCAACTCTTGGAGTCGTTTCGTGCACTCCTTAAATCTAATTTTATTTTGGGGTGATCTGTGTTGTTGCCATTCCCTTCTAGCTCTTCTTTTTTCACGTACGAGACGTTCAGTGTCTGAAGAATAAATTTTATTAAATCCACTCTGCGGATGGGAGGTAGTGGCATGTTCAGCAGACTGTTTAATATTCTCGTTGAGAGTGGCAATGTTAGATTCAATATAATTTGGTGTTCTTAGCTTAATATTTTCCGTACAATGACTACTAAGGTATTTTTTGAACCCCAGCCAATTAACACGATTTATCATCTTCATATATGGATGAGGTAAGTCACTTCTTAGTTGGCTACATATTGTAACGATCGTGCGATGGTGATCGGACGAGAGATCTAGGGAAGCTTCAACGTGAATTAATTCCTTAGAAATACTTTTTATGACGCCAAAGTCTATAACATCCGGTAATAAGCCGCGAACCCCAGAACGTTTGCTTAGCATTGTAGTCGCCAGCTGCTACGAAACAAGGTCCAAGAGATTTATAGAATTTCTCGTATTGATCCTCAGTGATTGAAAATCTAGGAGGGGAGTAAATTGAAGATATCACGAAATTTGAACAAAAATTCTCAATGCAGATGTTTGTTGCTTGTAGATGTTCTTCACAAATGTTGTCAAGAATATAGTGCTTGAGTCTTGACTTTATTGGAATTGCTGATCCGCATGCTCTCCCTCTAGGGTCCTTTGTATCATATAATGTGTAGCCATTCATTTTAAAGAGGCTTCTAGAAGTCAAATGAGTCTCAGAGACCAACATTACATCAATATTTTTTTCCGTATGGAAGTGCTCAAGTTCATTTTTATGTTGGCGTTTGCGTTCCAGAAACATATTTTTAACGTGTTCATGGCTTGTTAATTAATGCTTGAAGCAGTGTATTCTGCATTCGTAGTATTTCTTGCATCATGCTAGTCATATTTGTTGTAAAGTTGTTGATAGTTTGCACAAGATTTTCAAAAGTGGCTTCAAGGCGATTAAAATTAAAGCTTGAGTTTATATTTGTTGAATTATTTAGTGGGGACACATTTTGAGTGGGAATTGAATTTGTCTTAGCAGCATCTGCATACGATACACGGGAAGTAACTGGTTGGCTAATTTGCGCAATAGTGGCTGAGGTAGCGTTTGTTGTTTGAACTGGAGCTAATTTAGGTTTTTGCCCCATAGTCTTCTTTACGAAACAGTACACAGGACAACCTCTGTAGTTAGCGGTGTGATTACCTCCACAATTACTGCATTTTTTTCCGCTTGATCTTTTGGTTTAGTACAACTAGCAGTGCCGTGTAATTCGCCGCACACAACACAAACAGTAGGTAAATTGCAGTAAGTTTTTGTATGGCCATATTCTTGGCAATTATGGCACTGCACGGGACCTGAACGCTTATGTGGCTCTTCAACTGCGATTTTTCTGTATAAAAGGTATTTTAGGCTATAAATAGGATGAGTCTCATTTTTTCTTAATTTAATATCATTTGGCTCCAGTTCAACACGAAATAGGGGTTGGGGTACCTTTTCTCTGCTTATTATGTTAGATAAATTTTTTACCTTACATCCGTGGAGGACGAGTGCATCTTTTATTTCTTCAGGAACAACATAGGAATCTATGCCCTTCAATACGATCTGCAGGCCTTTAGCACTCTTAAGCTGGTATGTGTAGAAGCTTGTTTTATTTTTTTCAAATTCAGAAACCATTTTGCGGAAATCTTTTTCGTCACAAATTTGAATTTTCATTTCATCGATGTTGCCACGTTTTATTGGGACAACGTGAAATTTATTTTCACCAATGACCGAAATTAATTTTTTAATAAGGGCATTTGAATTTTTCTCTCTCAACTAGATTGGTGGCGGCTTGGATGTTTTATTCGAGGATAAATCGGGTCTGTCGTTTTCATCTTGAAAAATTTTAAAGCGGTTTTGGCGATTAGTTGAGGCTGCGCTGTTATCCCTAGATATTCTTGGAGCAGATGAAATTTTCAAAGAATTCGGGCTTCACCCACGCTTTACCACGGTTATATATCTGTCCATTCCGACTTGTACCTTGAGTTTCGAGCCGCTGTTATCTGTAGTGATAACTTTGTTAAGTGATGAATACGAGCCTGAAGGGGATGATATTACTGGCTTATATGAAGAAGTACTAGGCAACTGTAATGTTAATGCATCATTACTTTTTGGCATTGGACAAAGCGAAGTTGATCGCTGACGAAAAATTGGCTTTGCCGTTAAAAAAAAGGTTTTCATCAGATTTATTATTTATATTTTTTTCATTAAGAGTTTTAGAACTCACAGTAAAATAAGCATTTCTGCCGTTAGAACTCACTTCAAATTTTTTTGTATTTGAGGCACTCATACAAAGAATTCCTCAAGGGTTATTCGTTTGTGTTTTTTTTTTTGATTGCGGTCTTTTTTTGTTTTTGTTATTTATGATTGTTTATTTGTTTCGAGGTACACATAGTATTCCTCAATGTAACTTTGTTTATGTTTTTTTTTTGTTTGCGGCTATTTTTTTTTGTTTCTGTTATTTCTACTATGTAAAAAAAATATTTGCAAAGCATAAAGCTTATTTATTAAAGTCAGTATGTACCTATTACGAATAATATGCACTACGAATATTTTTTTGTATAATTTTTTTTTTGGAAGTAAAATTCCGCTAATCGACTGTTCGCTATGAAGGTACCACATACATGTATGAAAATGTATGAATCTATCTATCTATCTATATAATTAATAGGCGAACATGTTTTTTGTAATCCCTTTTACGCTGGTACCACTGCACCGATTTTAAAAATATTGATATGGTTTTAAAGGATTTTCTGTACAGATTTGCAGAATCTATATTTTATTGAAATCGGTTTAGTATTTTGGAAGCTATAAGTGTTTAAAGTTGCTACTACTACATGCACACATATTACACACGCATTTATTAGCTTACAAGTAAAAAAAGAAACAAAACATGAGTGTGTGTGTGTAGTATTTCTCTTGATCTAACAATTGTTTTTCTCTTATTTTTTGTTGTATGAAAGTCATAATACTTGAAGGAAGAGAGTTGAATAAATTGAATTAGCTTGGTTGAAGGGATTTTGTTTATGTTTTTTAGTTTCATGTCCCAGCAAAAAAATTACATATGGTCCATATATTTTTAATATATGAATGTATATAACTATACATGAATATGTATGAATTCATGTATGGAAATGTATGGGATTATACATGGCAAAACTATTATATATGAACTAATATATGAAATGTATTATAATATATGAGCTCATATATGTGACAACGCATAGAGAAAGGGACCTAAGGATAAAAAAATCAATTTTCACTTTTTTTTTGATTTGGACAACATCTGAGCATCGAATGAGACCAATCCCATTCCCCAAAAGGGATGATGTGATGGTACACCAAAGATACACGTATTTAAATCTTTAAAACGGCTCTCCAGAACAAAACCAGTTTTTACCCGTAGGTCCCTTTCTATTTTGCTCGTCACATATGGAAATTTAATTATGAAGCTAGTTAAAGATTTCTCTTTTAAGATTTAAAAAAAAAATAATTTATTAAGCGACTATGCGCTTTCTTTATTTATTTCTTTAAAAAATGAATCTAAACTACACTTATGTTTATACTTAATACTGATGTTCGATTCAGACTCGTGTTAAATTTAGACTGCCTTCATGTCAAAAAACAATCTTTTTATATAATGTTGAGTTTTAGTGCCTGTTTGCCTAAACTAGGGTTAGTTATGAAAATATACATTCTTTATCTTATGTTTATTAACATGCCCTTTTCTTGGGTTGTTTGTTTGTAAATTGTGTTTACTAAAAATGTGTTTGATATTTTTTTTATCTCTAGAATATGTTTACATTTGATATTTCCCTGAAATTAATGTCTTTGTCCTAAAGTGTTTGTATCTTTATTTCGATTACAATTTAGCATGTTATTACAAATAACCTTTCACATGCTTGGTTTTATTACAAATAATCTTTTGTAAATTTGACATGTTTGATTTATTACAAATAATCTTTGTTTTATTATGTTTTGTATCTTTGTTTTAGTTTAACATGCTTGATCTTGCTTTAGCTTAAATTATGTTTGTATCTTTGTTTTAACAACCTTGAGGTTGTAGTGTTCCTTAACTCTCCCCTTCCTAAATTAAATCGTCCCGATTTAAACTGTATTAGCCTGTATCTTTACTAGCTCATTTCTATAAAGGACTTTAAAATTTTCGTCTGCTTTGCGTTGTCTGTATATTATACAATATTTGGATATTTTTATAGCTGTGTATAGACAACTAATAATTCCAGTTGTAATTATTATTAAGTAAATAAATGACCTAAAGGGGTGATTTTCTACAGGTATATAAAATTTCTTTAATGAATCTAAGTTATTAAATGCATATTCTGTGTTTGTATATAAAATTTTCATTATCTCAAAACTTTCACTATGTTTAGTGTGTATTGCTTCTAGCAATCCGGCATGTATGTTTTTATAAGTTATGTTATCTATATGTACTTCGTCCGTGAATTCTACTAATGTTATTTCTGTTGTCGTATGGTTATTTACAGTGTGAGTTCTGTCTAATAATATAAATCCTTCGTCAATTTGTAATAGCGGTTGATTGTACTCTTGAATAATTGAACATTTAGCGCTCTGATTTTCTAGTAATGGTATGATACAGTTGTCGTCCGTGTTATTGTTTCGCTTGCAAATATATTTTCCCAAATTGTTTTTACACTTTGTGATCCTAACATAGTCCTTCCCGCATCTTGCTATTTCCTGGTCAGTAACAATTTTTCCATGTCTAAAACTAGTTGGAGTTACCTTAAAATAGTCACATTGGTTAGTTAGTACCGGGTATTTGTAAATGGTGATTATGAGTTCATAAGTTCTAGCGATGTGTATGTCTGCGTATTCCATTATGTTAATTATTGGGGTTCTTGTTAATTCATGCGTAATCACTTCACTCAAATCCTCCATGTCCAAAGCTTCCGATAAGAATTCATTGTTTTCTGCAGCATTAATAGTTCGTGTTATTAATAAAAGTTGGTTATGCACTTGTTCTAAGATATATGGTTTTTTATATTTTTCCGATTGATTGTATTAAGAATTTTTTCGAATCTAGAGTTTATTAATTTTTGTTTTGTATTATTTTCAATTAGTGTGTTAATGGCTTTCTCTATTTTTATAACATCATCGTGATCCGGGATACCCGTAATAAATTTTAAGGCGGAACCTAAAAAATTTATTCCTCTTCTCTGAATATTATGTTCTGTTAGCTGTTTCGTAAGAATTTCAATTTTTTCAATCCAAATTTGTTCTTCTACATTAGGCTTGTAATTACCACTAAGCACTTGCCTGTACGGCGAGAATATTTTTGTTAAGTTGCTTACATGAAATAAATAAGAATAATTGTCGAATAACAATGCGTCGTCACCTCTTGTCAATACGTATTTTTTCCCTGTTGGATTTTGTAGTTTAACGTCTGCTTGAATTATTGTTGTGGTTGTGATGACCATGATTAGTGATGTTAGGAATGTTATCCTCATTTTTTGTAAGTACATAATTTTTTATATTATTTTTATGTATGATCTGCCCTCCTTGAGTTAAGATAGTGTCCTCACGATCTTCCTGAACTATGTGTTTTTTGTATCTGCTATCGCTCTTACTTCTGATGTTAGTTCTAGCTACCAACACTTGATCTCCTTGTTGAAATGTCCTATGCTTTGATCCTTGATTTAACCTTTGTAGTGTCTTCTGCGAAGCATTTCTTAATTTATTTTGTATATCCTCCTTAGAGAATTTTATTAAATTAAAATGAATATCTTTGGGTTTATATCCTGTAACTGAATGTGTAGAGTTGTTTATTTCTTCTACCGCTAGGAATAACTCCTCCGTTGCTGATGTTTCTTTATGTATCTTAAAAATTCGAGATAGTTCCGATATCGAATTGTGTGCTCGTTCGACTTGTCCGTTTGCTTTAGACCTGTGTACTGGGGTTTGTATCTTTTTAATGTTATGTTTTATACACATTTGGTTCACCATGATCGTATTCAAACATTTTTCATTATCTGTCATTAATCGTTTGCAGTTTGGAAAATTATTAATGAGAATTTCTTCTAGTTTACTGTCCATATCAGCCTTTGAGTCGATGTCTCTGATAACTATGTATTTAGAGAATTTATCTATACCTACAAGATACTGTTTATGCTCGTTGAAATAAATGTCTATATGTATGTATTCCCCTGGATGTTCGGGAACATCCGAGTGTTGTAATGGTTCTTTTGTTGGCTTGCGTTCGTATTTACCATACAAACATGCAGTGCATTTCTTATTAAATGCCTTACAGTGTTTTCTCATGTCCGGCCAGTAATATTGTTCTAATAGAATTTGTTCCTCTCTTTTCGTTATATCTCTTAATCTTATTGGTGTGTGTACGAGTTTGGTGGTATTGAATGTATTCTTTATGATTCTTCCGTATTTAAATAAATCTTCAGCTGTAGCATATATGGCGGTGATTTTTTGGGGTTGAATACACTTTTTTAGTTCGGTAATTAAATTTTTTTCGTTAGTAAATCTAATAATATGACGTAATTTACTCTGAAATATTATTTGTGTATGAATTTCATTAGATACTTCATTTGGTATGAGTTCAATTTGTACTCCATACGCATTAAATGGTTGTGATACAGTTTTTATTATTTGTTCACTTGAGCTATCACTTGAATGAACTGTGCCTACTGATGATGTATTTATAGCTTGTCGTGATAATGCGTCCGCCACAACATTTTGTGTACCAGGTTTATAGGTTAATTTAGCACCATAGTCTTCGATGATGGCTTTCCATCGTTTTAGCTTGGGGTTAGGATTTTTGTCTGAGATTGCATATGTCAATGACTGATGGTCAGTAAAGATGGTCAAGTCAGCTATGCCGTATATGTAATTACGTAATTTCTTTAAGGCCCAAATTATAGCCAGTAATTCTTTTTCGTTAGTACTATAATTTTGTTCGGTGGTGCTCAGTGTACGAGATAAAAAATAAATTGGGTTCTTATTTTGACTTAGAACAGCTCCAATAGCTATGTTGGAAGCATCTGTTGTAAGTTCAAATGGTTTATTAAAGTTGGGTTGGTATAATTCCACTTGCTCTTTTAGACTATTTTTTAATTTGTTTACAGCTTCTATGGCTGGTTGTTCCAGTTTAACCTCTGTATTTTTACTTTTATTTTTACCAATGTGAGCGTTTTCTCCTTTTAGGTGCAAAGTTAAAGGTTTTGAAATTTGAGCATAATCTTTTACAAATCTCCTATAGTAGCCAGTAAGTCCCAAAAAACCTCTGAGGTTTTTTAATGTTTTCGGTATTGGAAAATTTTCTATTGCCTTTATTTTTTCCGGGTCAGTGGTTATTTTATTATATTTTACAATATGTCCGAGATATTCTACTTCTTCCATGAAGAATTTTGATTTCTCATTGGACACTTTTAAGTTCGCCTTATTTAGGGCATTAAAAATAGTATGGATATGTTGTATGTGTTCCTCTGGCGAGGAAGAATATATAATTACGTCGTCTATGTATACGTAAGCAAATTTTCCTATAAATTCTCGTAAAATATCATCCACACATCTTTGGAAAATGGAAGGAGCGTTCTTTAAGCCGAAAGGCATACGTAAAAACTCATATTTTCCGCTATTTACACAGAAAGCAGTCTTCTCTCTATCCTTTTCCTTTATCCTAATTTGGTGGAATCCTGATTCCAAGTCGAGTGTGGTAAAGTATCTAGCTTTTCCTAGATTCTGTAAAGTTATATTTGTGTCTGGAATTATATATCTGTCAGTAACTGTATGTTCGTTTAGTTTTCTGAAGTCTATCACCATCCTACGTTTCGGTTTACCATTCTCATCAGTTCCTTTTTTGTGAACTGTTAACATAGGTGAATTATAAGGACTAAAGCTTTTTTGAATAATACCATCTTCTAGTAATTTTTGTATTTCTTTATTGACAAATTCTACGTCATTCATATTGCCCGGGTACTGTTTTGTCCAAATTGGGTCATCTGTAGTTGTTTTAATGCTTGCCTCAATAGTTGTAGTAAAAGGTAGGGGACCTATTTTATTATTACCTATCATTAATTCTTCAATCTCTTTTCTGTATTCTTCACTTCCTATGGTGAAATTTATGTATGCATTATCCTTTCTTTCCTGCAATTCAAATCTTGTTTCGTTACTGTTTATTATTGCGCCTAGATTTCTTATTCCGTCCCATCCTAATATTAAGTCAAAATTATCTATCGAATCTATTTCGAAGAAATCTATGTCTTTTCCCATAAATTTAATAGTTTGTTTGGTATTGACTATGGATTTACCATGCATACTTATAATTTGTAAAGGCTTAATTTTTTCTGAATGGTTAAACTTTAAAGATTTTTTTACATAATTGTGGGTTGCGCCTGTATCTATTAACACTTCAAAATTTTTTTCTCCATCATTCATTATAATAAAGGGCAACCCATTTTTTAGTTTAAAGACTTAGTAACTATTTTATTTATGGTACCTGTTTCTACAATAATACTTTGGTTATCATCTTCCGCTGCAAGGTTATTGCTTCTCAGAAATTTAGATTGGTGAAATTGTGTGCTGGGTTCTCGGTGTCTCTTCCAAGGATGATGTTGTTGATTATGAAAATTCGTTCTGCGATGTTGATTGGTGTTACCTGATGATGGGTCCATTGGTTCTGGACGTGGTTGATACTGATGTTGGGTAGGCACTTCTCTTTGTTGATGGATATACGATGAACGTCTGTGATGATGATGATGGTTGTTATTGGGTCTTTGTATTGGCTGTACATAATTCCTCTGTTCATTGCTGGAGTATGATAATCGTAATTTTCGATGCTCGTCATCGTGTTCTATGGTTCGTGCTACCGCAAAAGCATGTTCCAAATCCTTTATTGGATTTCCATATAGTGTTGAACGTATGTACGAGTTACTAATTCCGTCTTTGAAGACTCGTACAGCTTCTTGAGTGGCTTCATTTGTCATTACATCTATTACCTCTTGTGAATGATCGGACATGGCAATTTTGGAAGTGATTAAGGTGAAAGCTTTATTAATTTCATCATGAAATTCTGATAAGTTGCGTCTACCTTGTGTTAATTTCTTCATTTCATCCTGAAGTACATATAATGGTCTCTGATCGGCATAAGTATAATCTAATCTGTTTCGTATAGCATCGAAATTGAATATTGTGTTGTGATTTGTTAATACGTCTGCAGCTGCGCCTTGTATCTTTGTTTTTATTATTGACAAGGCTTCCACGTATCTATTTGAGTTTTGGTGAATTCTGATACCTTCCATAAGCCTCGACACGTCTTCCCTCCAAATTCGGTATCTTGCGATATTGCCGTCGAATACTGGCAATGCTTTGAATACGTCCAGATTAATTTCCTCGGGTGTGGTGTATGAGACGTTCACTGGTTGTAATCTAGCCGTTGCTGGTGGTGCTATGCCTGGGTTGATTGGTATTTGATCGAGTCTTTCTTTCAGCGTTCTATTCTCTTCCTGAATATTTTGTAGCATGATCTGCAAACTAGCCATTTGTTGGATCATTGTACTTAGGTCGGCTTGTGTCATTTCTTCCTCAGTAACTAGATTTCTTTGTTCGTCAAAGATGTTAAATTTTTTAATTCTTTTCATAAAAAAATTTTTTTTCACCACACTTTTTCTTTACTATGTGCAATAATTTTACTTATGTGGAAAAGTTCTATATATATATTTTTTCTTTTAATGATCCTTTTCTTATGAAAGATTCTTCCTTGCTGCGACAAGGATGCTTTGGTCCGCTCGTTTGAAGGATAAAAATATATTATCCTCCTGGCAGGATCGTCAGTTAAAGATTTCTCTTTTAAGATTTAAAAAATAATAATTTATTAAGCGACTATGCGCTTTCTTTATTTATTTCTTTAAAAAATGAATCTAAACTACACTTATGTTTATACTTAATACTGATGTTCCATTCAGACTCGTGTTAAATTTAGACTGCCTTCATGTCAAAAAACAATCTTTTTATATAATGTTGAGTTTTAGTGCCTGTTTGCCTAAACTAGGGTTAGTTATGAAAATGTACATTCTTTATCTTATGTTTATTAACATGCCCTTTTCTTGGGTTGTTTGTTTGTAAATTGTGTTTACTAAAAATGTGTTTGATATTTTTTTTATCTCTAGAATATGTTTACATTTGATATTTCCCTGAAATGAATGTCTTTGTCCTAAAGTGTTTGTATCTTTATTTCGATTACAATTTAGCATGTTATTATAAATAACCTTTCACATGCTTGGTTTTATTACAAATAATCTTTTGTAAATTTGACATGTTTGATTTATTACAAATAATCTTTGTTTTATTATGTTTTGTATCTTTGTTTTAGTTTAACATGCTTGATCTTGCTTTAGCTTAAATTATGTTTGTATCTTTGTTTTAACAACCTTGAGGTTGTAGTGTTCCTTAACTAGCTCTTCATATGTGGATCCATATATAGAAATAAGATTTATTATATGGAGCCATATAAGAATGCATGCATACATGATATCTCACATAAGATCCTTTTTGCAATCAAAAAAGCATGGCATTTTATCACTGGTAATTTGGAAATCCATTAGAAAATACATACGGTATGCAAAGTTAAAAAAAAACCTTTTAAAAAAGAAAAACATTTGTTACAAAAAAAAAACATTATTGTATGATCAAAAGGATAATCCAGTCATTAATTTTATAGAAAATAAGAGAATTCTCTAGATAAGAAACAAAGTTCATATTACTGCAAAAAATTATATTGAAAACTATTGTTGTTAGCATTAGTTTTAAATCTGATTTCTTAATTTTACGTACGAATATGATTTTTGTGTTATAACTGAGTCACCTTTTGACTTAAATTGATGAATGAAATGACTTTTAGTTGGCTTTTCATTATTTGTCCAAACAAATGTTTCATTATATACAATCTCCCTGTTGAAAATTTAAAAAAAGTAATTTTAGTAATTTAATTTATTGCACAGCAGTGCGCTTTTGTGAATCAAGAGAGTATGAATATGAACTTTGCATACTGTAGAGGGAATATTTACACACACATGTATGAAAATGTATGAATATATATAATCATATATGGCCATATACCCTCATTTTTAGGATCCGAACCATATATGGTATATCATATATGCTCCATACATATTTTTTAGCTGGGTGATGAAAATAATCGGAATTGGACAGGAGAGCTTGGCTTCTCTTAAATAGAGAAAATTATTACTTAAAAAAATATCTTGGAAACTAATGCAGTGGGAAGTTTGAAACTCTTCAAGACTACTTATGTTACAAAATAGTGAAGGTTGAATCGCAAGCGTTTCACTTCTAGTACAATTTTTTTCTTTTCATCTCAAAACGTATATTTATGAGGTGCAGCGAGGCTCACGGTTGTTTTGATAGTTAACCATTAACGACACAAAAAAAAATTTGGAATGAATATTTACAGTTACAAACTCTAAAAAGCGGGATAGAAATTTATTATTTACCTGTGAAAAGCGGGATAATTCCGCCTAAAGCGGGATGTGTGGTCAGGTTAAGCATATATGATATCCCATATATGATTCGGATCCGAAAAATGAGGGTATATGGCCATATATGATTATATATATTCATATATTTTCATACATGAATTTTTTTTACATGTATTTATTTGTTGTATCTTCATATATGAACTAACAATAAGTATTCAAATCTTAAATCTATAAAAAACAATATTAGGCCCGACCAGTGTCGGACATAAACTTAGTGATAGTTATGTGAAATATTGTTCAAGTTTATTTATTTTATTTATAAAAATATAAAGTACATTAATACCAATGAAAAATATGCGTTTTATGTCCTCTTGCTTTGATTGTTCAACAACGACTAACTATTTTGACGTTGACAACTCGGCCGCTCCTGGACGGCTTGACCTTGGTCATCTTCAGTTTCATCATCGGCTTCGAGTTCTATGTCAGGATTGTCATGACACCATGGCTTCATATGATCAGTTGGCATGACATTGCAGTATCTTCGTTGTGTAATCGGCAAATCAGGGAAATCTTTTACGACGTACCTATCGTTTCCTAAAATCTTCGTGATCACATATGGACCTTTATACTTCGGATCCAGTTTATGTGATTCACCAGTTGTGTGAGGAACGAAATCAACTACTACCAGATCCCCAGTGTTGTACCTGTTCGGTTTTATATGACGGTCGTCATATCGAGACTTCCATCTTAATCGTTGGTCTTTGATATTTGAAGCAGCTTGCTCATATTTGTCTCCCGAAACAAAAGCGTCTTGTGTATCACCGTTTACCGCTTGCATCATTCGATTGCAACTAATATCTCTAGGGTTAAAATTGAACACTAGTTCATTTGGGCTAAACTTTGTGGTAGAATTAATCTGGGAGTTCATGCTCCATTGAATAATTGATATCTTTTGGTCCCATTCTTTCGGTGTCTCAGTAGAACATTTCAACACATTCAAAAACGTTTGATTGGCTCTCTCAGCCTGGGCATTTGCCCTTGGCGTTCTTTCTGCCGTTTGAATGTGTTGTATTCCGTATTTCCCGGTAAATCGTTTGAACTCCGCCGCTGTAAATGCAGTGCCTCGATCCGAAATAATTCTCATTGGTTGACCAAATATTGACATTACGTCTTGCAGTGCAGTAATTACCGGGGTTGTCTTCGTATTTCGTGTTGGCTTAATTATCGTGTATTTACTAAAAGCTCATGACCAGTACATACAAAGTACCCTTTTTACTTTTAGGGAACGGGCCCAAATGGTCGATGTGAATGCACCTAAACGGGATTGGGAGAACTTCGTCGAAATGTAGCTCACCTTCAGGTTTCCCGCCTTTGGCCTTATTAAAACAGCACTCAGAACACGCAGCTATGTAGGATTTCAGGTAGCTTCTCATTCGTGGAAACCAAAAATCTCTCTGTAGCCTTTCTAGTGTTTTCTCCAAACTAAAGTGACCTAAATCGTCATGGCACGCTTTTGCCACTCGTCAACGTGTCTTCTTAGGGGTAACTAAGCATTTCCTATCGCCCACCTTTCTATACAAGCGTCCTCGATCCATTTCATAATCTGTCTGTATTTGTGCAAATTCATTTGACCCGACTACGACTTGACCCTTTAGAATGCCGACTATGTTTTTTTAGCTTTTCGTCTGTCATTTGAATTTGATACACCCAATCGCCAACATCGGTGGAGACAACTAATACTCTCTCTGCAACTGTTTGTGTTTCGTTAGGGGGTAAGGTAGGACTCCTACTCATGCCATCAACATGAGACATCCTCGCCGCAGGGCGGTTAACGACAGTATAATCGAATCCCTGCAGCTTTAGCCACCACCTAGCAATACGATGAGGCAATTTTGACGTTGCCTTTGTTGTAGCCACTGAATTGCAATCTGTCACAATCTGGACAGTTGTACCCAATAAATAGATACGAAATCTTTGTACCGCCTCTACAATCGCCAAAACTTCAAGCTCATGACTAGCATACCTGCTCTCGGCATCAGTACACTTGCGACTATAATAGAAGACTGGACGAAACTTTTCATCTTCCAACTGCATTAAAATACCGGATAAACCAATACTACTAGCATCAGTGTATACCTGGTGTTCTTTGGAAACATCATATAGAGCTAGTACTGGCTGTGACGTAATGATAAATTTTAACGTGGTAAACGCTTGCTCTTGCTCTTTGTCCCAAGTAAAAATAGCATCTTGTTTTAATAATTTGGTTAACGGCATAGCCTTCACGCTATATTCTTGAACAAATTTGCGGAAGAATCCAGTAATGAGACACCTTCCGGTCTCGAAAATTCAGTAATAGATTTCGTCTTTTCTTATCCAGGTTGTATACCATTTGAACTTACAATGTGACCTAAGAACTTGACTGTTGACTATATGAAGGAACACTTGGATGGTCTCAACGTTAATCCCTCTGCTCGGACTGCTGATATAAATTCTTCTAGCACCTCTGTATTTTCCTCTACAGTCTTGGTTGAGATAATTACTTCGTCCACATAACTTACTATATTCTTACGGTTCTTCAATTTCCTTATCATATGCGTTATCATTTCTTGGAAAAGCATTGGCGCATTTACCAATCCAAATGGCATCACATTATATTCAAACAACCCTTGAGGGTGAGGAAAGCTGTATATTTCTTGCTCCGTTCAGATATAGGTATTTGGTAATAGCCGGATGTCATGTCCAATGTAGTGAACCAGTTATTACCCGCCAATAAGGATAACTGCTCTTCGACAATTGGCATCGCATATTGTTTTTTTTTTCAGTTACAGCATTTAGGGCTCGAAAATCCGTGCACATGCGTTTTTCGCCATTGCCTTTGTCTACTAGCAGAACGGATGAGGCATGTGGAGAATTACTTTGCCGAATTATATCATGATTTAATAAGCTGTCTATGATGTCTGATAGCATTTCCCGCTGACTCAATGGAACCTGATATCTTTTACCGACTATTGGTTGATTAGTTGATACATTTATGTCCATTTATGTTCTTGCAACGACCCAACTTCTGTAAATTTTTAGCAAAGCAATCATTATATTCGTTGATCAAGTCAGCAATCAATACGCGCTCATTCTCGTTGACATTCGTCCCAATTTTGAAAACCCCGTCTCTTGCAGATGTTATCTTTAATACACCAGATTCAATGATCATACGTTGATCATTTTTGCATAATACATTTCTGCCCAGCAACAAGTCATATGGCATTAGGTCATCTGGGATAATATTTACTTTTATTCTAGCCTGGTTACAATCCACAATAATCGTTGCTTCAAAATATTCTACTACCTCGACTTTCGATCCTCCAAACCCAATCATAGATTTGGTAGTCACCCGTGTTACCACATTTTTGGGCACCACTTCTTTTCTCATTAAGGTGAAATCGCTACCAGTGTCGACAAAGGCAGAAAAATCTTGGCCATTAAGCTTTACCTGTTTCATCACGGGAGGGTCCATTCGCCAACAACTTCATTTATTTTTGCCACTGTTGGCTTGTTTCTACATTGACTTGCATCGTGACCAACTTTGGAACAATTGTCGCATTTTTGGTTTCCTCACGGTTGCCCACAATTTACGGCTATGTGCCCCCATTGGTTGCAGTTAAAACATTTAGGCCCTTTGCGTTCGGTATTCTGTTTAGTGTGCACACTTTCAGCAAGTTCGTCACTTTTCGCGCCGATTTTTTTTATTGGAACTGATGTGGCCATATTTTCGAGAGGGTTCAACAACTCGTTACAACTCTGTATGTTCATCGCTAGCAGTGTTCTCGTCAAATTACTATCATTGAGGCCGTTTATAATATACGATAGAAGTGATGCATCGTCCACATCTTGGCTAACCCCTTCAATTTATGGTGTACAGCAAATAAAAGTGTGTCATCAGACCAGCCATGTAACCGTTGTAGTTTCTCAATCTTATCGATAAATTGTATTGATGTCACCGATTTCTTTACTGGATCAAAAACTGGAATAACAACTATGTAATCTCTAAGTGCACCTGACATACCTGATGCCGCCTGCGCTGGACCACCCAACATTGCATCGTCCTGCTGACTAGAAATATTGCTAGCTTGTGGCGCAATATTTATAATTTGTTGTTGGCTTCTTGAATTCATCGTTAGCTGATTAACACTTTGTGCCAAACTTGCTACTACTTATCTCAAATCATCAAATTGTCTTCGCTACATCTCATCTGATCCATCATTAAACCCGCGGACTTATTTCCAGACGTTGGCATTTTCTTGCCCTTTAACAAAATGTTTAATTGCGCTACCGTTAAAAACTTTAAATTAACTTTCACCTTGATAACTTTTCTTATGTTTCTTTTAGCCCAACCAAACAATTTTTTCGCTTTATTTGTCTTTTTTTCAAATTGCGTCTCCAGCTATTTTTTTTCCTACCACGCCTCATAAACCGTTAACCCTTTTTTTTACTTCTTTTCCTTCGTATGCTTTTATACCTTTTTTTTACCACTTGTATGCTTATATACTTTGGTTTTTCTTTACTCGTTTTGTTTGAGTTGATATTGTTTTTCGTTCTCCTTTCCTTGTATGCTTATATACTTTTGTTCTCCTTGTTTTACACGTTTTCTTTTCTTTGAACTTACTTATTTCGAGTCGTTGTAATACTATAACACCAAATCCATTGCAGTCATCACACAACTATCATTTATTAATCCCTCATGCGAATCTGTGAAATCCATCCCACTTCTGATTTGTCAAATGATGTTCAAGTTTATTTATTTTATTTATAAAAATATAAAGTACATTAATACCAATGAAAAATATGCGTTTTATGTCCTCTTGCTTTGATTGTTCAACAACGACTAACTATTTTGACGTTGACAGTTATAAATAATACATTAGTAGTGATAATCAAAAAAAGAAAAAAAGTATTTTCAAGTAAATGTATGGAAATATATGGGGTTATACATTGCAAAACTATTATATATGAACTAATATGTGGACTAATATATGAAATGATTATTATATATGAGCTCATATATGGAAATTTCATTATTAAGCTCTTCATATGTGGATCCATATATAAAAATAAAATTCAATATATAGAGCCATATAAGAATGTATGCATACATGATATCTCACATAAGATCGTTTTTGCAATCAAAAAAGCTTAGATTTTATCACTTGTGAATTGCAAATCCATTAGCAAATACATACGGCATGCAACATTTATATGCGTACCCTCGAGGTTTAAAAAAGAAAAACTTTTGTTACAAAAAAAAAAACCATTCTTTTATGATTTTATACATTGTTGATCAAATAATCATTAATTTTATCGCAAATAACAGAATTCTCTAGATAAGAAACAAACTTCATATTACTGCAAAAAATTATACTGAAAACTATTGTTACGACGGATTATTTTTTATTTTCTAATTAATTGCACTAGTTTTAATCTAATTTCTTAAATTAAATTTTATGTACGAATATGAGTTTTGTTTTTGAAATAATTGATTCACCTTAAAATGATGAATGAAATTACTTTTAGTTCGTTTTTCATTATTGGTCCAAACAAATGTTTCATTAAATACAACCTCCCTGTTCAAAATCTATAAAAAGTAATTTTAGTAATTTAATTTACTGCACAACAGTGCGCTTTTGTGAATTTAGAGAGTATGAATATGAACTTTGCATACTGTAGAGGGAATATTTACACATATATGTAGTAAAATGTATGAATATATACATATAATCATATATGCCCATATACCCTCATTTTTCGGATCCGAACCATATATGGGATATCATATATGCTCCAGACATATTTTTTTAGCTGGGTAGTCCCACCTGGAGTGTTGAATATAAGAGCACTTGTGTCCCTCTTTTTTAGGCGGATGTGTCCAGTAAAGTTCAAAATATTACGAGCAAGCGGATTAGGATGTGATTCTGGTTTTGTTAAATATTTGCCTTCGTATTTTGCAATTTCTTCAGTCACTAGTGGTATATTTAAATCACGATGTATAATAGAATCTTGGATGTACCATGGAGCCGATGTTATTAACCGTAAAATTTTGTATTGCCTTCGTTGGATTCTCTCGACATTGGAAGCTGAAGCAGTGCCCCATAACTGAATTCCGTAGCACCACATTGGCTTCAAAAGCGACTTGTATAGTAAAAGTTTGCAGTCTAGGCTGAGTGTTGAATTTCTGCCAATCAACCAATATATTTGAGTTAATTTAAGTTTCATCTGAGTTAACTTAGAGTCAATACGATGTTTCCATGTAAGCCTTCGATCAAGGTGTATACCAAGGTATTTCACTTGGGAATGTTGAGGAATATTTAGATTGTTGATTCGAATGGGGGAACAAATATCTCTTCTTAAGGTAGAATTAGCCGAATGTCCACGTAAGCTAACGAAACAGCTGATCGTTTTTGTTGATTGAAAACAGTGCAAACGCTTACCGGAATTTGCTGTAACGTTGACGGCACGTCTCAACCTGTATAAAATAGAATTTTCTAACGTTGTTAAGTGACGTTTGTAAGCCAGTGATGGTACCATTGTAATTTAAATGGAATAGGGGTATTTTGGCTCTGTTTTTTTGGTACTTTTGTTAATAATATCTGTGTGAAAAAACATAAATATATGAATAAATATTTGGGAATGTACATACATATATACATACTTATGTGCACAAATATATACATGCATGTGTATGTATATGTACTTATATATAATAAAGAAATGCATAAATATATATGAGCATAATATAAATGTGATATGTATTAAAGGATTTAAATGGTATCAAAACTTTTTATTGTGTATGCACACATGTAAAAATTATTTCATGTTGCATACATATCGGTGCTCACAAGTAGAAAGGACCTAACTCAAATAATTGTAATTTTACAGGGGATGATAAAAACATAACATTAAGCAGCACAACTCCTTGTTAAACTGCTTTTAAAAGTGTTATTTTTACGATATTGCACTAAATTTGTGTGACGAGGTGTACTTGTGTCCATCAATATGTATGTATGTATGAACATATTTATTTGTTATAAATGTATAACAGACAGTATATAGTTTTAGTAGCGTTTACATATTTTAGGTACTTTTTCTTCTCTACATTCACTATTTGAACTTTTTTATTTCCCATCACTGTTTTGTGAACAGCTGTTCCTTTTTAATATTAAAACAACAAAACGATGTAAAGCATACGCACGTTTTTAAATATTCTATAAGTGCACCAACGTGCTAACAGTACGGAACGGTACGGTTCAGCAACAGCAACGTTCGGCCAACCCAGCCTTTAGGGTAAACGTTATATGGACACACTTTTGTTCATTTACTTTAATTCTCCATAAGTTCAACCATATTTCAAGATGGGTAATGTGTTCTTGGAGATTGCGGGATGCCTCATCAGGGTTTTTGTGCATACTCATACAGGCTGTATCATCGGCAAATGTAGAAGTGAGGATGTTATAGCTCACAGGCATATCACAAGTACATATTAAATACAAGACTGACCCCAGAATACTACCTTGTGGCACACCGGACGATATAGATTCGGGCACACTTGTGAACTCTCCTTCCACGAGAGTGAACTTCCTATCAATGATTTAACTTTCTAAAAGCTTTTGTATGTTTATTGGCAGATATGTCTTTAATTGTACAACTAGGCCTCCGTGCCATACTTTATCAAACGCCTGAGAAACATCAAGAAACAAAGAGAACAATATTTCTTTTTTTCAAATGTTCTTCTTACAAGTTGGACCAATCTATGCGTTTGTTCAATGGTGCTATGTTGACTTCTAAAACCAAATTGATGGTCCGGGATGCACCCATTAGCAGCTAAGATTTTGGACAATTTAGTCATGAGCAGCTTCTTGAAAAGCTTAGAGATTGTTGATAGTAAGCTTATAGGCCTATATGACTCAGCTTTGGTAAGATCTTTGCCCTGCTTTGGAATCATTTGGAATGTTGGCAAATTTCCAGTTATGTGGAAAATACTGCATTCTTAAAATGGCATTAAAAATAAATAGCAGGATTCTTATTGCAATATATACCATCAATACCTGGAGCTGTCTTCGGGTTGAGTTCAGAAACTATTTTTTGTACTTCACGCATCTTAAACCTTAAGGGAAAAGGGGGTAGAGAAACTACACTCGGTACATCAGCAGCACCCGAAAATGAAATGGGAGTGAATACAGATTTTAAATGCTCAGAAAATAAGTTTCCTTTCTCACTATCGCTTTTTGCCCAGCCTCCGGTCGAAGTGCGCAGGGGTAGTTTTAGATCAACGGTTCTTTTAAGATTTCTAGTAGTGCGCCATAAAGAGTAATTAGATGCTGACGTGACATCAAGACCTTCGAAATATTTTTCTAGTAGTGCAGTTTTTTCAGACGATAGTATCTCTTTGAGTCGTTTAATACACTCTTTCAGTCTAATTTTATTAAGGGGTGATCTGTGTTGCTGCCATTCTCTTCTAGTTCTTCTTTTTTCACAAACAAGACGTTCAATTTCCGTAGAATAAATTCTATTAAAGCCAGTCCGCTGATAAGAGGTTGTAGAATGTTCAGCAGCCTGTTAAATATTTTCGTTAAGATTTGCAATGTTAAATTCAATATCATCATATGATCTTAGCTGAATGTTTTCCGTGCAATGACTACTAAGATATTTTTTGAATCCCATCCAACTAACACGATTTATTATCTTCATATATATATGTGAGGCAAGTCACTTCTTAGTGGGTTTCAGATTGAAACGATAGTGGGGGAGTGAGCGGAGGAGAGATCTAGAGAAGCTTCAACATGAATTAAATCCCTAGAAATATTTTTCATGACGCCAAAATCTATAACATCCGGAATTTTTCTAGCGTCAATAGGCCAGTAAGTGGGCTCCCTACTCGAAATAACATCCAAGTCCATTTTTGAAATTGTACTAAACAAAGCTCGACCTCTAGGTGTTACAAGACGTGAACCACAGTACGTATGTTTTGCATTGTAGTCGCCAGCTGCCATGAAACAAGATCCAAGCGATGTTTAGAACTTCTCATACTGATCTTCGGTAACTGAAAATCTGGGAGGTGAGTAAATTGATGATATCACGAAATTCGAACAAAAATTTTCTACAAAAATACTCGTTGCTTGCATATATTCTTCACTTACGTTGACAAGGATATAATGCTTGAGTCTTGACTTAATTGGAATTGCAGATCCATCGCATGCTCTCCCTCTAGGGTCCTTTGTATCATATAATTATATAGTGTAGCCATTTATTTTGAAAAACCTTCTCGAAGTCAAATGAGTCTCAGAGACCAACATTATATCGATATTTTTTCCCTTAAGGAAGTGCTCAAGTTCATTTTTATTTTGGCGAATGCCGTTTGCGTTCCAGGAACATATATTTAACGTGTTCATGGTTTGTTAACTAATACTTGAAGCAGTATATTCTGTATTCGTAGCATTTCTTGCATCATGCTAGTCATATTTGTTGTAGAATTATTTATAGTTTGCACCAGATTATCAATAGTAGCTTCAAGACGATTAAAATTGAAGTTTGAGTTTGTATTTGTTGAATTATTTTGCGATGAAACATTTTGTGTGGGAATAGAACTAGCCTTGGCAGCATCGGCATACGATACACGTGAAGTAACTGGTTGGCTCATTTGCGCAAGATTGGCGGAGTAAGCGTTTACTGATTGAACTGGAGCTAATTTTGGTTTTTGTTCCATAGTCTGTTTAACGAAAGAATATACAGGACATACTCTGTAGTTAGCAGTGGGATTACCCCCATAGTTGCTACATTTTTTTCCGCTTGGTCTTTTGGTTTAGTACAACTAGCAGTACCGTGCAATTCACCGCAGATAACAGACACTGTATGTAACTTGCAGTAAGTTTTTGTATGGCCAATTATGGCACTGCACGGGAATTGAACGCTTATGTGGCTCTTCAACTGTGATTTTTCGTTATAAGAGGTATTTTAGGCTATAAATTTGATGTGTCTCGTTTATTTTTCAACTTTATATCACTCGGCTCCAGTTCAACACGGAACAGAGGCTGGGGGATCTTATCCCTATTGATTACATTAGTAACGTATTTTGCCTTAAAGCCTTGTATGATGACTGCATCTTTTATTACTTCAGGATTTACATAAGAATCAATGCCCTTAAATACGATTTGAATACCTTTAGCACTCTTAAGCTGGTACGTAAAAAAACTTAGTTTAATTTTTTTTTCGAATTTTGTCACTATTTTGCGGAAATATTTTTCTTCGTATATTTGAATTTTAGTTTCGCCGATTTTACCGTGTTTTAATGGAATAACATGAAAAGCGTTTTCACCAATAGCCGAGACTAATTTTTTAATAAGGGCGTTAGAATTTTTTTCTCTCAGGTGGTGGTTTGGAAATTTTTTTCGATGATACAGCTGGTTGTTAGCTTGTAATATTGAAAATCGATTTTGACGGTTAACTGATGCGGCGTCGTTATCCCTGGATATTTTGAGAAGCGATGAGATTTTTGATGAATTTGGGCTTCGCGCGCGCTTTACAACTGTGATATATCTGTCCATTCCGACTTGAACTTTAGAGTTTTGACTACGGCTATCTATAGTGATAACTTGGTTAAGTGTTGAGCACGAGCCCGAAGCAGATGACGCCGCTGACTTAAATGACGAAGTACTAGGCAACTGTAATGCTAACGAACCAGTAGTTGGCATTTGACAAAGGGAAGTTGATCGCTGACGAAAAATTGGATTTGCCGTTAGAAAAAGTCTATCATCAGATTTTTTATTTTTATCGTTATCATTAAGAGCTTTAGAACTCACAGTAAAATAGGCCGTTCTGCAGTCATAACTCGCTTCAAAATTATTTGTTTTTGAGGGACTCATATAGAGTATTACTCAAGGGCACTTTGTGTTTTTTTTTTGTTTACGGTTTTTTTGTTTTTGATGTTTATGACTATGTAAAAAATATTAGCAAAGCAATTAAAGCTTATTGATCAAGGTTAAATATGTATTCCTAATATTTTTTTTATTATTTTGTTTGTTTGTTTATGTATGTAAGAAAAAACTCCGCTAAGGCGTGTGTTCACTATGAAGGTACAACGAGAACAGAAAATAGTACTGTTTTAATTAATCCAAGATTTTTTAATAATTTCGCTGAAACTATTGTAGTTTACTTTCTTTTAATGGCAAGTTTTAGCCTGCTGGTAAAAACTAATAAAAAATAAGACTCTTAGAACGAAAATGCGCCTAGAAGTTTTAAAATTATTTTATTTAAATGAACTCAATTATAACGATTTTAATAGCAGCTGTAATGCTCAAGCCTCTAACCGTAATATATGCCGTTTTACATTACCAGAACAGATTTTGAGCAACTTAATCGGAAAGACGAATTGTTTGGCTCCTTAATTTCCAGGAATGTCTTTGCTTGCAGTAGCACCTCAATCATATAAAAAACTTATTATATCTTCACTTTCTCGTTTTATTCTTTTCTTATTAATGTTCGTACCTATTCATAATAACACGGTGTTACAGTGAAAAAAAACTTGGAAAACGACCTAGCGTGAGCTGTAGATCTTGTTGAGTGCATTTCAAACTGTGTCAAAAAATTTCAGAAACACCCACAAACTCAGAAGTTATTCTGAAAATACCGTTTTCGGTGATGTTCGTCAATTTATAGAACTGTAACTGAGTCAGTTTTTGTTAAATCTAAAATTTTTAAATATTTTTAGAAAGAGAACTTTACGCTTTACAACGATGTGTATATCTTGATATATTTGTAAATTTTGAGTTTTGTTTTTGTTAAGAATATCCAAAAAAATAATAAAATTTATCAACTTTTTTGATTCGCGTAACTTTTTATTGCTTATTTTGATATGAAAGCTTATGAAAGTTTAAAGCAAATTTAGTTCTTAGCAAAATATGGATTTAATGATTCAAATCGGATGAAAATTGTCAAAGTTATTAAGCTTTTCAATAACACCATTTTTTAACATTTTCTCCCCCAGTGCGAAAAATTTGAATACAAACACAGTTAACGAAAGAAACAAATTCATCAACTTAATTATGCAAATTTTTTTGTTTTTTTGTAATCTTACAGTTATTTTTTTGTATATACTTAAAGCCTTATACATAACAAAAACCTTCATGCCAGTTAGCATAAGTAGCAAAATTGAATATATGTCTTAACGAGTTTCAAACTATTTGACATTAGAAATCGGAGCATGATGTAGTTTTAACCCACTATTAAATCCTAGCCTGAATTGTAATGTAAAATTGTCTGGCAAAACTTTGTTGGGACCATGTTCAGTTTCTTCGCTTTTTCCAGTTTCTCGATATGTATAAGGCTGTTAATAAGTAAAGTTATTATATTCGGTAATGCAGAAATAAGTACACTCTTTTTTATTGTCAATTTGTACTAAATTAGAAAAAATTAAACTGGAAGATAGTACAGATGAATGGGGGTTATTTTGTCCTATTGTTTAATTATTAAAAAAGTTTAGAATGTTTTTATAAGTAATTTTCTGCTATATATATTTGGATAAACATATAAAATAAACGAATTTATTACGAGTACCAACACAATGCCAAAGTGTGGCGAAGGTCATTGTTTTTAGAAAAGAGTAAAAAATTGTAACTAGATTAATATTTATTTTAATTAAAATAAGTAAGTTTTTAGATTTTGTAATCATCATGCAGTGTGTGATAAGCATAATAATTTTTTTTTATGTTTGCGGTTTGAATTCTACGGGAATACCTGCGCGAAGCGGACAGCCACGCAAAATATGCCTTCAAAACAGATTTTGACTGCTCATAAAGTTCTAGCAAATGGTATGAACCCGAAAGTACTTGTACAAGCTGTTCCAGTGTACTTAAGAAAATTAAGTCTGAAGAGTTTACAAGCCCCTCATTGCCATTATATTTTTCACTGATTTGGCATCATCAAATATTCCATAAAGCAGAGGACTGTAATTTGTGTGAAGTGGCTTACCAAAAAAAGCCTGCAATCGCAATATTTGTACTTTAGAAAAAGTTTAATAACTTTTACAAATATGCATTGATTCTAACACATGATATTTCATTATTTTCTACATAAAATTTCCTTTAAAGTTCTGTGCAAAAAAAGAGAGGTCTTCATAGAAAAAAATTAAAATAACAATTGTTTATTTTCAAAAATTACGCAAAAAAATCAAAAAAAAAATCGAAATGTTTGATAAAAACTTACCCAATTTCTTGGAACATACAATTAATGCATACATTTTTTTAAAAACCTAATTTTTTGCCTTTCCAAAACTGTTTAAAATTTTAAATTTGGTCGAAACATGAGTAAGCTAGAGGTACTAAAGTACTAAACACTAAGCACCCTAAAACAGTTTTTTCAAAATAACTCGAATTTTTGAGGGTGTTTCAAAATCTGTGAAAACGGTTTTTGTATGTCCTCACCTAGGCCTACAAGTCCAACTAGGTCGCTTTTCAAGTTGTGACAAAAAGTGTTTTTTTTTTGTAACACCGTGTAATTTATTTTTACTCGCGAACAATATACATATGAAGCAATACAATATTGAAAAATATAATATAGACATACATATGTATATTTTTTAACAAAAACACATTTATGTGTACATATATAGGACTTTTTGTTTGCTGGGTTTTTATCAGTACAAAAAATTATATAAATGCAAAACAGCTGTTCGAAACATTGATGAGAGTTCAACATATTCACATTATTATTGATTGTGTGGAAAAAGTACGAAAATTATTTAAATGGTATCAAATCATTATTTTATACTTACAAACTTTGATATTTAGTGATATTACTATTTAACCTTCATACATATAATTACATACATACATTACAATGTATTAAAATTATAAAATGACTTATATTTTTATTATTATTATAATTATTATTATACGTACCTTTTTTATTTTTATTGGTATTATTAGTATATAAAAATAGTTTCTTGTATATATCCCTGCAAATAATGCGACTAGTCCATACATGCATGTAAAGAAAGAGGAGTAAGAACAGTAGGAGTACCACAAAACTACTCCAAATATATGAAAAGGTGGTCGATTTAACATTGCGATGTCCTAGGGTTGGACCACATGGTCCAACTTTGCATTACATCGGACTAACCCCAAAACTGCTCCATATGGAATAGTTATAGACTTCTCGCATACAAGTTGTGAGTTCCTAAGAAGAACGATCATAATCGTTTAAACACGAACACTTATCGTACAGCATTGAATGCTTGTATGAAAACGACATGATCCATGACTGCATTACATGGGACCATGATGTAACTAGTCTGTTTCATCTAGATTGGACAACGTACTCCAATATTATTTGCATGGATGTTTGTACGCACGTATGTATATTTTATATATATATATATATGCATATGTATGTATGTATGTATGCATGTATTAGTGATGCACGAATATTCGTATTCGAATTGGCGAATATTCGTACAGTAGTTTTCGCTTATAGTCACATTTAAAATTGCACAGAAATTGTGGACTATATCGCTAATGGTACTATTAGATTAGATTTACTTTTTGGTTTATGACTTAAATAAGTAACTAAAACAAATCTGCTGAAAATTTTTGTGACTATAACGCGAATTGTTTGCATACAATTTGGATTTTGACTACCACAAAGTTGGTGCATATATGTCAAATATGACTATATAGTAAATGGACTATATCGTCAACTTTTTGAATTAAATTAAGTTCAAAAGGCACAAAAAACATTAAATATGGACTATATCATTAATGTGACAATAACCGGTAGTGATTATAAACGAAAACTGCTGTATTTGAATTGTCGAATTTTTAGGCGAATACGAATACGAATATTTTTCCAAAGAAATTAAATAAATAAATGCATAAATCATAAAAGAAATTTAAATAAATTACTAAAAATTTTAGTTTGTACAAATACATAAATTTTTTATAAAAATTTGTGCTATGTATCATTTTCAAATATTATCTAATGACGATCATTAAAATTTTGGGTACTTTTTATTAACTTTAAAGTACGCCAGCAAGAGTGTGAAGTCCTTTTTCATAACAATTTTTTAATATTTCATATTGCATATAATATTCGCATTCGTATTCGCGAATATCGTTTCAAATATTCGTATTCGTATTAGCGAATATCAAAAATTGACATTCGTTACATCACTAGTATGTATATGTATATTAACAAAAAATAAACACATACGATTAGCAGTCTCGAGTTAAATTTTATAAAGAAAAACCTTTTTTAGAAAACTAAATTTATTAAATATGCCATGTACGTATACAAATTTAGCAACTCAAAAGCTTAAATTATTAAAAGAAACAAAAGTACCAAGACAGGGCTATTGTACCACACTCTCATTCAATATTCATACTACCTGTCTACAAATGTCATGTAACCTCGTCATGAAATTATATTTTCTGCAGGTTCAGACGTTACATTTACGTGACATTTCAGTCATGTAAGCGTTTGCAAAGCTTTTCATGCAACAGATTCGATCAGCTGACACATTTACATTTACAGTCGGGTAAAGGCTCAGTTAGCCGACTGTAATGTAAAGTAACTGTAACGTAGAAAACAGCTGATCGATATTTTTATACGAAAAGTAGGTTACGTTACATTACATCACTATAACCATTTTCATTACTTTTCATATAACAAAATCGATCAGCTGTTTCTTACTGTTGCAGTTACATTACATTACAGTCGGCTAACTAAGCCTTAATTCTGCCCTTACTTTCTCAATCTCGCATCTTAAAGGCTCAGTTAGCCGACTGTAATGTAAAGTAACTGCAACAGTAGTAAACAGCTGATCGATATTGTTATATGAAAAGTAATGAAAATGGTTATAGTGATGTAATGTAACGTAACCTACTTTTCATATAAAAATATCGATGAGCTGTTTTCTACGTTACAGTTACATTACATTACAGTCGGCTAACTGAGCCTTAAAAAATACAACTTTTCCGGAAAGCAAAAAAACGTTTCATCTCTTTAAAGTTCGGTGTTTGGATAAAAGTTCAAACGTAATAATTAAGGAATAGATACATCTATGTTTGTATATTACTAGTAATAATATACCAATCTTTTTTATTTTAAGGATGAAGAGCATTAATTGAGATACGAGTTTGCTGCATTAAGGGTAATATTAATTCTTGATACTTGATGAATAAGTTAAACTTTCGTCATAAAAAATAAAACACATTTCTATATATGTGATTTGCACGGGCTAAAGTTCGTATCGCTTTTTAAGCCAAATTACATGTGATAATTATTAATGAACAAATAACACCAAAGTCTGTTGTAAATATTCTGACTAACAACACATAGTTGAACGGAACAGCCAGCCGTTTTCGAAGGCCACTAAACCTTCATCATCAGCGTTCTTTTGTGTTTGGTCCACTGTGTGTGGTGTCAGTTGATGTAGATTTCTGCTTTATATACTTAGCATTTTATTGCAAATGGAATATGTGAATTGTTTTGATTCATCGTATTTCAATTTGCTGAAAGCTTTTTTGTATTGTAAGCTCAATTTTACCATCACTATATTTACAACAGTCTTACCATTGTCGTTTTGAGTTCAACTTAACACACACTTTGTTTTTGACTATAGTAGAAAAATATTTAAGTACAGATTCTTAATTTTAAGTTGTTTCTAAAACGAACCGACTTTATTCTATGACTATGGTTATGGCCCATTTTGAACATGGGGGCAGTCAATTTTAAAATTTGCTGATTTAAGCAATGTTTAAAACCGGTTTTTTAAGCTAAAATTCTATTATGAATACAATTTTACCGAATTTCGCTTAAACAACATTTGAAACGCTGTCTAAAATTTTTATGAATACGGCTGTTAGTATTTACAGGTATTTTTTTACCACATACAAACATAAAATAGTTAATAATTGGTTTATTTGGAAATGTTGCAATTACGTTTAAAAGTTTTTAACGCACTTATAATACCAAATTATTATTTTCCTTTTTCAGTAAAATACTTTTTTTATTAATAACAAAAATTAAACATTTTAAAAACCGCCGAATATTTCTTCTTCTAAGCGGCTGGACCGATTTTTATTAAAACATAGCTAAGAACCTTCTCGATCAAGTCACCTTTCAAACAGAAAAAAACTAAATCAAAATCGGTCCAGCCGTTCGGTCTGTACGTGTACTTGTACACTCACACAGATTCACAGACACATACTACAAACTTATAACACCCCTTTTTTAGTCGGAGGGTTAAAAATACATTGAAATTGACTATTGAAATGTTGAAAAAAAGTACTATTTTTGTTGACGGTCAGTACAATTTCAATTTTTAATTTTTCCATCACTGGTCATAACCTAACTTAGGTTTTTTCTCAAAAAAAAATGGGTCACGCTAATTTTTTAATATTCGAAGTAATTTAAGAAATTGTATTAAGAAGTGGTCCTTTTTTAGCTATTAAAAAAGAAAATGTTGGAATAAAATATACATATTTTTTTAAATTTTGGAATAACTAAGAAACGTGAAATTTTCTAAAGTAACGATTTTATAATATGCGTTGAACATGAAGTTGTGGCACTTAGGAAATATTTGAGATATCTAGAAAACTAATGTAAGGAGAACGTTGAAATTTTGTAGGGACAAATTCTATTGATAACGTGCATTGTCTCTGGCAACAATTTCAGAAATGGCGTGGTAACTCTCATAAATTGCAAATTTTTGTTTTTATTTAAAAATAAGACCAGTGTACTGATCTTGCTCATTTGCCCACATTGTATTAGTGATGGTCTAGACGAAACAATAGGCTATTAATTTTTTTAATATCTAAGGTTGGCATGACTCTTCCCACATAGAAGCATTATTTATTTCAACCCAGCTAAAAAAATTATATATGGTCCATAAATTTTTAATATATGAATGTATATAACTATATATGAGTATGTACACAGAGAAAAAACTGCCTCATAGAATCAATAAAATTTTCTCTATGAAACGTTTTTAGGCTAAGTGGTATCCCAGCAGAAAGAAGGGAAGATTTTTTCATAGAGATTCCTTATTGTTTTTATGTGGTAAATCTTATTAATTTTATCAAGAAGAAAACCACATAAAATCAAGAAGAAATCTTATTATTCCCAACTTTTTTACTCAATTTCCGTTATTTTTGGCACCAAAAAAACAATCCATAGAGAAAAACTTCTTGATTCTATTAGGTTTTCTTATAAATTGTAAACTATATGGATTTCTTATTGATTTTATTAGGTTGCCTTATTGATTTTTTTAAAAAGGTTTTCTTCTTGATTTTATTAGGCTATCTTATTGATTTTTTCAATAAGGTTTTCTTCTTGATTTTATTAGGTTCCTATATGATTATGTGTAAAGCATCTTATTAATTTTTTTAATAAGAAAATCTTCTTGATTTTATGAGGTGTCTTGTTATTTCATATCTATAAATCGACACAGACAATTTTTTTTTCATGATCTTTTTCGTTTTTGTATAAGCATGTTTGCAAAATTATTTCAATGGTTATTCAGACTGCTTGTTAGCATATTGGTTAGAGTGTTTGTCTATCAGTCAGAAGTTTGCTGGTTCAATACGTGTCTCCTTTCAAGTAATAATATGTATATATGGTGAGTTAATTAATTAAGAATACAATATAATATGTATGTATCTATGTAAGTATGTATAGTATGTATAGTATAAATAAATAACATATACATACAATTACTACATATATACATAAGTATATGGTATAGAATTTAAATGAAAATACATAAGCAAAGCTCAAAGAATAAAGAAAGACATATTTTTATTTTTATTTTATGAGGTCGCCTCATGAAATCAAGAAGAAAACCTTATTAAAAAAAATCAATAAGATAACCTCATAAGAACTACAAGATTTCTTCTTGATTTTTTCAAAAAGGTTTTCTCTATGAAATTAATAAGATTTCCTTGTTGAAAAAAAGCCATAGAGATTTCTTATTAATTTTGTTCTATTTATGAGGTATTTATTAGGCACTGTTTTCTCTGTGTATGAATTCATGTGTGGAAATGTATGGGATTATACATGGCAAAACTATTATATATGAACTAATATATGGACTAATATATGAAATGTACTATAATATGTGAGCTCATATATGAAAATATCATTATGAAGCTCTTCATATAAGGATCCATATCTAGAAATACGATTTAATACATATATGGAGCCATATAAGAATGTATGCATACATATATCTCACATAAGATCGTTTATGCAATCAAAAAAGCTTGGTATTTTATCACTGGTGAATTGGAAATTAATAAAAACACTGTGGCCCCATTCAAATCATCAAATAATCAAAAGGATAACCCAGCTAAAAAAAATATGTATGGAGCATATATGATATCCCATATATGGTTCGGATCCGAAAAATGAGGGTATATGGGCACATATGATTATATACATATATTCATACATTTTCATACATGTATGTGTAAATATTACTGTTGTGCAGTAAATTAAGTTACTAATATTACTTTTTGTAGATTTTGAACAGGCAGGTTGTATTTAATGAAACATTTGTTTCGACCAATAATGAAAAACGAACTAAAAGTTATTTCATTCATCATTTTAAGTCAAAAGGTGAATCGATTATTCCAAAAACACAAAACTCATATTAATACATATGTAAAATTTAATTTAAGAAATCGGATTAAAAACAATAGCTTTCAGTATAATTTTTTGCAGTAATATGAACTTTGTTTCTTATCTAGAGAATTCTGTTATTTCCTATAAAATTAATGATTATTTGATCCACAATGTATAAAATCATACAAGAATGGTTTTTTTTTTATAACAAAAGTTTTTCCTTTTTAAACGTTGAGGGTACGCATATAAATTTTGCATACCGTATGTATTTGCTAATGGATTACCAATTCACAAGTGATAAAATCCAAGCTTTTTTGATTGCAAAAACGATCTTATGTGAGATATCATGTATGCATACATTCTTATATGGCTCCATATATTAAATCTTTATTCTATATATGGATCCACATATGAAGAGCTTCATAATGAAATTTCCATATATGAGCTCATATATTACAATACATTTCATACATTAGTCCATATATTAGTTCATATATAATAGTTTTGCAATGTATAATCCCATATATTTCCATACATGAATGCATACATATTCATATATAGTTATATACATTCATATATTAAAAATATATGGATCATATATAATTTTTTTAGCTGGGAATCCAGTCATTAATTTTATAGAAAATAACAGAATTCTCTATTCATATTACTGCAAAAAATTATATTGAAAACTATTGTTATACAGATTATTTTTTCTTTTATAATTAATTGCATTAGTTTTTAATCTGATTTCTTAAATTAAATTTTATGTACGAATATGAGTTTTGTGGTTTTTAAATAAATGATTCACCTTTTGACTTAAAATGATGAATGAAATGACTTTTAGTTCCTTTTTCATTATTTGTCCAAACAAATGTTTCATTAAATAAAACCTCTCTGTTCACATACTAAAAAGAAAGGAATTCGTAATTTAATCTATTGCACATCAGCAGTGCGCTTTTATGAATCAAGAGAGTATGAATATGAACTTTGCATACTGTAGACAGGGTGACCGATGACATTTTTCAAAAAGTGGCACCAAATAGGGGATTTATCAAAAAAAGGGGCAAAATTAAAAAAAAACGAGAAAACTGCACTAAACTTTTAATTTTTAATGTATTTTCATATAACTCACCCCAAATAAAGGGAGTCAAAAAGTGGCAAGGCAGTCGAAAAAGGGGAAACGCAGTCGAAAAAGTGGCAAATTGCCACTTTAGTCGGTCAAACGGTCACGCTGACTGTAGAGCAGTGATCTTCAAAACTTCGCACGCATTCCAATACGTTGAAGTTCAACACTAGCAACTTTGGAAAGTTCCCTGAACTCAAGAGTGCCCATTGTGGTCAACCTCTTTCTTGCAATTCCAGGACAGTGACAAAGAAAATGCACTATGCTTTCCTCTTCATCAATGTCCTGGCAGCTACGGCAGTAATCATTGTGTTCAACCCGTAGCCTTTATGCATGTCTACCTATGAGACAGTGTCCAGTTAACACGGACACTAGTATCGATATTTGTTTCCTATTTTTCAAAATTAAGTAATCAGTACCTTCCTTATTTAGGTGGGTTTATAACTGCCTTGTGATCACGCAATCATTTCTTGTGACCCACCTTCGATTTGTTTCCTCTACTGTCTTGCGCTTAAGTCTGAGTTTGCAAGAGGGTAGGGGTATACCCACACATTCCAAATCTGGTGGAACCTGTAAGGTTGTCCCAATTCTATCAAGATCATCAGCCCTGGAGTTCCGCTGAAAGCCTCTATGCCCCGGGATCCAGATGATCCTAATATAAAACTGCTCTGCCATCTCGTTTAGAGATGATCGGCAGTCGATGGCTTTTGTTGTTCTTATAAGCGGGGATTCGAGGGCCATAATAGCTGCTTGACTATCAGTGTATATGTTAATCAAAGTCGTTGAAGTGATATTCACTCTCCACCAATCCGCAACTTCCCTTATTGCAAGAATCTCTGCCTGAAAGATGCTGCAGTGATCCAGAAGTCGCTTTGCAATGCGAAGACCTAAAGACTTCGAAAAGACTCCATAACCCACACCTTCGTGTGTTTTGGAGCCGTCCGTATAAAAATCAACACCTTTTCTTCCACCTGGAGTTCCAATCATCCACATTTCTGGTGATGGTATCCAGGTTTTACAAAGACGTTCGTGTAGTAGAGCAGGGGAGGTTTGGTCAATCCTCCATCCCCTAACTTCGTCATCGAGTATTCTACAGTGGCCGGCTCCATTTCCATTCCACAGAGAGGTACATCGAAGACGGATTGCCGAGGACATTGCCATCTCCTTCCCTACTAAGTCCAATGGTAGTAGATGAAGGAGCATTCCCAGTGCATCCGTAGGAGTAGTGCGAAGAGCACTGGTTATGTACAAGGATGCAAGTCTTTGCACCTTATTTAAGATATGTAGATACGTCTTTGCAGTGTAGATCCAATAAACGAGTTTAGGGATAAGATCCCAATTTTTCCCTATGGACTTTTTGCATAGATAGAGTGAAATTTGTTGCTTTTTTCACTCTCTCTATGATATTGCTTTTAAAACTCAGCTTTGAATCAAGAATAACACCGAGATATTTTGCAGTGTTGGACACTTTTATCTCCGTATTATTAAGAGTGATAGGTTGGAAATCAGGTATCTTATACTTCCTAGAGAAAAGGAATAGTTCCGTTTTATTAGGATTAACGGCGAGCCCTCGTTTCTCCGCCAATCTTGTCAAATGTGAAAGACCATCATGTAGGATGTCCCTTACAGTTGTGAGGAATTTTCCTCTTACAGCTATTGCCACATCATCAGCATAAGCCACGATTCTGCATCCCCGCGATTCTAGAGATAGCAGCACAGGATTTAGAGCTAGATTCCAAAATAGTGGCGAAAGAACTCCTCCTTGTGGTGTACCCCTATTTACAAAGCGGGTCTGCCTTGAAGCTCCTAAAGCCGCAGCTATCCTGCGGTGAGTTAGTAGATTTTGAATCCACTTACACAATCCTACATTAACCCCCAAATTCGATAATGCATCAATTATCGAATCTGAAGAAATATTATTAAAAGCCCCCTCAATATCGACGAAGGCCACAAGGGTGTATTCACTCACAGAGAGAGATTTCTTTATTCTGCCATTATAGTAATCAACCATCCTTTCTAGTGTTTTCAGAAGAAAGGATGATAGACTTATCCGTCTGAAGTCCTTAGGTGTGGTGTGAGAGCTTTTACCAGCCTTCGGTATGAAAACCACTCTCGCTTCCCTCCACTTATTAGGAATATGACTCAGTCTTAGACAGCTGGTGTAAATTCTCAGTAGCCTAGGAGCTATGAGATTCGATACCTTGCATATCTCGGTCGGTATTATACCGTCGGGTCCTGGAGACTTATAAGGCTTGAAGTTTCTCAGAGCCTAATCTAAAGTCTGCATATTAACAATGTAGGATATATTTTCCGTAGGAATTGGGTAAAGATTAGATGTCTGAATCTCAGTCATTGAGTTACCCGGAAAGTGAGTGTCCATCAAGGCTCTTAATGACTCCTCACTGGATGTAGTCCACATCCCATTGAGATTCTTCAAATATCCCAGAGTACAGGGAGTGGCGGACAAAATTTTCCTTATGCGAGAGGCTTCTGAAATGTTTTCAATATTTTCACAAAACCTCTTCCATGTTGTATTTTTAGCAATTCTTATCTGCTTTTTATACTCCTTTAGTTTACCTTTATAAGCTATCCAATCCAGTTCATTTCTAGATGATTTAGCCCTATTGAAGAGTTTTCTGCATGTACACCTACACGATTGTAACTCTCAATTCCACCAAGGGGTTTCTTTTTACCCCTTGGTATATTCAAAGGGCAAGACGATTCCCTTGCATTTCTGAAGATTGTAGTGATGGTATCAACCTCACAATCTAAATCCGAAGTTTCTAAAAGTGACGAGTCTCCAATGAGTCCTAATTGTCTAGAAAAAATAGACTTATACAGACGCCAATTAATCTGCCTAATATTTCTGGTGCCCGCTCCCTAATACTAAACTCGATAAACCTATGATCAGAAAAGGAGTGTTCCTGAAGTACACGCCAGTTCATGATCCTATCGGCCACCGAATCAGAAGAGAAGGTTACATCAAGGACTTCCTGTCTGTTCCTTGTTATAAACGTAGGTTCTTGACCTCTATTACAAATGTTAAGGTTAGTACTAACTAAATATTCTAAAAGTTCCTCACCTCTTTCCCTAATGTCCGTACTTCCCCAAATAGCATGATGTGCGTTGGCATCACAGCACAGGATAATATGGTGTTCAGCGTTCCCCGCCGCAGCCACAAAGTTTCTCACCATTACCGATGGTAGAAGGCCTTGATCGTCGTGAGCGCAGTATACCGACGCCAGCCAGTAGCATGTATTTCCCATTTCCACGCTAACCGCCGTTATATCTCTGCCGCTGAAGTTAGATAATAAAAATACATTAAGGTGGTTCCTTGCCAAGATGCAGGTTCTATTGTTACCTTCATTCTTGACGGCTAGCATCTTAAAATCTTTGGTCCTAAGTCCGCAAACCCTGCCACCACTAATCCAGGGTTCTTGGATTAGGACTATGTCAACTTCGCATGTCGTCATGCGAAGCTTAAGAGCAGCTGAGGCTGCTTTAGAGTGGTGGAGATTTATCTGCAGCAGGTTCAACATCCGCTACGAAATCCATCTCCACGACCGTTTTATCGGACTCGTCGTCAGTCTCAAGAAGAAGGTCACTGTCTTCACCATAATCAGCGTCGAACAGGCCTGAGGCGCCTCCGAGAACTTCAGACTTAAATGTAATGTAGCCATCCTTATTCGAAGACTCTCGTAAGCTGGCTTTCTTCTCCTCCTCTTCAGATTCCTCCTTCACAGCGTTTTCACACACTGTCTTGGAATTATCCGCCACTGGAGGCTGATTTCCTTTGTACACCTTCAGCGTAACCTGTCCAAAGGCGTACGATATAATATTATTGGACTTGGCCAAGTGAGGGAGGGTTTCAGCGTTTAGAATAATAATTACCCCACGTCTGTCACCCTCAGCCTCACCGAACCTCCCCATCTTCCAATTGCCAGTTGAAAGTGAGGGATTGTAGTCCTTTAATAATTTAATCGCTGCTTCAGCCGTATCTGGGAATGCCGGAATCCATGCATGCGCACGTGGTCGGGATGGAATTTCGCTCTTGTCAACAAGTTCGATTTTCGCATCGGGCCACGGCTCTCCCATTCTGCTGAGAGCGGCCTTGTACAGGTCCGCCGATCTCTGGTCTCCAAAGGCCATCAGCTTGACCCTGCCTTGATACCAGCCTGCATCGCGACAGACTGGAGGTATGCCTGTGGTTGCCAAATTAGCTTCCACAGCACTCCATTTACGCCTGGGGATGGCACCATCCATATCTCCCCTGTCGACAACAGCCATTATGAGGTTGTCTTTTGCAACCTCACTAAACGACCTAATGCCAATATTACTATTAGCTTTAGCCCGCTTAGGCAAAGGTTTGTCGTCCGGCGATCGCAATCTTTTACCAGACGGTTTTGGCGACGTGCTAGCACCACTACCACTTGAGGCGGTAGTATCCATGTTTTCAAGGACACCTTTTGCCCATTTAAGAGAGGATTTTTCTTCCTCGGACAGTTTTGATGGGTCTTGAGTGCTCCACGTGTTTATAATACGTAGACCTTTTTTGGTTATGCCTCATCTTTGATGGTCGGACATGCTTGGCCGAGGTCAAACTGCTGCATGCACCAACCATCTGCCCAGTGTTCTCGGCAGTTTTCGTCTGAACGAGTTTTCTCGTACCAGATGGTTGCGTGAAACCGGTCCTCTGTCCTTCCGTGCTAGGGAGCACCGTCAGTCCATCGGTTCCGGTCTTGTTTTTTGTTTTGTTTTTTTATGATAGAGAGTTATTTAGCATTTTGGTCCCACGAGTATGGGGGATTTGAAGGCCACCACGTCATAGCCCCCGATAACGTGGTGAGGGCGTCGTCTACTTGCTGAGGTGCCCAGGTATCAGCAAGGCTCCGTTCTAATACAGTCTTTTAACCCTGACTGCAAAAATCCGATGGGCACGGGTCGCATCACACCCCGGTTTAGGGTTGGATAACCTTTGGTACATAGGCCTTTAGCCATTTATCTTCACCCAATACCATAGAGGACCATTAAAGGTCATCCATGGTGTTGGGTTGAAGACATATACCACGGTCTGTGGTTAAGCCACCACACCACGACAAGGTAGTTATCCGGATGGGGAAAAGTATCTCTAGGGATCGTTACAATCTGTAGCCCACTGAGAAGCACTTTACCTCACCCATATGTGAAGATGATAAACCGTGTTAATTGGCTGCGATTAAAAAAATATCTTAGTCCTCATTGCACGGAAAATATTACGCTAAGAATACCCGATGATATTGAATCTAACATTGCCAATCTTAACGAGAATATTAAACAAGCTTCTGAACATGCGACTACCTCCCATCCGCAGACTGGGTTTAATAGAATTTATTCTAAGGACGTTGAACGTCTCGTACATGAAAAAAGAAGAGCTAGAAGGAAATGGCAACAGCACAGATCACCTCAACACAAAATTGGATTTAAGGAGTGCAATAAACGACTCCAAGAGTTGCTTGCATTTGAAAAATTGCATCTCTTAAAAACTATCTGGATAGTCTTGATGTCACACCAGCATTTAATTACTATTTGTGGCGCGCTTCTAGAAAGCTTAAAATACCCGTTGAGTTTAAGCCACCTCTGCGCACATCTACCGGAGGTTGGGCAAGAAGCGATACCGAAAAATGTAAAACATTTGCTAAGCACTTAAAATCCGTATTTACACCAAACACATGTACTGGTCTTGCTGATTTGCCGAGTGTAGTTGCTCTACCCCCTCGACCCTTAAAGTTCAAGATGTGTGATGTACAAAAACTAATTGTTGAACTCAACCCGAAAAAAGCTCCCGGTATTGATGGAATTAGTAACCAGATGCTGATTAAGTTGCCTCGTACTGCAATTAGAATCCTGCTAATGATTTTTAATGCCATTTTACGACTGAAGTATTATCCACACTGCTGGGAGCTTGCCAAGGTTAAAATGATTCCAAAGCCAGGTAAAGATCCTACCAAGGCTGAATCATATAGGCCAATAAGTTTACTGTCAATAATGTCAAAGCTCTTTGAAAAGCTACTCATGACAAAATTGTCTTTAATTTTAACTGAAAATGGGTGCATCCCGGACCATCAACTTTGTTTTAGAAGCCAGCACCATTGAGAAAACGCATAGATTGGTTCAATTTATAAGAAAACATTTGAAGAAAAGAAGTATTTTTCTGCCCTATTTATTGATGTTTCTCAGGCATTTGATAAAGTTTGGCATGATTGCCTAATTTAAAAATTGAAGACATATCTACCAAATAACATTCTAAAAGGTTTGGAAAGTTATATGTTAGGCCGGAAGTTCTCTGTTATGGAAGGAGTATTTATGAGTACGCCCGAAACTATCTCATTCGGTGTACCACAAGGGAGTATACTGGGGCAAGTTTTGTATTTGATTTATACTTGTGATATGCGTGCGAGCAGTAATATCCATACTTCTACATTTGCCGATGATACAGCCTGCCTTAGTATGCACAAAAACTCTCATGAGGCATCCCGATATCTTCAGGAACATATAACACAGCTTGATCTATTGTTAAACTTATGGAGAATAAAAGTAAACGAACTGCAGTGCGTACATATAACATTTACCTTACGAAAAGATACTTGTCCCCCCATTAGAATCAACAGTCAAGTTTTTCCTCAACATTCACATGTGATATACCTTGGTATACACCTTGATCGTCGGCTTACATGGAAATACCGTATTGACTCAAAGCTTGCACAAATAAAACTTAAAATATCTCAGATACATTGGCTGATTGGTAGAAATTCAACACTAAGTCTAGGTTGCAAACTTTTAATGTACAAGTCGATTTTGTTACTGCTTTTTGTCAAATACATGAAATTTCGGATTGCGTTCGGCACGTACTGGTTTAGGTCTAGCTCGTCGGTAACTGGGGTGAGTCTGCAATCTTACATTTACGGCCGTAATCAAAAAAAAAAAAAAATACTACGTGCCTACAAAACGTGAACTCTAAAATCAAATGAATTTAAATATTAACTATTTCAACTACTTTCCCCATACAGAAACTAACAAATACAGAAACTGACAAATAAACTATGGTTCAGGGGCCAGATGTTGTGCACCCTGCGTTATGCTGCCCACATTACCTAAGATTCTACTAATCCTACAAATATAAATATAATAAAGAATCCCTTTTACCAAGAACGATCACCGGCTCAAGTCGAAAACAAAAACAAGTTAATTATTCATAATAACAACGAAACAACAACTTTATTGAATATTGTATTTAGTGCTTTCAACGAAAGCCATGAAATATTCTTACAATTGATATTATGACGTCACGACAATATTGGCTTTTTTCTTCTCTTTTTTACGTATTACAAAAAAAAGACGAGTTCTTACATATCTGTTAGGGTTTTCCATACATGAAACAGATGAAACAGAAGAAATTTGGGGAGGAAATTTATCTAACTTAATTATATGGGATTTTTTTCAACACCTGTCGATCAATAGTGAAAAGGATTTGGGCAAATAAAAAGTTTGATTACTGATCTTATTCTACCACGTGAAATATTATTACATGTGGGATTTATAAAAGTAAATTAATGATTTTGTGCTACGATTGAATTTCAACCGTAAAAAAATTTTTATTGTACTCACTTTTCCTTCGGCTGGCCAGTTCTCCGGATGGTGACGATACTGAATTTGATGAAAGGGTGGTTTTCCCTTTTACTTTTAAATGTGGCTAAAAACCCAAAACAAATAAATTTACAATTATAAATTCCAAAGATGATCACGTGTTAAAAAAATTAAATCAATATACATAGTTCGTTGCTTCTGGTCCTTTTTACTTGTTCGTTCGACGGGTTTTTTTATATTTTTCTTTTTTTATTTGTTTTGTAGCTATTTGATATGTAAGTGTTCCCAGTGTCCTAAACTGGCAATCAGGCAAATTTAGGGAGGTTTCTTAGAATAGGATTTATACTCTATCTACCCTTGTACGCACAACTATTGGCTTAATTTCAGCAAGATCGCAACCTCTTATCAATAAGTATAACTTCCAACCCAGAAGTCCCCTTTGAAGATTTCACCGTACGTGCGAAATTCTAGAAATTTAGTTTATAAATTAGGCCTTCATATTATTGTTCTGGAATGGAGTATAATACCTATTATCGCCGTCCACTTATAGGGGATAGAAATTAGTAGTCTAATGAAGTTGAAATTACCACGTTATAGCTACGCGTAATTATCACGTTTTAGTTTCGAATGATTTTGTTTTCTATACATAAATAGCATTGAAACAGCAAACAATTGGAGACATCAAATGTAAAACGAATAGAGCGACTTAAAATTACCATTACGAGTCATCTCATACCCAAATAAGGTTCATAGTACATATACCAACGCACGTACATACATAGGTTGTTTAAGCCTATCGACAAAAAAAGTGCAGGTTAAAAAGCTTTTGTTTTTTTTTTGTCTCTTCCCTTTTTTTATAAATTGTCACAGTGGTTTGACTACTTAATTGTGTGAGTAAAGAAAAATATATAAAAATTATATATTCTGAATTTTAGTTCCGTAACAATTTTAAACCAATATGGTGTTACGGAATTCAGCTGGCACTGCTTCAGCTTCCGATATCGCGAGAATCCAACGAAGCAAAACAAAATTTTACGGTTAATAACATCGGCTCCATGGTACATCAAAAAATTCAAATATACATCGTGATTTAAATATGCCACTAGTGACTGAAGAAATTGCAAAATACGCAGGCAAATATTTAACAAAACTCGAATCACATCCTAATCCGCTTGCTCGTAATATTTTGAACTTTACTGGACACATCCGCCTAAAAAATAGGGACACAAGGGCTCTTGTACCTAACACTCCAGATGGGACTACTTGAAAATACTTTTTTTTTCCTTTTTGATTTTCACTACTTATGTATTATTTATAACTATCACTAAGCTTATGTCCGACACTGGTCGGACCTAATAATTATATTTTAGATTTAAGATTTGAATACTTATTGTTAGTTCATATATGAAGATACAATAAATAAAAACATGCACTAAAAAAAATTAATCAATATATTTGAGTTAGTTTAAGTTTCATTTGCGTAAGTTTAGAGTCAATATGATGTTTCCACGTAAGCCGTCGATCAAGGTGTATACCAAGGTATTTCACTTGAGAATGTGCGGAATATTTTAATTGTTAATTCGAATGGGGGAAAAAGGAGCTTTTCTTAGGGTAAACGTTATATTGACACACCTTTGTTCATTTACTTTAATTCTCCATAAGTTCAACCATATTTCAAGCTGGGTAATGTGTTCTTGGAGATTGCGGGATGCCTCATCAGGGTTTTTGTGAAGACACATACAGGCTGTATCATCGGCAAAAGTTGGAATGTGAATATTATTGCTCACAGGCATATAACAAGTACATATTAAATACAAGACTGGCCCCAGAATACTACCTTGTGGCACACCGGACGATATAGATTCGGGCACACTTGTGAACTCTCCTTCCACGAGAGTGAACTTCCTATCAATGATTTAACTTTCTAAAAGCTTTTGTATGTTTATTGGCAGATATGTCTTTAATTGTACAACTAGGCCTCCGTGCCATACTTTATCAAACGCCTGAGAAACATCAAGAAACAAAGAGAACAATATTTCTTTTCTTCAAATGTTCTTCTTACAAGTTGGACCAATCTATGCGTTTGTTCAATGGTGCTATGTTGACTTCTAAAACCAAATTGATGGTCCGGGATGCAACCATTAGCAGCTAAGATTTTGGACAATTTAGTCATGAGCAGCTTCTTGAAAAGCTTAGAGATAGTTGATAGTAAGCTTATAGGCCTATATGACTCAGCTTTGGTAAGATCTTTGCCCTGCTTTGGAATCATTTGGAATGTTGGCAAATTTCCAGTTATGTGGAAAATACTGCATTCTTAAAATGGCATTAAAAATAAATAGCAGGATTCTTATTGCAATATATACCATCAATACCTGGAGCTGTCTTCGGGTTGAGTTCAGAAACTATTTTTTGTACTTCACGCATCTTAAACCTTAAGGGAAAAGGGGGTAGAGAAACTACACTCGGTACATCAGCAGCACCCGAAAATGAAATGGGAGTGAATACAGATTTTAAATGCTCAGAAAATAAGTTTCCTTTCTCACTATCGCTTTTTGCCCAGCCTCCGGTCGAAGTGCGCAGGGGTAGTTTTAGATCAACGGTTCTTTTAAGATTTCTAGTAGTGCGCCATAAAGAGTAATTAGATGCTGACGTGACATCAAGACCTTCTAAATATTTTTCTAGTAGTGCAGTTTTTTCAGACGATAGTATCTCTTTGAGTCGTTTAATACACTCTTTCAGTCTAATTTTATTAAGGGGTGATCTGTGTTGCTGCCATTCTCTTCTAGCTCTTCTTTTTTCACAAACAAGACGTTCAATTTCCGTAGAATAAATTCTATTAAAGCCAGTCCGCTGATAAGAGGTTGTAGAATGTTCAGCAGCCTGTTAAATATTTTCGTTAAGATTTGCAATGTTAAATTCAATATCATCATATGATCTTAGCTGAATGTTTTCCGTGCAATGACTACTAAGATATTTTTTGAATCCCATCCAACTAACACGATTTATTATCTTCATATATATATGTGAGGCAAGTCACTTCTTAGTGGGTTTCAGATTGAAACGATAGTGGGGGAGTGAGCGGAGGAGAGATCTAGAGAAGCTTCAACATGAATTAAATCCCTAGAAATATTTTTCATGACGCCAAAATCTATAACATCCGGAATTTTCTAGCGTCAGTAGGCCAGAAATAACATCCAAGTCCATTTTTGAAATTGTACTAAACAAAGCTCGACCTCTAGGTGTTACAAGACGTGAACCACAGTACGTATGTTTTGCATTGTAGTCGCCAGCTGCCATGAAACAAGATCCAAGCGATTTTTAGAACTTCTCATACTGATCTTCGGTAACTGAAAATCTGGGAGGTGAGTAAATTGATGATATCACGAAATTCGAACAAAAATTTTCTACAAAAATACTCGTTGCTTGCATATATTCTTCACTTACGTTGACAAGGATATAATGCTTGAGTCTTGACTTAATTGGAATTGCAGATCCATCGCATGCTCTCCCTCTAGGGTCCTTTGTATCATATAATTATATAGTGTAGCCATTTATTTTGAAAAACCTTCTCGAAGTCTCAGAGACCAACATTATATCGATATTTTTTCCCTTAAGGAAGTGCTCAAGTTCATTTTTATTTTGGCGAATGCCGTTTGCGTTCCAGGAACATATATTTAACGTGTTCATGGTTTGTTAACTAATACTTGAAGCAGTATATTCTGTATTCGTAGCATTTCTTGCATCATGCTAGTCATATTTGTTGTAGAATTATTTATAGTTTGCACCAGATTATCAATAGTAGCTTCAAGACGATTAAAATTGAAGTTTGAGTTTGTATTTGTTGAATTATTTTGCGATGAAACATTTTGTGTGGGAATAGAACTAGCCTTAGCAGCATCGGCATACGATACACGTGAAGTAACTGGTTGGCTCATTTGCGCAAGATTGGCGGAGTAAGCGTTTACTGATTGAACTGGAGCTAATTTTGGTTTTTGTTCCATAGTCTGTTTAACGAAAGAATATACAGGACATACTCTGTAGTTAGCAGTGGGATTACCCCCATAGTTGCTACATTTTTTTCCGCTTGGTCTTTTGGTTTAGTACAACTAGCAGTACCGTGCAATTCACCGCAGATAACAGACACTGTATGTAACTTGCAGTAAGTTTTTGTATGGCCAATTATGGCACTGCACGGGAATTGAACGCTTATGTGGCTCTTCAACAGTGATTTTTCGTTATAAGAGGTATTTTAGGCTATAAATTTGATGTGTCTCGTTTATTTTTCAACTTTATATCACTCGGCTCCAGTTCAACACGGAACAGAGGCTGGGGGATCTTATCCCTATTGATTACATTAGTAACGTATTTTGCCTTAAAGCCTTGTATGATGACTGCATCTTTTATTACTTCAGGATTTACATAAGAATCAATGCCCTTAAATACGATTTGAATACCTTTAGCACTCTTAAGCTGGTACGTAAAAAAACTTAGTTTAATTTTTTTTTCGAATTTTGTCACTATTTTGCGGAAATATTTTTCTTCGTATATTTGAATTTTAGTTTCGCCGATGTTACCGTGTTTTAATGGAATAACATGAAAAGCGTTTTCACCAATAGCCGAGACTAATTTTTTAATAAGGGCGTTAGAATTTTTTTCTCTCAGGTGGTGGTTTGGAAATTTTTTTCGATGATACAGCTGGTTGTTAGCTTGTAATATTGAAAATCGATTTTGACGGTTAACTGATGCGGCGTCGTTATCCCTGGATATTTTGAGAAGCGATGAGATTTTTGATGAATTTGGGCTTCGCGCGCGCTTTACAACTGTGATATATCTGTCCATTCCGACTTGAACTTTAGAGTTTTGACTACGGCTATCTATAGTGATAACTTGGTTAAGTGTTGAGCACGAGCCCGAAGCAGATGACGCCGCTGACTTAAATGACGAAGTACTAGGCAACTGTAATGCTAACGAACCAGTAGTTGGCATTTGACAAAGGGAAGTTGATCGCTGACGAAAAATTGGATTTGCCGTTAGAAAAAGTCTATCATCAGATTTTTTATTTTTATCGTTATCATTAAGAGCTTTAGAACTCACAGTAAAATAGGCCGTTCTGCAGTCATAACTCGCTTCAAAATTATTTGTTTTTGAGGGACTCATATAGAGTATTACTCAAGGGCACTTTGTGTTTTTTTTTTTTGTTTACGGTTTTTTTGTTTTTGATGTTTATGACTATGTAAAAAATATTAGCAAAGCAATTAAAGCTTATTGATCAAGGTTAAATATGTATTCCTAATATTTTTTTTATTATTTTGTTTGTTTGTTTATGTATGTAAGAAAAAACTCCGCTAAGGCGTGTGTTCACTATGAAGGTACAACGAGAACAGAAAATAGTACTGTTTTAATTAATCCAAGATTTTTTAATAATTTCGCTGAAACTATTGTAGTTTACTTTCTTTTAATGGCAAGTTTTAGCCTGCTGGTAAAAACTAATAAAAAATAAGACTCTTAGAACGAAAATGCGCCTAGAAGTTTTAAAATTATTTTATTTAAATGAACTCAATTATAACGATTTTAATAGCAGCTGTAATGCTCAAGCCTCTAACCGTAATATATGCCGTTTTACATTACCAGAACAGATTTTGAGCAACTTAATCGGAAAGACGAATTGTTTGGCTCCTTAATTTCCAGGAATGTCTTTGCTTGCAGTAGCACCTCAATCATATAAAAAACTTATTATATCTTCACTTTCTCGTTTTATTCTTTTCTTATTAATGTTCGTACCTATTCATAATAACACGGTGTTACAGTGAAAAAAAACTTGGAAAACGACCTAGCGTGAGCTGTAGATCTTGTTGAGTGCATTTCAAACTGTGTCAAAAAATTTCAGAAACACCCACAAACTCAGAAGTTATTCTGAAAATACCGTTTTCGGTGATGTTCGTCAATTTATAGAACTGTAACTGAGTCAGTTTTTGTTAAATCTAAAATTTTTAAATATTTTTAGAAAGAGAACTTTACGCTTTACAACGATGTGTATATCTTGATATATTTGTAAATTTTGAGTTTTGTTTTTGTTAAGAATATCCAAAAAAATAATAAAATTTATCAACTTTTTTGATTCGCGTAACTTTTTATTGCTTATTTTGATATGAAAGCTTATGAAAGTTTAAAGCAAATTTAGTTCTTAGCAAAATATGGATTTAATGATTCAAATCGGATGAAAATTGTCAAAGTTATTAAGCTTTTCAATAACACCATTTTTTAACATTTTCTCCCCCAGTGCGAAAAATTTGAATACAAACACAGTTAACGAAAGAAACAAATTCATCAACTTAATTATGCAAATTTTTTTGTTTTTTTGTAATCTTACAGTTATTTTTTTGTATATACTTAAAGCCTTATACATAACAAAAACCTTCATGCCAGTTAGCATAAGTAGCAAAATTGAATATATGTCTTAACGAGTTTCAAACTATTTGACATTAGAAATCGGAGCATGATGTAGTTTTAACCCACTATTAAATCCTAGCCTGAATTGTAATGTAAAATTGTCTGGCAAAACTTTGTTGGGACCATGTTCAGTTTCTTCGCTTTTTCCAGTTTCTCGATATGTATAAGGCTGTTAATAAGTAAAGTTATTATATTCGGTAATGCAGAAATAAGTACACTCTTTTTTATTGTCAATTTGTACTAAATTAGAAAAAATTAAACTGGAAGATAGTACAGATGAATGGGGGTTATTTTGTCCTATTGTTTAATTATTAAAAAAGTTTAGAATGTTTTTATAAGTAATTTTCTGCTATATATATTTGGATAAACATATAAAATAAACGAATTTATTACGAGTACCAACACAATGCCAAAGTGTGGCGAAGGTCATTGTTTTTAGAAAAGAGTAAAAAATTGTAACTAGATTAATATTTATTTTAATTAAAATAAGTAAGTTTTTAGATTTTGTAATCATCATGCAGTGTGTGATAAGCATAATAATTTTTTTTTATGTTTGCGGTTTGAATTCTACGGGAATACCTGCGCGAAGCGGACAGCCACGCAAAATATGCCTTCAAAACAGATTTTGACTGCTCATAAAGTTCTAGCAAATGGTATGAACCCGAAAGTACTTGTACAAGCTGTTCCAGTGTACTTAAGAAAATTAAGTCTGAAGAGTTTACAAGCCCCTCATTGCCATTATATTTTTCACTGATTTGGCATCATCAAATATTCCATAAAGCAGAGGACTGTAATTTGTGTGAAGTGGCTTACCAAAAAAAGCCTGCAATCGCAATATTTGTACTTTAGAAAAAGTTTAATAACTTTTACAAATATGCATCGATTCTAACACATGATATTTCATTATTTTCTACATAAAATTTCCTTTAAAGTTCTGTGCAAAAAAAGAGAGGTCTTCATAGAAAAAAATTAAAATAACAATTGTTTATTTTCAAAAATTACGCAAAAAAATCAAAAAAAAAATCGAAATGTTTGATAAAAACTTACCCAATTTCTTGGAACATACAATTAATGCATACATTTTTTTAAAAACCTAATTTTTTGCCTTTCCAAAACTGTTTAAAATTTTAAATTTGGTCGAAACATGAGTAAGCTAGAGGTACTAAAGTACTAAACACTAAGCACCCTAAAACAGTTTTTTCAAAATAACTCGAATTTTTGAGGGTGTTTCAAAATCTGTGAAAACGGTTTTTGTATGTCCTCACCTAGGCCTACAAGTCCAACTAGGTCGCTTTTCAAGTTGTGACAAAAAGTGTTTTTTTTTTTGTAACACCGTGTAATTTATTTTTACTCGCGAACAATATACATATGAAGCAATACAATATTGAAAAATATAATATAGACATACATATGTATATTTTTTAACAAAAACACATTTATGTGTACATATATAGGACTTTTTGTTTGCTGGGTTTTTATCAGTACAAAAAATTATATAAATGCAAAACAGCTGTTCGAAACATTGATGAGAGTTCAACATATTCACATTATTATTGATTGTGTGGAAAAAGTACGAAAATTATTTAAATGGTATCAAATCATTATTTTATACTTACAAACTTTGATATTTAGTGATATTACTATTTAACCTTCATACATATAATTACATACATACATTACAATGTATTAAAATTATAAAATGACTTATATTTTTATTATTATTATAATTATTATTATACGTACCTTTTTTATTTTTATTGGTATTATTAGTATATAAAAATAGTTTCTTGTATATATCCCTGCAAATAATGCGACTAGTCCATACATGCATGTAAAGAAAGAGGAGTAAGAACAGTAGGAGTACCACAAAACTACTCCAAATATATGAAAAGGTGGTCGATTTAACATTGCGATGTCCTAGGGTTGGACCACATGGTCCAACTTTGCATTACATCGGACTAACCCCAAAACTGCTCCATATGGAATAGTTATAGACTTCTCGCATACAAGTTGTGAGTTCCTAAGAAGAACGATCATAATCGTTTAAACACGAACACTTATCGTACAGCATTGAATGCTTGTATGAAAACGACATGATCCATGACTGCATTACATGGGACCATGATGTAACTAGTCTGTTTCATCTAGATTGGACAACGTACTCCAATATTATTTGCATGGATGTTTGTACGCACGTATGTATATTTTATATATATATATATATATATATATATATCTATATATATATATATATATATATATATATCTATATATATATATATATATATATATATATGCATATGTATGTATGTATGTATGCATGTATTAGTGATGCACGAATATTCGTATTCGAATTGGCGAATATTCGTACAGTAGTTTTCGCTTATAGTCACATTTAAAATTGCACAGAAATTGTGGACTATATCGCTAATGGTACTATTAGATTAGATTTACTTTTTGGTTTATGACTTAAATAAGTAACTAAAACAAATCTGCTGAAAATTTTTGTGACTATAACGCGAATTGTTTGCATACAATTTGGATTTTGACTACCACAAAGTTGGTGCATATATGTCAAATATGACTATATAGTAAATGGACTATATCGTCAACTTTTTGAATTAAATTAAGTTCAAAAGGCACAAAAAACATTAAATATGGACTATATCATTAATGTGACAATAAGCGGTAGTGATTATAAACGAAAACTGCTGTATTTGAATTGTCGAATTTTTAGGCGAATACGAATACGAATATTTTTCCAAAGAAATTAAATAAGTAAATGCATAAATCATAAACGAAATTTAAATAAATTACTAAAAATTTTAGTTTGTACAAATACATAAATTTTTTATAAAAATTTGTGCTATGTATCATTTTCAAATATTATCTAATGACGATCATTAAAATTTTGGGTACTTTTTATTAACTTTAAAGTACGCCAACAAGAGGTGAAGTCCTTTTTCATAACAATTTTTTAATATTTCATATTGCGTATAATATTCGCATTCGTATTCGCGAATATCGTTTCAAATATTCGTATTCGTGTTAGCGAATATCAAAAATTGACATTCGTTACATCACTAGTATGTATATGTATATTAACAAAAAATAAACACATACGATTAGCAATCTCGAGTTAGATTTTATAAAGAAAAACCTTTTTTAGAAAACTAAATTTATTAAATATGCCATGTACGTATACAAATTTAGCAACTCAAAAGCTTAAATTATTAAAAGAAACAAAAGTACCAAGACAGGGCTATTGTACCACACTCTCATTCAATATTCATACTACCTACACAAATGTCATGTAACCTCGTCATGAAATTATATTTTCTGCAGGTTCAGACGTTACATTTACGTGACATTTCAGTCATGTAAGCGTTTGCAAAGCTTTTCATACAACAGATTCGATCAGCTGACACATTTACATTTACAGTCGGGTAAAGGCTCAGTTAGCCGACTGTAATGTAAAGTAACTGTAACGTAGAAAACAGCTGATCGATATTTTTATATGAAAAGTAGGTTACGTTACATTACATCACTATAACCATTTTCATTACTTTTCATATAACAAAATCGATCAGCTGTTTCTTACTGTTGCAGTTACATTACATTACAGTCGGCTAACTGAGCCTTAATTCTGCCTTTACTTTCTCAATCTCGCATCTTAAAGGCTCAGTTAGCCGACTGTAATGTAAAGTAACTGCAACAGTAGTAAACAGCTGATCGATACTGTTATATGCTGAAAGCTTTTTTGTATTGTAAGCTCAATTTTACCATCACTATATTTACAGCAGTCTTACCATTGTCGTTTTGAGCTTACAATACAAAAAAGCTTTCAGCAAATTGAAATACGATGAATCAAAACAATTCACATATTCCATTTGCAATAAAATGCTAAGTATATAAAGCAGAAATCTACATCAACTGACACCACACACAGTGGACCAAACACAAAAGAACGCTGATGATGAAGGTTTAGTCGCCTTCGAAAACGGCTGGCTGTTCCGTTCAACTATGTGTTGTTAGTCAGAATATTTACAACAGACTTTGGTGTTATTTGATCATTAATAATTATCACATGTAATTTGGCTTAAAAAGCGATACGAACTTTAGCCCGTTCAAATCACAAATATAGAAACAAATGGAGTTCGAATAATAATTAAAATTAACTAAAACACATTTGTTCATATGAAAATGAACACAACACCGCCGTAGAACGAAATTCGTCGTGCGTGACCAACTCTGAGATAGATTTGTATCTATTTGGTGCGCCGACGAACGACGAAAAAACAATTTTCTCTCACTCTCTTTACATACACAATAAACAGTGTGACCAGATTTTAAAATAAAATTAAGCTAAATGACGTATGTCTTTAATATATTGTTAGAGAATACGCAATTAGGATTAAAAAAGGCTAAAAAAGCTAAATCCGTTTTAAAAAAATCAAAAAAGAAGCTAAGAGCTTAATAAAAATTTTAAAGCTAAATCCAGAAGAAATAAGCTCAATTTAGCCCAAAATTAGCTATAATGGTCACACTGACAATAACCAACTTTATCAATTATAAGAGCTGAGTTCGCTGAGTAAATTCCTCGTTATTAAGGCCGGGGCACAATGAATCCGTCATACGTTAAACTTCGCCTTTTTCAACTGACATTAACGCAACTACGCAGAAGGTTGGCTCAATGAGTGCTTTATTGACGGAAGCATTTGAACATCTTCAATAGGTTGATTCTCCATTTTATTTATTAAATTCAACTTTTTTATTTATTTCGTTTATTTCTTTTGTTTCTATTTCGAGTTGAACTTGAGCCTAATTATATAAAACTGAAAAAAATAAGACGCATCCAATTTATAATATGAAATACCTCTTGTACCGAAAAATCACAGTTGAAGAGCCACATAAGCGTTCAGGTCCTGTACAGTGCCATAATTGCCAAGAATGTGGCCATACAAAAACATACTGCAATTTACCCTCTGTTTGTGTTATATGCGGCGAATTACACGGCACTGCTAGTTGCAATAAGCCAAAAGATCAAAGTGATAAAAAATGCAGTAATTGTGGAGGTAATCACACCGCTAACTAGAGAGGCTGTCCTGTGTACTCTTTCGTAAAGAGGACTATGGTGCAAAAACCTAAATTAGCTCCAGCTCAATCAGCAAACGCTTACTCTGCCACTTTTGCGCAAATGAGCCAACCAGTTACTTCCCGTGTATCGTATGCAGATGCTTCTAAGACAAATTCAATTCCCACACAAAATGTTTCCCCGCCAAATAATTCAAAAAATACTGACGCAAGCTTTCATTTTAATCGCCTTGCAGCTACTATTGAAAATCTGGTGCAAACTATAAACAATTTTACAACAAATATGTCTAGCATGATGCCAGAAATGCTGCGAATGCAGAATACTCTGCTTCAAGCATTAATTAATAAGCCATGAACACGTTAACAATATGTTTCTGGAACGAAAACGGCATTCGCCTTCATAAAAATGAATTTGAGCACTCCCTCACGGAAAATAATATTGATATAATGTTAGTATCTGAGACTCATTTGACTTCGAGAAGTCTTTTTAAAATGTATGGCTACACTATATATGATACAAATGACCCTAGAGGAAGGGCTTGCGGTGGATCAGCAATTCTAATAAAGTCAAGACTCAAGCACTATGTTCTTGATAACATTTGTGAAGAACACCTACAAGCAACAAATATTGGCATTGAAAGTTTTTTACAAATTTTGTTATATCACCAATTTACTCCCCTCCCAGATTTTCAATCACTGAGAATCAATATGAGGATTTCTACAAATCTCTTAAACCTTGTTTTGTAGCAGCTGGCGACTACAATGCTAAGCATACGTTCTGGGGTCCGCGTCTTATTACGCCCAGAGGTCGAGCATTGTTCAACACTATTTCAAAAATGGGCTTGGATGTAATTTCGAGTGGAGAGCCCACTTATTGGCCTACTGACATACAAAAAATTCCGGATGTTATAGATTTTGGCGTCATAAAAAGAAGAAGTGAAGATGACCAATCGTGTTAATTGGCTGGGGTTCAAAAAATATCTCAGTAGTCATTGTACGGAAAACATAACGCTTAGAACATCCGATGATATTGAATCTAACATTGCCAATCTCAGCGAGAATATTAAACAGGCTGCTGAGCATGCCACTAACTCCCATCCGCAGACTGGGTTTAATAAAATTTATTCTACGGAAATAAAACGTCTTGTACGTAAAAAAAGGAGAGCTAGAAGAGAATGGCAACAACACAGATCACCACAAAATAAAATCAGATTTAAAGAGTGCACTAAAGGACTCCAAGAGTTGCTTGCATCTGAAAAAACTGCATCTCTTAAAAATTATCTGGAAGGTCTTGATGTCACACCAGCATCTAATTACTCCTTGTGGCGCACTGCTAGAAAGCTTAAAACACCCGTTGAGTATAAGCCACCTCTACGCACATCTACCGGAGGTTGGGCAAGAAGCGATACTGAAAAAGGTAACATATTTGCTGAGCACTTAAAATCCGTTTTTACGCCAAACATATGTACTGGTGTTGCTGATTTGCAGAGTGTAGTCGCTCTACCCCCTCAACACATTAAGTTTAAGACACGTGATTTACAAAAATTAATTGCCGAACTCAACCCGAAGAAAGCTCCAGGTATTGATGGAATTAGTAACCAGATGCTGATGAACTTGCCTCGTATTGCAATGAGAATCCTATTATTCATATTTAATGCCATTTTACGACTGGAGTATTATCCACACAGCTGGAAGCTTGCCAAGGTTAAAACGATTCCAAAGCCGGGCAAAGATCTAACCAAGGCTGAGTCATATAGGCCAATAAGTCTACTATCAACTATGTTAAAGCTTTTCGAAAAACTGCTCAAAACAAAATTGTCCCCAATTCTAATTAGTATTGGGTGCATACCAGACCATCAATTTGGTTTTAGAAGTCAGCATAGCACCATTGAACAAACTCACAGATTGGTTAAATTTATAAGAAGAACTTTTGAGGAAAAAAAGTATTGTTCTGCGCTCTTTATTGACGTTTCCCAGGCATTTGATAAAGTGTGGCATGAAGACCTAATTTTAAAATTAAAGACTTACTTACTAATAAACATTTTAAATCTTTTGGAAAGTTACATTATTTCCCGTAAGTTCACTGTTGTGGAAGGAGACTTTACGAGTAGGCCTGAAAATATTTTATCCGGTATGCCACAGGGGAGTATACTGGGACCAGTTTTATATTTGATTTATACTTGTGATATGCCTGTGAGCAGTAGTATCCATACTTCCATATTTGCCGACGATACAGCCTGCCTTAGTATGCACGAAAACCCTGATGAGGCATCCCGCATTCTCCAGGAACACATTAGCCAGATGGAGCTTTGGTTAAACTTATGCAAAATTAAAGTCAATGAACAAAATTGTGTCCATATAACGTTCACCCTAAGAAGAGATACTTGCTCCCCCATTCGGATTAACAATCAAGTTGTTCCTCAACATTCACATGTGAAATATCTTGGTATACACCTTGATCGACGACTTACATGGAAACACCACATTGACTCTAAGTTAACTCAAATGAAACTTAAATTAACTCAGGTACATTGGCTGATTGGTACAAATTCAACACTTAGCCTAAACTGCAAACTTTTAATATACAAGTCGCTTTTAAAGCCAATATGGTGTTACGGAATTCAACTATGGGGCACTGCTTCAGCTTCAAATGTAGAGAAAATTCAACGAAGGCAAAATAAAATTTTACGCATGATAACATCGGCTCCATGGTATATCAAAAATTCAAATATACATCGCGATTTGAATATGCCACTAGTGACTGAAGAAATTGTAAAATACGCAGACAAATATCTAACAAAACTCGAGTCACATCCTAATCCGCTTGCTCGTAATATTTTGAACTTTACTGGACACATCCGCTTAAAAAGAGAGATACACGGGCTCTAATATTCAACACTCTAGATGATGAAGCTGCTTGAAAACACTTTTTTCTTTTTGTTGCTTATCACTACTTATGTATTATTAATAACTATCACTAAGCTTATGTCCGACATTGGTCGGGCCTAATAATTTTTTTTTTTATAGATTTAAGATTTGAATACTTATTGTTAGTTCATATTTGAAGATACAATAAATAAAAAAACATTCATTAAAAAAAATAAAAAATTTCTTTTGTTTAATTTTATTTTTGCTGCCACAAAACACAAAAATCTAAATCAGAACATACCAAAAAAACCAACCAATATTTGTCAAAATACTCAACGTACGTAAAAAGTTAAAAGTTGAAAAAATTTTGTACTTTGCGTTGACGGACACGTACTGAATGTAACAGACCTCATAAGAAAACATGTATTTCAACTTAGCTGTCAGTTGAAAATGGCGAAGTTTAACTCATGACGGATTCATTGTGCCCCGGTCTTTATGCTTCACACGATCAATTTACGCAGCGAATTCTTATCGACGAATTCGTCGATGTCGACGAACGACGAATTTTTCGGCGCGAACTTCCTTCATAAAAAATAAAACACATTTGTGCATATGAAAATGAGCACAACACCGCCGTCGAACGAAATACGTCGTGCGTGACGAAATCTCAGATAGATATATTTATATTTTGTGCTCCTACGAACTCCGGAAAAACAATTTTCTCTCTCACTCTCACTGTATTTGTATACACATCGACCAACTTTATATGGTACAATTATACTAGGTACATGCACGACTACAACAAAATTACAACAACAAAAAACACATTAATTTTGTTGGTATAAACAAGCGAATAATTGTCAGAAACAGATGCCTTTTGTTTTTAAAAATAACAATTACAGGGTAACTAAAGTGCAATTACAGACGCGGCATTCCTGCATGATTATAGTTATTCAGTGTTGCCAATCTGTGTGTAGTTAGGCAGTGTGTAATTTCTACTCACATGGGAAGGCCATGTTATTAAATTCTTGTATAATCTGTGTGTAATTCTACTTTGGGTTCTATTTTTATTTATATTTGTTTTAATTTTAACCTACATAAAAGATGTGTAGTGCAATTTTCTTCGATGTGTAATTGGAGACACAGCGATGTGTAAATTCATTGGCAACACTGTAATCATTTTATTCACACACATACACTAACATTTTCGCAGCTTGTAAACCAATGGTCACCAAAAAGAGAAAATCTTTAAAAGCAGAACAGAACTAATACATGTTTAGTGCTGTTCCACTGAAAAAAAAAAATCGCTTTTGTAAATGTTTAATTGGGTATATGAAAAATATTTAATGGGTTAATTTTATATGAATGAACGTTTGTATGTAGTGGTGCCTAAGACTGTATGTACTAGTTTTTTTTCAATTTCTGAATACATACTCGACACTCAGCATCTACAAACATATTTAAGCCAAATATAAACTTATTTTTTAACTCTATATTCCATATATTTTGTATATTTTTTATAGCAATAAAAAGTGCTGTTATAAAAAGATTTAAATTAGATAATTTATTTACATAAATAATATAGTAAAAAGAAATTAAATCATTTTGGTGGTATTTGAATATTCTCGGTGTATTTTTTTCATAAAAAATGCGACAGAAATCTGTTCTTTTTGTGTGTTTCATGCTCTTGCTTTAGATTTTTGTTAGTAATTGTGCTGTGTACATATGCAAAGCAGAATGCTAGCAGAGCCCTCAGGGCAATGGGATGGTGGACTATGTTGTAAACAAAGTTTGACAACTATTTGCATTGTATACATTAACAGGCTGGGCTTGTGCATGTACCTGTTATAATTGTATCATGCAACTTTATAAAATATTAGAGAGAAATTCTCTGAGTAAATTCGTCGTTGTTGTGTTTCACACGACGAATTCGTCGACGTGGACGAAATTCGTCTTTCGTCCCAGTTGTCTTCCTAGCATTACTCGCTTGTTGCACTCATAGCCATACAAACAAATAACGCCGTTATATCAAAATTATCCAATGAAACCAATATTTAATATCCCACTTGACCTGAAATTCGATTAAAACGAATGCCCACTAAAGGGAAGAAATTTCGAAACAAAATTGTTGGATATTTGTTCGTAAATCTGAAAAAATTTAATGTTCGCTAAAGCTCGATATTGGAACTTCTCTCAATAGTTTTTCGATTTTATGACCGTGACAGGTGATTTTTTTCGATTCATTTTTGAATGGGTAGAATCCAGTTAATTAAGACATTCGTTATTGATATCGATTTTGAATATACCCTGAACATTTATTGTGTAAAACTATCGAGAGTGACATTCAAAAATTAATCGAGAAAAGCTCACCTGTCGCTCAGTTTTGTCCCAAAAACATTTGATATCAAGGCTTCACTAGCAATATCAAAAGTGCGATAATATCGAACTAATTTCGATATCATAAAAAGGCAGCAGAAAAAGTAATTGAATTTTTCTTAATTTATTTTAACTTACTTTTTGTTAATATCTTAACTTACGCTGCAGAATTTGAATTGAACATGGTACCTCCATTCTAACAGACTAGCACACATCCACTAGGATATCGCAGCAAATTTTTTTCATTCAATTATTGCACATATATAAGTATGTGTTCTTTCATTATGTTTTTACTTACAGTGCTGTCATGGCTCAAGCTTGGTACCTCTAGACAAACAGGCTAGCACATATCCACTCAGGTACCGTCGAAATTATCACGAGAAGTTTCAAGGTTTAGCGTACATTCGTTTTTTTAGATTTGCAAACAAATATCGCACAATTTTGTTTCGAAATTTGCGCTTTCTGAGCATTCGTTTTTATCGAATCTCAGGTCAAGTAGGAATAAATGTTTATTTACAAGAAAGTATAAAAAGAAAAAAAAAACGAGTTCATATTTAGGGAATTAACAATGAGTGTAGGTATTAAAATTTTAATGTGGCAATATTGCGCCATCTTAATTTTTTCATTGTGACAGCTATCCCTAACCAAAAGCGGCAAGAGTTTTTTAGCTGTTAAAAGTTCTCATGTCCATACGTTTTGTTTGCAGCATACCGAAATAACGCGGCGGCAACGCGATGGCAACGCTTTGCTATTGGAAAATCCGATTTTGACATCGCGTTTCACAATGAAGTTAGTTGCAAAAGAAAACAATTGCCTTTTGTTTGCCATCATCAGCGTTACCATATGTGAAGCTTTATCTTATTTACGAAGTTTTTCGGGATGTTAAAAAGACTAAAAGATTTCTTTGTTAAAAATAAGATTTTTATTTTTATTATTTTTATTTAGTAGTAGATTAGTAATGGGGACGATAGTCCTGTTTTGGGAATTCAAAACCAGGAAAAATAAAAATGATGGCAACCCTGTTATAAATGGGGGGATTTTGGGGATTTTCATGCTGCTATTGTGTGTGTGTGTGTGTGTGTGCGTGTGTGTGTTTGTGTGTGAGTCTGATTCCTTGGTTATGTCTATGCATGTGTATGGGGGTGTTTGTATGTGTGTATGGGAGTGTGTGTGTGTGTGTGTTTGTGTATGTGTTTTTGTATTTACTTGTATGTTTGACGGTGTCCGATACTTTTGTTGTAGTGGCAAACAATCATTATACCCAGTAGGAAATGTCGATGGTGAAAATGTACTGAGTCGCTTTTGACTTGACGCTTGTGCGACGTACATACAAATGTATGTATACTGACAAGTTATTGACAAGTCCACCACAAATACACCATATCTGTTTCCTCTTCTTCTTTTATACTGACGGATAGAAGAAAACTTATTATACCAAAATTGTTACTAGAATTTTAGTGTTGACACAAAGACACTTGCTCCCATTCTGACTGCAGGGTAGTTACAAGGGATCTGTATATTTGTGTGCATATAGTGATTGTTATTTGATAGACTTTCTGCAGCTGTTTTGAGCTATCGTTGGTATGCTTATGTAGGGTTATTGTGTATATATGTACGCATTTATGTTTGCGATCTGTGGGGAAATAATTTAATAGCTGCAGAGATTGGCAACCCTATGGTTGAATGGAAGTGAATGCGGAATGTATTTGGTAATGGATGTATATGTTGTTGTATTAATGTATGCGATCGTTTCTATTTTTGCTTTGAAAAATATCATTGCTTGTGTGAGTTACATCAACACTTTTTCATACATATTTATAAATGAATGTGTATAGGTTTTCTAAGCTATTGACGTTGATATTCTTATTGATATAAAATGTTGTGTTGGCATAGGTTTTATGTGTACAAGTGCACTTCAGATATTAATTGTTTAGAATCCAATCAGGTTGATAAGTAGAGTTTTTGATAGGGGTAGTGATATTTTTATTTCAATATATTTTACTTTAATGTAACAATTATAGGAAATAGCTTTCGGAGAAATACAGCAAAAACTTATAGAAGCACCTATATTCACGTGTCCCCGATTTTTATCGTACCTTTGTATTGCAAACTGATGTTAGCGATTTTGGTATGGGTGTTGCTAGACTGTGGGAATTTCATCATATCTCGTAATACCAACAGAGAAATTAGATTTGACGACTACTACACGATTCTCATATGAATTGGGGGGGGGGGGTGTATATATATATATATATATATATATATATATATATATATATATATGTGTGTGTGTGTGTGTGTGTGTGTGTGTGTGTGTGTGTATGTAGTGTGTGTGTGTGTGTGTGTGTGTGTGTGTGCAGTGTGTGTGTATATGAATTTCATCATATGTCATAATACCGTCAGATAAATTAGATTTGATAACTACAACGCGATTCTCATATAAAGTATATAAGAAGAAGAAATAATGTAGATTGTCATCAGTCTGCTCTGATATCTCAACAAGTGACAACCTATTTTCCCAACCAAACTTTCTAAGGTGTTTGAAATCCAAAAACTATAAAAGTGCTAAAACTAATTATTGTTTGCTATACAAGTTTATAGTGCATAAAAAATAATTAAATAAATTGTTTATAACTGAAATAAATTGTTTATTAATAAAATAATTAAATAAATTGTTTATAAATATAATAATTAAATTAATTAATAAACGAATAAATAATTAAATAAAATGAATACTACAAGTTGTAGCATCTGCAATAAAGTCTTTCTGACTCAAACAAAACTAAATCAGCATATTGAAACGCACTCATATGCTAACCAATCGAAGGCTATGGTTGGAACTAGTAAGCTAAATCTTCAAAACAAATATTGTGAGGATTGTGATGAGATGATCCCATCAAATGGTTATATGGCTCATGTCAGAACCACAAAACATAAAAACAGTTGTCAACAAGAACGGATTGGAGATTTTCTCACAAAAAGAGCAAGCAACTTCAATGGGAGGATCGAGACATATATTGTCCTAAACAAAAATGTGGGTGTCTTGTTTCCGGAGGAGTTTCTGAAATCTGCCAAGAGCTCCATAGTACAACAAATCAGTGAACGTAGTAGGGTACATACTACATTTAAATTTAATATGGAGCTCACGTGTGATTATATGAAGATGGTGAATGATGAGATTAATGTTTCCCAACTTGTTCATATTTCGAAAATGATGATGGTTACTTTATCTGATGACATAGAGGATATGTATAAGAAACAAACCGAGGAGCTAAGAGCCAAAATGGAAGAATTTCAAGAGAGGGATAGCGGATGGACCTTGATTTCAATAAATTCCCTTGAAGTTAATATAAACAAGGCGTCCATAATAAGAGGATCGAGCTTTATCCCTCTTCCAAAAAATATTGCAATGAAACGTGCATGCATAAATGTCGAGAACTGTGATGTTTATTGCTTTAAATGGTGTCTTATTGCGGCTTTGAATGTAAACAGTGGTCTGAGTCCTAAACAACGGAAAAACTGTAGAAATTTCAATATTGCAAACATTTCTGATGAGAATATTAATAGAGGGGAAGTTGTATTAAATTTTAAAGACCTAGAGTTTCCACTCCCATTGAAGCAGATACAAAAATTTGAAAGTCAAAATTATGTGAGCATCAATGTATTTGGTCACAATGGAACATCGCTTATAGGACCATACTACATAACAAAAGGAGAAAAACATGTTCATATTAATCTCTTATTGCTCCAGTCCAATGAAAACTTCCACTATGTACTCATCAATGATATATCAAAGTAAGTTTCATTTGTGCATTTAAGCGAAATATGTTTTCATATCTATTTAAACAGTTACTTATTATTGTTATATTAATTTACATACTATTTTATTTTGTATATTTTCTTCAGACTTCTTCGTTCCAACATGACGTCACACAGAAGTAAGATTCTGATATGCAACACCTGCCTATATTATACACATGATGATTATGTGTATAATCATCACAAAAACGTTTGCGGCAAAAAAGTCATCAGAATGCCAGAAGATGGATCTATTATCAAGTTTACGAAGCACTACAAACAGTTAAATGTACCATTTGTAATATACGCAGACTTTGAGTCCATTTTAGAAAAAGTCAATGATCCTGTAAGTAAAAGCACTACAAATGTACAGAAACACCATGCGTGTGCATTCGGGTATTTTATTAATTGTAGTTTTAAGAGAGAAAATAATTTATATAGGAATTATTTTGGTGAAGATTCGGCAAATGTATTTATTAAAAAAATAGTTGAAGATTGTACAGATATGTATCTAAATTATTTAATTAAAGTTAAGAAAATGTTCATAACCCCAATAGAAATAGCTCAATATAATAATGCAAAAAATTGTTATATATGTAAGAAAATATTAAATAACGATAAAGTTAGAGATCATTGTCATCTTACGGGCAATTATCGTGGGGCAGCTCATAGCGAATGTAATTTGAATTATAAAACACCTCAGTTTATACCGGTTATCCTGCATAATCTTTCTGCATATGATATACACCTATTTTTCAAAGAACTTTCTACTATAAAATACTCCACAATAAAAGTGATTCCCCAGAACACAGAGCGGTATATTTCTCTTTCAATTTTCATCAGATTAGATGAAAAATATGGATTCGAAATAAGATTTATAGACTCGTTTAGATTTATGGCTTCGAGCTTAGATACGTTAGCGAAAAATCTTGATAGCAATGATTTCAATACTATTCGATCATGTTTCGTTGATGAAGATCATTTCAACCTGATTAGAAGAAAGGGTGTATTTCCGTACTCTTACATGGATTCCATGACTAAGTTTAAGGAAACTAAGCTCCCTAGTAGAGACGAGTTCTTCAATATTCTAACGAATGAAGAATGTGATGTATTCGAGTATGAACATGCTCAAAAAATATGGAGGGTGTTTAACTGTAAAACCCTCCTTGACTATACTGAGCTCTACTTAAAGACAGATGTTCTACTTCTAGCCGATGTGTTTGAAAATTTTAGGAAAATTTGTAGAGATATATACGATTTGGACCCCTGCCACTATTATACAGCACCAGGCTTATCCTGGGATGCAATGTTGAAAACCACAGAAGTTTCACTGGATCAGTTCACTGATTCCGAAATGTATATGTTTATGCAAAACGGAATTAGAGGTGGACTAGTTCAATGCTCGCAAAGATATTCCAAAGCAAATAACAAATATTTGGAAGATTTTGATCCATCAAAGCCATCAGAATTTCTTGTATATTTAGACGCTAACAATTTGTATGGTTGGGCGATGTCGGAATATCTTCCTTGCGGTGAATTTGAGTGGGTATGTGATACTGATTTTGATGTTAAAACAATTTCTGATACTGCAGAGTATGGGTACATTTTGGAAGTGGATATAGATTATCCGGATTCAGTGCATGATCTTCATAATGATTTGCCATTTTGTCCCCAAAATAAGACCGTGGGAGGATCCAAAATCAAAAAATTAGTTGCAGACTTACACTCAAAAACAAATTACACCATACACTATAGAGTTTTAAAACAAGCCATTTCAAATGGCCTCATTTTAAAACAAACCCATAGAATACTCAGATTTAAGCAATCCCCATGGCTTAAAAAATATATTGACTTAAACACATTTCATAGGACAAATGCTAAAAATAATTTTGAAAAAGATTTCTTCAAACTTTTAAACAATGCTGTTTACGGGAAGACAATGGAAAACATTGAAAAACGTAGGGGCATTAGAATTACTTCATCTTGGGAAACAACAAACAGGAATCATTTAGGACTCCGAGCATTAATTGCGAAACCTAATTTTAAGCAGTTGACAAAATTTTCTGATGATATGTATGCGGTAGAGTTAGAAAAAATGGAACCACTATATGATAAACCCATATATGTTGATTTTACAGTACTGGAGTTATCCAAGTGGAGAATGTATGACTTCCATTATGGCTTCATGAAGCCTAAATTTGGAGACAACATTTCTCTCAACTATATGGATACTGACTCATTTATTTATTCAATTAAAACTGATGATTTTTACGATGACATCAGTAATGACATTAGTTTGAATTTTGATACGTCAGAATATCCTATAGATAATCAATTTCGTTTGCCGCTACTAAATAAGAAGGTTTTAGGAATGATGAAAGATGAAAACCATGGGGATATAATGACAGAGTTTGTTGGTTTAAGAGCAAAAATGTATTCTCTGTCGACTCTTCGCTCGGAAGCTGTTAAAAAATCAAAAGGGATCAAAAAGTCTGCAATTAAAAAGTTGTCCATTAATGATTACAAAAGTTGCTTATTCGAATCCAAAATCATCTCGGATGAAATGTTTTTGTTTAGATCTAAAACACATCAACTATATACACAAAAACTGCATAAAATAGCACTTAGCTTTTCTGATGATAAAAGAAATATAATGAAAGATAAAATAAAAACGCGTGCTTGGGGACATTACATAGACCGAAATAATGATGCAATGGATGTAGAATAGAATGATTCCTACTAAATTGCATGTAAGATGTCAATGAAAATTTAATTTTGTACTAATTGTATTTATTTATTAATGTATTTCTTTAATTATTTATTAATTTATTTATTATTCACTTATTTGTTTATTAATTAATTTATGTATTTATTATTTATTTGTTTATTAATTTATTAATTAGTTTATTCCTTTATTTCTTTATTAATTTACTTATTTATTAATTTATTTATTTATTGTTTATATATTTGTTTATAAATTTATCTATTAATTTTAGTATTTTATTCACACAAAAGTATGTAAAAATTTAATGCTTTAAAGCTTTTATCTTTTTACCTATACCTAAGTTACCTTTAAATAAAAATTAAATATTAGATTAATGATCTTTTTTCTTTTTATATCTGTATATTTTTATTTATAAATATAGTTAAATTTGTATTGGTACTAAGATTTTTAAGAAAAAATGTTAAATAAAATATCGAAAAAATAATAATATATATAAATGGTTTTTATTTCAACTTAAATTTACTTAATAGAAATTTTAACTACAAATGTCCACATCTTTATATTTTGTTTCTTTATGGGTTTTACTTAAAAAATTTTTTCTTTCATGCGAATTCGTGTTTTTTCTTTTCATATCGCTTAAACATGCACAGTCTTGTTATCTTTGAAAGGTTCTGCACAAAACAAATCGAATTTCACAATATTATGAAATTCCATTATATTTCATTAGGTATTTTCTTATCGACACCAACTGCTTTAACACCATCTCATTTACGTTTGCTAACAGCAAATAGTACAATAGGTGTCAGCTATTAGATCAGCTATTAGACCAGCTTATTAGCACCTGGTCTGTTTTTCAGATCAGCTTTTCAGGAGCTGGTCTGGTTTTCAGATCAGCTTTTCAGGACCTGGTCTGGTTTTCAGATCAGCTTATCAGGACCTGGTCTGGTTTTCAGATCAGCTTTTCAGGACCTGGTATGGTTTTCAGATCAGCTTTTCAGGACCTGGTCTGGTTTTCAGATCAGCTTTTCAGGACCTGGTCTGGTTTTCAGATCAGCTTTTCAGGACCTGGTCTGGTTTTCAGATCAGGCTATCAGGACCTGGTCTGGTTTTCAGATCAGCTTATCAGGAGCTGGTCTGATTTTCAGGTCAGCTTATTAGGAGCTGGTCTGATTTTCAGGTCAGCTTATTAGGAGCTGGTCTGGTTTTCAGGTCAGATGAAATAACTAAAGTCTATCTTTTATTAGCAGTATTTTTTTTTTTTTTTATAACGAAAATCGTTTAATTCAATATATTTACTTATAATCAAAAATCCATATTTATCCTTCCAACACTCTACAAATTTTTTAAAACTTGTCAAAATTCATATTACTGCCAACATGAACCTTGTAAACATGCTTCATATTTTTCTCATCTTACTTAAACATTATAATTACATATGCATTGTCTCTTATTAAATGCTTATAGCCATATTCATAAAAATTTTAAACAGCATTTCAAATGTTCTTTGAGCAAAATTCGCTAAAATTGTATTCATAATAGAATATTAGCTTAAAAACGTTTTTTAACTTGCGTAAATCAACAAATCTTATAAATTAAATGCACCCATACTTAAAATAATTTTGAACTGACGTCGTTCTAGTTTTGCTTCTTGTTTATTTATATTTTTAACTTTGTCTGTATGTATGTATGTATGCCTGTATTAAGAATTATGCTTATGTTTGGCACAAGTAGAATGAGTCATCATTCTTCTGTCGCCCCATACAAAAATATACACGTACACGTACATATGTATGTATATTATTCTGCTTTCCACATGCAACATCAGCAAATATCATAATTGAAATGTATTAAGCTTCATTACCAGAAAAAAAAAATAAATGTATAATAACCCATTCTTTTAATTATGAAATTATGTAATTTCTTTAACTATTTATATTTGTAGTAGTATATAGATAATTTTAGTATAAATATATGTTTTTAAACCTCAGATAGTAGTAGGGAACTATCGCTTCTGCCCCAATTAAAATTGTTAAATTGTTGCTGAAATTGTTAAATTTGGGTAATTAAAATTTGAAAATTTTAAAATTCTTGAAATTTGATACCTACGGGGGTGGTTCGATAAGTCCTTTAAATATTTTTCGAGGGTGGTTCAATAAGTCACTCTTATTTTTGTAACATAAGAAGTTTTTGTTTACATTAAGTCTATGTGTGTCTGTCTGCCTGATTTGGGTTGTGTAATAATTTCTGGGTGTCCTTTGTCGGGGTTATGGGTAATTAAACTTAAAAATTTTAATCTACGCCGGATGCCCAGTTCCCTACTACTATCTGAGGTTTAAAAACATATATTTATACTAAAATTATCTATATACTACTACAAATATAAATAGTTAAAGAAATTACATAATTTCATAATTAAAAGAATGGGTTATTATACATTTATTTTTTTTTTCTGGTAATGAAGCTTAATACATTTCAATTATGATATTTGCTGATGTTGCATGTGGAAAGCAGAATAATATACATACATATGTACGTGTACGTGTATATTTTTGTATGGGGCGACAGAAGAATGATGACTCATTCTACTTGTGCCAAACATAAGCATAATTCTTAATACAGGCATACATACATACATACAGACAAAGTTAAAAATATAAATAAACAAGAAGCAAAACTAGAACGACGTCAGTTCAAAATTATTTTAAGTATGGGTGCATTTAATTTATAAGATTTGTTGATTTACGCAAGTTAAAAAACGTTTTTAAGCTAATATTCTATTATGAATACAATTTTAGCGAATTTTGCTCAAAGAACATTTGAAATGCTGTTTAAAATTTTTATGAATATGGCTATAAGCATTTAATAAGAGACAATGCATATGTAATTATAATGTTTAAGTAAGATGAGAAAAATATGAAGCATGTTTACAAGGTTCATGTTGGCAGTAATATGAATTTTGACAAGTTTTAAAAAATTTGTAGAGTGTTGGAAGGATAAATATGGATTTTTGATTATAAGTAAATATATTGAATTAAACGATTTTCGTTATAGAAAAAAAAAATACTGCTAATAAAAGATAGACTTTAGTTATTTCATCTGACCTGAAAACCAGACCAGCTCCTAATAAGCTGACCTGAAAATCAGACCAGCTCCTAATAAGCTGACCTGAAAATCAGACCAGCTCCTGATAAGCTGATCTGAAAACCAGACCAGGTCCTGATAGCCTGATCTGAAAACCAGACCAGGTCCTGAAAAGCTGATCTGAAAACCAGACCAGGTCCTGAAAAGCTGATCTGAAAACCAGACCAGGTCCTGAAAAGCTGATCTGAAAACCATACCAGGTCCTGAAAAGCTGATCTGAAAACCAGACCAGGTCCTGATAAGCTGATCTGAAAACCAGACCAGGTCCTGAAAAGCTGATCTGAAAACCAGACCAGCTCCTGAAAAGCTGATCTGAAAAACAGACCAGGTGCTAATAAGCTGGTCTAATAGCTGATCTAATAGCTGACACCTATTGTACTATTTGCTGTTAGCAAACGTAAATGAGATGGTGTTAAAGCAGTTGGTGTCGATAAGAAAATACCTAATGAAATATAATGGAATTTCATAATATTGTGAAACTCGATTTGTTTTGTGCAGAACCTTTCAAAGATAACAAGACTGTGCATGTTTAAGCGATATGAAAAGAAAAAACACGAATTCGCATGAAAGAAAAAATTTTTTAAGTAAAACCCATAAAGAAACAAAATATAAAGATGTGGACATTTGTAGTTAAAATTTCTATTAAGTAAATTTAAGTTGAAATAAAAACCATTTATATATATTATTATTTTTTCGATATTTTATTTAACATTTTTTCTTAAAAATCTTAGTACCAATACAAATTTAACTATATTTATAAATAAAAATATACAGATATAAAAAGAAAAAAGATCATTAATCTAATATTTAATTTTTATTTAAAGGTAACTTAGGTATAGGTAAAAAGATAAAAGCTTTAAAGCATTAAATTTTTACATACTTTTGTGTGAATAAAATACTAAAATTAATAGATAAATTTATAAACAAATATATAAACAATAAATAAATTAATTAATAAATAAGTAAATTAATAAAGAAATAAAGGAATAAACTAATTAATAAATTAATAAACAAATAAATAATAAATACATAAATTAATTAATAAACAAATAAGTGAATAATAAATAAATTAATAAATAATTAAAGAAATACATTAATAAATAAATACAATTAGTACAAAATTAAATTTTCATTGACATCTTACATGCAATTTAGTAGGAATCATTCTATTCTACATCCATTGCATCATTATTTCGGTCTATGTAATGTCCCCAAGCACGCGTTTTTATTTTATCTTTCATTATATTTCTTTTATCATCAGAAAAGCTAAGTGCTATTTTATGCAGTTTTTGTGTATATAGTTGATGTGTTTTAGATCTAAACAAAAACATTTCATCCGAGATGATTTTGGATTCGAATAAGCAACTTTTGTAATCGTTAATGGACAACTTTTTAATTACAGACTTTTTGATCCCTTTTGATTTTTTAACAGCTTCCGAGCGAAGAGTCGACAGAGAATACATTTTTGCTCTTAAACCAACAAACTCTGTCATTATATCCCCATGGTTTTCATCTTTCATCATTCCTAAAACCTTCTTATTTAGTAGCGGCAAACGAAATTGATTATCTATAGGATATTCTGACGTATCAAAATTCAAACTAATGTCATTACTGATGTCATCGTAAAAATCATCAGTTTTAATTGAATAAATAAATGAGTCAGTATCCATATAGTTGAGAGAAATGTTGTCTCCAAATTTAGGCTTCATGAAGCCATAATGGAAGTCATACATTCTCCACTTGGATAACTCCAGTACTGTAAAACCAACATATATGGGTTTATCATATAGTGGTTCCATTTTTTCTAACTCTACCGCATACATATCATCAGAAAATTTTGTCAACTGCTTAAAATTAGGTTTCGCAATTAATGCTCGGAGTCCTAAATGATTCCTGTTTGTTGTTTCCCAAGATGAAGTAATTCTAATGCCCCTACGTTTTTCAATGTTTTCCATTGTCTTCCCGTAAACAGCATTGTTTAAAAGTTTGAAGAAATCTTTTTCAAAATTATTTTTAGCATTTGTCCTATGAAATGTGTTTAAGTCAATATATTTTTTAAGCCATGGGGATTGCTTAAATCTGAGTATTCTATTGGTTTGTTTTAAAATGAGGCCATTTGAAATGGCTTGTTTTAAAACTCTATAGTGTATGGTGTAATTTGTTTTTGAGTGTAAGTCTGCAACTAATTTTTTGATTTTGGATCCTCCCACGGTCTTATTTTGGGGACAAAATGGCAAATCATTATGAAGATCATGCACTGAATCCGGATAATCTATATCCACTTCCAAAATGTACCCATACTCTGCAGTATCAGAAATTGTTTTAACATCAAAATCAGTATCACATACCCACTCAAATTCACCGCAAGGAAGATATTCCGACATCGCCCAACCATACAAATTGTTAGCGTCTAAATATACAAGAAATTCTGATGGCTTTGATGGATCAAAATCTTCCAAATATTTGTTATTTGCTTTGGAATATCTTTGCGAGCATTGAACTAGTCCACCTCTAATTCCGTTTTGCATAAACATATACATTTCGGAATCAGTGAACTGATCCAGTGAAACTTCTGTGGTTTTCAACATTGCATCCCAGGATAAGCCTGGTGCTGTATAATAGTGGCAGGGGTCCAAATCGTATATATCTCTACAAATTTTCCTAAAATTTTCAAACACATCGGCTAGAAGTAGAACATCTGTCTTTAAGTAGAGCTCAGTATAGTCAAGGAGGGTTTTACAGTTAAACACCCTCCATATTTTTTGAGCATGTTCATACTCGAATACATCACATTCTTCATTCGTTAGAATATTGAAGAACTCGTCTCTACTAGGGAGCTTAGTTTCCTTAAACTTAGTCATGGAATCCATGTAAGAGTACGGAAATACACCCTTTCTTCTAATCAGGTTGAAATGATCTTCATCAACGAAACATGATCGAATAGTATTGAAATCATTGCTATCAAGATTTTTCGCTAACGTATCTAAGCTCGAAGCCATAAATCTAAACGAGTCTATAAATCTTATTTCGAATCCATATTTTTCATCTAATCTGATGAAAATTGAAAGAGAAATATACCGCTCTGTGTTCTGGGGAATCACTTTTATTGTGGAGTATTTTATAGTAGAAAGTTCTTTGAAAAATAGGTGTATATCATATGCAGAAAGATTATGCAGGATAACCGGTATAAACTGAGGTGTTTTATAATTCAAATTACATTCGCTATGAGCTGCCCCACGATAATTGCCCGTAAGATGACAATGATCTCTAACTTTATCGTTATTTAATATTTTCTTACATATATAACAATTTTTTGCATTATTATATTGAGCTATTTCTATTGGGGTTATGAACATTTTCTTACTTTTAATTAAATAATTTAGATAAATATCTGTACAATCTTCAACTATTTTTTTAATAAATACATTTGCCGAATCTTCACCAAAATAATTCCTATATAAATTATTTTCTCTCTTAAAACTACAATTAATAAAATACCCGAATGCACACGCATGGTGTTTCTGTACATTTGTAGTGCTTTTACTTACAGGATCATTGACTTTTTCTAAAATGGACTCAAAGTCTGCGTATATTACAAATGGTACATTTAACTGTTTGTAGTGCTTCGTAAACTTGATAATAGATCCATCTTCTGGCATTCTGATGACTTTTTTGCCGCAAACGTTTTTGTGATGATTATACACATAATCATCATGTGTATAATATAGGCAGGTGTTGCATATCAGAATCTTACTTCTGTGTGACGTCATGTTGGAACGAAGAAGTCTGAAGAAAATATACAAAATAAAATAGTATGTAAATTAATATAACAATAATAAGTAACTGTTTAAATAGATATGAAAACATATTTCGCTTAAATGCACAAATGAAACTTACTTTGATATATCATTGATGAGTACATAGTGGAAGTTTTCATTGGACTGGAGCAATAAGAGATTAATATGAACATGTTTTTCTCCTTTTGTTATGTAGTATGGTCCTATAAGCGATGTTCCATTGTGACCAAATACATTGATGCTCACATAATTTTGACTTTCAAATTTTTGTATCTGCTTCAATGGGAGTGGAAACTCTAGGTCTTTAAAATTTAATACAACTTCCCCTCTATTAATATTCTCATCAGAAATGTTTGCAATATTGAAATTTCTACAGTTTTTCCGTTGTTTAGGACTCAGACCACTGTTTACATTCAAAGCCGCAATAAGACACCATTTAAAGCAATAAACATCACAGTTCTCGACATTTATGCATGCACGTTTCATTGCAATATTTTTTGGAAGAGGGATAAAGCTCGATCCTCTTATTATGGACGCCTTGTTTATATTAACTTCAAGGGAATTTATTGAAATCAAGGTCCATCCGCTATCCCTCTCTTGAAATTCTTCCATTTTGGCTCTTAGCTCCTCGGTTTGTTTCTTATACATATCCTCTATGTCATCAGATAAAGTAACCATCATCATTTTCGAAATATGAACAAGTTGGGAAACATTAATCTCATCATTCACCATCTTCATATAATCACACGTGAGCTCCATATTAAATTTAAATGTAGTATGTACCCTACTACGTTCACTGATTTGTTGTACTATGGAGCTCTTGGCAGATTTCAGAAACTCCTCCGGAAACAAGACACCCACATTTTTGTTTAGGACAATATATGTCTCGATCCTCCCATTGAAGTTGCTTGCTCTTTTTGTGAGAAAATCTCCAATCCGTTCTTGTTGACAACTGTTTTTATGTTTTGTGGTTCTGACATGAGCCATATAACCATTTGATGGGATCATCTCATCACAATCCTCACAATATTTGTTTTGAAGATTTAGCTTACTAGTTCCAACCATAGCCTTCGATTGGTTAGCATATGAGTGCGTTTCAATATGCTGATTTAGTTTTGTTTGAGTCAGAAAGACTTTATTGCAGATGCTACAACTTGTAGTATTCATTTTATTTAATTATTTATTCGTTTATTAATTAATTTAATTATTATATTTATAAACAATTTATTTAATTATTTTATTAATAAACAATTTATTTCAGTTATAAACAATTTATTTAATTATTTTTTATGCACTATAAACTTGTATAGCAAACAATAATTAGTTTTAGCACTTTTATAGTTTTTGGATTTCAAACACCTTAGAAAGTTTGGTTGGGAAAATAGGTTGTCACTTGTTGAGATATCAGAGCAGACTGATGACAATCTACATTATTTCTTCTTCTTATATACTTTATATGAGAATCGCGTTGTAGTTATCAAATCTAATTTATCTGACGGTATTATGACATATGATGAAATTCATATACACACACACTGCACACACACACACACACACACACACACACTACATACACACACACACACACACACACACACACACACACACACATATATATATATATATATATATATATACACCCCCCCCCCAATTCATATGAGAATCGTGTAGTAGTCGTCAAATCTAATTTCTCTGTTGGTATTACGAGATATGATGAAATTCCCACAGTCTAGCAACACCCATACCAAAATCGCTAACATCAGTTTGCAATACAAAGGTACGATAAAAATCGGGGACACGTGAATATAGGTGCTTCTATAAGTTTTTGCTGTATTTCTCCGAAAGCTATTTCCTATAATTGTTACATTAAAGTAAAATATATTGAAATAAAAATATCACTACCCCTATCAAAAACTCTACTTATCAACCTGATTGGATTCTAAACAATTAATATCTGAAGTGCACTTGTACACATAAAACCTATGCCAACACAACATTTTATATCAATAAGAATATCAACGTCAATAGCTTAGAAAACCTATACACATTCATTTATAAATATGTATGAAAAAGTGTTGATGTAACTCACACAAGCAATGATATTTTTCAAAGCAAAAATAGAAACGATCGCATACATAATACAACAACATATACATCCATTACCAAATACATTCCGCATTCACTTCCATTCAACCATAGGGTTGCCAATCTCTGCAGCTATTAGATTATTTCCCCACAGATCGCAAACATAAATGCGTACATATATACACAATAACCCTACATAAGCATACCAACGATAGCTCAAAACAGCTGCAGAAAGTCTATCAAATAACAATCACTATATGCACACAAATATACAGATCCCTTGTAACTACCCTGCAGTCAGAATGGGAGCAAGTGTCTTTGTGTCAACACTAAAATTCTAGTAACAATTTTGGTATAATAAGTTTTCTTCTATCCGTCAGTATAAAAGAAGAAGAGGAAACAGATATGGTGTATTTGTGGTGGACTTGTCAATAACTTGTCAGTATACATACATTTGTATGTACGTCGCACAAGCGTCAAGTCAAAAGCGACTCAGTACATTTTCACCATCGACATTTCCTACTGGGTATAATGATTGTTTGCCACTACAACAAAAGTATCGGACACCGTCAAACATACAAGTAAATACAAAAACACATACACAAACACACACACACACACACTCCCATACACACATACAAACACCCCCATACACATGCATAGACATAACCAAGGAATCAGACTCACACACAAACACACACACGCACACACACACACACACAATAGCAGCATGAAAATCCCCAAAATCCCCCCATTTATAACAGGGTTGCCATCATTTTTATTTTTCCCGGTTTTGAATTCCCAAAACAGGACTATCGTCCCCATTACTAATCTACTACTTTTAGTATATTATTTAATGTCCTTTTGACTAAAGTACAGACATATTTCTTCTTTCCGTCATCAAAAGTATGAATTATGTGCATACATATATGTATCTTATACATGTTCTATTCAGTAAATATTTTGTGTTATTTACCTTTACGTTTGTTCCCTACAAGAAATGACCCTGAAGGAAATGTCGATGGTGAAAATGTACTGAGTAGCTTTTGACTTTGTCACCAGTACTACTCTACATTTATTCCCCATAAAATACTTTGTGCTATAGACTAGTGATGCACGAATATTCGTATTCGAATTTCCAAATATTCGGCCATTTTTAATGCGAATACGAAACATTCGTATTCGTCAAATTCAGGCGAATACGAATACGAATATTTTTCCAAAAAAAATTAAATACATAAATGCATAAATCCTAAACTAAATTTAAATAAATGGATAAAAATATTAGTTTGCTTGAATCCATTAAAAATTTTATAGAAATTTGTGCTTTGTATCATTTCCAAACATTATTTACTGACGATCATTAAAATTTTGGGAAGTTTTTATTACTTTAAAATACGCCAACAGGAGTATGAAGTTCTTTTTCATAACAATTTTTTTAATATTTCATACAGCAGGCGTAAATAGAGCCCTAATTTAATGTCTATAAATTTCACATGAAATATTCGTATTCGTATTCGCGAATATCGTTTCATATATTCGTATTCGCATTCGTTTTCGCGAATATCATTAATTGACATTCGTTACATCACTACTATAGACATTAGGCATGTGCTTGTCATCGAAAATCTACTAGTAACACTAAAACAATTGACTAGGTAGTGAATTCTTATGGGAACATGGAGACATACCAACCAGACATTTTTTTTTACTGGTACATTTCTATACCTTACGTACATACAAATTTATGTACATATGTTGACAAGTTATTGCAAAATCCACCAGAAATACACCACATATGTTTTCTCTCTTTCTTTTATACTGACGAATAGAAGATAAATTGAAGACATTGTAGCTACTACTAGAGTTTTATTGTTGACATAGAGACAGTTGGCCCCAGTCTGACTACAGGGGCATGACTGAAACAAAGGCAAACAAAATTTTTTCACTAACACACTTGCAGCAATTTTACATTCACCAGTCATTTGATCGGAAGTGATGATAGATTTATTTATTATTTATAGTTGCTCCACTCTAGCATTTATGTTAGAATGGGACATCTAGTTTTCATACATACATATGCCAAAATTTTTAAAACTCGAGTTTTGTTAAAAAATACAAATCATTCTGTCTGTGAAAACTAAAATTTATAAGTGTTGAAAAAGATAACAAAAAACAATAGTGAATAAAAGAAATTCACAAAATTTAATTTAATATATACGTATTTCTTTCCAAAGCCGTGAAAATGTATGAAGGGCCAGATACCTCCTAGGTTATTCTGTTTTTGCTTATTTATATCTTTAGTTTTAAATATTTTATTTACTTGTGTATTTTGTATGGACTTTTTAAAATAAAAAAAAAACAAAAATTATATTTATATAATCATATATACTAACTGAACCCGGCAAACGTTGTCGTACTCTCAATAATTTATTTTTTAACTCTATAACATTTTTCATTTGGCCTTTAATAATGTTATAGAAACTTTGTTCTACGCAATGATGAATATATCCTGCATGACTTCCGATCAAATGACCGGTCAATTGACTGATACTACTCTTGTAGAGTTAGTTCGTTTGAAACAAAATAAATTTTTCCTGAATTTGAATTCAGTAAAATCAATGCATATTAATATATTTTGAGTAAAATCACTAAAAAAAAAGATTTTTAATGAGAAAAAGAGATTTTTTGTTCGACTTGAAGGTTTTTGAGAAAAAAAATATGGCAACACTGACCATCATCCATAATAGCCTTTTCACACTTACTCACATCTTTCATCTTTCATCAATTTGGCAAGATGATAACATCTTCCCATAAGAATTATACAGGGCTGAATGTTTAACATCTTTCAACATCTTCAAAAGATGTTCCTATCTCACTTTGTTTCATTCAACATCTTTCGATTATTTTAGTGTCCTCACTAGAAAAAATGTATACAACTATACATACATGCATACATACCATAAAAATGTATACATATGTATGTATGTATGTATATCTACATATGCATGTACATATGTACATAAATTCAAAGCTACATTTTGGAATATCTTTCCCAAAAAAAGATCCGTAATTACTCTAAGATTTTATTATATAAATATGTATGTATATGTATGCATATAATAAAATCTGTTATATATTTTTCCAAAACAAAATAAATTAGATAAAAATAGTTGCAAATGTCTACGCAAAATCTTTGCGGATAAAATTTTTAATATTTCTACATCATCATTGTCCGCTGGCATAATTTCTACATACATACATAATTTCTACCATTATTTGTTTCTGCTCCTCAGGAGCCAGCAATTAAATCAATTTCTACTGAATTTTTAAATTGCATTTAATTATTTAATTATTGGTTGCTCACACTCGTAAAAATAGTATTACAATATATGACAGATGAAAGATGTTGTAATGTGAACAGGTTTTTTCAATTTTCAACATATTCCATGCATTCCTCAAAGATGTGAGTAAGTATGAAAAGGGTATAACACAAGCAAGTTTTCCAAATATTCTAAATAACTAATTTTTTCAAAATTATTTATTATTTTATTTTAATTTAAATAACAAAATTTATGTAACCAAATATTAATAACAAAATCACAAACAACAATGTCGTCCGTCCAGCTGTTAAAATAATCAGGGTTTTTTAAGTATTTTTATTTATTTGTTTCATAACCCTGTTTTTATCGTTTTGACATAACGTTGCCGCTTTTTTTTAGGTATGAAATTTCAGCGTTAAGGCTCGGCGGAAAAAAACGTTCCGCTCTCCGTCCTTGTTTAGGGATGGCTGTGAGCAAGCAACGATATAAATCAGTGATGCCAATTTAGTGCCTTTAGCACTAGATTTAGTACTTTTTAAGTCATAACAGTTCGCATTTTTTTAAGTTGGTGTTTTTTTTTAAAGGCACTAAATTTGTGCTTTTTTAACTTTGAATTTAGTGCTTGTAGTGCGTTTTACAATTAGACTAAATATAAATTTGTGATAGTCTAGCAGCTTCATAAAAAACGCGAATAAGATTTTTCCACTTTTTTGATACTCTAAATTTAAACACATACTCAAGCTAACAAGCTGACTGTACTTGCTTCTTTGCGTTCCTTCCTAATTATCAAATTTCCTATAAAAATACTTAAAAAACTTAATAAGAATATGAAGTTTGAGAATTGGACGTAACGTCTTGGTTGTATGCATGATACAATAATATAAATTTTTTATGTCAAAAATATCTGATTAGATCATGGGTGGCCAAGATAAATTTAAGGTTGTGTAAGTGAGCGAAAAAGATAAACACACAGGCAGAAACAATTAATAAAAGTAATTCTTATATGATTTTTTTATGGAAGAATTTTTTTCTAGAAAACCGTTTCAACCAAAAGTATTCACTTTTAATTCTGAGTTTAAAACTACTAAAAACAAATTTGTAAGAGAAAATAATTTGTAATTTTCATGTAGGCAAAAGCATTTTTTAACATAAATAGCATACATAATAAATTTCTCGAAGTGCGTTTGAGAAAAATTAGTTAAAAGATAAGCAAAAATTTGTCTCAGATAAGACTAAATGAAAGAGAATAAGAATACGTGTGAATTCGATTTGCAAAGATTTGCTACATAATGTTCACCCTTGGTGTCGCCAAATGGCTATTTCAATTACATTTTGTCAATTATTTTTATTATTTATTTTGCTCAAAATTAATCTTTCGATTACTTTGTTTTGTATTGTGTTAATAGTCGCTTGATTTGTTCATATAGAGATCTGTGAGTTGCCCAAATGTTTTTATTTTGTCTTATATTTTTTATGCCTATGTAAAAATATTTGTTCTTATTTACTTTAACTTACTGCAGTCCTAGTTTCGTTAAGATTATACCGTTAGTTTTAATATGTTATTCAAATCAAAACCTAGTGGTCCATATGAAATATTTTAATAAGTAAACTCAGTTTGTGAGAAGAAAGCACTGCGGTAAGTGTTTGAATTTAATTTAATAATTTTTTGTATTAACTTAGAATATTTGTTCTTAGAAATAAACGCACTTTATACACATTAATTTGTTTGCCTTGTGTTTTTGGTGTTGTTAAATTCGCCCCTCACAAACCTGAAGTCGCAGCCAGCGACAAATTTTATTTCGCAACCTAAATACATTAAGAGCGAAGCTTTGTATTTGTGGTTTCTTGTCTGCCGGAACAAAAGTTAAAAGTTAAAAGTTGAAAATCTTTACAATTGGTGGTTCCTTGCCTGCCGGAACATATTAAAATAATAAAATATATATATTCTCACATTTGATGATTTAGTGGTTCCTTGTTCGCCGGAACAATTATTAAAAAGAAAAGAATATAAATATTTTGCGTACTGACTTGTGGTTCATAATGCAACGTTCTCCCACAAGGAAAAGCTTACGTTTACAGTCTGCTGCTGGACATAATAATAATTATCCTACGTCGACCGGACCAAAGTCATGCAGCAACAAATCGCTCAGATATCAAGTGAATCTGTCGCTAAGACAACCACAACAACTGCCATTACTGTTACAGTGGGAAATATTTTTGACTCAGTCGGTGAAGGGACTCTAAATATGCCTACGTTAGTACCTGGTCCTGGTGTGACAATTCATCCCCTTGAAACCGTATCGCGAGAAAATATACGAACAATTGCTGCGGATAGAGTGTACAAATATTTCCAACCAAAATGTTGCTACTAATTTGAGCGCCACTACGGCGTTAGCCCAGGCAAATATAAGTTTGGAATGTCTTCAAAGCCAAATTAACGCGCTTCAGAGCAAGTTGCTAAATGCCCAGGAAACATTATCCATCGTTTTGAATAATATTTAACGCCAAGTTCTTCAGCAGCCATGCTACAGTCATCCAATATGGCGCCTGTAACGTGTATTAACGATGCCAGCGTCAACAATTCTGCCGCAGTCAACGACAACTGTGTTCAACGTCATTCGCCATTTTCTTCTGAGAGTTACAATAATGTTCGAAATATTTATTCAAGTCAGCAGCATATTTTTCCGCCTAATGTGATGTCTCAAAATGGTGGCTCTGCATTAGTACATATTAAAATTTATGATTTACCAGAATTTAATGGCGCACCTGAGGATTGGCCTATGTTTTCAACGGCTTTTAAGCATTCGACTGCAGTTTACAATTATAAGAATTTTGAGAATTGTTTAAGGCTCCAAAAGCCTTTAATGGGTGAAGCAAGGGAATGCGTGAAATCGCTATTGATTCATCCGGACAATGTGAACAATTATTGAACAATTATGTTTTCAGTACGGTCGCCCGCAGGTGCTCATTCGTTGCCAGCTACAACAAGTAAAACAGATTCCTGCTGTAAGTGAAAGTGAAATTGGGAAACTGGTGCCATTTGCCGTAAAGGTACAGAATCTTGCTGCATTTTTAGAAAATGCAAATGGACAACAACATTTAGCGAATCCGACTTTAATAGAGGAATTAGTAGGAAAAATTCCGATGTGCAACGGATGGAGTGGGCCCAATATGCATCATCTATAAGGCCGTATCCCACTGTTTCGGATTTCAGTATGTGGATCAAAGGTGTTGCTGATTTGGTAAGAATAGCTCTAAGTGCTGGTGGGAATAAGAAAAATATTGTATCAAAAAGGAAAGTGGTCCTCCATGCGACTGGTGGTCAACGTAAAATAGAAGAATGCCCTATGTGCCGGGCAAGCCATAAGTTATTTGATTGTGCTAAATTTGTTACTCTAAGTGTACCTAATCGTTGGAAAGAAGTAAAAAAATTGAAGTTATGTTTCTCGTGCTTTAGTACTGGGCACTCAAGTAGATTTTGTCGTATTGGTAAGCCTTGCTCAGTATATGTTTGCCTAAGAAAACATAACAGACTACTACATGATGTTAGAGTTAATAATATCGGAAATAATTCTGAGTCTTCTGACTTGACTACTTCGAGTGGCTCGGCAAATGAATGTGAGTCCGTTTTGAGTTGTATGAGGGTGTGTTATTGTTTCGAGTGTTACCAATTATACTCTACGGTCCTAGTAAAAAAGTTGAAACCTATGAGCTGTTGGATGAAGGCTCTTCGGTTACTATGGTGGACAGCTCTTTGGTGAAGCAGTTGGGTCTTCAAGGGCAGCAAAGTAAATTAAATTTACACTGGTACGCCGGAAAGGCAACACAAGAAATGACAACCGTTGTCAATATGCATGTAAGTGGAGTACAAAGTCGGAGAAAATATGCATTGAAAAACGTTTATGGTGTCACAAATTCGAAGTTGCCGGCTCAAAGCTTTAATATGGATTCAAGCGCCTATTCCGATTTGCCAATTAAAATGTATCAGAATGTTGTGCCTCAAGTTTTAATTGGATTAGAACATTGCTATCTGGGGCTTCCCGATGAAATTGTGCCCCTAGAAGAAAGCGGTCCTTATGCCGCTAACACACCATTAGGATGGGTTGTATTTGGGAAGATGAAGGGTAAGCCGACCAATTCCCATATGTACTTGTTTTCAATGCAGCCAGATCGAAGCCTGCACGATTTGGTGGCCAATTATTTTGAAACCAAAATTTTTGGGGTAAAGGCCTTGCCAGCTATTGAGTCTAAAAACGATTCACGAGCTCGCCTAATTATGAGAGAATCTACATAAAAAATTGAAGGGAGATTTCAAGCTCGGCTCTTGTGGCGCACAGATAATATTATCCTGCCCGAAAGTTATTCAATGGCGTTAAATATATTAATAGGTATAGAACGAAAAATAAAAAGAAACCCTGAGTTTGGTACTGCCTATAAATCCATCATGCAGGATTATTTATCTAAAGGGTATGTACGTAAATTCTCTCTTGCTGAATCTGCCAACAGTTGCCCTAGAACTTGGTATCTTCCACACTTTGCAGTATATAATCCAAATAAACCTGGTAAAATTCATTTAGTTTTTGATGCTGCCATGGAAGGTGTTTCGTTAAATTCTAATCTACTAAAAGGTCCTCAAGAATACAAACCGTTGCCCTCAGTATTGTTTAGTTTTCGTGTTGGCGCCGTAGCAGTTTGTGGTGATATTAAAAAAATGTTTCACCAGATTCTAGTTGATCCGGAAGACAGATGTTCCCAACGATTTCTTTGGCGCGATGATAACCAAAAACCACCTGGCACGTATGAAATGCTGGTAATGACTTTTGGTGCCGCTTGCTCACCTTGTGTAGCCCATTACGTTAAAGTTACAAATGCTTTAAGCTTTCGTGATAAATATTCTCGAGCCGTAAAATCGATTGTAGACCATCACTACGTGGATGATTTTGTGGATAGCTTTCCAACACCAGAGAAAGCTATTGAAGTCGCCTTACAAGTCCGATATATTCATAAAACTGCTGGGCTTGAATTACGTAATTTTTCATCCAATTCACCAGAGGTCATAACAGCCCTTAAAGGTACAGCGCAAGTCCCGGTAAGTTCCCCAGTGATTTTAAGGACGTACACACGGAAAAGGTACTCGGTATGTATTGGCAACCAAAAGATGATACTTTCAGATTCAACTTGAAGTTCCACAAGGTAAAGGAAGAGGTCATAGACGGTTTAAGATGTCCCACAAAACGAGAATTATTAAGTGTAGTTATGTCCGTTTTTGACCCGCTTGGCTTCTTGAGCAACTTCATGATAACATTAAAACTACTGATGCGCGAGGTGTGGAGATATGATATACGATGGGACGACACACTACCGACCGAATTAAATAATACGTAAAGCAATTGGCGTAGAGATATACAAAACGTCGTGAAACTCAAAGTGCCTCCATATTATTTCAGAAGAGGAATTTTATGAAACCTCGAACTACACGTATTTGTTGATGCAAGTGAAGACGCATTTGGAGGACAAAAAAATCTGATTGGCAAATTGAAGTGTCCTTTGTGACAGCGAAATCTAGATGTGCAACTCTGAAACCAATGAGTATTCCACGACTTGAATTGCAGGCGGCAGTTTTAGGCACCCGGTTGATAGAAACAATTTTAAAAGAACACCCGTTCAAAATAATACGAATAAGTTGCTGTAGTGATTCTAGAATGGTTATTAGCTGGATTTGTTCTGAAAGCAGAAAATACAAACCATTTGGTGCCCATAGAATTGCAGAGATTCTACTAACTACATCCCCAGAAAATTGGAGATGGCTAACAACTAATCTCAACGTTGCCGATGACACTACAAGAATGAAAAGTAAAGTTTTTGTTTCTTGGTCTTTAGTGATAATCAGTCCAAACACATAAATTTGGGCTGGCACTAAATTGTAATTAAGGTTTTACCTTCTTCTACCACTTGAACCAGAAAAAGTATTGAAATGATTGAGTTGTGATCTGTTATGCTGTAACTGAATGATTTCTTTATTGAAATGCTGGTCTTATATACTAAATAACATAATCATACAATAATAATAAATTATAAAAATGCATAATATGCTAAACTAAAATGTTACAATTAATTGGAACATTTAATAAATACAAGAACAAAATAGCTTGAGTTTAAAATGACATAATTAAATAAAAATGCAACGTTTTGAATTGTGCTTAACTAAATAGAGTGCAAGTGAACTAAATAATTAAAATGCAACTTGGGACTTATGAATTGACCTAAATAAATATAAATAAATGTTTTGGTGATAACCCGTTGTGGGCCGCAACATTCTCCCCGCCTTGACCACTGGTCAATTAGGTATCTATGATGTCAATCGTGACAGGCCGTGATCGAGGAACTGGCTGAGGTGTGGATTGGTCATCATGGTTGATGATGTTGGTGTGGCGATTTATTCGACACTTAACAGCAATGAGCGCTAGTAGCAGCATTGTAGACAGGGCTAATGCTGTATAACTTATTGCCTGGTGGTGTTGAATGTTGAAATCCGGGAGCGAAGCAAGACTTGACTCATTTAGTTGTTTCTGGAGTGCGTTGAGTTGATCCGAATGAGTCTCAAGTTCCTTGTCAGTGGTGTTGAACATTCTCTTTATCTCCTGAGGTGTGCTTATGGAGTCTATGTGTTTAAGTTTAGCATATTATGTGTGTATGTTGCTGGTTGTGCCGAAATGTCCTTGGATCGTAATCAGGCTGGTCTTTACTATGCAGCTGGCTTCAATTTCGAGTAGTCCACTTCCCTTCAATCAGCACTGGGTGATTTCGGTGCCGCATACTGATGATACTTCGATGTCTCCGATAGTCACGAAGATCCATTTATTTTGATATTCCAATTGCGACCATGTAGAGTTGCCTGGAATCCGGGTTAGCTTGCAATCGGTTGTATTCCTGTTGTTAAAAATGTTGATTTCACACGAATTGTGATTCGAACCCCTTTCAAGCTTGAATTGTTTGTTGTGACATATAAATGTGTTGTCCTTGACTGTGATACATTTGGACAATTCATCATTTGTAAATGGCAGGTATTCATCCCTGTGTGGATTTACAGCTAAAAATGAACTTTCTGTGCTGATGGCGACTAAAACATCATTTCTGATGGTTGGTACTGGCACAATGTTAAATAACTCTAAAAATTGTTGATCACCTCGCGGTAGCATGATTTCGAAAATGACTTCATCCTTAGTTACAGCTGGCTTGGCACTCATTAGCTTATATAGTTGTATAAGGTTGTCATTTTCGACTGGAAGTGTACGAGATGCTGGAAGATGTGCCTTGATTGTGATAAGTTCATTCCTCAGTTGATGGGGGGATAATAAGAGTAGACTAATTCTTCCATTGTGGGCTTCGGTGAGCACATTTATGATTTCCGTTTCTCTTTTTTGGAGATTTATTGCCGTCAGCGTCATTTAATTTGTTAGTAGTCCTATTAATTGTGTTAATCTGATTTGTTCGGACTCTTTGTCTATCTCATTTGCTTCTTTATTTATTCTTTCGATGATGGCATTTAGTTGACCTTGAGCATTGAGTTCGTCCTGTTTTATAATATTGATAGTTGAGTCAATAATGGACGTCTGATTTTTTAATAAATGAAACAAGTAATGAGTCTGGCCCTTAGCTTGTTTAATTGTGTTTGACATCTCCTCTGCATAATCTGAATCGAGAACACCAAATAATGATCGTGCAATGTTTCCCACAATTTTGAATGCAGCGCTTTTTGTTCTACTGTTTGAAAATAACTCCTTCTCCTCGGTTAATTCATTCATAATTTGCTCGAAGTTATTAACCAAAATCCTACACGTTGCCTGTTGTTGAATTCCTGAACAGAGTTGTTGCAACTTGTTTAGTCCTGACTGGAAAGATCTTAGCTCAGAATAAAATGGAGCCATAAAATACCATTAATTTCTATTCAGCGGTGACCAATTTAGCTGTTCCGATCCCTTCAAAATATAATCCGAGATCTCTACGAACATTTTTGATCCTAATACTGTTCCCTATGGCGACAGAGATGAGTAGAACCGTTAGTATCATGGCTAGTAATATTGGGCTGGTTATAAGTTTAACCCCCTTTGATGGGGTACTATTTGGTTCTTCGGTAGACTTCTGGCAGAAGCGCACAGATGCCCTTTCAACATTATTTGATGGTTCAATCTCCACTGGACCTTCGTCATGAAAGAGCGGAGCTAGCCTGTGAAAAGGTCTTTTTGTTATACCAGAGGACGTTTTTATGTCTGCCACTCGAACCTTGCCATGATCTCCTTTGTAAGTTTTGAGAATTCTGCCGAGAGGCAATTTCATAACAGGTATATTGTCTTCCTTTATGATGACCATTTGACCCTCTCGCACATTTTCACATGTTGTTTTCCACTTCCGTTTCTCCTGCAAGTTGTGTAAATATTCTGTTGACCAACGCGTCCAGAACTCATGCTTCAGTTGGGAAACAAGTCTCCATCGTGTTGCAAGAGAACTGGATGAGGTTGCAGCCCTGGAGTCCACTTGAGCTGTGAGTGGTTCACCAATTAGAAAATGTCCTGGTGTTAATGCCGTTAAAACGTTAGGGTCCGTTGATAATGGGGTCAATGGTCGCGACTTTAAAATTGCTTCGATTTCAATTATAACTGTTTCGAATTTCTCGTGTGTGAGGGACGCTGTTGACACACTCTTTACAAAAGATGCTTTGCAGATTTGACTGCTGCTTCCCATAGTCCGCCAAAGTGAGGTGCTCTCGGTGGTATGAATTTGAACTCAATGCCATCCTTACCACATGCTCGAACAATCACCTCTTGCGAAGTGTCAGCAAATATGGTCATGATTATTTCGTCTGGCTGATTTCGGGCGCCAACACAATTTGTAGCGTTATCTGAGTATATTGTTGGACAACGTCCTCGACGTGCTATAAACCTCTTGAGGGCCCCAATGAATGCTTCAGTGGTAAGGTCAGTCACTACCTCTAAGTGAACAGCCTTCGTTGCGAAACAAATGAATACCGCTACATACAGCTTGAGCGGTCTTTTACCTCTTATCTTGTAGTTGACCCAGAATGGTCCACAGTAATTCACTCCTGATTTTATGAATGGGTGAGCTGGAGTTACTCTGCTTGCCGGTAGCTCGCCCATAACTTGATTTAGTAACCTTGGCTTCGATCTTGTGCATCGCACACAGCTCTGGACGATATTTCTGGCCACTGATTTTCCCTTGACAATCCGAAACTGCTGTCTGGATATTGCCAACATTGCTTGAGGACCACAGTGATAGTTGTCAAGATGGACCATTTTCATTATTAGTTTTGTGATCGGATTGTTATGTGGAAGCAGTATTGGAAGTTTGGCATTGTATGAAATGTTTGAGGGTTCTAGCCTTCCTCCAACTCGTAACACGCCATGTTCATCAAAAAAAGGGGGACAGTGTACATATAGAACTCGAATTATTTATTTCCTTGTTGTTCTGTTGTCTCATGATTTCTTGCTTGAAATCAGCTATTTGTATGGCTTTAACTATCAGATGCATTGCAGAGGTTAGCTCATGAGGGCTGAGTAGCTTAGTTGATGGCCGACTGCCATTTGATATTTTGGTATTTATAATAAAGCGCTGCATGTAAGCTACTATTCTTTCAATGCACCTGAAGGAGTCATGATGATTTATCTTGTATATTATGTCTTCCAGTCCAGTCAACATAGTAGACAGAACGGTAACAGGGTTAGATCTGAATTCTTCAGTGCTGGGTGGTTGTCGTTTTTTATTGAATTCTTTAGGCCAATTGGTTTCGTTGCCATGAAGGAAAATTGGTCCGTAGAACCATGCGGTGCATTCGCCCAACACCTGGGGGCTTAATCCTCTTGAAATGTGGTCTGCGGGATTTTGGTTTGAGCTGACGTGTCTCCAGTGGGTGCTTATAATTAATTCTTTTTTTTTTTTGTGGTGATGCGATTTGCTACAAACGTGTGGAGTGATGATGGTTGTGAATTGATCCAGTGAAGCACTATTTCTGAGTCAGACCAGAAATATGTTTTATGACCTTCAAGGTGGAGGTCCTTTCTTACTCTTGTGGCTAGCATTGCCCCTAGAACAGCAGCACATAGTTCTAGTCTCGGCAATGTCAACCTTTTCAATGGAGCAACTCAAGATTTTGCACACAACATTCTAACAATAATTCTTCCATCTTGTAATCTCGAACGTAGGTAGACGGCAGCTCCATACGCCCTTTCAGATGCATCAACGAATGTATGTAATTGTGTGTGAGTCGTTATCTGACCGTTAAAGATGCGTCTTCCAGTATATACGAAGTTTAGCTCTTTCAGGTTTTTGCGGAATGTTCTCCATTCTGAAGTTAATTTTTCCGGCAGTGGATCGTCCCATGTAATTTGTAACTCCCACAGTTTCTGTATAAAGCATTTTGCAGCCACTACTACTGGCCCTGCAATGCCCAGTTGGATCGAAAAGTTTTGCCACATCGGATACAATTGAACGCTTATTTATTTTTTTGTTGTCTTGGATGTTTGTCTTCAGAAAAAACTGATCTGACTTTGGATTCCATGTAAATCCCAGCACTTTAGTTGATTGATTGTCGAAGTCTAAGTTAACCTCCATATCTTTCAGAGGAATACCCTTTAGTAGTTGAGAATGATTCGCACACCATTTTCTTGGGTTGAATCCGGCTTCGTGGAGCACTTGTGTGAGTTCCTGCTGTATCTGAATTGCTGTGCTTAGACTATCTGCTCCACTCATGCCGTCATCCACATAGAAATTATTTTTTAATGTATACGCCTCTAGCGGGTATCTTTCATTGTTTTCTTCGGCCAATTGTTGTAAGCACTTTGTTGCAAGGTACGGTGCTGAAGATGTTCCAAACGTTACTGTATTCAGCATGTACGTTGAAATAGCTTCGGCTGGATTCCTTCTCCAAAGGACTAATTGCATGTTACGGTCCGCTGGATGAACTAAAACTTGACGGTACATTTTCTCAATGTCCGTGCAAAATACGAATCTTGGTATTCGAAAACGTAGTAACATGCCGAATAGGTCGCCTTGCGTAGCAGGACCAATGTGTAAAGTGTCGTTTAACGATAGTCCTGAGGCGGGTTTTGCCGAGGCATCGAATACCACATGAAGCTTGGTGGTGCTACTTTCTGGTTTTAGCACACAATGATGAGGAATATAAAAGTGGGGTGATTGGACCTCGTCGTCATTGATGCGAGTCATGTGGCCCAGTGCTTCGTATTGATCCATGAACTCAATGTATTGGGATCTCAGGTCCTTATCTCTGCAGAGTCGTCGCTCTAACGCATGAAATCTTGAGATTGCTATGCTTTTTGTCTCACCTAGAGCACTTGGATTGTTTGAGAATGGTAGTCTGACAATAAAACGTCCGTCTTGATTTCTTGATGTATTTTGTGTGAAGTGTGTTTCACCAAATTGCTCCTCAATTGTAAATTCACTGCTTGATTCAAAGTTGTCTACCTTCCAAAACTGTTGTAACAATTCGCTTGTGTCACTTGTTTCATTTTCACCATACACTGCACATACTGCAGTTTCGCTGGCCTTCTTGTTTCATTTTCCACTGACAACCCAACTTATTTTATGTTTTGTAATATTGGTATCATTATCTAAATGAATTTTGCAGGAAGTCAGCAGTTCGAAATAATATTCGGCTCCCAGAAGTACATCTATGTTACCACCCTTGCTAAACTCAGGGTCAGCGAGCTGAATGTTCTCTGGAATCGGCCATAAGGAGTGATTAAAATCCCTTTATGGCTGAACAGGGATGATACTGGAAAGGACGAAGGCTTCGAGCCGAGTTTTGTACTCACTTGTTGTTGACTGGAGACTCACATAAACACGTTGATTAGACTTCTTTGATTGACTTCCTATGCCTTCTATCCGTATGATAGCTTCTGTAGGCTTAATGTTTAAGCGTTTCACCAGTCTGGTGGTTACAATGTCGATCTGAGAACCGGAGTCCAGTAGTGCCTTAAACTCACCGATTTGTCCATTGTTACCCTGTATTCTGACTGAGCAGTTGCCAATAATACATAACCCTGTTGGGTACCATATTGCTGCAGAGATGCCACTGTTGATGGAGCGGGAGTCTCATTGACGCTCTGCTGTGCGTTGTCCGTTATGACTTGATCAATGTCCACTAATGTATTGTGTTTTTGTTCGCATTTGGTGCAATGTTGTGATGGGCACATCTTGGCAACATGGCCTGGTTTGAGGCAATTTATACATAATTTCTTCGTTTTTATATGCTGCAGTCTTTTGTCTATAGACTGACCTACAAACCTTGTAGGTCCCTTTTGTCCGTTGTGATTGAACTTGCAGCTTTGGATGAATACGTCTTTGTGGCAAGTTGTTTGTTTCAAGAAATTTGGGAAATTTTTTAGTGCTGGAATTTCCTTTGGGCATGACAATGATTGCTCAAACAACATGTACGTTTCTTTATCTAGCTTATTCATGACTATGTGAGGGACTATAGGGCCCCATGAGTTTCTGTCTACCCCTAAATTGTTGACTGCTGCTAGAGTTTCTTGTATGTTATCGTGCAAGGTTTTAATTGCAGAAGCAGATGGATTTTCCGATAATTTGCTTTGCCCTGTGAGTTTATCTAGTAACGTGAATGTCAAAACACTCATGTTATTATACCTTTCTTGAAGCAAATTCCATGCTGTTGTATAATTTGCTTCAGTTAACGATAGGTGTTGAATAAGTTTCTGAGCCTCACCCTTCACATTAGTCTTCAAGAACCACATTTTCTTTATTATCGGCATCAGGTTCTTATGAATGATTTCATTGAATAGCTCATAGAATCCACGCCATTGCAAGTAGTCTCCATAAAAGTGTGGTATTGTTACGTTCGGTAGGTGGACTGAAGATTCTTGTTGAGTTGGTGATACGGTTACCTCTTGCCTTTCTTGAACCTTAATGTACTTGTCCTCAATGACGGTTTCTTCTAACATGTACTGGTTGAGGTCATGTTCTAAGTTATCGGCACAAATTTTTCCATGTAGCTGTTGCATAGTGTTGATGTGACTATCTGTATTCCTTAGTTTTGATTTGATGTATAAGTGGAAAATTCCGGAATCTTCTTCCAGCATTTCATCCAACTTATTGTTGATGATGGTAATAAGCGTTTGTAGCTTCATTACTAATCCGTGCCTTTCTGCTGGCACCCTTGGTTGTTTGTGGTCTGACGTGTTGCTTGAAGTGCCTGCTAATGACCTTAGTGTTGCCATTGGCAGCTTCAATCTTTTCTATGGCCTCGCTGTGCCTTTGGCAAATTTTTTCAAATAGGCCACTTTGTATATATGGATGCTCCTGTGTAACCGATGCTGTTCTCCGAATCGTATTGTCGTTTTTCTCAAATGTTTGTCATTAGAGTGCCAACTCCTGGGTCTTCCGTTCATAGTACTCCAGAGTTCTTCTCTCCTTGGGCGTTTTTTTTTGCGTTAGCAATTAATTTATTAATTTCTACCGCCAAGTCGTCTTGCCGCTTCACTAGCTCTTCTATGGTAGCCATGATGGGTTTATGATTGATGTTAAAAACTTATGCTTGACAGGAGCACGTCTTTTTGAACTTAAGATGTCCTGAGGATTTGTATACACTGTGTTGTTTTTTTAAGTTTCAGGACCCTTACCACTGGTGGGGGGATGTTTCAGGACCCTTACTACTGGTGGGGGGAATCTTGAAATCACGTCGGGGTCACCAATGTTTCTTGGTCTTTAGTGATAATCAGTCCAAACACATAAATTTGGGCTGGCACTAAATTGTAATTAAGGTTTTACCTTCTTCTAGCACTTGAACCAGAAAAAGTATTGAAATGATTGAGTTGTGATCTGTTATGCTGTAACTGAATGATTTCTTTATTGAAATGCTGGTTTTATATACTAGGTTAGGTTAGGTTAGGTTTATCTGGTTGGTCCAAGACTTCGCATAGACCGGCATTGATCCTTAGCGATACCAGCAAATGAAATGAGAGCCTGCTAGTATGGCAGCCTAGTTCGTGGTGCCTGTATCGAATGACTCCCACACAGATTTAACAAATTTTAGCAACCTACACATTTCTACTCTCGATACAATCTCAAGACTACGAAAAGTGTAAGCACCAAGATAGTTATATCTAGTACGGCTTAAAGTCATACAATAGTAATAAGTTATAAAAAAATGACTAATATATGGAACTAAAATGTTACAATTAATTGGAACATTTAATAAATGCAAAAACAAAAATAGCTTGAGATTAAATGACCTAATTAAATGGAAAATGCAATGTTTTGAATTGTGCTTAGCTAAATAGAGTGTAAGTGAACTAAATAATTAAAAATGCAACTTGGGACTTATGAATTGACCTAAATAAATACAAATAAATGTTTTGTTGATAACCCGTTGTGGGCCGCAACAGTTTTATTTTCTGAGAATTCTCGCTGGTTAAGTGGTCCAGAGTTTCTTCGCTGCAGTGAGAACGAGTGGCCAAAAATGAATTCGGAAAGATTTGACTTATGTGAAGAAGAATTACGCCATAAGGTTTTTCAACCCTGGAAACGTCGTTTTATTTTTTTTTTATTTGAAATACCAAATCCATCGTACTGAAGTATAAAATAAGTTTATTTTATAAAAAAAATAAAAATTCGTTTTCGGTAGTTAATTTTATATATCACAAAAAGTATAAGTTTTCGGTTCTTTTTGATTTTTCAGATTTCGTGCACCAATATTCTCCTTTTAAGAATATAATATATGTTTAATATATAGAGAAAAAAAATTTGTTTTAGTAAGTTACTTTTGTTTAAGAAAAAAGTAAAAGTTGTCCAACCCTGGAAACATCTTTTTCATGTAATAATATAATATTTATAATATCAATTTAATTTGTACTGCAGTATAAAATAAGTTAATTTAATAAAAACATAAAAAAATTAGTAAGACCTAGCTACTTTTATATATTACAAAAACTGTAAGTTTCCCAACCCTGGAATCATCCTTTTTGTATTTTCTGATTTGTCACACCAATCTCTTTCTCTTAAGAATCTGAGATATGTTTAATTTATAGAGAAAAAGAAAAAAATTTGTTTTCAAAAGAAATAGAGAATGGAAGTACCTTATATATTTATTTTATGGTAGCTTCTAGTTTTTATACGTTGTGGGTATTCTAATTATTTTGCATTTAAAATTAATGGCCTAATTTTGTAAAACGCAACGAACAGCGTAGACAAATTTTGTATGTATTTTGTTTATATAATTTAAATTTTTTCCATATAAAATTTGTCAACGCTTGGCGTTGCGGTTTACAAAATTAGGCCCTAAAATGATCCTTAAAATTGTTTTTTTTTTTTATTTCGTCAAATCTGCAAATTTTGAATACACGATATAATAACTACAAGTAAAACAGTAATATTCTGGACTAGTCCATACAACATTTCTTATACATACATAGTAATTTCATGAATGACTTGTAAATTGACAAATCGTCGCTGTTTTAACTAACCGACCTAACTGAAATTATTTGGAAAAATGAGTTAAGTCCTCTACTAGACTTTATAAGTCATAATACAAATTGTCTAAAATTTTCACGACTGTAAGCATTACTTTTGTGCCTATATATATTATTTCAATAATTTTCATACAATTCTTACTAGAATAAGTTCCGCAAAGCTTAAAAGCTTGTCTGCATGAAACGTATTATAATATATGAGCTCATATATGGAAATTTCATTATGAAGCTCATATGTGGATTCATATATAGAAATAATATTTAATATATGGAGCCATATAACAATGTATGCATACATTATATTTCACATAAGATCGTTTTTGCAATAAAAAAAGCTTGGTATTTTATCACTGGTGAAATGGAAATACATTAGAAAATACATACGGTATGCAAAGTTTATATGCGTACCCCCAACGTTTAAAAAAGTAAAACTTTTGTTACAAAACAAAGTATTCTTGCATGATTTTATACACAGTGGATCAAATAATCAAAAGGATAATCCACCCAGCTAAAAAAATATGTATGGGGTATATATGATATCCCATATATGGTTCGGATCCGAAAAATGAGGGTATATGGGCATATATGATTATATATATTCATACATTTTCATACATGTATGTGTAAATATTCCCTCTACAGTATGCAAAGTTCATATTCACAAAAGCGCACTGCTGTGCAATAAATTAAATTACTAAAATTACTTTTTTTAGATTTTGAACTGGGAGGTTGTATTTAATGACACATTTGTTTGGACAAATAGTTCAAAACGAATTAAAAGTCATTTCATTCCTGATTTTAAGTCAAAAGGTAAATCAATTATTTAAAAAACACAAAACTCAAATTCGAACTTAAAATTTAATTTAAGAAATCAGATTAAAAACTAATTCAATTAATTATAAAAGAAAAAATAATCCGTCTAACAATAGTTTTCAATATAGTTTTTTGCAGTAATATGAACTTTGTTTCTTATCTAGAGAATTCTGTTGTTTTCGATAAAATTAATTACTGTATTATCCTTTTGATTATTTGATCCACAATGTATAAAATCATACAAGAATGGTTTTTTTTTTGTAACAAAAGTTTTTCTTTTTTAAACGTTGACGGTGCGCATATAAACTTTGCATAGCGTATCTATTTTGAAATGGATTTCCAATTCCCCAGTGATAAAATCCAAGCTTTTTTTAATGCAAGAACGATCTTATGTGAGATATCATGTATCCATACATTCTTATATGGCTCAATATATTACATGTTATTTCTATATATGGATCCACATATGAAGAGATTCATAATTAAATTTGAATATATGAGCTCATATATTATAATACATTTCTTATATTAGTCCATATATTAGTTCATATATAATAGTTTTGCCATGTATAATCCCATACATTTCCATACATGAATTCATACATATTCATATATAGTTATATACATTCATATAGTAAAAATATATGGACCATATATAATTTTTTTAGCTGGGCAGTCATTAATTTTATCGAAAATAACAGAATTCTCTAAATAAGAAACAAAGTTCATATTACTGAAGAAATATATTAAAATCCATTGTTGGACGAATTATTTTTTCTTTTATAATTAACTGCATTAGTTTTTAATCTGATTTCTTGATTAAATTTTATGTACGAATATAAGTTTTGTGTTTTTTAAATAATTGATTCACCTTTTTTCTAATTATTTGTCAAAACAAATGTTTCATTATATACAACCTCCCTGTTCAAAATCTAAAAAAAGTAATTTTAGTAATTTAATTTATTGCTCAACAGTGCGATTTTGTGAACTTTGCATACTGTAGAGGGAATATTTTCACATACATGTATGAAAATGTATGAATATATATAATCATATATGCCCATATACCCTCATTTTACGGATCCGAACCATATATGGGATATCATATATGCTCCATACATATTTTTTTTAGCTGGGTACTTATAAAAATGGTTTAAAATACATCTTTAAAATTACAGCTGCTAGAGAAAAACTAATGATAGAAATATATAAGGAACCGTTATTTTTATCTAAACAATAAAACCACTGTTCCGCTGTGTAATTGATTAAACGCTTTTGTGAATCAACAGAATATGAGTATGAACTCTGCATACTGTAGAAGGAATATTTACAGATACATGTATGACAGTTCTCGTTGAACCTTCATAGTGAAGAGAAGTTAAAGCGGATTTTTTTTGCATACATACATACGAAACAAATATAAAAAAAACAACGAAATCAAAAATCATACAGAAAATATTCGTAATACATATTCACCTTGATAAATAAGCTTATTGGCTTTACTAATATTTTTTACATAGCAAGAAATAACAAAAACAAAAAAAAACCCGTAAACACAAAGAAAGTACCCTTGAGGAATACTCTTTATGAGTACCTCAAAGGAAAAACATTTTGAAGTGAGTTCTAACGGCAGAAATGCTTATTTTACTGTGAGTTCTGAAACTCTTAATGAAAAAAATATAAATAATAAATCTGATGAAAATCTTTTTTTAACGGCAAAGCCAATTTTTCGTCAGCGATCAACTTCGCTTTGTCCAATGCCAACTAGAGAATCGTTAACATTACCATTGCCTAGTACTTCTTCATTTAAGTCTGCGATAACATCCGCATCGGGCTCGCGTTCATCACTACACCAAGTTATCACTACAGATAACAGTAGCTCAAAACCCAAGGTACAAGTGGGAATGGACAGATATATAACAGTGGTAAAGCGTGGGCGAAGCCCAAATTCTTCAAAAATTTCATCTGCCCCAAAGATGTCTAGGGATAACAGCGCATCATCTACCAATCGTCAAAATCGTTTTTCATTATTGCAAGACACCGACGACAAGCCCTCTAAATCATCGCAAAAGTCGTTTAAGCCACCACCTATTTATCTGAGAGAAAAAATTCTAACGCGCTTATAAAAAAAACTACTGTCGACCATTGGTGAAAATACTTTTCACATCATTCCAATTAAACGAAGTAATATTGATGAAACTAAAATCCAAATATATAATAAAAAAAATTTCGGAAAAATTGTTAGTGAATTCGAAAAAAATAAAACAAATTTTTACACATACCAACTTAAGAGTTCTAAAGGCCTACAGATAGTATTAAAGAAGTAAAATTTGCACTTGTCGACCAAGGATTTAAGGTAAAAAATGTTACCAACATAATTAACAGAGAACCCTATTTCGGGTTGAACTGGAGCCGAATCACATACAATTGAAAAAAATGAAACCCATCCAATTTATAACGTAAAGTATCTCTTACATCAAAAAATCACAGTTGAAGAGCCACGTAAGCGTTAAGGTCCCGTACAGTGCCAGAATTGCCAAGAATATCATACGAAAACTTACTGCAAGTTACCTACAGTGTGTGTTAGCGTGTCGAGAGAGTCCAACGAATAATAATAACATCGGCTCCATGGTACATCAAAAATTCTAATATACATCGTGATTTGAATATGCCACTAGGGATTGAAGAAATTGCAAAATACGCAGGCAAATATTTAATACAACTCGAATCACATACTAATCCGCTTGCTCGTAAAATTTTGAACTTTACTGGGCACATCCTCATAAAAAAGAGGGACACAAGGGCTCTTATATTCAACACTCCAGATGAGACTACTTGAAAATACTTTTTTCTCCCTTTTTTAATTATCACTACTTATGTATTATTTATAACTATCACTAGGTTTATGTCCGACACTGGTCGGGCCTAATAATTTTTTTATAGATTTAAGATTTGAATACTTAATGTTAGTTCATATTTCAAGATACAATAAATAAATACATGTATTAAAAAAAATACTCGGGGTGGAAAATTATCGATAGTTAATTTTTTGTGTGATAATCGATAATTCTGCCATCGATTAATTCTTGAAAACAAGCGATATTTTTTAGTCACTATCGATAGTAAATGATACACCACTAAAACAAAAAAATGTAAACATGTTTCTTTTCATAAAGAAAAATAACTGAATGACGGACAAATTTCTTCCGCTTATCTCACTTATTTTTCATACACATAATTCATACGAAGACTTTTATGAAGTCTATTTTTTGATGTCACTTTTTGTTTGTTAGCGATGGGTGTAGTGAAGAATGAGGGGTAGATAAAATGACTCGATTTCTTTTTTCCGTGCTTTTTTTTTTGTTATTTCTCTTTACATAGCTCTTGTTGTTATTGTTGTTACGTTTTAATATTAGTCTTCTATCTTATTGTTATTTTTTTATTGTTATTATTCTAGCTCATTGGCTATATGGGTGGAGAGAAGTAAAATTAGACGTCCAAAAAAACATCATATGAATGCAAGGAATTTTTGGTAGCAACTTCAAAAGAAAGGTAAGAAAAATAGACGTCATAAATTTCACCGTGTGAATTAGCACATACTATTATTTTAGTTTTGTTATTTATTGAACATAGAAATAAAATTCTATTTTACATATTTTGTTTTGTTTTATTCAAAAATATTTTGTTCTGAGTTTTTAGTGTAAATAAATATGTACATTATACGAGAACTTTACAACTTCGATACTATCACGATAGTATCGTCGATATATCGATAGTTTTTCTAACTTTCGATAGTGTTGAATCGATATATCGATAAAGTTTTTTAAACTATCGAAAACTTTCGATAATGACACTATCCACCTCTTTCCACCTCTACATTATACACTACACTATAATTAAGACCCACTTTGAATTTTGATCGACAATCTTATGTGTATGTGTATACATGCAGCAACACAAGCCAATTATAAAGAATGCAAAAACTACAATATAAAGCGATGATGATCATTTTAAAATGTGAAATGGATGACTATTAAACAAAGATTGGAATTCAACACTATAAAATTTATTAGAAAAATTAAGCAAGGGGATACTCCGGAATATATGTATGTGTGAACAAATAAAATATGTGAGTGAGAGCCAGTCATACAGTCTTAGAAATGCAGATGATTTTCGAATACAGAGGGTTCCGTCAACACTAATGTAAAAAACACTTTTTAATTCTTTGCCAAACAATATGAAAAATTAAAGAAAGAATAATGTTTTTACAAAAAAAATTTTAAATTTTATGAGATTTAAACAACACTCATTTAATGTCAATTCATAGGAAAATAATTGAATGAATATAGTATCTATGTATGTAAAATACAAATTATTTTTAATAACACTTTTGGCCGTCTCATAAATCACGGATGACAAACAAAAAATATGATAAAAGACTGTATGGGGAGCTCCAAGACCTTTATACCTTTTAAATAAATTAACGGCTGATGTTTTTGAAAACATCTACCGATCTTGTTTACTATACAAATTTTAATACTTAAGTATATTTTATTTAAATTATTTATTCAAATTTATTGTTTTCGATAATTTTTTAAGTCATGTCTTACAAACCCAGCTAACCTTTTTAAGCGGAGAAGAGTCTATTATGAATCATATGCAGAGCATTTTCAATCGCAGACGAGCTCATATTTTAATCATGGAAGATGCTTCGCACTGAAGAAACTGTTACCAAAGATGATTCGTGTACAAGAGCCGCATAAAGCGCTTTTATTAGACGTGTATGCAATCATTTGAGATTTATTGGGAGAGTTGTAAAATAATCATTTGATAATAATTTGGGGAATCGTACAATACCCAGAATGCTTTTTATTTTGCAAGTTCAGTTCCCGTTGTATCTTCATATCGAACAGATGATTAGCAGAGTTTTTCTTACATACATACTAAACAAACAAAAAATTATACAAAAAATATTCGTAGAAGTGAGTTCTAACAGCAGAAATGCCTATTTTACTGTGAGTTCTGAAGCTCTTAATGAAAACAATAAACATAAAAAATCCGATGAAAGTCTTTTTTTTAACGACAAAGCCAATTTCTCGTTAGCGATCAACTTCGCTTTCTCAAATGCCAACTAGTGGTGATTCATTAACATTACAGTTGCCTAGTACTTCTTCATATAAGTCAGCAATATCATCCCCTTCGGGCTCGTGTTCATTACGTAGCAAAGTTGTCACTACAGATAACAGCAGCTCAAAACCCAAGATCCGAGTTTGAATGGACAGATAAATAACTGTGGTAAAGAGTGGACGAAGACCTTATTCTTCAAAAATTTCATCTGCTCCAAAGATGTCTAGGGATAACAACGCATCCTCAACTAATCGTCAAAACTGCTTTAAAATTTTGCAAGATGACAACGACAAACCCGATGTATCCCCGAACAAAAATCCTAGCCGCCACCAATCTATTTGAGAGAAAAAAAATTCAAATGCCCTTATTAAAAAATTAATCTCGGTCATTGATAAGAATAAATTTCACATTGTTCCAATAATACGTGGAAGTATTGATGAAACGAAAATTCAAATTTATGAAAAAAAAAAGGTTTTCGCACAATGGTTGCTGAATTTGAAGAAAATAAAACAAGTTTATACACATACCAGCTTAAGAGTGCTAAAGGCCAGCAGATCGTATTAAAGGGCATAGACTCTTATGTTGTTCCCGAAGAAATAAAAGATGCACTCATCCTTCAGGGACTTAAGGTAAAAAATGTTTCGAACATAATAAATAGGGAGAAGTTCCCCCAACATCTATTTTGCGTTGAACTTGAGCCAAATGATAAAATTGAGATAAGATGACAACCATCCAACTTATAGCTTGAAATGTCTCATATACCGAGAAATAACACTTGAAGAACCACAAAAGCGTTCAGGCCCCGTACAGTACCATAATTGTCAGGAATATGGCCACACAAAAACTTACTGCAAATTACCTACAGTTTGTGTCATCTGCGGTGTATTTCACGGTACTGCCAGCTGCACTAAACCAAAAGATCAAGCAGGAAAAAATTAAGTAATTGTGGAGGTAATCACACCGCTAAATACTGAGGAGCAAGCGGTTCCTCCGCCACTTTTGCGCAAATGAGCCAACTAGTGACTTCCCGTGTAACGTATGCCGATGCTTCTAAGACTAGTTCTATTCCACACAAAATATTTCACTGCCAAATAATTCAACAAATGTAAACTGTAGTTTTAATCGCCTTGAAGCTACTATTGATTATCTGGTGCAAACTATAAACAATTTTACAACAAATATGACTGGCATGATGTAAGAAATGTTGCAAATGTAGAATACACTGCTTCAAGCATTAGTTAACACGCCATCAACACGTTAAAAATATGTCTGGAACGTAAGTGGCATTCGCCAATATAAAAATGAACTTGAGCACTTGCTTACGGAAAATAATATTGATATAATGTTGGTCTCTGAGACTCATTTGACTTCGAGAAGCCTATTTAAAATTAATGGGTACACTTTATATGATTCAAAGAACCGAAGAGGAAGATCTTGCGGTAGATCAGCAATTCTATTAAACTCAAGACTCAAGCATTATATTATTGAGAACATTTGTGAAGAACATCTACAAGCAACGAATATTTGTGTCGAAAATTTTTTCAAAAATTTTGTGATATCATCAATTTACTCCCAGATTCGCAATTACTGAGGATCAATACGAAGATTTCTACGTTTTTCTTGGCCCTTGTTTCGTAGCAGCTAGTGACTATAATGCTAAACATATGTTCTAAGGTTCGCGTCTTATCACACCCAGAGATCGAGCATTGTTCAACACAATTTTCAAAAATGGGTTTGGACGTCATTTCGGGTGGGGAGCCCACTTCCTGGCCTACCGATATACATACAATTCCAGATGTTATAGATTTCGGTGTCTTGAAAAATATTTCTAGGGAATTAATTCGCATTGAAGCTTCCTTAGATCTCTCGTCTGACCACTCTCCCACGATCGTTACAATCTGTAGCCCACTGAGAAGCGCTTTACCTCACCCATATGTGAAGATGATAAATCGTGTTAATTGGCTGGGATTCAAAAAATATCTCAGTAGACATTTCACGGAAAATATTACGCTCAGAATATCCGATGATATTGAATCTAACTTTGCCAACCTTAATGAAAATATTAAACAGGCTGCTGAACATGCTACTACCTCCCATTCACAGACAGGGTTTAATGAATTTATTCAACGGATACTGAATGTCCCTTCAAAAAAGAAGAGCTAGCAGGGAATGGCAACAGTACAGATCACTTCAACATAAAATAAGACTTAAAGAGTGTACTAAATGACTCCAGCAGTTGCTTGCATCTGAAAAACCTGCATCTCTTAGAAATTATCTGGAAAGTCTCGATGTCACCCAGCATCTAATTACTTATTGTGGCGCGCTACTAGAAAGCTTAAAAGACCCGTTTAGTTTAAAACACCGCTACGCACTTCAACTGGAGATTGGACAAGAAGCGATACTGAAAAGGTCAAATATTTGCTGAGCATTTAAAATCCGTATTTACCCCAAATACATGTACTTGTGTTGCTTATTTACCAAGTTTAAGAGGAGTGAATTACATAAACTAATTGCTGAGCTCAACCCGAAGAAAGCTCCAGGTGTTGAGGGAATTAGTAACATGATGCTGATGAATCTGCCTCGCACTGCAACTAGAATCTTGTTTTTTTATTTTTAATGCCATATTACAACTAGGGTATTATCCACACAGCTGGAAGATTGCCAAAGTCAAAATTATTCCAAAGCCGGGGAAAGATCTTGCCAAGGCTGAGTCACAGAACCTTCTTTAGCATGCACGAAAACCCTCATGAGGCATACCGATATCTTCAGGAACATATTACCCAGCCGAAGCTGTGGTTAAAGTTATGGCGAACTAAAGTAAATGAATAGAAGTGTCCTCAGGTAACATTTACTCTACGAAAATATACTTGTTCCCCAATTAGAAACAATAATCAAATTGTTCCTCAACATTCACATGTGAAACACCTTGATCGACGGATTACATGGAAACACCATATTGATTCTAAGCTAACACAAATGAAACTAAAATTAACTCAGATACATTGGCTGATTGGTAGAAATTCAACGTTCAGTCTAGATGGCAAACTTTCGATATACAAGTCGCTTTTGAATCCTATATGGTGATATGGAATTTACCTATGGGACACTGCTTCAGCTTCCAATGTCGAGAGAATCCAATGAAGACAAAAAAAGTTACGGTTAATAACATCGGCTCCATGGTACATCAAAAATTCAAATACACATCGTGATTTAAATATGCCACTAGTGACTGAACAAATTGCAAAATTCACAGGCAAATATCTAACAAAACCAGAGTCACATCCTAATCCGCTTGCTCGTAATATTTTGAACTTTACCGGACACATCCGTCTAAAAAAGAGGGACACAAGGGCTCTTATACTCAACACTTCAGATGGGACTGCTTGAAAATAATTTAAGTTAAGTTAAGTTAAGTATATTTGAGACTTCTATTTATGACATTAAATGATATATAAACTAATCTAAAAAAATAAACATATAGAATCAAAATCTTAAAACTATAATGTATTGTTTTAATAACATGTGTAGATAAAATATACACCATCTGGCTCAACTGTTTTAAATGTTGAATTAAATATAACTTAGGCTGAGCTTACATCTGTCATTTTTCTTGTGACATGTGTTCAAAAAACGTAACCACTAATTACTAATGAAAAACTGTTTGATTCAGACATGTATTTATTGATTTAAACTGTTTCCAACCATGTTAGATTTTATAAAATTGTCTATTAGTTATGTATGAAACCATTTAACTTAACAAATACGTATCTGAATCAAGCTATTTTTCATTAGTAATTAGTGGTTACGCTTGTGTGGCACATGGCACACAGATGTAAACCCGGCCTTTGTGTATAATCATGCTTGCTCCTGTTAGGGGCTGTCCATATATTACGTAACGCTGTCTTTCCCGATTTTTGACCCCCCCCCCCCATTCCTCCTAGTAACAGATCGTAACACAACTGTGAACCCCCCCCTCCCAGGAATATCGTAACAATGAGATAAAAAATAAATTAAATAGTTTAAAGTTTTTATTTAAAAAAAAAATTCATTTAATTCATTGTTTTAAATTCATTTGTTAGACTAGCACAGTGCGTAGACAAAAATTAAATAAGCTTAAATATTTTGTTTCCATGTACTTATTTATTGTATCTGCATATATGAACTAACAATAAGTATTGAAATCTTAAATCTATAAATAAAAATTATTAGGCCAGACCAGTGTCGGTAGTTATAAATAATACATTAGTAGTGATAATCAAAAAAGGGTGGGGGGGGGGAAGTATTTTCAAGTAGTCCCATCTGGAGTGTTAGGTATAAGAGCCCGTGTGTCCCTCTTTTTTAAGCGGATGTGTCCAGTAAAGTTCAAAATATTACGAGCAAGCGGATTAGGATGTGATTCGAGTTTTGTTAAATATTTGCCTACGTATTTTGCAATTTCTTCAGTCACTAGTGGCATATTTAAATCACGATGTATAATAGAATTTTGGATGTACCATGGAGCCGATGTTATTAACCGTAAAATTTTGTTTTGCCTTCGTTGGATTCTCTCGACATTGGAAGCTGAAGCAGTGCCCCATAACTGAATTCCGTAGTGCCATATTGGCCTCAAAAGCGACTTGTATAATAAAAGTTTGCAGTCTAGGCTGAGTGTTGAGTTTCTGCCAATCAACCAATATATTTGAGTTAACTTAAGTTTCATCTGAGTTAACTTAGAGTCAATATGATGTTTCCATGTAAGTCTTCGATCAAGGTGTATACCAAGGTATTTCACTTGGGAATGTTGAGGAATATTTTGATTGTTGATTTGAATTGGGGAGCAAGTATCTCTTCTTAGGGTGAACGTTATATGGACACAGTTTTGTTCATTGACTTTAATTCTAAATAAGTTCAACCATATTTCCAGCTGGGTAATATGTTCCTGGAGATTACGGGATGCCTCATAAGGGTTTTCATGCACACTCATACAGGCTGTATCGTCGGCAAAAGTAGAAATATGGATATTATTGCTCACAGGCATATCACAAGTATATATTAAATACAAGACAGGACCCAGAATACTACCCTCTGGCACACCAGAAGATATAGATTCGGGCACACTCGTGAACTCTCCCTCCACAACAGTGAACTTCCTATCAATAATATAACTTTTCAAAAGCTTTTGAATGTTTATTGGCAGATATGTCTTCAATTTTAAAACTAGGCCTTCGTGCCATACTTTATCAAACGCCTGAGAAACATCAATAAAGAGAGCAGAACAATACTTCTTTTCTTCAAATGTTCTTCTTACAACTTGGACCAGTCTATGCGTTTGTTCAATCGTGCTGTGCTGACTTCTAAAGCCAAATTGATGGTCCGGGATGCAACCATTATCAGTTAAAATTTTGGACAATTTAGTCATGCGCAGCTTTTCGAAAAGCTTTGAGATTGTAGATAGTAAGCTTATAGGCCTATATGGCGCAGTCTTGGTAAGATCTTTGCCCGCCTTTGGAATCGTTTTGATCTTGGCCAGTTTCCAGTTATGTGGAAAATACTGCATTCATAAAATAGCATTAAAAGTAAATAGCAGGATTCTTATTGCAATATGAGGCAAGTTCATGAGCATTTTGTTACTAATGCCATCAATACGTGGAGCTTTCTTCGGGTTGAGTTCAGCAATTACTTTTTGTACTTCACGCATCTTAAACCTTAAGGGACGAGGGGTAGAGAAACTACACTCGGTAAATCAGCAGCACACGTACATGAATTGGGAGTGAATACAGATTTTAAATGCTCAGAAAATAAGTTACCTTTCTCACTATCGCTTCTTGCCCAGCCTCCGGTCGCAGTACGCAAGGTGATTTAAGATCAACGGGTCGTTTAAGATTTCTAGTAGCGCGCCATAAAGGGCAATTAGATGCGGACGTTACATCAAGACCTTCTATATACTTTTCCAGTAGTGCAGTTCTTTCCGACGATAGCAGCTCTTTGAGTCGTTTAGTACATTCTTTAAGTCCGATTTTATTTAGGGGTGATCTGTGTTGTTGCCATTCTCTTCTAGCTCTCCTTTTTTCACATACAAGACGTTTAATTTCCGTAGAATAAATTCTGTTAAAGCCGGTCTGCGGATAGGAGGTAGTGGCGTGTTCAGCAGCCTGTTTAATATTTTCGTTAAGATTGGCAATGTTAAATTCAATATCATCGCATGATCTAAGCTGAAAGTTTTCTACGCAGTGAATACTAAGATATTTTTTGAATACCAGCCAGTTGATTCCATTAATCATCTTCACATATGAGTTAGTTAAATCACTCCTTAGTGGGTAGAAAATTGTAACTATTGTTGGAGAGTGATCGGAGGACAGATCTAGAGAGGCCTCTACATGAATTAAGTCCCTATGAATATTTTTTGTGACGGCAAAATCTATAACATCTGGAATTTTTCTTACGTCAGTAGGCCAGTAAGTAGGCTCCCCACTCGGAATGACATCTAAGCCCATTTTTGAAATTGTATTGAATAAGGCTCGACCTCTAGGTGTAACAAGACGCGATCCCCAGTACGTATGTTTTGCATTGTAGTCACCAGCTGCCACGAAACAAGATCCAAGCGATTTGTAGAACTTCTCATACTGATCTTCGGTAACTGAAAATCTGGGAGGTGAGTAAATTGATGATATCACGAAATTCGCACAAAAATTTTCTACGAAAATATTCGTTGCTTGCAAATATTCTTCACTAACGTTGTCAAGGACATAGTGCTTGAGTCTTGACTTAATCAGAATTGCTGATGACATTGCTGGTGGACATGCTCTCCCTCTCGGGTCCTTTGTATCATATAAAGTGTAACCATTTATTTTAAATAAGTTTCTTGAGGTCAAATGAGTCTCAGAAACCAACATTATATCAATATTTTTTTCCATGAGGAAGTGCTCAAGTTCATTTTTATGTTGGCGAATGCCGTTTGCGTTCCAGAAACATATTTTTAACGTGTTCATGGTTTATTAACTAATGCTTGAAGCAGTGTATTCTGCATTCGCAGCATTTCTTGCATCATACTTGTCATATTTGTAGTAAAGTTGTTTATAGTTAGCACCAGATTCTCAATAGTAGCTTCAAGGCGACTAAAGTTAAGGCTTGAGTTTGAATTCGTTGAATTATTTGGCGGTGGAACATTTTGCGTGGGAATTGAACTAGTCTTAGTAGCATCAGCATACGATACACGTGAAGTAACTGGTTGGCTGATTTGAGCAAAAGTGTCGGAGTTCGTTGAGCTGGAGCTAACTTGGGTTTTTGACCCATAGCCTGTTTAACGAAAGAATATACAGGGCACCCTCTATAGTTAGCTGTGTGATTACCTCCACAATTACTACATTTTTTTTCTGCTTGATCTTTTGGCTTAGTGCAGCTAGCAGTACCATGCAATTCACCGCAGATAACACACACTGTAGGTAACTTGCAGTAAGTTTTCGTATGGCCATATTCTTGGCAATTGTGGCACTGTACGGGACCTGAACGCTTACGTGGCTCTTCAACTGTGATTTTTCGATTTAAGAGATACTTTACGTTATAAACTGGATGGGTTTCATTTTTTTCAATTGTATGTCATTCGGCTCCAGTTCAACCCGAAATAGGGGTTGGGGGACCTTTTCTCTATTAAATATTTTGATAACATTTTTTACCTTGAATCCTTGGTCGACAAGTGCACATTTTACTTCTTCGGGTTCAACATATGAATCTATGCCCTTTAATACTATCTGTAGGCCTTTAGCACTCTTAAGTTGGTATGTGTAAAAATTTGTTTTATTTTTTTCGAATTCACTAACAATTTTTCGGAAATCTTTTTTATTATATATTTGGATTTTAGTTTCATCAATATTACCTCGTTTAATTGGAACGATGTGAAAAGTATTTTCACCAATGGTCGACAGTAGTTTTTTTATAAGCGCGTTAGAATTTTTTTCTCAGATAAATAGGTGGTGGCTTAAAAGACTTTTGCGATTATGTAGAGGGCTTGTCGTCGGTGTCTTGCAATAATGAAAAACGATTTTGACGATTGGTAGATGATGCGCTGTTATCCCTAGACATCTTTGGGGCAGATGAAATTTTTGAAGAATTTGGGCTTCGCCCACGCTTTACCACTGTTATATATCTGTCCATTCCCACTTGTACCTTGTGTTTTGAGCTACTGTTATCTGTAGTAATAACTTGGTGTAGTGATGAACGCGAGCCCGATGCGGATGTTATCGCAGACTTAAATGAAGAAGTACTAGGCAATGGTAATGTTAACGATTCTCTAGTTGGCATTGGACAAAGCGAAGTTGATCGCTGACGAAAAATTGGCTTTGTCGTTAAAAAAAGATTTTCATCAGATTTATTATTTATATTTTTTTCATTAAGAGTTTCAGAACTCACAGTAAAATAAGCATTTCTGCCGTTAGAACTCACTTCAAAATTTTTTTCCTTTGAGGTACTCATACAGAGTATTATTCCTCAAGGGAACTTTGTGTTTACGGTTTTTTTTTTTGCTTTTGCTATTTCTTGCTATGTAAAAAATATTAGTAAAGCCAATAAGCTTATTTATCAAGGTGAATATGTATTACGAATATTTTTTGTATGATTTTTGATTTTGTTGTTTTTTATATTTGTTTCGTATGTATGTATGTAAAAAAAATCCGCTTTAATGTCTTTTCACTATGATGGTTCAACGAGAACTCCCGAAGCTTAAATATGAACGTACTCCATATTTTGGCGAAACTATTTTTTAAATTTCTTCCCAAGTGTCCTCAAACTCCAAAAATTATGAGAGAGAGCTTATTCCTAAAATGTATGTATGTATTAGTTATGTGTATTGGAATTCAGCCGTTTCTAGATATTCGTATTCGTTTAAAAAAATATATAAGGAAATTCATAAATCCAAAACGAAATTTAAATGAATGGCACACAAATATTAGTTTGTAATAATTTAAAAAAAATTTTTTTATTTTTTGCTATGCGTTGTTTGCCAAATAATGTGCTATAGTTTTCCGTATTGATGACTGAGCAGTATTTGAAACACCAAGACGAGAATTGGCATTAGCCTTGCGGTCGCTTTCACTAGTTTCTATAAGTGAAGTCGTCGTGTATTTCAGAGAGCTTAAAGATGACTCCGTTTGGCCATCTTTAAATCAATCTAAAATGTGCGTGAAACAAAAAAATTATATCTTGGATCAGTAAAGGTTGCCATGGTGAATTATATTTCATTTTCTAAAAGAGAACATTTTTAACCTGTTTTAAACATACAGATTGTTGGGATATCAAATGAGTCAAAATAATGTCAATTACGAAAGATATGCAATTTTTCTTTTCTTAATTTTTGTCCCTTCTACAACATTGCATTTTCAATAGATATTTGCCCATTAAAAAAGATATACCTCAAAAATACCTTAAAATTAGAGGGGCACACAATCTAGTTCCTAGACGCATTTCACTGTTGTTTTCATAATATTTTTTTTAAGTTCTGTTGCATAAAAATTTAAATAATATCCTTATGAAAATACGTCTATGTATGCAAGTTTCCATTAACACATCTCTCAAAACTTAAACATTGTAGCCTCAAGTTGACCAACAAAAATGTTAAAGCTAAATAATTTGATATTGTCATGTACATACATATATGGAAGAATATATTTTTTCAAAAGACACTTTTTTGTCCATGAGAATTGCAAGAAATCTTTTCCTAAGCTTCCGCAAATACCATTTCCTTCTATGTATTTATTTGGTGGATTTAATGTTAATATATGTTGCAGTTTAATATGAAAGGAAGTTTTTATGTACATACATATATTAAGAATATTTCAGAATGTAAATGGATAAAGAAAGATGAGGAATTCACAACCATGTATGTTCAGTTTGGCTACAATTTACTTAATTTATTATAAAAACTTTGTATAATTTTTAAATGTTATTTAACAACTATTAAATTTTTGGATAGTTTTCATAAACTTTAATGTACATTTTAAATATTCGTATTCGCGGATATCGTTTTAAATATTCGAATTCGAATTTTCGAATATCAAAAGTTGACATTAGGCAGATGTATGTAATATACATACTCGTACATAATATATGTAGGCAACACGTATGATCAATTAAATAAATAAATGAGAAAAACATACGTATTTTTGTACAAAATTAGTAATTATTTCTGTTACGTAACATTTTCAAAGACCCCCTCCCCCCACCATAACAAATCGTAACAAAACTCGAACCCCCCCTCCCCCTAGAGCGTTAAGTAATATATGGACAGCCCCTTACAACAGTTAATAAAATATATATATATATATATATATATATATATATATATATATATATATATATATATATAATTTAGCATAAAATAATACTTAAAAATAAATAGAAAATATAAATAACAAATTAATAAAAAATTTATAAATTATCCCCTATGAGATCCTCTAGGGATCGAAGGAAAAGGTTGGGCATTAAATTGATATCAGAAGATATCTCATAATCTAAATAACCCAGTGGAGATAAATAACTAGTATTCGACCAATTTAGGTTAGATTGCTCACAAATAATGTTTTTTATCAAAAGATTATCATGATAATGTAATTTATTGATAAAATTTTTGATTAAGCCGAAAACATAAGAAGCTAAGGGTTGAATATTCGCTGTATCATAAATAAATTTATGCGAAAAACGTTTGTGTTCTTCCTCAAAATGTTTATTTATGCAATGCCTAATAATTTTTCTTTCTAATATTTCAAAACATTTCATTATAGTGGGAGGTAAAGTAAACCAAATAGGGAAACCATAAAGTAAAACAGGCCTAATGCTAGTTTTATAAATTAATAATTTTGTTTTATTAGGTAAATATTCATTTCTAAATAACATTTCAAAATATCCTTTTATTCGATTCGCTTTGGTAGAAAAAAATTCTTGCATTTTCATTAAATTTGAATAATTTATTAAAATGCACTCCTAAATATCTAAGGCTGTTCACAAAAGGAATTTCATTACCATCAAGGGAAAGTTTAAGTGTTTTTTTGTTTTCTGGAACTAAAAAATTCTTACATTTGTTTCTATATTTTATGATTTGAACAGGCTATCATATCATATCATATCGCTTTGTAAGCCAAATTACATGTGATAATTATTAATGAACAAATAACATCAAAGTTAGTTGTAAATATTCTGAAAACGCAACAGCTAGCCGTTTTCGAAGGCCAGTAAACCTTCATCATCAGCGTTCTTCTGTGTTTGGTCCACTGTGTGTGGTGTCAGTTGATGCAGATCTTATGCTTTATATACGTAATTTTTTGCAAATGGAGCATGTAAATTGTTTTGATTCATCATATTTCAATTTGCTGAAAGATTTTTTGTAATAAAAGCTTACTTTACCATCTCTAAATTAACAACAGTCATTGTCGTTTGATCTTTACTAATTTTGCCTTTTTTTTTAATTGTAATTTTTAGAAAGTGTCAAAATTTATTCGAGATTCTGTCCAAAGGAAAAGAACGCACCAAAAATCTTTCTGCTACGTTATATAGTTTAGGAAATATGTGGAGTGCAAAAAAGGTACCAAAATTCAGTTTTTACACCCTTTTAACCGCTAACAGTACACATATTGAAAAAGTATAAAACACCTATAGGCTTATTTTTTAACAGCATTCGTATATTTTTTCGAATTTTTAGTCTATCTAATGTAGTTTCTTAGATATAAAGAAACCGATTTTACACTTTTTACTCCTTTTTACCCCCTTGGCACGCTTTGGACCCTTCGAAAAATCATACATTTTACTATTTTCAGTTTTACTGAGCGGTAGGAATTCATAGTAAATTATTTTTACATGTACATATGTCATATGTACCTAATCATTAACAAAAAAGTACCAAAAACGGTTACGATTTTAGCCCTTATAAGTGCGAATTTTCAGAAAGTACCAAAATTTACTCGAGATTATGTCTTGAAGAAAAGAACGCTCTAATAAGCTTTCTGCTACGTTCAATAATTTAGAAGATATCGTCGCTGTTTTAACTAACTGACCTAACTAACATTTTAAAAATTTAACAGGAGAGCAGCTTTTATGATTGTTTTATACATTCATTCTTATGGCTGCGTCAGAAATCTTTTTACGTATATAGGCACAAAAGTAATGCTTACAGTCGTGAAAATTGTAGACAATATGTATTATGACTTATAAAGTCTAGTAGAAGATTTAACTCATTTTTCAAAAATATGTCAGCTAGGTCGGTTAGTTAAAACAGCAACGATATGTCGAGTGAAAGAAGGTAGCAAAATTCAGTTTTTACCCTCTTTTAACCCCTAAAAGCACATATATCGAAAAAGTACCAAACATGTGTCGGCTTATGTTTTAGCAGTATTTGTCCACCAGTTAAAAGCGTTCGTGTAGAAATGTCAGATCTGTAAAGAAATAAAGCCATCCAACCAAAATCTTTGTCAAGGGATCGGGAATCAAGTCATTACTAATAGGCCATTCCTGAAATTATACAGGGACATTGTACCTGAGCTAATTTTAGTTTCATTTGTGTTAGTTTAGAATCAATGTGTTATTTCCATGTAAGCCGTAGATCAAGGTGTATACCAAGGTATTTTACATGTGAATGTTGAGGAACAATTTGATTATTGATTCTTATGGGGGAACAAGTATCTTTTCGTAGAGTAAATGTTACCTGCACACTTCTGCTCATTTACTTTAATTCTCCATAACTTTAACCATGGTTCCAGCTGGGTAATATGTTTCTGAAGATATCGGGATGCCTCGTGAGGGTTTTCGTGCATGCTAAAGAAGGCTGTATCATCGGCAAAAGTAGATGTATGGATTTTAGTGCTAACAGGCATATCACAAGTATAAATCAAATACAAAACTGGTCCCAGTATACTGCCCTGTGGCACACCGGCAGAGATAGATTCGGGAACACTCATGAAGTCTCCTTCCACAACAATGAATTTCCGGGATAGAATATAACTTTCCAATAGCTTTACTTTATCAAATGCCTGAGAAACATCAATAAAGACAGTAGAACAATACTTCTTTTCTTCAAATGTTCTTCTTATAACTTAAACCAATCTATGCGTTTGTTCAATGGTACTATGCTGACTTCTAAAACCAAATTAATTGTCCGGTATGCACCCACTATCAGTTAGAATTGGGGACAATCTTGTCATGAGCAGCTTTTCGAAAAGCTTTGATATTGTTGATAGTAAACTTATTGGCCTGTAAGACTCAGCTTTGGTAAGATCTTTTCCCAGCTTTGGAATCATTTTGACCTTGGCAAGCTTCCAGTTGTGTGGATAATACTCTAGTCGTAATATGGCATTAAAGATAAATAGTAAGATTCTAGTTGTAGTGCGAGACAGATTCATCAGCATATTGCTACTAATTCCATCAACACCTGGAGCTTTCATCGGGTTGAGCTCAGCAATTAGCTTATGTACATCACGAATCTTAAACTTTAAGGGTCGAGGGGGTAGAGCAACTACACTCGGCATATCAGCAACACCAGTACATGTATTTGAGGTAAATACGGATTTCAAATTCTCAGCAAATATTTTACCTTTTTCAGTATCGCTTCTTGCCCAATCACCGGTCGAAGTGCGTAGAGGTGGTTTAAACTCAACGGGTCTTTTAAGTTTTTTAGCAGCTCGCCACAAAGAGAAATTAGATGCTGGTGTGACATCAATACCTTCCAGATAATTTTTAAAAGATGCAGTTTTCTCAGATGCAGGCAACTCTTGGAGTCGTTTCGTGCACTCTTTAAATCTAATTTTATATTTGGGGTGATCTGTGCTGTTGCCATTCCCTGCATGTTCAGCAGCCTGTTTAATATTCTCGTTGAGATTGGCAATGTTAGATTCAATATCATCTGGTGTTCTTAGCTTAATATTTTCCGTACAATGACTACTAAGGTTTTTTTGAACCCCAGCCAATTAACACGATTTATCATCTTCATATATGGATGAGGTAAGTCACTTCTTAGTGGGTTACAGATTGTCACGATAGTGGGAGAATGATCGGACGAGAGATCTAGAGAAGCTTCAACTTGAACTAAATCCCTAGAGATATTTTTCATGACGCCAAAATCTATGACATCCGGAATTTTTTGTATGTCAGTAGGCCAATAAGTGGGCTCCCTACTCGAAATGACGTCCAAGTCCATTTTTGCAATTGTGCTGAGCAACGCTCTACCTCTGGGTGTAATAAGACGTGAACCCCAGAACGTATGTTTTGCATTGTAGTCACCAGCTGCTACAACACAAGGTCCAAGGCATTTGTAGGAATTCTCGTATTGATCCTCAGTGATTGAAAATCTGGGAGGGGAGTACATTGATGATATCACGAAATTTGTACAAAAATGTTCAATGCCAATATGGTCGCTTGAAGATGTTCTTCACATATGTTGTCCAGAATATAGTGCTTGAGTCTTGACTTTAATAGAATTGCTGATCCACCGCATGCTCTTCCTCTAGGGTACTTTGAATCATATAAGGTGTAGCCATAAATTTTAAAAAGACTTCTCGAAGTCAAATGAGTCTCAGATACTAACATCATATCACAATTTTTTTCCGTGAGGAAGTGCTCAAGTTCATATTTATGATGGCGAATGCCGTTTGCGTTCCAGAAACATATTGTTAACGTGTTCATGGCTTGTTAATTAATCTTGAAGCAGAGTATTCTGCATTCGCAGTATTTCTTGCATCATGCTAGTCATATTTATTGTAAAATTGTTTATAGTTTGCACCAGATTATCAATATTAGCTTCAAGGCGAATAAAATTAAAGCTTGCGTCAGTACCTTGTGAATTATTTGGCGGAGAAACATTTTGTGTGGGAATTGAATTTGTCTTGAAAGCATCTGCATACGATACACGGGAAGTAACTGGTTGGCTCATTTGCGCAAAAGTGGCAGAGTAAGCGTTTGCTGATTGAGCTGGAGCTAATTTAGGTTTTTGCACCATAGTCTTCTTTACGAAAGAGTACACAGGACAACCTCTGTAGTTAGTGGTGTGATTACCTCCACAATTACTGCATTTTTTATCACTTTGATCTTTTGGCTTATTGCAATTAGCAGTGCCGTGTAATTCGCCGCACACAACACAAACAGTATGTAAATTGCAGTAAGTTTTCGTATGTCCATATTCTTGACAATTATGGCACTGTACGGGTCCAGAACGCTTGTGTGGTTCTTCAACTGATATTTTTCGGTATAACAGGTATTTTAAGCTATGAATTGGGTGCGTCTCATTTTTTTAAATTTTATATCATTAGGCTCAAGCTCAACACGAAATAGGTGTTGGGGAATCTTCTCCCTATTTATTATATCGGATACATTTTTTACCTTAAACCCCTGGAGGACGAGTGCATCTTTTATTTCCTCGGGAACAACATAAGAATCTATGCCCTTCAATACGATCTACAGGCCTCACCATTGACCGAGATTAATTTTTTGATAAGAGCGTTTGATTTTTTTTCTCAAATTGATTGGTGGCGGCTTGGATGTTTTATTCGGGGATACCTGGGGTTTGTCGTTGTCATCTTGCAAAATTTTAAAGCGGTTTTGGCCATTAGTTGAGGCTGTGTTCCCTAGATATTTTTGCAGCAAATGAAATTTTTGAAGAATTCGGGCTTCGCCCACGCTTTACCACGGTTATATATCTGTCCATTCTGACTTGTACTTTGGGTTTTGATCTGCTGTTATCTGTAGTGATAACTTTGTCAAGTGATGAACACGAGCCTGAAGGGGATGATGTTACTGACTTATATGAAGAAGTAGTTGCCAACTGTAATGTTAATGAATCACTACTATTTGACATTGGACAAAGCGAAGTTGATTGCCGACGAAAAATTGGCTTTGCCGTTAAAAACAAACTTTCATCAGATTTATTATTTATATTGTTTTCATTAAGAGTTTCAGAACTCACAGTAAAATAAGCATTTCTGCCGTTAGAACTCACTTCAAAATTTTTTGAATTTGAGGCACTCATACAGAGAATTCCTTAAGGGTACTTCGTTTGTGTTTTTTTTTTTTTGTTTGCGGTCTTTTTTTGTTTTTGTTATTTATGATTGTTTGTTTGTTTTTGAGGTACTCTATAGAGTATTCCTCAATGTCACTTTGTTTATGTTTTTTTTTTGTTTGCGGCTTTTTTTTTTGTTTCTGTTATTTCTACTATGTAAAAAATATTAGCTAAGCACAAAGCTTATTTATTAAAGTCAGTATGTACCTATTACGAATAATATGTACTACGAATATTTTTTTGTATAATTTTTTGTTTGTTTGATAAGTATGTAAGAAAAATTCCGCTAATCGACTGTTCCCTATAAAGGTACCACAAGAACTATGAAGCCCGGCTAGATGTAGGTAGATTATGAGACTCTGTCAGGATCATGAGAGGTCCCCATGTTGGACAATTGTCTGTCTGACAACTGTCTCCTACATCGAATTCTTGTTGGACGCAAAGTTTTGTTGCGGGAGAATTGATACCTCAAATTAAAAAAATAATAATGTCACAAAGTAGGTTAATGATTTTGTCCCCAAGTTCACGAGTAAACGTTAAATGTCTCAATGTCCCAACTCTTCATGAACACACGAAATAAAATTGTTAGAAATGATGGCAAACATTGGCGTAAGTTCCATTTTCTTTTTAAATAATTGTTGTTTGTTTGCTTCTTTCACAGTTTTTGTTTGTTGGATTATTTATTGTCTTTAATGCAGTGTGTAGTATGGGAAAAAGGAGATTAATGTAAACATATAAAACACACATGGTACGGTTACCAGCACTGCGTGTTATTGTAATTCAAAGCGAACGTATGTGGATTGCAAGTTGCAGGGTTGTATGTTTAATTCAAGAACGGTTGAAACGATATGAAAATAAATGTTTAAAATAAAATAAGAGGAAAATGAATAAAATTTATTAACTGTTTAAATTTTATGAACTCCTGTGAAATGGAAATGAGCAATCTAATTAGATAAATAATAAAACCGACTTATATTATATATTCCGATTGGAAAATATATAGGTAACATGTATGTTGTATTATAAAAGAATTCATATAAAATCTATGAATATGTAATTAAGATTGCTTAAAAAATAAGAAAATAACTTAAGTAGCGGATGAGAAAGATCTAGAATAAATCGTAAATGACAGAAAAGAAAGATGGAGGATTCGGCGGGAAAAATATGCTAGTGGAAAATTTGGAAAATCCAAAAAGAAAATGTATAGGTTGGTTGTAAGAGATTTAAGACGAGGCAATCATTTAAAATAAAGTGTTTGGACTAGAAGCATCGTGGCGTAAAAAAATAGCGCAAAGAAAACTCATTTAATTTGATTTAAATAAATATGTACGCGTATGTAAATAATCGGCCAAGTAAAAATAATTTTGAAAATATTAAAAGGAACGGGTGTGCAAGAAGAAAAAAAGTAAGCACAAATAGTTAAGATTTACTTTTATGTAGTGAGTGTAATTATATTTGTAAAAAATTATTGAAAATAGCTGGTTTTGGTGCAAAAAGGTTGAATTGAAATGAGTAAAACGAAAGCCGAACCAACTGTCCAGGAAAAAAAACGCCCCAAAGAATAGCGATTAAAACAACAGGACAAGTATTTCGACAAATCAAATGAGGTTAATAAAGCTGAAACCAGGTAACAAGTACCTTGCATAGTTTAAATAAATATATATTAAATAAGAAAAGTAATCTTAAAGAAAACACGAAATAAAAAAAATAAGTTCCCTATAAAATCATCTTAAAGATTTATTTATACATAATTATGAAAGCAAAAATAATCAAATCGAAAGTAATTTGTATGAGGAAATGTCCAAATAATTTAGCCACGTCTGATGTATACCATAAAAGAAAATCTTATTTTTATAACTAGTACAATAGTGTTTGTCCTAGCTTTGCTATAACTATATTGTCAGCGTTATATGATTTCAATGTTTTATTTTATAATACAGTTCGCGAGTGGAAAAAAGCCGCATAAACTTTTTTTTGCTACGGAAAATTTAAAAGGGGTTCAAATCAAAAGATATCAAGAATCATAAGAAAATAAGAAATTTGTATAAATAAAGAAAGGAAAATACTAGCCTTAGGCAGCTCTCTCAGGATAGGAAGGAATTAGAGAATTAAAATTTGTAGAAAATTGGAAAGTGTTTGATATGGGCCACTCGACAAACGTGGAAAGCAAGAAAGGAAATTAAAATTGCGAGAAAAAAAGTACAGTAAAGGATATATAAAAATCATTTTTTTTAAATCAGAGAGAAAGAAAAAAGTAGAATAATACAAATGAAATAACGCATCAAAAATAAATTATATAGTAAATAAAAAATAAAACATTTAACGTATAAAGAAAATTTTGTAACCAAATAGGAAATAAGTTAAATCGATATTATAGTTTTTAATTGTATTTATTAAAAAAGAAAGAACAGAATATAAAAATTAGTTAGCGTAAAGAATCAAAAAGATTGTTAAGTTTAAAGAATAAAACGGTTGTGTAAAAATATCTGAAAAGAAAAGATAAAGATGATGAGTCTCGAATAATTTTAAGAAAACGTATGGCATGGAAGTAAGTTGATGTAAGAAGAGTTCTGGTACAGTATTGGGCCACAAATAAAAATAATTTGTCGAGGATCTAATTGTGACATGGTTGGGTGGGCATGTTCTGGGGATAACATCTGCCTCAAAAAAATATCAAAAAGGTATCATTGGTGGAGTACGTGTGTGTGCGTTAAATGTAAATATTTGTTCTAGATTATCTCTTTAGTTTTTATGAACAGCGTACCCAATGGCAGGGTTGCAACCTGCTGGGATATGTTCACCGTTTAAGAGTTAGTCGCAAAGCCCATTGGTCCCTTACTGCTGTTACACCCCCCACTCACAAGCATTAGGGGCGTTCACATACACGAGAACATTTTATACATAAATAAATTAATTAATTATTAATTTATTACCGTGAGGAAATCATACACACACACACACATTCCCACGATTCATATGAGATTCGCGTAATAGTCATCAAATCTATTTTCTGTGATGGTATTATGATAACAAATTTCCACAGTCTGGAAACACTCACAATTTTCCCTTCGGCATTAGGAAAAATCATTTTCATGATTTTCCAGTTGGTATTACAAAAAAAATATTCATGTTTTGCCGTCGGCATTTTAAAAAAAAATAATCATGTTTTGTCGTCGGCAATAGGAAAAATTAATTTTCACGTTTTCCCATCGGAATTAGGAAAAATCATTTTCATGATTTCCCCGTCGGTATATACACACATAATAAAAAAGAAAAACCTCCAACTATGAACCCACTTAATTCACCCCAACAAAAAAATCAGCCGTTATCACACAATTAATGTTAATAAAAAAATCACCCGTGCACACAAAGTTAATGTAAACAAAAATCCTAATGTAAACAAAAAACATAATTTTCTTTAATCGCTAGTACAGCTTCTTTATTACTTAGCAGAAATTGTTTAGTTTTATTATTTTTAAAAGAAAACTTCATCCAAATTCATATAAAAAATCATTTTGATATCTCAAAAATTATAGCAAGGAATAATTTTGCAATTTGGATTTTCGAAAAATATGAGAAACTTTTATATATTTTGTGAAAAAAGTATTCTTAATTTTTTTTTTACAATATTTTAAAAAGTTATTAAGTATTAAAACTTTGATTGTTTCTTAGAGAAGAGGCATTAATAAGAGCTGTGAAATACATTTTGGAGATTTTTGTTGGTACACCCTACATGCAGCATTGGTCGACAACTAGCAGTTTTTTTTTTCAAAAATCTGATTTTCGGATGTGGCAAAAAAAATCACGGTTGTTTTTGTAAAGTTTTTGGTTTTTTATTATAAATAAATTTGTTGTAAGTAACCTGTAAGAAACTCTTGACATCTTACACATAAATGTAGGCAGGAGAAGAGATTTTCTAAAAATGCTAAAAAAATTTAACACAATTTTCCCAATAAGAAAAAAGTACTATAAAATTATAAATTGGGAAACATTTTATTTTTCTTTTTCTTAAAAACATACATTTAGCTTTGTAAAACAAAAAAAATTATTCTCCTACCTTCAATACTTTTCGACATATTCAAAATCCAATTTTGATTAAAAAATTTAATTTTCTAAATTTTTTATTTTTGTCTAAAGTATTGATAGTATTTTCTTTACTGCAAATATTTCTTAATTTTTTCTATGTTATCACAATAGTAGATATAATTGTCTATTCAACGGTATATAATATGCATACCTTTGCCATTATATCAGTCTTAAAATATATACACAAATATAACACTTAAGGTAATAATTTACGTGTTTTATCCGATATTCAAGCAAACCCACATTTTTTATGACCTCTTGAAGTTGTTATTAAATACTTTCTTTACTTAAATACAATAATATATATAAGGATTTATATACACACACAGTATATTTATATACCCACAAGGACAAAGGCCCTGCGCGAGTTTCACGGAGCAGCACTCTTAAATAACGTTCTGAACAATGAGAAAGATCAAAAAGTTATCAATTCAAAAAGGGAATTATTCTCCGAAATGTGTTTCAACACATTTCTTTCTGGACTCAAAGACCCATTAGGAGCTACGATTCGTGCTATGCGTCCAGAAAGTTTACCCACAGCACTTGCTTATTGTATAAAGGAGCAAAACATTACGTCAGTAAAACAGGTCCAAAAAACACACAAACCATATCAACCAAAAACTCCACCACCATATTATAAATTCCAAGGACCATACTACGGACAATTTAATTTAGAACAAAGACAGTTTAACAGACCTCAATTTAATCATCATTTCAACAACAACAATTGGACTCACAGCAATCATAATGTTAGAAATGCTATAATGCCTGTTAAAATAGAAACTAGTGCCGGTAATACAACCCGAACAAATTTTAGACATAACACGCCCTACTCGTACAATAATACGGGCATAACAAGACAAAACTTTCAGTCACGATCAAACAAATTTCCATAACATTAACCAAACTGAAAATTATTCAAATTTCCGTAACATTAATCAAACTGGAAATTATCCAAACTTCCATAACATTAATCAGACTGATATTTACCCAAAATTTCATAGCAATAATCAAACTAGAAATTATCCAAATGTCCATAACATTAACAATCATCCAAATCACGAGTCTCCAATCATTCCTAACATTGACGACTCTCAAAATCTTCAAGCATTAGCCTCGAAAATTCCACAGGATATATAGATATAAACAAGCATGGGACAAAACTACCATTCATACTGATATCATCCCCATTTGGTCGATCCTTAAGATTCCTAATTGACTCAGGAGCCTCTTCATCCTTTATCAACCCCGAATTTGTGCCTTTAAAAGACCAAATAACTTGTCAACCCGTAACTATAACTATACATTAAATTCAAAAACTTACATACCAATATTCAGAGAATTTAATGAAAATGGTCAATTAGAATTCCTAATTTTTAAATTCCATAATTACTTCGACGGGCTTTTAGGAATCGATATGTTACAAAAACTCAAAGCTAACATTGAGTTACAAAATAATTTCTTGATAACACTATTCCTTTACAAATGACACCAAACACAATTTCACATAAATATTTAGTACCAGCTAGCTCGAAAAACATTATAAAACTTCCTGTCGATATCGAGAATGATGAAATCATTGTTAATCAAACAAAGATTTCCACAAACCATAAGATTTCCGAAGCCATTTACATTTAAGATAATTGGCATAGTAGCATGGAAGTAATAAATAAATCAAATTACGTTCAAATTTTATACCTTGAGCAACCAATAAAAGCAGACCCTTATAACTCTTCAAATTACGTAGAGCTTAATTGCATTAATCCAGAATATTTTGAAAATAATGAGGAAGAAGACATAAAATTCTCATTACGACTAGAGCATTTAAACGTGGAAGAAAGAAAACTTCTCCTTAAACTCTGTCGTCAATTCAACTCGGTGTTTTACAAATCGAATTAAACACACCATACAAACAACAGACGAAATACCAATATACACTAAATCACATCGCTACCCTTACATCCATAAAGATGAAGTAAGGAAACAAATAAGTAACATGCTAGAACAAGGCATAATTAGACCGTCTTACTCGCCCTGGAGCTCTCCCGTATGGGTAGTTCCAAAGAAAAAAGACGCCAGCGGAAAACAAAAATGGCGCCTTGTCATTGAGTACCGCAAACTGAACGAAGAAACAGTTTCGGACAGATGCCCTTTACCGCATATCACAGATATTCTGGATAAATTGGGCAAATGTATGTACTTTTCACCACTAGATCTTGCCAGCGGATTCCATCAAATCGAAATGGATCCGAAAGATGTCCAAAAGACTGCTTTCACAGTTGAAGGCGGGCATTTTGAATACATAAGGATGCCTTTTGGACTGAAAAATGCCCCTTCTACTTTTCAGAGGGTAATGGACAATGTCTTAAAAGATTTTATAGGAAAAATTTGTCTAGTTTACCTCGACGATATTATTATATTTTCTACTTCTCTGGAGGAACATATTCAAAACTTGAGACAAGTTTTTGAAAGATTAAAAACAGCAAATTTCAAAATACAACTAGACAAATCTGGTTTTTTAAGGAAAGAAATTTCATTCATACATATTGGACATATTGTTTCAACAGAGGGCATTAAACCTAACCCTGCGAAATTAGAGGCAATCAAAAATTTTCCAGTCCCTAAGACACCAAAAGAAATCAAATCCTTTTTGGGGCTAGTAGGGTATTATAAAAGATTTCGCAAAAATTGTTAAGCCTTTGACAATGTGTCTAAAGAAAAACAGCAAAATCGATTTCAACCAAAATTATAAAAATGCTTTTGAAACGTGCAAAACTATATTATCCAATGATCCTATTCTTCAGTATCCGGATTTTTCTAAACCATTCGTTCTTACAACTGATGCTAGTGGATTTGCCATAGGAGCTATTTTATCACAAGGCCCAATTGGCATGGATAGACCAATATGCTACGCTAGCCGTACACTATGCGATTCCGAAATCAACTACATACTCCACTATAGAAAAACAGTTATTAGCAATCGTATGGGCAACCAAATATTTTCGCTGGTACTTATACGGTCGAAAGTTCAAAATTGTCACTGACCATCGTCCTTTAACATGGATAATGACTCTGAAAGACCCAAATTCGAAACTAGTACGATAAAGGCTGAAACTGGAAGAATTCGACTATGAAATACATTACAAAAAAGGGACACAAAATACTAACGCCGATGCTTTAAGCAGAGTTGAAATTGATGTAAACCACATGAATGTCGATATTAACGAAAATGATTTTAATCAAGGTAGCCAAGGTACCGCAATCCATTCTTCCAATGAAAACTTCGATGACGGAATATTTACATCAGAAAGACCTCTTAAAGAACTTAACATACAATTGATTTTAGAGAAAAATGAATTGGGAAGTCCAATGACGCTAGAAACTATATTCAGGAATAGGCAAAGGCGTGTTATAAGACGACCCCATTTCAGTGAAGAAATAATGACTGATATATTAAAAAAAATTTGCCCACCTAACAGGTTAACCGTTATATATACCGATGACGACATCTTTAGGATAGTACAGGACACTTATACAAAATACTTTTCACACAGCAAGCTTTTTAAGTTACTAAGATGTAAAGAAATTTTAGAAGATATCAGACAAAATGACGATCAAGAAAAGTTGATAAAAGAGTACCATGAAAATAGTAATCACAGAGGCATAATCGAATGCTATGAACATCTTAAAAGAAAATACTACTTTCCCTATATGAAAGAATTAATAAATAAAACAATTAATAACTGTGACAAGTGTCAAACACTTATTGTGTTTTCTTTTCTAAAAGAAAAGTGTAACATATATATTACATGTGATTTGGCAACATTTTTAAATGCTCACCTGATTTTTAAGAAGTGTTGCATATTTTACGTTTACAAAAGAACAATTTTCCAACAAGTTTCGGCATAAAACAATCGCGAACTAGAAAATGCTTTATTTTTTTCACAGACAATAACAAAAACTGCTGTTAATATAATGCTGCACTCATGCCCCTTTAATGAAAATGAGTGTTGAACATGTAGCATTTTTCTTCTTTTTAAGGGTAACATCATGGGAAAAGAACGCGTTCAATTTTTAAAATAATACATACTTTTTAGAAAAGAACATAAAGAAATATAAAAGGCAACATAAATGCAGCAATTGCTCAGAAAAGAAAACGCCATTAAATATGATAGGCAACCTCCCAAAGTAAAATTTAAACTACCAGAAACACCATCTAAACCATTAGACATATTGCATATCGATATTTACACAATTAATAACCACCAAAATCTAACAATTATCGATAAATTCTCCAAGTTCGCCGCAGCCTATGCTCTTGAAAACAGAAATAGTATAACAGTATTTAAATCACTTAAAATTTTTATATGCTCATACGGTATTCCCAAGAAAATCGTTTGCGACCAGGGCTCGGAGTTTACGAGCAAGATATTTAAAGAATTTTGCAAGACAATATAATATTGAACTTCGTTATACATCTTTTCAACAAACAAGTAGCAACTCACCTGTAGAAAGACTTCACTCCACTTTCACTGACATTTACAGAATAATTTTGGAAAGCAAAAATGCTAATAGGTCAGAAATTGACCACGAAGAAACGATTACAGATGCAGTAATAACTTATAACAACTCAGTACATTCTGCCACTAAATTAACACCTTTTGAACTTTTCCATGGGCGAACGTACAAGTTCGACAAATACGTAAAATTCGACAATAAACATGATTACCTTAGGAAGCTCAATGAATTCCAAGAAACATTATTTCCAAAAATTAAAGAAAAAATAGAAACTTCCTCCTTGAAATGCATAGACAAATTGAATACTTCCAGACAAGACCCCGAAATTAGATAAATTAATTAATGACACTATATACAGAAAAAGTTGCAGAAGGAATAAAATCACCTCAAGATTTTCAAAACATAAAGTAAAAGACGATAATCTTCATACAATAACTACAACTAATAACCAAAAAATACATAAATCCCGCATTAAAAGGAAACAAAAAATTTTTCTTTTTAGGGCCAAGTTAATTACGGCACAATATATTTAGATTCGCGACTTATCTAATAATAAAGGCATTCTGCCAATAAATCTAGGACCAGCAAGGCATGTCACAAGCTATAGCAATCTTATTCATATTGTTAATCTAGAAAACTATAAGGAAAACATTGACAAAATCAACAACACAGTTAAAGCCTTCGAAAGAAATAGTGCAACAAAAATTTATACGGACACAACAAAAATAAAACTGAAAGAATTGAAACTAAAATTAAGTAGTTTGATGACTAAACGCATCAAACGCGGCCTTATTGATGGAATGGGACATGCAATAAAATTTATCACAGGAAATATGGACGCTAATGACGCCCAAGAAATAAATCGTCAAATTGGGGAACTGCAATCTAATAATAAAATAATTAAAGATACCATGGAAAAAGATAATAAATTAAATATGAATATGGTTGCTAGATTCTCTAATATAGCAAACCACATTAATGAGGTACAAGGAACCATAGAACTATTCTTAAACCGAAATACAAATCAAACTAACTACCTTGTTAAAAGCACAGAAACCACAATTAATGAAATACAATACCTCAATCAAATAAACTACAACATTGACATACTTACTAGTCACATAAACGACATTTCAGAAGCCATTATTCTAGCAAAACTTAATATAATTCCTAAGCTAATTTTACATCCAGAAGAAATCGAACATATTAGAAGACATTTAGAAAATTCAACCATTAAAACGAAATCTGTAGAAAACATATATGAATTACTCGGACTTCAAGCTTACTATAATGAATCCAATATAATTTTTAACGTTCAGATTCCCAACTTTGATCCCAATCCCTATCAATTTTATCATATTATTCTCTTAACTATTAATATAAGCAGAAATGCTTATTTTACTGTGAGTTCTGAAACTCTTAGTGAAAAAAATATAAATAATAAATCTGATGAAAATCTTGTTATAACGGCAAAGCCAATTTTTCGTCAGCGATCAACTTCGCTTTGTCCAATGCCAACTGGTGCATCGTTAACATTACCATTGCCTAGTACTTCTTCATTTAAGTCTGCGATATCATCCGCATCGGGCTCGCGTTCATCACTAAACCAAGTTATTGTTAGTAAAAATTCTACTTTGTAATAATTATTACTTTGATTTGTATTGACAACATTTGCAAAACTAAAACTTTTCTAATTATATTATCTTTGAAATAAATGTTATTCTTTTTAATAAAATTGTGCTGTGCACATGAAAAACTTAAATCTCTTTATCTTCTTACATTTTAAATCTAACAAAGGTTATGGGCCCAGGACGGTTAAATTAAAAACGAATTATTTTTTTTTTAATTAGTAAAAATAATAATAATTATGAGTTCCGGCCTATATCAAATTGAAAAACTCGATTACTGTAATTACGATGGCTGGAAAGTTTTAATGAAATCCGTGTTAGTACATTGTGATTTATGGAGCTATGTTTCTGGAGAAAAGGTTGAACCTACCGAAGCCGCTGCTCTTGCATCCTGGAAGAAGTCTGATGAGAAGGCGTTGGCTATATTGCTTTTGTGTATTAGATCAAGTCAATTGATACATGTAAAAAATGCCAGAACATCGAAATTAGCATGGGAGAGTTTGGCTGCAGTGCATTCACCAACTGGTCCAGCACGCAAAGTTACAATTTTTAAATTGTTAGTCAATTTAAAAATGAATGTCGGAGCATCTGAATAAGTTTTTTGATTTGTTCGAAAACCTAACTGCGCTGGATATAATATTGCAAGATGAGTGGCTTGCTATCATCATACTTTCCAGTTTACCTAAAAGTTATGAAAATTTCATAATAGCTATCGAATCTTGAGATAGTTTACCAAATACAACTGTCCTTAAAACAAAATTATTGGAAGAAAAAAAGAGGCGAAAAATTGAAACGGTAAAAGCAGACACGAATGAGGTTGCATTTTTTGCAAGTAAGTCATGCAATCAGAAGCAACAACAAAATCAATACTCGCAAATATTTACAAAAACAAAATCGGGCATTCAATTGTAAATGCTACAAATGCCATAAAAGAGGGCATTGTGCATCGTTTTGTAAATTAAACAATTCAAGTAAGTCGAATATTAATTGTGCTATGCTCAATGTGTACCAACAGCAACATAAGCTTGATAAATCGGTTTGGATATTAGATAGTGGATCAACGTGTCACATGAGTTGTGACAAAAAGTTATTCACACAAATTTCTGAACATCGCGAAAAAATAGAATTAGCAAGAGACAAGTTCATATATTCCGAGGGTATAGGTATTGTGCGAATAGAAACCAAGAGCAGCATAATATCATTGTATGAAGTACTTTATGTTCCAGAACTCAAATCTAATTTTATGTCAATCAGTAAATTAACAGCAAATGAATGCAAAGTTGAATTTGACAGAGAGAGTGCAAAAGTAATGACATTACAAGGTGTTGAAATATTGCAGGCGAAGAAGTTCAATGATTTGTTTACGTACGAAGTGAACCAATCTAAATTGTTCACGGCCGTAAAAATAAATAATAACGATAATGTTTTTGACTGGCATCGTAACTATGGTCATTTGAATACAAAAAGCTTAGAATATTTGTCGAAAAATAATATGGTACGCGGAATGAAAATAAAACATATTGGAAATTTTGAATGTGAAATTTGCTTAAAAAGTTAAATTAATAAATTGCCGTTTGCAAAAAATCATAATAAGTACAGCAACAATTTTTTAGAAATAATTTACAGCGACGTCTGCGGACCTATGCGTGTTCCTTCCCTCAGTGGTGCTAAGTACTTTGTATCGTTTACAGATGATTTCAGCAGAAAAATCAGTATATATTTTATGAAACAAAAAAGTGAGGTACTTGCAAAATTTCAAATATTTAAATCTGCTGTAGAGCGAAAAACCGGAAAGAAAATAAAAGCTTTTCATTTGGATAATGGCGGTGAGTACGTTAATAATGATTTTTGCAATTTCTTGAAAAGCGAGGGTATTAAAAGGCAGTTTACTGTACCATATACGCCTCAACAAAACGGTATAGCAGAACGCCTCAATCGTAAAATAGTTGAGATGAGTCGCTGTATGTTGCTTGATTCAAAATTACCAGAGTTTTTGTGTGCTGAAGCCGTCAATACAGCCGTATACGTCAGAAATCGTTCGCCAAAAAAAATTTTGCAAAATATTACACCTTATGAAGTCAGGTATGGATATAAACCAGCCGTGTCGTATTTTGAAGTTTTTGGCAGAAAAGCCATAGCGCTAAACAAGATGCCAAAAAAATATAAATTTGAAGCTAAAGGAAAAGAGTGTTTCATGGTAGGATATGCTAGTGAAGCAAAGGCTTATAGACTGTATGATCCGCATAAGAAAACAGTAGTTATTGCGCGTGATGTAAAATTTTGGAAAAATTGCAGGAATGCAATGTCGGTTACAAATGTTATGACAGATAATGGTAGTTACAATTTTGACTGTACTGCTGATGATAATAAAAAACAAATGTCTAGCATTGGTAATGAAATGTTCGGTTGTGTCAGAGATACAAATTGTGGTGATGAATTTACAGAAAATATACCTCTTAGTGAGGTAGTAAGTGGAAGTCAGAATACATCAGATGAATATGATAGTGCAGGAAGCAAGTTTGGCGATGACGACATAGAATAAGATGTATCTAAAGAGGAACAGAAATTCCAGATGGTGTTACGACCATGGAAAACGGCACACCCGCAGGTAAATTTAATGAAATCGGAAAATCCTTTAACAGTTAAAGATGCATTCGAAGTCAAGAGTCTGATAAATGGAGAGCTGCAATGCAAGCTGAGTATAAGTCACTGATGAAAAATGAAACATGGTCTCTCGTCGATTTACCTAAAGGCTGTCGCACCATAAAATCAAAATGGGTTTTTAATGTAAAACGTGATAAAAATGGCGTTACTGTAAAATATAAAGCACGTCTCGTAGCATAAGGATGCAGTCAAAGATATGGCATAGATTTCTAAGAAATATGTTCACCAGTTGTAAGGTATTCATCAATACGTTTGATTTTGGCAATATCTGCAGAATATGATTTGTTTATGCATACTATGGATGTGACAACGGCATACTTAAATGGAAAGCTAGATGAAGAAATATTTATGGTGCAACCTGAAGAATTTGTCGACAAAGAAAATACAGACAAGGTATGTAAATTGAAAAAATCAATATATGGCTTGAAACAATCAGGACGAAAGTGGAACGAGGAACTTGATTTCATACTAAGAAAACTTAATTTTATAAAGTCCAAAGGGGACGCATGTGTATACGTTCAAAAAGTTCCAGGCGAGGTTATTATACTTGCAGCATATGTTGACGACATATTAATCGCATGTTCATGTCTTGAGCGTCTTAAAAGCATAAAGAATCTATATAGTCAGCACTTCGATGCTGTAGATAAAGGTCCCATTGACTACTTTTTGAATATGGAGGTTTCCAGAAACAGAGATGGTATTCAAGTGTCACAAAGGCAAATCATCCGTGATCTACTTGATGATTTTGGTATGTCTGAATGTAGAAGTAGTAGAACCCCATTAGATCCTGGTATTAAATTCGAAAAATGTGACGATGCCTCCAATTGTGTACTAGTAGATCAAAAGAAGTATCAGTCTGTTATTGGTTCTTTGACATACTTAAGTATTTGTACACGACCAGATATTAGGCATTCAGTATGCAAACTTGCTCAATTCAATCACCATCCACATGTTGAGCACATGAATGCTGTTAAACATTTATTAAGGTATCTTAATACAACTTTAAATTTCAAACTTAACTACTTACGAAGCAACGAAAAATTGAAGGGTTATGTCGACGCCGATTGGGGCGGAAATTGTATTGACCGAAAATCCTACACCGGCTTCACATTTATGATTGCTGGAGCACCAATTTCATGGGAGAGTAAAAAACAAACTACTGTTGCACTTAGCAGTACAGAAGCGGAGTACGTCGCGCTTTCTGCTGCTTGCAAAGAACTAGTATATCTTAGAAGTTTCATTGATGAACTGGGATTTAGAGTGCTGTTCCCACAGATATATATAGTGACATCATTAGTGCACAAAAATTGGCTAAAAATCCCGTTTTCCATAATCGTACAAAGCACATGGATATTAAAGCTCACTACGTCAGAGAAGTTGTTGAGAAAGGCATTATCAATTTGAAATATATATCAACAGAAAAAATGGTTGCAGATATTTTTACCAAAAATTTAAAGAATGAATTTCATGAATTTACTTTGAAATTAGGATTGAAATGAAAAACGTCAGTTGGAAATTAAAAAAATTGTTTATTTTAAATTTAATTTTAAATTAGAAATATTTTTATATCAAAATAAAATAGAAAATGTTCACTAGGTTTGAGAGATGGATTGTTAGTAAAAATTCAACTTTGTAATAATTATTACTTTGATTTGTATTGACAATATTTGCAAAGCTAAAACATTTCCAATTATATTATCTTTGAAATAAATGTTATTCTTTTTAATAAAATTGTGCTGTGCACATGAAAAACTTAAATCTCTTTATCTTCTTACATTTTAAATCTAACTGTTATCACTACAGATAACAGTAGCTCAAAACCCAAGGTACAAGTGGGAATGGACAGATATATAACAGTGGTAGCTTGGGCGAAGCCCAAAATTCTTCAAAAATTTCATCTGTCACAAAGATGTCTAGGGATAACAGCGCATCATCTACCAATCGTCAGAATCGTTTTTCATTATTGCAAGACACCGATGACAAGCCCCCTACATCATCGCAAAAGTCTTTTAAGCCACCACCTATTTATCTCAGACAAAAAAATTCTAACGCGCTTATAAAAAAACTACTGTCGACCATTGGTGAAAATACTTTTCACATCGTTCCAATTAAACGAGGTAATATTGATGAAACTAAAATCCAAATATATAATGAAAAAGATTTCCGAAAAATTGTTACTGAATTCGAAAAAAATAAAACAAATTTTTACACATACCAACTTAAGAGTGCTAAAGGCCTACAGATAGTATTAAAGGGCTAGATTCATATGTTGAACCCGAAGAAGTAAAATGTGCACTTGTCGACCAAGGATTCAAGGTAAAAAATGTTACCAACATATTTAATAGAGAAAAGGTCCCCCAATCCCTATTTCGGGTTGAACTGGAGCCGAATGACATACAATTGAAAAAAAAATTAAACCCATCCAGTTTATAACGTAAAGTATCTCTTGCATCGAAAAATCACAGTTGAAGAGCCACGTAAGCGTTCAGGTCCCGTACAGTGCCATAATTGCTAAGAATATGGCCATACGAAAACTTACTGCAAGTTACTTACAGTGTGTGTTATCTGCGGTGAATTGCATGGTACTGCTAGCTGCACTAAGCCAAAAGATCAAGCAGAAAAAAAATGTAGTAATTGTGGAGGTAATCACACAGCTAACTATAGAGGGTGCCCTGTATATTCTTTCGTTAAACAGGCTATGGGTCAAAAACCCAAGTTAGCTCCAGCTCAACGAACTCCGACACTTTTGCTCAAATCAGCCAACCAGTTACTTCACGTGTATCGTATGCTGATGCTACTAAGACTAGTTCAATTCCCACGCAAAATGTTCCACCGCCAAATAATTCAACGAATTCAAACTCAAGCCTTAACTTTAGTCGCCTTGAAGCTACTATTGAGAATCTGGTGCTAACTATAAACAACTTTACTACAAATATGACAAGTATGATGCAAGAAATGCTGCGAATGCAGAATACACTGCTTCAAGCATTAGTTAATAAACCATGAACACGTTAAAAATATGTTTCTGGAACGCAAACGGCATTCGCCAACATAAAAATGAACTTGAACACTTCCTCATGGAAAAAAAGATTGATATAATGTTGGTTTCTGAGACTCATTTGACCTCAAGAAACTTATTTAAAACAAATGGTTACACTTTATATGATACAAAGGACCCGAGAGGGAGAGCATGTGGTGGATCAGCAATTCTAATTAAGTCAAGACTCAAGCACTATGTTCTTGACAACGTTAGTGAATAATATTTGCAAGCAACGAATATTTTCGTAGAAAATTTTTGTGCGAATTTCGTGATATCATCAATTTACTCACCTCCCAGATTTTCAGTTACCGAAGATCAGTATGAGAAGTTCTACAAATCGCGTGGATCTTGTTTCGTGGCAGCTGGTGACTACAATGCAAAACATACGTACTGGGGATCGCGTCTTGTTACACTTAGAAGTCGAGCCTTGTTCAATACAATTTCAAAAATGGGCTTAGATGTCATTCCGAGTGGGGAGCCTACTTACTGGCCTACTGACGTAAGAAAAATTCCAGATGTTATAGATTTTGCCGTCACAAAAAATATTCATAGGGACTTAATTCATGTAGAGGCCCCTCTAGATCTGTCCTCCGATCACTCTCCAACAATAGTTACAGTTTTCTACCCACTAATGAGTGATTTAACTAACTCATATGTGAAGTTGATTAATGGAATCAACTGGCTGGCATTCAAAAAATATCTTAGTATTCACTGCGTAGAAAACTTTCAGCTTAGATCATGCGATGATATTGAATTTAACATTGCCAATCTTAACGAAAATATTAAACAGGCTGCTGAACACGCCACTACCTCCTATCCGCAGACCGGCTTTAACAGAATTTATTCTACGAAAATTGAACGTCTTGTATGTGAAAAAAGGAGAGCTAGAAGAGAATGGCAGCAACACAGATCACTCCTAAATAAAACCAGACTTAAAGAATGTACTAAACGACTCAAAGAGTTGCTATCGTCGAAAAAAACTGCACTACTGGAAAATTATTTAGAAGGTCTTGATGTAACGTCCGCATCTAATTACTCTTTATGGCGCGCTACTAGAAATCTTAAACGACCCGTTGAACTTAAATCACCATTGCGTACTGCGACCGGAGGCTGGGCAAGAAGCGATAGTGAGAAAGGTAACTTATTTTCTGAGCATTTAAAATCTGTATTCACTCCCAATTCATGTACGGGTGCTGCTGATTTACCAAGTGTAGTTTCTCTACCCCCTCGTCCCTTAATGTTTAAGATGCGTGAAGTACAAAAAGTAATTGCTGAACTCAACCCGAAGAAAGCTCCACGTATTGATGGCATTAGTAACAAAATGCTCATGAACTTGCGTCATATTGCAATAAGAATCCTGCTATTTATTTTTAATGCTATTTTAAGAATGCAGTATTTTCCACATAACTGGAAACTTGCCAAGATCAAAATGATTCCCAAGGTGGGCAAAGATCTTACCAAGACTGAGTCATATAGGCCTATAAGCTTACTATCTACAATCTCAAATCTTTTCGAAAAGCTGCTCATGACTAAATTGTCCAAAATTTTAACTGATAATGGTTGCATCCCGGACCATCAATTTGGCTTTAGAAGTCAGCACAGCACGATTGAACAAACGCATAGACTGGTCCAAGTTGTAAGAAGAACATTTGAAGAAAAGAAGTATTGTTCTGCTCTCTTTATTGATGTTTCTCAGGCGTTTGATAAAGTATGGCACGAAGGCCTAGTTTTAAAATTGAAGACATATCTGCCAATAAACATTCAAAAGCTTTTGAAAAGTTATATTATTGATAGGAAGTTCACTGTTGTGGAAGGAGAGTTCACGAGTGTGCCCGAATCTATATCTTCTGGTGTGCCACAGCGTAGTATTCTGGGTCCTGTCTTGTATTTAATATATACTTGTGATATGCCTGTAAGAAATAATATCCATATTTCTACTTTTGCCGATGATACAGCCTGTATGAATGTGCACGAAAATCCTTATGAGTCATCCCGCAATCTCCAGGAACATATTACCCAGCTGGAAATATGGTTGAACTTATGGAGAATTAAAGTAAATGAACAAAAGTGTGTCCATTTAACGTTCACCCTAAGAAGAGATACTTGCTCCCCCATTTAAATCAACAATCAAAATATTCCTCAACATTCCCAAGTGAAATACATGGAAACATCATATTGACTCTATGTTAACTCAGATGAAACTTAAGTTACTTCAAATATATTGGTTGATTGGCAGAAACTCAACACTCAGCCTAGACTGCAAACTTTTATTATACAAGTCGCTTTTGAAGCCAATATGGCGCTACCGAATTCAGTTATGGGGCACGGCTTCAGCTTCCAATGTCGAGAGAATCCAACGAAGGCAAAACAAAATTTTACGGTTAATAACATCGGCTCCATGGTACATCCAAAATTCTATTATACATCGTGATTTAAATATGCCACTAGTGACTGAAGAAATTGCAAAATACGCAGGCAAATATTCAACAAAACTCGAATCACATCCTAATCCGTTTGCTCGTAATATTTTGAACTTTGCTGGACACATCCGCTTAAAAAAGAGGGACACACGGGCTCTTATACCTAACACTCCAGATGGGACTACTTGAAAATACTTCCCCCCCCCCCTACTATCACTAAGTTTATGTCCGACACTGGTCGGGCCTAATAAAATTTTTTTAGATTAAAGATTTGAATACTTATTGTTAGTTTATATATGAAGATACAATAAATAAATACATGCATTAAAAAAAAAAAAACTATTAATAAAACAAAAATTATTGTTACAAAACCTTATATAATATTAAATGAATTTAAGATTATGTATACTTCGGAAAAATGTCAAAAAATAGAAAATATTTTCTTTTGTTCAAAAATTAAAAAAGAAGAAATTGCCGTGAACTCTAGCTGTATTGGCCATATATTTTAAAACCAGGATGCACAGTGCGTTATAAATGACACCGGTGACACACAATCCATTTGGCAGCCGGAACCTAACTTAATTTTATTCCATAATATACCAAAAACACAAATAGAGACGACTTGCAATATCAATAAATATTCATTGAATGATACAGGCGTAGTACATTACAAGAACTGCGAAGTATGCGTAAATAACATTACCTATAGTGATGATACAAACACTTTTTGGGAAGACATATATATTGCTCCAGTACCCATCTCCGAAATTCACGCCTCGTCTGAGATTAAGACAGTGACATTAAAAAAGCTATCAGATTACAATTTCAACCAGCAAAATGAAATCCTTTCAATATCATCCAGACTTAACTTGCAGAACGGCATCGAATCACTTATATGGTTAATTATTATAGTAACAGTGAATTACATTTTAAAAAGGATGTATGCAACTAAAATTAAACAAGCAATCCTAGATGAAGCTACTGTCCCTTCGTCCCCTTCGCTTCAATCTGGGCAGGGAGGAGTTATATACACACCAACCGCAATCGCACCAACACCAAATCAAAGGCCAATGCACTAGACAAAACGATGCATAATTTAATTCATTGTAAAATTAATATTTTAATAAAATTATGCTTTGTGTGCAAGTTCAATAAACTGAACTTCCACACATGCCAAATAATAACATTTTTCCCAAGAATTAATCAAAATAATATTTAAGCTTAGTTAACAATTAAGTATAATAAAAATAAATTTCAATTGTTTTATGTGCACTTCTGACAATATGTCAAATGGTGGATTTTCTTTATAATAAAAATATTGTAAACAAAATTAAAAAGCTCAGAAATAAATTGGTAATCAAAAGTAAAGGTTGTTTTTTATTTTTTGATTAGAAATTAAAATATAACATATTTCGCGCACACATCCATTATGGGTATGGTTTTACCTGATATTTGTATCGCTTTTCTATTCTTGCTTGTAAAATAGCTATATGTTTAAGCTGCTGTAATTATTTCAGTTAAAGCTATCATGGAGATAAAAATTAAAAATAAATCGCTCTGCAAATTAATGTGGGAAAACCTCATTGATGAGGGTACTCGGTCGGACAAGGTAGACCAAATTATGTACATAATATCTACTACATATGGTTTATCTGTAAACACCGATTTATCAAAAAAACTTGAAATTTTTTTTAAAATATATGAAAAGAAGATACGTGAATGCAATAAATCAATTTCTTAATTTCAAAATAAAAATTAGGATTGGTTAGATATGGGACTATCTACGGAAATATACCCAAAGAAGTTTGGTCGACCAAATAAGGATAACGATAACGTTCGATGCAGAGGCAAAAGGATTAAACAAGAAGACTTGATAAATGCGTATTCGGAAAATGAAATCTAAGATTCATTCAAATTGATTTTAGCGAAGACTCAACTAAAAGAAGCAGGCAAAATCGTAGATGTGCTACCAGTTGCATATCCAAAAAGATTAAGACGGATGGTGGAAAGCATTCCAATGCCAAAATATACTAAACATTTTACGGTGGAAGATGCACTAGCACTCATTCTTAATTTGGGCCTTTCAAGAAATAAATACGATATCTTAAGGAAAGTGCTTAAAGAAAAAAGTGGGCCTTTGCCATCAAGTACATTGTTGTTAAAATGAAAACCGGAAATTTTGCCATATCCGATGACAGGGGATAACCGAAGTGCAGTCATTAGTTTGTCAGACCTTCTCTATAATACAGCATCAAGACTCACCGCTACTTTTGACGAAAGAGACTTACATACATGTAATAATTCTGAACTAATACTAATATACAAATGGGGATGTGATGGATCATCTGGATTTTCTGAATATAGACAGCCCAGTGGATACGATACTGACTTCTCCAAAGTTTTGATGGCATCGTTAGTACCATTAAGGATTCGACTACATAATGAAATACCTTCAACAAGTAAAAGTGCATTTAAAGATATGTGGGTAAATACTTCTCCAGGCGCAAAGTTTTTATGCCGACCACTAAGTTTTGAATACATCAAGGAAAACAAAGAAACAACTCAAAATCTGGTTGATGGTATAAAACATGAAATTTGTAATATGGAACCCATTGACGTTCATATATTAGGACGAGTAATAACAATATCCTTTATACCTTATTTAACAATGATAGATGGAAAAGTTGCAAATGTAATAACCGATACAAAATTTTATTTGATTTGTAATATATGCACAGAGAGAATAGATTGGTTAAAAATCTGTTGGAGCAACTAATATTTAATAACGTATTCCAATGTTTCATATTTGCTACCAATTATCAATCGAATGTACGATTTTGTCATATTTATAAACAAAAAACCATAATTACAATGCAAATAGAACTTTTACAATAGTTTTATTAGTAATAACAATTGATTCAGTTCATTTCTAATAACCATTTTAAAGTATTGGTAGACAAAACTGAATTATATATAAGTTAGAAAGTAACGTGACTGAATATTGGGTTTTGAAATTAAAAAAACTATTCTTGTAAACAATATTTAATTTGAAAAAAAATTTCGGTATTAGAACTAATTAATCATTTGACACCGTACTGAAATTCTATTATAATAAAAGAAAAGAAAATAAAATAATTTATTGATATTCCCAACCGAATAAATAATTAACTCAAACAAATTTTTATTCTGAATACAAAAGGAAAAACATATTCCTTTGCTTATTACTTATTTGTGGAACAAATTTTAATACAAGAAACAAAAAATAAAAATTTAATGCAAATGTCATATAAAGATATATTTTGCAGAATAATTACACAAAATCCTGATTTATTGGAAAAGGTAAGGACATTATTATATACATATATCGCAAAATATTCGAAGTGTTATTGTTATTGCTATTATTCTGAAGTGAAATTATCGCCCATGTTCTGAAAAACGCATATTACTTAAAATTGGCGTTTTCGATCGGAAAACGCTAAGCAGGTATTCTGAAAAACGCATATCGCTTAAAACTAATTTTTTTCGATTTCAAAACGCCAAAGAGGTGTTCTGGCAAACGAAAACGCCACAAATTTGGCGTTTTCAAACCGCTAGTGCATAATGAAGCGATCTGGCTTATTTTATTAATCCTGCACTTTCATCATTAAAGGAAATGATGCACAATTTAAATTTAATATGTTTTGTTTTTATTTCAGCTAATGATTGTAACATTTTTTTAAATTTTTTCATTAAAAATATGCAATTTAAATAGTTTCCTTGTTTTCATCAATTGCCTGGCGTTTTATGCCAACAGCTGATCTAATTAATCTTCGAAAAAAATATAATGTTAGTGGTGTTAATTTTAAAATACCTTATTTGGTTATTTCTTACTTAACTTTTGATATTAATATTTGGAATTTATTAAATGCATATGTATATTTATATTAAAATATAAAAATAAACAAATAATAAAAGTTCAAAAATAATTTAAAAATTGTACAAGTACCTTCATATATTTACGAGAGCTAAAAAATCATAAAAGAACCTAAATTAAACCGACTACTCGCAATGAAAACTGCAAATTATTCGTAAGTAGTTATATGTGACATCTCTAAATAAAAGAAGAAGCATTTGTCAGATTTTAATAAATAAAATATAAACGAAAAACAACTTGCTGATTTATGTCTGTGCCTGTTGCTGTTGTAGAATAAAATAAATAGTTTATTTTGTGTAAATAATGTAAGCACATAAATAAATATTTGTTTAGCTAAATAATAATTCCAGTTTTCATGTGCAGGGCACCGCAAAAGTCAGTGGAGCAGTGCAAAATATTTATTCAATTCATCGAACTACATCCTGACATTGCAAAAGGTCTCTACAAAGGCGACAGGGTCAAACTAGACCAACTATGGAGCGACTTAACGGATCAGCTCAATTCCAGTGGACCGCCCACTAGAAATATTGCTAACTGGAAAAAGGTATAAACTTTCAACAGCATTTATTGAAGCCATTTTAAATTGTGTGTTTTTGCTTAGATTTGGTGTGACTGGAGACGCAGCATTAAAACAAGACTTGCGGAAAACAAGATGTCATTAAAAAGACGGGGGGCGGAGACTATCAGCAGCACTTCTTGCCGCCAGTTGAAGAGCAATTGGCTGTAATATGTAATATATTACATGCAGTGGAGGGTATTCCTAAAGCAAAATCTTTTGGTGCTGAGTTGATGCAAGATGTGGAAATCGAAAAATTTATAAATTGTGAGGCCATACTTTTAGAAAGTGAAAAGCCAACATCTACAGCTTCTCCTACATTTACTCCTCAAGGAAAAAAAAGGTCGTTTAAGCGGTGACGCTAAGCACTTAATGGATGAAGAAACAAAGAATTTCAAATATCTAGCTCAAAAAATGGAGGAAATGAGCAACAATATGAAAGAAAACTCTAGGTATTTGAGAAACATTTACAAAAGTATGGAGGAAATTTGTTCTTTAAAGGAAAAAGAACTGTCTGAAATAAAAAGACATCACATTGAGTTGGAAAAAATTGCGATTAATCGCAATAAAATGAAACTCGAATTTTTGAGTTTAGAGAAAATGAAGCTGGACATGGAACAACACTAATTTTAAAATTTTTTATAATGTTTATGATCTCTTTACCCCTGTTTTCACAACTTGCCGATAGCTAAAGCTATCGGCCCTAAATGTGATAATTGAAGTATTTTATTTTTATATTTTTTAAGTAAATGAAATGTTTATTTTTATTGTTTTTAACATGAATATGTATTATGTAAATGTTACTCTGAAAATGCTACTTTGAAAATTTTGCGTTTGTGACTTCCATCACATGCCTTGATACATTTTTCATTACACCAAAAATCTTACAATATTGTCTCTGATTTCCGCTCCTACTGTGCTGTGTTGTAATTGAACCAAATCTTCCACTTCTTCATTTGATGTAGAAGCTATTAGGTGTTGGTCTTCTATAGGTACGTTGTAATGTTTGGAAATGTTTTGCAGAGCAGAACAAACATTTACAATTTTGACAACTTTCGGAGGACTATAGGGAAGACACATCTAAAGGCTTATAAAACGGCTTTTTAAGTTCCCTATAGTTCTCTCTACTATATTTCTCGCTGCTGAGTGCACTATGTTAAATTTGTGTTGCATTGTACCAAACACCGCTGACTTGTATGGCACCAAAACATAGGGTTATAGGGCATATGCAGAGTCTGCTAACAACCAAGAACTACGATTTCCTTGGTGAAACATTTCTTCATAGTAGGTGCTTGCATTGCTTAGATTCCACACAAAAGCATCGTGGCATGAGCCAGGTCTAGTTGCATCCACAGCGCGGACTTTCATTTGGTAATCACAAATCTAGATGACATTAGGAACAGTTATTTATTAAATCGTGTATGTAAATATATGATTAATGCTTACAATCAACACATTTAGGGCCATTATTACAACTTAAAGATAGTTAAAAGTAAGATTTTATCGGATGCATAAAAAGTTTATTATTTGCAAAATTTTACTTTAACCTTAAGTGAGCGATAAATTACAATCAAGTTTATCCTAGCTGGTAGGTTAAATCCAATTTGCAATAATGGAAATCTTTTTATACGTCCGATAAAATCCTAATTTTAACTATTTTTAGGTTGTAATAATGGCCCTTAAGCTGTAATATCCCTTCCTACAATAGTAAAGTTCAGAATCATGAGCAGGCCTTGTAAGCCGCACATGGGTTCCATCTACAGATCCAGTGACGCCGGGTATTTTAAATTTTTCATAAAAATGTATTTTGGACTCTCTAGTTTCTGATTCGGTCATATTCAACTGAATCCAAAGTGGAGACAGCCTCTCTTCAAGAACATTAAGTACGTCCCATAAAACTTTACAGAAAGTGCTACGGCCCATACTTATATTAATGTCATTGGCAATCATACCTTGGAAGGATCCTACTGCCAAAAATCTTAAAGTGCCAGCCAAACGTACTATTTCTGGAATTGAACTTTTGTTCATATGCCGAGAAGTTCCTTCCAAAACCAATAAAAAAGCAGCTTTGTTTAACCTGTACAGAGCTATAAAACTAAAAAAATAAAACAATGCCACTAAATCTGAACTTTTTGTCTGTATGTATATACTTACGCTTGGTCTGGAATGTCTAATGGATTGGAATAATCCCTTAGTGTTCTTTTTTTAACTAACAATTCTTTGTATTGTAATTTATTTAAACTCAATATAGTAAGCAAAAATGCTGTATGCATTTCAATTTAATATTTACTTATGAATTTTAATTTATTTAATTTACTAAAACTTTATTTTTTCATACTTTATTTGTTTGTTTGTTTTGTTATGATAAAAAACATATGTTTCGATTACTCGAACAAAACTTCGAAAAATCGTAAAACGCTAGCAAATCGCTTCATTTTTAGAACATGCTGAAAAACGTTTTGCGTTTTCACAACCCCAAGCTATTTGAGAACGCTGCGTTTTTTCAGAACATGGGCGTATGCAATAATTTGTAGTTTCTTGATAGAAAAAAAATCTGTGTATTAAAGCCGAACACCGCCAAGGGATGTTACAATGCAACGCTTAGAAAAATTTGCACATTTCACTTCAGAATATAAGCAAAAAATTGAGAATAATTTTCGACAAATATAATAATGTACTTACCTTTTTATTCTGCACAAATTGTTTTTATGTATGTAAGTATGTATGTATATGAGCTATGTCTACCAATCTTGGTCTTTAGTGATAATCAGTCCAAACACATAAATTTGGACTGACACTAAATTGTAATTAAGGTTTTGCCTTCTTCTAGCTTTTTAACCAGAAAAGGTGTTGAAATAGTTGAGTTGTGATCTGTTATGCTGTAACTGATATTCTTTATTGAAATGCTGGTCTTATATACTAAATAACATAATCATACAATAATAATAAATTATAAAAATGCATAATATGCTAAACTAAAATGTTACAATTAATTGGAACATTTAATAAATACAAGAACAAAATAGCTTGAGTTTAAAATGACATAATTAAATAAAAATGCAACGTTTTGAATTGTGCTTAACTAAATAGAGTGCAAGTGAACTAAATAATTAAAATGCAACTTGGGACTTATGAATTGACCTAAATAAATATAAATAAATGTTTTGGTGATAACCCGTTGTGGGCCGCAACATTCTCCCCGCCTTGACCACTGGTCAATTAGGTATCTATGATGTCAATCGTGACAGGCCGTGATCGAGGAACTGGCTGAGGTGTGGATTGGTCATCATGGTTGATGATGTTGGTGTGGCGATTTATTCGACACTTAACAGCAATGAGCGCTAGTAGCAGCATTGTAGACAGGGCTAATGCTGTATAACTTATTGCCTGGTGGTGTTGAATGTTGAAATCCGGGAGCGAAGCAAGACTTGACTCATTTAGTTGTTTCTGGAGTGCGTTGAGTTGATCCGAATGAGTCTCAAGTTCCTTGTCAGTGGTGTTGAACATTCTCTTTATCTCCTGAGGTGTGCTTATGGAGTCTATGTGTTTAAGTTTAGCATATTATGTGTGTATGTTGCTGGTTGTGCCGAAATGTCCTTGGATCGTAATCAGGCTGGTCTTTACTATGCAGCTGGCTTCAATTTCGAGTAGTCCACTTCCCTTCAACCAGCACTGGGTGATTTCGGTGCCGCATACTGATGATACTTCGATGTCTCCGATAGTCACGAAGATCCATTTATTTTGATATTCCAATTGCGACCATGTAGAGTTGCCTGGAATCCGGGTTAGCTTGCAATCGGTTGTATTCCTGTTGTTAAAAATGTTGATTTCACAAGAATTGTGATTCGAACCCCTTTCAAGCTTGAATTGTTTGTTGTGACATATAAATGTGTTGTCCTTGACTGTGATACATTTGGACAATTCATCATTTGTAAATGGCAGGTATTCATCCCTGTGTGGATTTACAGCTAAAAATGAACTTTCTGTGCTGATGGCGACTAAAACATCATTTCTGATGGTTGGTACTGGCACAATGTTAAATAACTCTAAAAATTGTTGATCACCTCGCGGTAGCATGACTTCGAAAATGACTTCATCCTTAGTTACAGCTCGCTTGGCACTCATTAGCTTATATAGTTGTATAAGGTTGTCATTTTCGACTGGAAGTGTACGAGATGCTGGAAGATGTGCCTTGATTGTGATAAGTTCATTCCTCAGTTGATGGGCGGATAATAAGAGTAGACTGATTCTTCCATTGTGGGCTTCGGTGAGCACATTTATGATTTCCGTTTCTCTTTTTTGGAGATTTATTGCCGTCAGCGTCATTTGATTTGTTAGTAGTCCTATTAATTGTGTTAATCTGATTTGTTCGGACTCTTTGTCTATCTCATTTGCTTCTTTATTTATTCTTTCGATGATGGCATTTAGTTGACCTTGAGCATTGAGTTCGTCCTGTTTTATAATATTGATAGTTGAGTCAATAATGGACGTCTGATTTTTTAATAAATGAAACAAGTAATGTGTCTGGCCCTTAGCTTGTTTAATTGTGTTTGACATCTCCTCTGCATAATCTGAATCGAGAACACCAAATAATGATCGTGCAATGTTTCCCACAATGTTGAATGCAGCGCTTTTTGTTCTACTGTTTGAAAATAACTCCTTCTCCTCGGTTAATTCATTCATAATTTGCTCGAAGTTATTAACCAAAATCCTACACGTTGCCTGTTGTTGAATTCCTGAACAGAGTTGTTGCAACTTGTTTAGTCCTGACTGGAAAGATCTTAGCTCAGAATAAAATGGAGCCATAAAATACCATTAATTTCTATTCAGCTGTGACCAATTTAGCTGTTCCGATCCCTTCAAAATATAATCCGAGATCTATACGAACATTTTTGATCCTAATACTGTTCCCTATGGTGACAGGGATGAGTAGAACTGTTAGTAGCATGGCGAGTAATATTGGGCTAGTGATAAGTTTAACCCTCTTTGATGGGGTACTATTTGGTTCTTCGGTAGACTTCGGGCGAAAGCGCGTATATGCCCTTTTAACATAAGTTGATGGTTCAATCTCCACTGGACCTTCGTCATGAAAGAGCGGAGCTAGCCTGTGAATAGGTCTTTTTGTTATACCAGAGGACGTTTTTATGTCTGCCACCCGAACCTTGCCATCATCTCCTTTGTAAGTTTTGAGAATTCTGCCGAGAGGCCATTTCATAACAGGTATATTGTCTTCGTTTATTATGACCATTTGACCCTCTCGCACATTTTCACATGTTGTTTTCCACTTCCGTTTCTCCTGCAAGTTGTGTAAATATTCTGTTGACCAACGCGTCCAGAACTCATGCTTCAGTTGGGAAACAAGTCTTCATCGTGTTGCAAGAGAACTGGATGAGGTTGCAGCCCTGGAGTCCACTTGAGCTGTGAGTGGTTCTCCAATTAGAAAACGTCCTGGTGTTAATGCCGTTAAAACGTTAGGGTCCGTTGATAATGGGGTCAATGGTCGCGAGTTTAAAATTGCTTCGATTTCAATTATAACTGTTTCGAATTTCTCGTGCGTGAGGGACGCTGTTGACACACTTCTTTACAAAAGATGCTTTGCAGATTTGACTGCTGCTTCCCATAGTCCGCCAAAGTGAGGTGCTCTCGGTGGTATGAATTTGAACTCAATGCCATCCTTACCACATGCTCGAACAATCACCTCTTGCGAAGTGTCAGCAAATGTGGTCATGATTAGTTCGTCTGGCTGATTTCGGGCGCCAACACAATTTGTAGCGTTATCTGAGTATATTGTTGGACAACGTCCTCGACGTGCTATAAACCTCTTGAGGGCCCCAATGAATGCTTCAGTGGTAAGGTCAGTCACTACCTCTAAGTGAACAGCCTTCGTTGCGAAACAACTGAATACCGCTACATACAGCTTGAGCGGTCTTTTACCTCTTATCTTGTAGTTGACCCAGAATGGTTTACAGTAATTCACTCCTGATTTTATGAATGGGTGAGCTGGAGTTACTCTGCTTGCCGGTAGCTCGCCCATAACTTGATTTAGTAACCTTGGCTTCGATCTTGTGCATCGCACACAGTTCTGGACGATATTTCTGGCCACTGATTTTCCCTTGACAATCCGAAACTGCTGTCTGGATATTGCCAACATTGCTTGAGGACCACAGTGATAGTTGTCAAGATGGACCATTTTCATTATTAGTTTTGTGATCGGATTGTTATGTGGAAGCAGTATTGGAAGTTTGGCGTTGTATGAAATGTTTGAGGGTTCTAGCCTTCCTCCAACTCGTAGCACGCCATGTTCATCAAAAAAAAGGGGGACAGTGTACATATAGAACTCGAATTATTTATTTCCTTGTTGTTCTGTAGTCTCATGATTTCTTGCTTGAAATCAGCTATTTGTATGGCTTTAACTATCAGATGCATTGCAGAGGTTAGCTCATGAGGGCTGAGTAGCTTAGTTGATGGCCGACTGCCATTTGATATTTTGGTATTTATAATAAAGCGCTGCATGTAAGCTACTATTCTTTCAATGCACCTGAAGGAGTCATGATGATTTATCTTGTATATTATGTCTTCCAGTCCAGTCAACATAGTAGACAGAACGGTAACAGGGTTAGATCTGAATTCTTCAGTGCTGGGTGGTTGTCGTTTTTTATTGAATTCTTTAGGCCAATTGGTTTCGTTGCCATGAAGGAAAATTGGTCCGTAGAACCATGCGGTGCATTCGCCCAACACCTGGGGGCTTAATCCTCTTGAAATGTGGTCTGCGGGATTTTGGTTTGAGCTGACGTGTCTCCAGTGGGTGCTTATAATTAATTCTTTTTTTTTTTTTTGTGGTGATGCGATTTGCTACAAACGTGTGGAGTGATGATGGTTGTGAATTGATCCAGTGAAGCACTATTTCTGAGTCAGACCAGAAATATGTTTTATGACCTTCAAGGTGGAGCTCCTTTCTTACTGTTGTGGTTAGCATTGCCCCTAGAACAGCAGCACATAGTTCTAGTCTCGGCAATGTCAACCTTTTCAATGGAGCAACTCAAGATTTTGCACACAACATTCTAACAATAATTCTTCCATCTTGTAATCTCGAACGTAGGTAGACGGCAGCTCCATACGCCCTTTCAGATGCATCAACGAATGTATGTAATTGTGTGTGAGTCGTTATCTGACCGTTAAAGATGCGTCTTCCAGTATGTACGAAGTTTAGCTCTTTCAGGTTTTTGCGGAATGTTCTCCATTCTGAAGTTAATTTTTCCGGCAGTGGATCGTCCCATGTAATTTGTAACTCCCACAGTTTCTGTATAAAGCATTTTGCAGCCACTACTACTGGCCCTGCAATGCCCAGTTGGATCGAAAAGTTTTGCCACATCGGATACAATTGAACGCTTATTTATTTTTTTGTTGTCTTGGATGTTTGTCTTCAGAAAAAATTGATCTGACTTTGGATTCCATGTAAATCCCAGCACTTTAGTTGATTGATTGTCGAAGTCTAAGTTAACCTCCATATCTTTCAGAGGAATACCCTTTAGTAGTTGAGAATGATTCGCACACCATTTTCTTGGGTTGAATCCGGCTTCGTGGAGCACTTGTGTGAGTTCCTGCTGTATCTGAATTGCTGTGCTTAGACTATCTGCTCCACTCATGCCGTCATCCACATAGAAATTATTTTTTAATGTATACGCCTCTAGCGGGTATCTTTCATTGTTTTCTTCGGACAATTGTTGTAAGCACTTTGTTGCAAGGTACGGTGCTGAAGATGTTCCAAACGTTACTGTATTCAGCATGTACGTTGAAATAGCTTCGGCTGGATTCCTTCTCCAAAGGACTAATTGCATGTTACGGTCCGCTGGATGAACTAAAACTTGACGGTACATTTTCTCAATGTCCGTGCAAAATACGAATCTTGGTATTCGAAAACGTAGTAACATGCCGAATAGGTCGCCTTGCGTAGCAGGACCAATGTGTAAAATGTCGTTTAACGATAGTCCTGAGGCGGGTTTTGCCGAGGCATCGAATACCACATGAAGCTTGGTGGTGCTACTTTCTGGTTTTAGCACACAATGATGAGGAATATAAAAGTGGGGTGATTGGACCTCGTCGTCATTGATGCGAGTCATGTGGCCCAGTGCTTCGTATTGATCCATGAACTCAATGTATTGGGATCTCAGGTCCTTATCTCTGCAGAGTCGTCGCTCTAACGCATGAAATCTTGAGATTGCTATGCTTTTTGTCTCACCTAGAGCACTTGGATTGTTTGAGAATGGTAGTCTGACAATAAAACGTCCGTCTTGATTTCTTGATGTATTTTGTGTGAAGTGTGTTTCAACAAATTGCTCCTCAATTGTAAATTCACTGCTTGATTCAAAGTTGTCTACCTTCCAAAACTGTTGTAACAATTCGCTTGTGTCACTTGTTTCATTTTCACCATACACTGCACATACTGCAGTTTCGCTGGCCTTCTTGTTTCATTTTCCACTGACAACCCAACTTATTTTGTGTTTTGTAATATTGGTATCATTATCTAAATGAATTTTGCCGGAAGTCAGCAGTTCCAAATAATATTCGGCTCCCAGAAGTACATCTATGTTACCACCCTTGCTAAACTCAGGGTCAGCGAGCTGAATGTTCTCTGGAATCGGCCATAAGGAGTGATTAAAATCCCTTTATGGCTGAACAGGGATGATACTGGGAAGGACGAAGGCTTCGAGCCGAGTTTTGTACTCACTTGTTGTTGACTGGAGACTCACATAAACACGTTGATTAGACTTCTTTGATTGACTTCCTATGCCTTCTATCCGTATGATAGCTTCTGTAGGCTTAATGTTTAAGCGTTTCACCAGTCTGGTGGTTACAATGTTGATCTGAGAACCGGAGTCCAGTAGTGCCTTAAACTCACCGATTTGTCCATTGTTACCCTGTATTCTGACTGAGCAGTTGCCAATAATACATAACCCTGTTGGGTACCATATTGCTGCAGAGATGCCACTGTTGATGGAGCGGGAGTCTCATTGACGCTCTGCTGTGCGTTGTCCGTCATGAATTGATCAATATGCACTAATGCATTGTGTTTTGGTTCGCATTTGGTGCAAGGTTGTGATGGGCACATCTTGGCAGCATGGCCTGGTTTGAGGCAATTTATACATAATTTGTTCGTTTTTATATACTGCAGTCTTTTGTCTATAGACTGACCTATAAACCTTTGACATATATGTAATGGATGCAGGTTTTTGTTGCAACAGCCGCATTTCTTGTCCCTTTTGTCACTTGTGATTGAACTTGCAGCATCGGATGAATACGTCTTTGTGGCAAGTTGTTTGTTTTTCTGCCCCATTGCTCCCAAAGACTGAAATCTGGTTTCAAGAAATTTGAGAAATTCTGTTAGTACTAGAATTTCCTTTGGGCATAACAATGATTGCTCAAACAACATGTACGTTCCTTTATCTAGCTTATTCATGACTATGTGAAGGACTATAGGGCCCCATGAGTTTCTGTCTACCCCTAAATTGTTGAGTGCTGCTAGAGTTTCTTGTATGTTATCGTGCAAGGTTTTAATTGCAGAAGCAGATGGATTTTCCGATAATTTGCTTTGCCCTGTGAGTTTATCTAGTAACGTGAATGTCAAAACACTCATGTTATTATACCTTTCTTGAAGCAAATTCCATGCTGTTGCATTATTTGCTTCAGTTAACGATAGGTGTTGAATAAGTTTCTGAGCCTCACCCTTCACATTAGTCTTCAAGAACCACATTTTCTTTATTATCGGCATCAGGTTCTTATGAATGATTTCATTGAATAGCTCATAGAATCCACGCCATTGCAAGTAGTCTCCATAAAAGTGTGGTATTGTTACGTTCGGTAGGTGGACTGAAGATTCTTGTTGAGTTGGTGATACGGTTACCTCTTGTCTTTCTTGAACCTTAATGTACTTGTCCTCAATGACGGTTTCTCCTAACATGTACTGGTTGAGGTCATGTTCTAAGTTATCGGCACAAATTTTTCCATGTAGCTGTTGCATGGTGTTGATGTGACTATCTGTATTCCTTAGTTTTGATTTTATGTATAAGTGGAAAATTCCGGAATCTTCTTCCAGCATTTCATCCAACTTATTGTTGATGATGGTAATAAGCGTTTGTAGCTTCATTACTAATCCGTGCCTTTCTGCTGGCACCCTTGGTTGTTTGTGGTCTGACGTGTTGCTTGAAGTGCCTGCTAATGACCTTAGTGTTGCCATTGGCAGCTTCAATCTTTTCTATGGCCTCGCTGTGCCTTTGGCCAATTTTTTCACATAGGCCACTTTGTGTATATGGATGCTCCTGTGTAACCGATGCTGTTCTCCGAATCGTATTGTCGTTTTTCTCAAATGTTTGTCATTAGAGTGCCAACTCCTGGGTCTTCCGTTCATAGTACTCCAGAGTTCTTCTCTCCTTGGGCGTTTTTTTTGTGTTAGCAATTAATTTATTAATTTCTACCGCCAAGTCGTCTTGCCGCTTCACTAGCTCTTCTATGGTAGCCATGATGGGTTTATGATTGATGTTAAAAACTTATGCTTGACAGGAGCACGTCTTTTTGAACTTAAGATGTCCTGAGGATTTGTATACACTGTGTTGTTTTTTTATGTTTCAGGACCCTTACCACTGGTGGGGGGATGTTTCAGGACCCTTACCACTGGTGGGGGGAATCTTGAAATCACGTCGGGGTCACCAATGTTTCTTGGTCTTTAGTGATAATCAGTCCAAACACATAAATTTGGGCTGGCACTAAATTGTAATTAAGGTTTTACCTTCTTCTAGCACTTGAACCAGAAAAAGTATTGAAATGATTGAGTTGTGATCTGTTATGCTGTAACTGAATGATTTCTTTATTGAAATGCTGGTTTTATATACTAAATAACATAATCATACAATAATAATAAGTTACAAAAAAATGCATAATATGTGGAACTAAAATGTTACAATTAATTGGAACATTTAATAAATGCAAAAACAAAAATAGCTTGAGATTAAATGACCTAATTAAATGGAAAATGCAATGTTTTGAATTGTGCTTAACTAAATAGAGTGTAAGCGAACTAAATAATTAAAAATGCAACTTGGGACTTATGAATTGACCTAAATAAATATAAATAAATGTTTTGTTGATAACCCGTTGTGGGCCGCAACAACCCCTTTACAAATACCAATTATATTGGTTGTATTAATTACTTGTTTCTATACTCACAATAAAATTTTCTGTTTGTATAAACATTTCATTCTAAACATTCACATATCGCTAATGAAAAATTGGTGCTTGCAAAAGCTATTTTCGTTCATTGCAATAGAATTGTGTTTAAGTTATTAGAACCGACAAAATTCGATTGGCTACAAATTTGGTTATCACAACAAATCTGTTTTCTCTGTATGCGGAAAGAAAAATTCTGATTTTAAGGACCTTGAGAATTATACCTCAACTAATGAGATGCCCTTAAGCTTGGAATATCACCACTTCATGCTCGGATTCGATTCATGGAGTACATTTTACATCTGTCTTATGACAATAAATATCGCAGGGTACCAGAACATCATAACGTTCCAGTTGGGAATAATTCTGTTTTCAAACAGATACGGTTGGAAGAAAAGAAAAGAATTCAAGATAAGTTTATGAAACGTGGCTTAATCATTGACAAACCTTTATATGACTATGGAAACTCCAATAATGGCAACACTGCTAGGCAATTTTTCGATGACCCTGAACCCACATCTTCTATAACTGGTATTAGCTTTATAGTATGTTTACACGATACGTGCTGCGCTCTCTATTCATGCTTCTCACCCCAATCATGACCGAATCAACTTGCTTCGCCATACAAAATTATGAGAGCGAATCAAGTAGATTCAATATGAATCCCCTTGCGAAGCACGTAAAATTGGTGTCGCAGTTTATCGCCAGTTTAGCTGAACCAGCTATCAAAACCAAATATATATATGTGTATGTGTGTGAGCTTTTGAACAAACAATAACAAAGCAAAAAAACAAAGATGTGAGTTATATAAATAAATTTAATTAAGTTATGAATAGTAAAGAAAGGAAAAATAAGAAGAAAATATAGGGATGCCTTCAAAAACAAGATTTTGAATGAGTCGAATGTATGTAAGTATGTATGCTTATGTGCATGTATGTATATACGTGCGTATGATACGTATGTTACCAGTTGGAAAAGTAGGCATTAATTACATAATGCTATGTTCAGACGGCAACATGAACCACTTGGTTTGGTATCTGAACGACGATTGCGAACCATGCCGTTCAAACGACACATTCGTGGTTCGTTTTGACAAATCTTTTTGATGCAGTGATGCCAACCTACCCATAGTTTCTAAATTAATATTTAAGTACATAATTAGATAATTTTTACTTAAAATTAAATTTTTTTAAGTGAGACATTTTTAGATTTTAATTGTACTATAGTGAATTTTTAATCAGAAATATTTTTAATCAGGCTCAAGTTCAGTAATTTCAATTCTTTTTTATTGAATTTTTATTTTTTTAAGACGTTTTTTTTATTTATTGTATCTTCAATTATGAACTAACAATAATTATTCAAATCTTAATCTAAAGTATAATTATTAAGCCCAACCAATGTCGGACATAAGTTAAGTGATAGTTATTAATAATCATAAGTAGTGATAAGCAACAAAAGGAAAAAAGTGTTTTCAAGCAGCTTCATCATCTGGAGTGTTGAATATTTAAGCGGATGTGTCCAGTAAAGTTCAAAATATTACGAGCGAGCGGATTAGGATGTGACTCGAGTTTTGTTAGATATTTGCCTGCGTATTTTGCAATTTCTTCAGTCACTAGTGGCATATTCAAATCACGATGTATGTTTGAATTTTTGATGTAGCATGGAGCCGATGTTGTCATACGTAAGATTTTGTTTTGCCTTCGTTGAATTTTCTCTACATTTGAAGCTGAAGCAGTGCCCCATAGTTGAATTCCGTAACACCATATTGGCTTTAAAAGCGACTTGTATATTAAAAGTTTGCAGTCTAGGCTAAGTGTTGAATTTCTACCAATCAGCCAACGTACCTGGGTTAATTTAAGTTTCATTTGTGATAGCTTAGAATCAATGTGGTGTTTCCATGTAAGTCGTCGATCAAGGTGTATACCAAGATATTTCACATGTGAATGTTGAGAAACAACTTGATTGTTAATCCGAATGGGGGAACAAATATCTCTTCGAAAGGTAAATATTACTTGAACACACTTTTGTTCATTTACCTTGATTCTCCATAAGTTTAACCAAAGCTCCATCTGGCTAATGTGTTCCTGGAGTTTGCGGGATGCCTCATCAGGGTTTTCGTGTATACTCAGGCAGGCTGTATCGTCGGCAAATGTGGAAGTATGGATACTACTGCTCACAGGCATATCACAAGTATAAATCATATATAAAACTGGCCCCAGTATACTCCCCTTGCAGGCCTACTCGTAAAGTCTCCTTCCACAACAGTGAACTTATGGGAAATAATGTAACTTTCTAAAAGATTTAAAATGTTTATTGGTAAGTAAGTCTTCAATTTTAAAATTAGGCCTTCATGCCACACTTTATCAAATGCCTGGGAAATGTCAATAAACAACGCAGAACAATACTTTTTTTCGTCAAAAGTTCTTCTTATAAATTGAACCAATCTGTGAGTTTGTTCAATGGTGCTATGCTGACTTCTAAAACCAAATTGATGCTCTGGTATACACCCACTACTAATTAGAATTGGGGACACTTTTGTTTTGAGCAGTTTTTCGAAAAGCTTTGACATTGTTGATAGTAGACTTATTGGCCTATATGACTCAGCCTTTGTTAGATCTTTGCCTGGCTTTGGAATCATTTTAACCTTGGCAAGCTTCCAGCTGTGTGGATAATACTCCAGTCGTAAATGGCATTAAAAATGAATAACAGGATTCTCACTGCAATACGAGGCAACTTCATCAGCATCTGGTTACTAATTCCATCAATACCCGGAGCTTTCTTCGGGTTGAGTTCAGCAATTAATTTTTGCAAATCACGCGTCTTAAACTTAATGTGTTGAGGGGGTAGAGCGACTACACTCTGCAAATCAGCAACACCAGTACAAATGTTTGGCATAAAAACGGATTTTAAGTGCTCAGCAAATATTTTACCTTTTTCAGTATGGCTTCTTGTCCAACCTCCGGTAGATGTGCGTAGAGGTGGCTTATACTCAATGGGTGTTTTAATCTTTCTAGCAGCGCGCCACAAGAAGTAATTAGATGCTGGTGTGACATCAAGACCTTCCAGATAATTTTAAAGAGATGCAGTTTTTTCAGATGCAAGCAACTCTTGGAGTCGTTTAGTGCATTCTTTAAATCTGATTTTATTTTGTGGTGATCTGTGCTGTTGCCATTCCCTTCTAGCTCTTCTTTTTTCACGTACGAGACGTTCAATGTCTGAAGAATAAATTCTATTAAAACCAGTCTGCGGATGGGAGTTAGTGGCATGTTCAGCAGCCTGTTTAATATTCTCGCTGAGATTGGCAATGTTAGATTCAATATCATCGGATGTTCTAAGCGTAATGTTTTCCGTACAATGACTACTGAGATATTTTTTGAACCCCAGCCAATTAACACGATTGATCATCTTCACATATGGGTCAGGTAAGTTACTTCTTAATGGGCTACAAATTGTAATGATCGTTGGCGAGTGATCGGACGAGAGATCAAGAGAAGCTTGAACCTGAATTAAATCCCTAGATATTTTTTATGACGCCAAAATCTATAACATCCGGAATTTGTTGTATGTCAGTAGGCCAATAAGTGGGCTCCCCACTCGAAATGACATCCAAGCCCATTTTTGAAATTGTGTTGAACAATGCTCGACCCCTGGGTGTAATAAGACGCGAACCCCAAAACGTATGTTTTGCATTGAAGTCGCCAGCTGCTACAAAACGAGGTCCAAGAGATTTGTAGAAATTTTCGTATTGATTTTCAGTAATTGAACATCTGGGAGGGGAGTTAATTGATGATATAACAAAATGTGTACAAAAACTTTCAATGCCAATATTTGTTGCTTGTAGGTGTTGTTCACAAATGTTGTCAAGAATATAGTGCTTAAGTCTTGACTTTATTAGAATCGCTGATCCACCGCATGATCTTCCTCTAGGGTCCTTTGAATCATATAAGGTGTAGCCATAAATTTTCAAAATGCTTCTCGAAATCAAATGAGTCTCAGATACTAGCATTACATCAATATTTTTCCGTGAGGAAGTGCTCAAGTTCATTTTTATGTTGGCGAATGCCGTTTGCGTTCCAGAAACATGTTTTTAACGTATTCATGGCTTGTTAATTAATGCTTGAAGCAGTGTATTCTGCATTCGAAGCATTTCCTGCATCATGCTAGTGATATTTGTTGTAAAATTGTTTATATTTTGCACCAGATTATCAATAGTAGCTTCAAGGCGATTAAAATTAAAGCTTGAATTTGTATTTGTTGAATTATTTGCCGGCGAAACATTTTGTGTGGGAATAGAACTAGCCCTAGCAGCATCTGCATACGATACACGCGAAGTAACTGGTTGGCTCATTTGCGCAGAAGTGGCGGAGGAAGCGTTTGCTCTTTGAACTGGAACTAATTTAGGTTTCTGCACCATAGCCTGCTTGACGAAAGAGTACACAGGACAACCTCTATAGTTAGCGGTGTGGTTACCTCCACAATTACTACATTTTTTTCTGCTTGACCTTTTTGCTTAGTGCAGCTAGCAGTACCATGAAATTCACCGTAGATAACACAAACTGTAGTGACGTAGTGATGAGTGCATCTTTTACTTCTTCGGGATTAACATAAGAATCAATGCCCTTCAACACGATTTGCATACCTTTAGCACTCTTAAGCTGGTACGTATAAAAATTTGTTTTATTTTTTTCGAATTCTATTACTATTTTGCGGAAATCTTTTTCTTCGCATATTTGAATTTTAGTTTCGTCAATGTTACCACGTTTTATTGGAATAACGTGAAATGCGTTCTCACCAATTGCCGATACTAATTTTTTAATAAGGGAGTTAGAATTTTTTCTCTCAAATATATTGGTGGTGGTTTGGAGGTTTTTGTCGAAGATACAGCGGGTTGGTCATTATTAGCCTGCAATACTGAAAAACGATTACTACGATTAATTGATGCAGCGTCGTTATCCTTGGATATCTTGGGAAGCGATGAGATTTTTGAAGAATTTGGGCTTCGCCCACGCTTTACAACTGTAATATATTTGTCCGTTCCGACTTGACCTTTAGATTTTTGACTATTGTTATCTAAAGTGATAACTTGATTAAGTGATGAACACGAGCCAGAAGCGGATGATATCGCTGACTTAATTGAAGAAGTACCAGGCAACTCAAATGTTAACAAATCACTAGTTGGCATTGGGCAAAGCGAAGTTGAACGCTGGCGAAAAATTGGATTTGCCGTTAGAAAAATACTATCACCAAGTAGATAGACTAGGGTGCTGATGAAGTGCGTTGCTGAACAGAAAAATATCGGTATTTCCCCAAGCTTAAAAAGTCTAATTTAATTTTTCTTCTCTTCTTTAGAAACTCACATTAATTAATAAAAATATTTCATTCAATAAAAAAGAATTGAAATTACTGAACTTAAGCCTGATAAAAATATGTTCACTTGGCAATCACTGTTCACTTGGCAATCACAAATGTTGGAAAGTCGAATAAACTGTAGAAAGCAAAAACAAAAGTAACATAATATCCACTACTAAAATACTTACATGTATGTACATATGTACTAGGGTGATCATCTCGGTTTTTCAACCGGTTTTAAACCCCGGTTTTTTCATAATTCGGTTGTCTGTTTTTTTCAAAATGTTGATTTTTCGAATGTCGAATAGTCCGGTTTTTTTACAATTTAAAAACCGGCTGAGTCGAATACATTTTGATTTGTACACTTTGCGTCTTTTGTTGATTTTCGTAAGTATTTTTTTAGTGTAAAAGCTCTAAGCTCTTTTTAAGATGGCAACATTTACTGAAACATGAAATTTAAGATAAATTATTTTATGAGGTAATAGCAGAGGCGAATTTAATTAGCCTTATGTTGTGCAATAGATGCCAAAATACAGTTGCAAAAAGTGTTTTTTAGTTTTGTTGCCATTTTGCTTCATATTTTATATAGAGGTAGATATCCACTTTGTCCATACATACATTCATATGTATATACCATTAAGGAATAAACTCTACATACACCCATTAATTTTGGGGTTTGAGGAAACTTGGGAAGAAATTCAAAAAATTAATTATGCCAATATTTAGAGTGCTAATAAATATGTTTATACAAAAAATAAAAAAATAAAAAATAATTATAATAACAACAACATAACAGACCACATTTATTGACGGCTTGGTACCAGAAATCAGAGAATTTTCAAACAATTTGACGACATCAAACATTTTGCACGTATTTATTTCATGTATTTTATGCCTGTATGTAGACTTTTTTCTTATGTATTTTGAATATTTTTGCTACTGTAGGTGTTATTATAATTATTTATTTTTTGTATATTTAATTTTTTGAATTTCTTCCCAAGTTTCCACAAACCTTAAGGGTGATGGTTGTATGTAGATTTTATTCCTCAACTGTATATTATATATAAATATTTATTTACTATACATACGTATATGAAGTTAATTTTTATGTAATACCTTTAATTTTTGTATTGTTTTATAGTATTTACATGAACTATTAACTCTTTTTTTTAATAAAACAATTTAAAATCAAAACTTTTGTATAATAATTTTCTTACTTAAAAAAACCGGTTGGCCGGTTTTTCCTAAATTGTAAAAACCGAAACCGGGGTTTTCATAATTTCAAATATTCGAACTATTCGAAACCCGGTGTCTAGAAAAAGTCGAATAATCGATCACCCTAGTATGTACGGACGACACACTCATCCGTATTATAGAATCAAAATGTAAATAATTTAAGATTCAAAGAAAATGTATCTAAACGTCATAAAAAAATTCATTAAAACACAGCCACACACAAACTTACATACATATTAAAGGGTTGCATTTGTATACTCGTTTGTACAAATATACCATGGTATGTACCATATAATTGTAGTGTGAGCGACAGAACTAGTATAAGAGTTAATGTGTGTGCGTGCTTTTCCAAATTAAAATACAATTGAAAACAAATAACAATTGCTTATTGTATTGCTGCTGAGCAACTGTTTGATCTTTTTTTGCTCAAAAAATACATATTGTAATACAAATATATGAAAAAACCACTATTGAAACAAATACATGATGTGCAGATGTATGTGCGGACGTTCGTTATGTTATTTTGTGGCGCAGCCAAAGTATAGAGAGAGAGAGAGACAATTTTGCTCTGAGAGTAATTACAAATGCATGTGTTTCATGTCCATGTATCATTTACTTACATATGTATGTGCAATTTTGCTTTCATTCATTCATTCATCAGCCAATTACATTTTTTCTCAACACATCATAAGGCACTTATGGTAAAGGCAGTTTTATGTATCTTATTTGCCTTAGAAAAACAAAAAAACAATAAATGTGTTGTTTTCATTTGCTCATTGCCCAACCATACAATAATTGCTTAAAAAATCAACATTTACAACTAGTAACAGAAAACGATAAATAACATTTGTTCATACCAGAACCAAAAAACAGGCAAAACTAGTGCAAACAGATGTATCTGTGCAATGCTATAATACATATGCAAGCATAATTAAATAATACATGAAATTAAAAAAGCATAAACAAAATCCCTTCAACCAACCTAATTCAATTTATTCAACTCTCATCCTTTAAGTCAATGCTGCCCACAGAGAGAAAACCGAGACCAATGTATTAGCGTATGTGCATTCATTTGTACAAAAAGCCGATTGATGTTCGGCACTCTGGAGCTTCTCTGGCCAGCAGTGCTTTAAGTATTATGGCTTTGATTCAACAATAAATAAGAGAAAAACAATTGTAAAGCAAGCCACAGACCTTGCGACCGTTGGTACAACATGAGCAGGTTGTGTATGAGATTGTAAAGTGTGTGAGGTCGTTGTATGAAGTTGTGTCTCGGTTGTATGAAAGATTAAAAAGATTTGATTTTTTGACAAGTTGTATAGACAGGTTGTATAATTTAGGAATATGTTGTACAACTTCATTTCATTTTGTTTTTATTTTCGTAGTGTCATTTAAAAAAACGTCACGCACGAATTCAAATGTGCGTTTAAAATGTTATGCATATGTAATTTTTGTAGTCTTTTGGTGTTTCTTTTAGTGTTTTTAAAGGTTTGTTGTTAGAATATGTTTCTTTTTTTACAAAACAAATTTTTTTTTACCAAAATTTTTTCTGCACTTTTTTACATTCTTCTTCTTCATTTTGCACGAAAAAAATCATCGACTACAATATGCGCAGTAGTACCCGATGTCATATTTACTCAAAATTTTTTTTGTTGCACACGTTGTTGTATAGTTTGTGTCCAAAACACACAACTTGATAAACCAACGTGTTGTACCAACGGTCGCAAGGTCTGTGGCTTGCATAAGGTCAAGAGAAATACTACAAACACACACACACTCATGTTTTGTTTCTTTTTTTACTTGTAAGCTAATAAATGCGTGTGTTATATGTGTGCATGTAGTAGTAGCAACTTTAAACGCTTATAGCTCCCAAAATACTAAACCGATTTCAATAAAATATAGATTCTGCACATCTGTATAAAAAATCCTTTAAAACCATATAAATCTTTTTCAAATCGGTGCGGTGGTACCAGCGTAAAAAGGATTACAAAAAACATGTTCGCCTATTAATTATATAGAAGAAGATAGATAATTAATGTGATGGTCGTAAAAGATAAGCAAGAATAGTTAAACATACGTGGGTAGAGTAATATAACTTCGTGCTAACCTAAATAGAAAAATGAAAATATGGAAAAACAGGGGACATAAATAGTGATACTTACATATGTATGTATTTATCAAAGGTAAAAAATAATTGTACACAACAATCATTTCTCACATTCCGTTTCATTAGAATTTGCGTTAAATAGCTGATGTTAATAACAATCTCTACCCAAGTAGATAGACTAGGGTGCTGATGAAGTGCGTTGCTGCACAGAAAAATATCGGTATTTCCCCCAGCTTAAAAAGTCTCTTCTTTAGAAACTCACATTAATTAATAAAAATATTTCATTCAATAAAAAAGAATTGAAATTACTGAACTTAAGCCTGACTAAAAATTATTTCTGATTAAATTTTTAGATACGATTTCATTTTTTCAATGGTTAATTAAAGTTCTTATTAAATTACGCTGAAAGTACGACAGCACTAGAAAAGTTCTAAATATTCTTGAAATCTTTGTCTCTGTCCAGACTTGCAATTTTTGTTGCAGCAATTCTTGAGTTTATTGGTGAGAGGGGTGAAAAGATTAGAGAGGGGTACACAGTTTCATGGGCTCTGCAATTCTCTTTTGATTTGAAATTCGTAATTGTTAATTTCAAGTTGCTAGTTGTATTTGACGTTTTTTATAATTTTATTTCTACAGTTGTATGAAAACCAAAAATATTAGAAAAAGTAAATATAATTGTTAATTTTTCAGGGAAATTTGTGATGTAATAGAATTTTTTTATGCATAATTGCAAGAAATTAGAATTTCATAATGTGGACACGTATGCAATTTCAAAGCAAAATTTTAAGGAATTCCATCAACAAAAATTGAAAGGCTGGACAAGGCCTTTCCAAAGAACATAAACAAAACATGTAGAAAATTATAATTGCATAAAATAAATTTTATAAAACCAAACGAACGTCATAATGCATTTTTTATTTATTTATTCCATGATATGAAACTATGTATTGTCCTATATATTTATGAAACTTGAACGAAATTCTTTTTACGAGCACATGATGTTTTCAACACGACCACATGATGTTAATGTGTATGTTTTCAATAAACACACACACGCATAAAAACAAATGGCGCGCTCATAAAACTTAAGTAGTATTATATTACACAAGGTTGGGAATTTAATTATTATTTAAATGTGCACTCAAAAACACAATTTCGTATTTATATATAACTTAAAAGTAATTACAATTTGGTTAAAAACTCAAAATATGGGCATTAGCACTTTTCGGGCTAGATTTAACTCGATTTCAGACACTCAAAACGCGAAATAAAATGTTTGGTCCCAAAAAACGCGCATATTAGCACTTTTTAATATTATCTTTCAGAACTTTTTTAATTTTTGTCCAGTATGTACATATATGTATAAGTCCTAATCTTTGTGCACTTTTTCTTCCTTTGATCGAATAATGTCGACTTTTTCTCATTTAATTTTGCTAGTTTGCTTTGTTAATTTAAAAAAGAAGAAGTCTATAGAATAATCTTTAATTTCTTCCAAATTTTTTGAGCTTTGATAAAAACAGATAAAATTCATGTTTTAGGAAGAGCGAGAAATCGAAATTTTATTTAAAAAATACCAAATGTATATGTATGTACTTTTGTAAACGTAGATACATACATATGTCTATATACATACTAGTGATGTAACGAATGTCAATTTTTGATATTCGCGAATACGAATATTTGAAACGATATTCGCGAATACGAATACGAATATTATGTGCAATATGAAATATTAAAAAATTGTTATGAAAAAGGACTTCACACTCTTGTTGGCGTACTTTAAAGTTAATAAAAAGTACCACAAATTTTAATGATCGTCATTAAACAATATTTGAAAATGATACAAAATATATAACAATTAATGTATTTATACAAAGTAAAATTTTTAGTCATTTATTTAAATTTCGTTTAGGATTTATGCATTTATTTATTTAATTTCTTTGGAAAAATATTCGTATTCGCCGGATATTCGACAATTCGAATACGAATACGAATAATCGTGCATCACTAATACATACTATATATTAGAGACCTGCGTAAAAGTTCTTTAAATGTAAATACGACATGATTTTTAAATGTATTCATGTCGCATGTATTATACTTAACCAATAATAAATGCTGTCGTACTACAAGCGAAGCACGATGGATGTATTGGTGTACGTGTATATCAGTGTTAACAAGCGATCTCGCAAGACAGCTTGTTTGTAACAAACACTCAAAAGAAGTACTGTTGATTAGTGTATGCTTGTTATTTTTCATATTGTACTTTTGAGTGTGTGTGTAATATGTAGATGGTAAGCTATTATGTGATTAACTGCATACAAATAATGTTAATGCATGTGTGTGCCTTTGAATGTGCGCAGAGAAATAAAATATCATACACACATACATGCATGACGTTTGTAAACGCACTCATGCGTAGAAAGAAGCAAGTATCACAAATTCTTCCGTCACGAAGTGTTTTCTTCTTTACTCTTCTTATACCTGCAATACGCAAACAAATTTCTTGCAAACAGTGTTGTTAACGTTTGTTTTATAAGATTTCGCTGTAGTAAAGCATTTGAAAAATCCCTCTTGTCTTGAAAGTTCTTATAAGATGTCTTATGCAGGAGACTACTATATATGTATGTACACTGTTTGTAGGTACCTTATTGAAATGTGATATGATATGTAATAAATATCTTAAGCTATGTATGTGTTGATCTCATGATTTTCTAATAAATTACTGTACAAAAATGTTTTTGATGTTTTGATTTACAACAGAAACATTTTAATACTAGCCCCTTTTCGCGATGGTTCGAAAAATGTTACTTTATTTAGCGCTAAACGTATATTTATTCAATTTAACCCTTTTTCAAATTTTTTTACGCTTTTTGAGTATCAAGAGTTGTCATCACTGTTCTCATTTATATATATATACACATACATGCACACTTACAAACATACGTGAATAGTTGGCAGAAGCTTTATTTTCTGTGTTATGTGCTTTTTTGCAGTAGATAAACAAATTAAGCAAAAAAATAATGAATAAAATGTGTTCTATTTTCTTTAATTCATACACGCATCCATTTTTTTGGATCATTTTTTGTTTACTTATGTGTACGTGTATGTGTGTACTCATTTTGTTTCGATAGCTAGTTCAGATAAATTAGCGATAATGTGTTATCAAAACTAGCGATGATAGCAAATTCTTCATGGTTCGCAACTAGGTTCAAAATGAACCAAGTTGGTTCGCTCTCAAAAATTTGTATGGCGAACCATCTTGATTCAATCAAGATTCGACCGCGAACCTCGAATGAGAGAGCAAACCTCGATAATTGCTGTTCGTGTAAACATGCTATTTTTTTAAATGCATGTATTTATTTATTGTATCTTCAAATATGAACTAACAATAAGTATTCAAATCTTAAATCTAGAATATAATTATTAGGCCCGACCACTGTCGGACATAAACTTAGTGATAGTTATAAATAATACATAAGTAGTGATAATCAAAAAGGAAAAAAAATTGCTATAAAGTACTATTTTCAAAAGCAAAACAATACATCCCTTACTATGCAGCCACACGTTCAATAAATGGCTTTCAATTTCATTACACATATTGTGTGTCAAAATTGCTTGAAATTGTTAGCTTTGACACAAATTGATAATCAATTTCATTTTTTAAATGCCACCGACGAAGAAACAACTCAAATTTGTAGCTTCAATCAATGTGTGCTATGACCAGCCGTTCAAATTGATAACTAAATTGCCATTTAAATGGATAGGTGAATTTGAAATAAATCTAGTTTTCAATTTTAAAACTTTGATTGTGTTAGTGAACAAAGTGTGAGTGTATTGCAAATTGAATGGAATTGAAAGTCAAAAATTGAACGTGTGGCTCCAAAGTTAGAAACGAGAGGGTAATTTAATCAAACACAATTAAAATAATTCATTACTTTTCTAGGAAATGTTCTGTGTTAATAATAATCAATTCAGAAATGAAAAATTATACATGATGTGCATTACCTTATAATTTACTATTCATCAACAATGATAAAATAAAGATTACGCCTTGCGCATGATTTACCGTTTGATGTATCTGTATCACATGTGAAATTTATAATTTCTTGCAAAAAATTTATGTATTTTGTTGTAGTTGGCAGCCCTGTGATTAATTTACTCAGAGAGATCTCCAAGAAAAAAATTACATGTTGTTGTTTAAGGGCTGCAAAACTAAGAAAAATAAAAAACAAAATAAAAATAAAGAGATGAGAAAAAGAGCAAATATGAAATGTGAGTTTGTGTGCGTGTAATAGTTCTTCAGTTGAATTTTACTAGCCAATGAGAACACAGGCTGATTGACGTCAGAATTCCATCATGCGCAGAAATGTTTTTGTATTTTTGCGCGCTGGCGTAATCTTTATTTTATCATTCTTGCTATTCATTACCTTTTCCCAATGGGTATGTATATGCGTGCGTATGATACGTGTGTATGTGTGAATGAATATACATAAAAAGATGTTACACGAACAGTGATGCCAACTTTTTCAGAGCAAAAAGCACTGTGCCTTCATAAAAAAGCACTAAATGCAACAAAGCCATATTTCGATTTTGCTTAGTTAGAAGTAGAATATGAGTAGGAAAATAATTTAAGTTCAAGACAACAACAAATCAAACAATTGTAATACGCTATTTGATTTAATAATTTTGGAAAAATAAAGTAGAACTCGTCAACTTTCATAATCCTTAAAACTTAATTTCAGAAACAAAGTAATTTTATTTACAGAATAAAGATTTCAATTCAAATTTTACTTGTACTTTTTTATATAACTGCCTAAATTAAATACCAAAACATTTGATTAAAATTTATGTGGAAATGTTTTAGGATTTTGGTCAATATGGAGTCCCTTAATTCGTTATTGGGGTAACATTGTAACTCGAATCGAAATAAAATGACTTATGCGTGTAATTAGCATACAAGGCGAAAGAATTTTCTTTTGTTTCAAATTGCAGAGTTCAGAGTACACTTACTGCTTGGCTCATGATATCGAACGCAAATGAACACGAAAAAACAAGTCACTCACTTTTAATCGATTTTGAGGCTTACTAATATTTTCGTTGTCGTTTGCATGGTGTTTACGTTATTGACGTAATAAATTGAGCAATTGTTAAATTTGTATATTGCGATATCCACTAAATTGAATATTAATCGCTAACTTCAAAAATAAATCGCTGTAACGCTCGAAATTGTTCATATATAATACGACCCTGTGCTTTATTTAAATAAAATGAATGACAGAAAAAATATAAACAAACAAATATTCCCTACAAGAACACTACCAGTCAATTGACTGCTCATTTGATCGGAAGTCATGCAGGATATATTCATTAATGCGTAGAACAAAGTTTCTATCACATTGTTAAAGGCAAAATGAAAAATGTGATGGAAACTTTTGTGTACGTGTGATGTTGCATCTCTCTCTAACCAATGAATGTAACATATACTTGAACTGCTCACTTAGGTGCTTTTTAGTAATAAATGATAGCATAAATATTACTCAAGTTTGACTGTTCAAAATTGAATAATATATCCCCCACAATTCAGAAATCACACTTGATTGATATACTGACAGCAAAAATAATTTTTATTTCATTTGCTTTTTTATTATAAAAAATAACTTTAAACTACACACGTAACTAACATTTTTAAAACAAAAAATACATATAAACAAAAACACCAAATAATTTCAGCAGTATCTATCCCTCTTCACTCCTTTTCATCACCAACGCACCTTGCTCTTTACAAATATCTAAAATTTTGAAAATAAATATATGTACATATTAAATTAAATATGGTGAATTTCATTTATTTACTATTTTACTTATCTTTTTTAACACTTTTGTAAACTTTTCCCAGATGATATGAATTGTATTAACGCCTTCTTCAACCCCAACGCATCTTGATCTTTCCAAATATCTAAAAACTGAAAAAGAAACGAATACATACATACATACATATACATGTATGTATGTATATTTTTAATTAAACTGAATAAAATTTCTTGTTTTCTTTATTGTTTTTATCTTACTTTTTCACAAACACCATAATTTTTTTACCACTTTTAAACATTTTAATTTTACAAACTGAACGAACTATAAATTATTTTCAGTAAAATTCAATATTTTAAAAATTCTGACATACATTGTGCATTAGACATTTCACTCTAGCATATATGTTAGAGTAGAGCAACTATAAAAACTGTTGAATTGAATGTAAAATTGTTGCAAATGTGTTAGTAAAAAAATGTTGTTTGTGTTAGTTTCAGTCATTCATTTCTTGTAGGGTTTCTGTTAAAATTAAATTCTGCGATTATTAGTAAAAATAAGGAAAGTTCGGATTAAAAGTGCAAGAGGTGTGTAAATAGAACGGTAAGTGGTTTTCAAAGTTGTTTGAAATATTCTAGCGTTTAAAAAATATACATACTACGTATGTATGTTATTTGTTACAGTTAATGAATATGCTTACAATATCTATGGCTGACCATTTTCTGGAGGAGAATGAGGAACACGTACCTCTTAGGTCACTGAGGGACAGTAGCAACGTTCTCCATATGCCAACAAATCTGTAAGTAAGATACGCAGTGAAAATACCAAATGCATACACAAATTTTTATAAAAATGCATTAATAAAAATGTTCTTTTCAGTTTTGTAACAAACTTTCGCGTCTCCAAGGATTTATTTGTAATGCTTTTGGAAGTATTGGAGCCGAAGTTGAGTCCTGGTTTCCGAAGCACAAAAATCCGTCCAGATATCAAACTGGCAACGTTTTTACAGTTTTAAGCGACTGGTAGTTACCAACGAACGTTGGGAAACGAAAACATTTCGTCAACAGCAAGAGCGTCCGTTGGCCGGATAATTGCTGAGTATTTATCATTATTTGAGGAATGGATTTGTCCCAAATGGATAGCAATGCCTACAGTAGAGGAAGAGCGCGAAATAATGGCAAGTTTTTTTTACCGAACTGGGTTTTCTGGTATAATTGGCTTTGCGGACGGGACACATATACGGATTAAGTCTTCTGGCGTCGAATTGAGTCCTCTATATTTTAACAGAAAAGGATACCACAGTTTAAACGCAATGGTGGTAAGTGAAATTGAACATTCTTATTTTCATTTGTTATAAATATTTACATACATACATATGTATGTGAATGTGTTTTGTTTGTTGTTAGATTTGCGACCATAGAATGGTTATCAGGTTTGTTGACGCACGGCATCCCGGTTCCAACCATGATGCCTTTATATTTGAATATAGTGAGGCCAATAGTAGACTACGGAACCAGTTTGAAACTGGCAAAACAAATGCATGGATTTTAGGTAACATTTAGTTTTAAGTATTAAAAAAGTACATTCTAAGTTCATATATAATATTACAGGAGATGGAGGCTATAAACTAATGCCTTATGTTATGACGCCTTTTAGAAATATGAGGGACAACCATGAAAGGCGTTATAACAAAAAACATATCAGCGCACGAAATGTAGTGGAGCGTTGCTTCGGAAGTTTGAAAAATCGATTCCGTAGCATAATTTGCTCACGCGGTTTGCACTATAGTCCCGAACAGGTAACAAAAAATATAAATGCGTGCTGCGCTTTGCACAATATGTGCATAAAATTTCAAGTTGTTGAAAATGTTGAGGATGTAACGGCCAAAAATGGCATCTATAATTCCCATATAGAAGAAGAAATGACCGAAGAAGAAGTTGTTGCATCAGCAATTCGCCGTAATATTGCAATTAATTTATAGTTTTTGTATATTCTTTAATTTTGTTGTTTATGTACATTATTATTGTTATTATTTTTGTTTTGTGAGTATGTTTTTTTTGCAGTACCCACTTGAAATTCTGTTCGAGATGCTAAGAAAAAGTACCCTGAAAGTTACAGCCCTCAATATTAATTGTATTTTGAATGGAAAATCTTTCCAAGCCTTGGGAAAGTATTTAAAATTAATATTGAGGGCTGTAACTTTCAGGGTACTTATTCTTAACATTTCCAACAGAATTTCTAGTAGGAACTGAAAAAAACTTGCAAAAAAAAGAATTACCCTAATGTATGTGTTATATGTATGTGCGCTTAATTATGAAAGTGGTCTAAGCCATATACATATATCTTTCGTCGAGATATTTAGTCGATTACAATTGAACAAATTAAAAATTATTTTTATATTATGAAACATTTTAATTAAGAGTTGTACTATTCTCGCATTATATAAATTTAATTACTGTTTATCAAATATTTATTGAAGTTTTTAAAGATTTATTATAATGCCCCTATTATGATTTACAACTAAATGGATAGTTTAGTTGTAGTTGTAAAATTTTTATTATGGATTACAACTTTTTTCACTATTAGACAACTGCTTTTTATCAGTTTTATATTGGTTTTTATTTCGAGTATTGTATTAGGTTTGCTTCATTATTCCAGACGCCAACCAATCCCATTTGTTAACCAATATGGTTGCCATATTCATAAAACATGAAATCTAAAAATTAAATACTAGGCCAAATCTTAAAATATTTAAAATGTTTTGTAACGACACGATTCCGCTGGTTGTTGGGATAGATCAGTGGAGGGCCAGGGATCGTGGTTATCCTTAGTAAAACACAGCTATTTTCTTAAAACGTTATAAATTAATGTTTATTTGTCTTCAAAGTTTTTACAGAGGATTCTAAAGTAGTAGTGGCTGGTGAGTTGAGTTACGCCAATGAACACGCAGTCTCCAGCAAAATTACAAGAATCCAGAGTGTACGTTGTCAATGGGAGAGTTTCAAACTGAGTGAAACACTGTTGGAAGTATTCAGAATACTCCCTCCAATGCTTCCACAGGAAAATATAATACCGGTAGACTTCAAAAGCCTGTGGTATTGATGTCTTCCCCCAATTGTTACCAAACCGTAAATAAGAATAATTTGAGAAATTCAAAACTTCTCAAAGAAATGTCTTACCCACAGCTTGGCTGCACAGCTACTGACCATTCATTGCCAATGCACGGCCTTTTATACCCATCGGCAGCATACACACATATACACACACGTGTACATTCATACGACCGCATATGTTGGCTGTCAACATTTAGGAAGTGTTTGTAATGTATTTATACTTCCACAGATGTTTGTCAATTTCACATTGACACATAGATGGCGTTACTCTACAACCAGCTGGTACTTTACAGAAAAAATCTAAACTAGCAAAACAAATTAAATTCCTGCAAAAACATATTTACAATTCCGTAAATAATACTAGCGTAAACTAATTCAGTATCGAGGGTAAATAGTTAACATTAGTTAATGTTAAACACTTTCTGTTACCGCACAATTATTTGTTTTAGTGAGCTAAAATCAAAGATGTTTAAGCATGAATAATTGGATTTTTGTTTTATGAAAGAGAGAAAAAAGGTAAAAAAATAAACAATTTCTTGTATCACTAATAACTTAAAATGCTGCTTCTTTTTTACGGCTTATGTTTGCCAAAAACGAAGACTCCTGACTTTTGGCATGACAGTTTTATGATGGCTACTATGCTTTCGAAAAACATATCATATATAAAAACCTATTCTTTTCGAACAATGTTTCGAATACAACTAAAATTAGTTGTAATTCAGAATGCCAAAAAACAGTTAAGTTGTTTCAAAGTTAAGTTGTTACAATTTCAACTAAACTTGGTTGAGTTGTAAACCGTAATAGGGGCATTAATAATAATGAATTTATATTACAATTATTTAGTTTTTCATGAAATGTTGAACCAATAGTTCAAAAGTTTCGGCAATCTTAGCTGACGTTTTTGCCTGATGTTCAGCGGCATCTGCCATTCACTGGGCAGCAGTAGCTAGGGTTTTTGTGGCTTCCACTAAAGTTTTCGTCACATCCACTTGGTCTTTGGCTAAAGCTGCCGACTGTTCACCTACTTTTAGTTGTCGACGGATTATACCCCCAGGGGAGTCTATTTTTGACTACGGGTGTGGCAATCCCGGGGCCCCAGCTAGGGTAATGTAGCTTTTTCCGCTGACGGACCTTTGGCTCATTACCCGTAAAACTTATGTGTTACTACCCAATCTCTGAATATAAACAGAGTAACGGATGTGCACATATTTATAAAAGGAAAACAAATATTGTACGCCCGTTGTTGTCAGCTAGGTGCAGCGTCACCTAGAACTGCCCCTGAGTTCAAAAGACGATAGAGGTGAAGCCCTTGTGGTGGAACTTCGAGGTCTAACCAGAGGCTACTTCTGGTACCATGGGTGCCAGTTGCCCGACAGCTGGGCTGCTTAGAGAGAAATGCATTGCGGTTGTCAAAAATTCTGTGCTAAAATGGCTTTTCGTCCTGGATATGACCCCAGGACACTCTCACTTTTTAGTGTCGGGTCTTAGTAGGCGCAGAAGTTTTGGCGGCGAGCTTGCGTTCTTCTCGCGTGAGTGGTCCTCGCTGCTCTGAAGTTTTGAGTGCATGTAGCGGTCGTCAGTTTCCTTTGCTAAACTGCCGAGTTCGTCCTACCCCAAAGGGGTAGACCCCTAAGGGGTTAAAGGGATGATTTTGGTAAGTGTGGAGTAGGCACTGGTTATTTGGCGACACAGGCATGCGTTCTTTATGGATGAGTGGTTAGCTGTGCCGGCAATGGTTGAGGAATTTTCTTGGGGACCTCGCTTAGGTGTATACACAACACCTAAGCGTGGAAGCCGGAGAATTATCGTGGTGGCTGTGGTTTGCTACCAAACATCGCTGGGAGAATAGTCTTGGCTTCCCAGTGTTAAATCAATGCTAGTGGTTGGTGTGACGCGGTCAGCCAGACACTGTTCTAGGTGCTGTTGCCATTCAACAGAAGCTGCTATGGGCACGGACATAGCAGCAGAGTTTAGATAGCTCAAATTACCTCAGCAAGGTAATTGAATATAATACAGGGATAACTATATTCAAAGATTGCAACCTATGTGCCTTATGGAGTGGGCCATAGGTTCATTCTAAAGGGGTGCATGGGGGCGTTGGTCTGGCGTCTAACCCACACCCGGTGCTTTGGCACACGTGAGATTGGGCCGTAATGGCAGGTACTCACGTAAAGCGGTTGCACATCTGTCGACGGATTATATTCAATTTCTCATTAACTACGGTTTTTCTTTTTTTTTTATGAAGATGAAATAGATGGCTCCTCACTCATATCGAGCTGGCTTTTTTTGCTGTTGATCTGAGTAGTTGTGTGGTAGCCACATATCTACTTGTTGCTGAGTGGGCACCTCCTGATTGCACAAAGTTTCTATCCGCCGTGTTGGAGTAACTACTCCTGTGTATCTATTGGATGCTGGGAGCTTAGTGCTGTTATGGTGTTTGAACAGTTTCACTGCATCGATTTGTTTGTGGATTTCAGTGGACGGCCCTTGATTGCTAGAAGTTTTTGTTTGCCTTGATGGTGTTACAGCTAGTGCTACTGCTTTGGAAATTCTGGGTGGCGTGACGTCTACTGCTACAAAGCAATCGTGAATTACTTCAGTAGTTTTTGCACCAAACACAGTGCCACTAATTGCTGTAGCTTTTGAGAGAAAACATGCTCGGTCTACTACTTGCTCCAATTCCGTCAACGGATTCATTCGAAAAAGGCCGCCACCTGTTTCAGTAAGGCTTCTTTTGTTTTCCGCTAGTTTTCTTTTGGTGCGCGACTCAAGATCTGCCCAAGACTGCGAATAAATAATAAACGTAGATATACATACATGTATACATATCGCTCATTTGCTTCAATAGTGGCACAACTCAAAAAAACCAGTTTTGCACAAAACGCGTTTTAAGTTTTCAATTTGCATACAACTCAATGGAGAAATGAAAAAAAATTCTTCTCTCAGGAGGAGATGGTACAAGCTATTTATATGAAATTTTTACACAAGATATAATACGAAATGCCGCATCTTTCTGCATTATTAACTCAATAAACTCATTTTTTGAGTTATGCCACTATTGAAGTAAATGAGCGATATGTATTAGATATAACCATAAAAAAACATTTTTATACCTTCTTCCATTCTGTAATGGAACGAATTGGAGGTCCAAAGGAATTTAAATCTTTCGTGAGCACATTCCACTGCTCCTCAACTGACATTTTTGAACTTCCAAAAACAACGCGCCCTCTAGCAAAGTTTGGGTTCGCTTCCATATATTCTACGAGTGCCTGTAGCTGGGATGTTGTTGACTTTTTAATGCTAATATGCAAAAAATGACTACATATTAATTCATAATTACATGAAATATTGGCAACAATTTATTAGCTTACCTTTTGGTTTCCATTTTTTTTCTTTTTTATTAAATTTTTTATTAAAGAAAACAATTTAATTTTTTAAGTTACAACTAAACGACAACCAATATATAAGTGACTGATTTTGGCAGCTCTTGACGCAGTAATGACAAGTAAAATTTTTAGTGAGCACCGAATTTGTACTGAGGTGTTTACGTCTTCGATACGTTTCGTTGTCGTTCGAGTTGGGGTTTTAGAGAGCACCCTTAGTGCTTTTTTTCGTTAAAAATGAGTGTGAGTGACTACGTTCGATATCATGAGCCAGGCAGTCAATTATATATGTACATGTATTTATGTATATGTATATACGTATAAATATGTATGTATATATCAATTAATTAACAAAAACTATTTATGTATGGATGTACATATATAAATACTCTAAAAGAAAGTTATATGTACATATTTATATTAATATATAATTATACTCCTCGCTTGAGGAAAAAGTCGTTTCATCTTTTTCTCTGGCCATGAAACTGTTTTAATAAAATAACTTGTTTTTTTAGGCGTTTCATCTGAATTAATTTTTATATGTTACATTCTGAATGACATAAGTCTTTTCTTTTTGACCGTATTTTATATGAATTAAATAATTTGATGTATTAAAAATTTATATTATATTTCCAACTTACTTTTAAAATACTTATTAGCGCTTAAAGTTCTTTCCATCTCAGCATTTGAACATGGCAATGTTAATAGTCCTAGAGCATATATTAACAATTTCAGAAATGGATTAGAATTATAAACTTCAATCCAAAATTGATCAGTTCTGAGCAAATTTTCCCTTTTGTGTAACCTTAAATTCTGATACTTCTTACAATTTCTTCAATTTCACCATCCCAGCAAAAATTATAGCCTTCCAGAATAGTGCTTGAAAGCCAGCAATTGCATTCAGCTTCCAAAAACCCATGAATTTTTTGCCTTACTACATCGCTTCACAGAAGTAATAATGTGTAGGTTTTGTTTACTCAGATGTAAAAGTTACTGGTTAACAATTTTTTATACTTTTTTAGTAAGCCCGCTTTACGTTAGTGCTTTTTAGAAGCATTTTTCGAAGCTTTCGTTATAATAAACAAATTTTTCAACAATTAATTTGGTAGCTGATTTAGAACAATGGGTACAAACACTTACAGATGATAAAGCAAAAGATGTTGTAAGATCTAGGATAACAAATAGAATTCTAACATAAAAGAGGACTTCAAAAAACAAACCAAAAGAAAAGTTTATACTGAATATATATGAAGATACAAAACGAATACTACGTAGACATAAGGAGAATATAGTTATCCTAAAATTTGATAAAGGAAACAAAACGGTGATTATGTATAGAGAAGACTATAAGAGAGGGATGAACAAACTTTTACAAAATAAAACATCATATAAAACATTACGTGCAGACCCCACAGAGAACCTCCAACGGAAAAACAACAAATTAATAATGAATTTATACAAACAGGGATATATTACTCAATTTGAGAAATCAGGATTAATTTCTGATCACGCTACAGCACCGAGACTATACGGCTTACTGAAGATCAACCAACCGGACGTGCCTTTACGACCAATAACATCATCTGTGGAAGTACCATGCTACAAATTGTCTAAATATATAGGCATAATTTTAAAGAATGTAATTTCAACAAAATTCAACATTAAAAATTCAATAGAACTAAAAACGAGATTGGAAGATATTATTTTGGATGACGACGAAATCTTTGTATCATTGGACGTGGTATCGTTATTTACTAACATACCAATACATTTAGCTATAAGAAATATTATGGAGAAATGGGAAATTTTAAAAAATTACACAAAAATACCCAAAACACAGTTTTTAAAATTATTACAATTTTGTTTAAATGAAAACAATTATTTCATATATGACGCCACAGTTTATAATCAAACATATGGAATGCCAATGGGGAACCCTCTATCCCCAACCATCGCCGTTAGACACTCTTGTAGAAAAAACAACGAAAGAACTAGGAGATAAAAACATAGAAATAAACTTATTGACAAAATATGTAGATGACCTATTTGCCATTATTAAAAAAAAGGACGAGAAAATCATAATGGAGGCCTTTAATAATTACCATAACAAACTTAAATTTACTATTGAAAAGGAAATAGACAATTCACTTCCCTATCTTGATACGAGAATAATAAGACACAATGATAGAATTATAACAGATTGGTACATGAAACAAATAGCTTCAGGCAGAATAATAAATTATAATTCAACACAGCCCTTTAAACATAAGACAAACACAATTACAAACTTTATTAATAAAGTGTTACATATAACTCATAACAAATTCAAAGATAAAAACAATGAATTAATAAGAGAAATACTTAAAAACAATAATTATCCGACATATTTGATCAATAACCTAATAGACAAAAAACAATAACACAAAAACAATATCTGGCAACACTAAATATATAAGCTTATCTTATATTCCAAGGCTGACTGAGAATAATAAAATAAAAGAGATAATTAATGAAGAAGGAATTATATTTGCACACAAACCAAACAAAACAACAAATACACTGTTCACAAATCTAAAAACAAAAATAAATAAAAAAGATCAAAGCAATGTAGTATATGAAATAAAATGTAATGGAAACGCACACGAAAGCTGTAAACAAGTTTACATCGGGACAACAAAAAGGAATCTAGGAGTAAGAGTAGCTGAAAATGAGAATGATATTAAAAAAGGACGACAATCTACTGCGCTAGCTCAACATTGTTTGGATTATTCTCACTCAGCTGATCTGAAAAATGTGAAAATACTACACAAAGAGAGAAAATACAACAAAAAATACACTTTGGAAAGCTTAAGTATTCAACAAAAAATGGACATAGCAATGAACAACAAAACTGACAAAGACAAAACTAATGCTACTTATAGCATTGTATTAATTTAAGTTTTAGTGTAACTCCAGCTGTGATATTAGAACGTTAAGAAAAGCTTTATACTATGATATTTACAATTTTGATTATTTTTGCAATTATTTTTAAAGTATGTGTTTTATGTTGTATGTTGTCATGTCGCGTAAAATAACATTATTAAAATTTAAATGCAAATTTTATTAGTAGTATATGTAAGTTAAAGCAAAACATTAATTGTTTTATTATTATTGTTGTTGTTGCATTAAAATCGTTCTTTTATTTATCAATGTTACCAGATTTCAATAAAAATAGTATCCCTGAAGATGTTGGAAAACGAAACGTCGGATATGAAAAAATGAAATAACATGCAGCATTGGTCGACAACTATCAGTTTTTTTAAAAAAATCTGATTTTCGGATGTGGCAAAAAAATGCACGGTCGTTTTTGTAAATTTTTTGGGTTTTTATTATAAATAAATTTGTTGTAAGTAACCTGTAAGAAACTCTTGACATCTTACACATAAATGTAGGCAGGAGAAGAGATTTTCTAAAAATGCTAAAATTTTTCTAACACTATTTTTTCCAATAAGAAAAAAGTATTATAAAATTATATATTGGGAAACATTTAAATTTTTTTCAATAGCATACATTTAGCTTTGCAAATTAAAAAAAAAAATATTCTCCTACCTTCAAAACTTTCCAACTTTGATTAAAAAATTTAATTTTCTACATTTTTTATTTTTGTCTAAATTATTGATCTTATTTTCTTTATTTGAAATGTTTCTTAATTTTTCTATGCTAGTAGATAGAAGGTGCGTTTGAGTACTTTTCTAGTAAAATCCAGTAACTGAGTAAATACTGAGTAATTTAAGGAAATCACAATCAATAAAAAAATTTTCATCTAAAAGTACGCGAACTGAAAAATTGTAAAATCCAGTAAAATATATACAACAGCTGATTACCAATTTTGGCGCTAAAAAATTATACATACATATGAAATACACAATAGAATATTTTGTTTAATAATAAAAGTAATAGATATGGACATATGTTTTTATTTAAACTTATTTGGCTGGTCCGTGTTGTCGACAAGAAAGTTTCTATAGCTCACTTACAGGGTCAGGCCGTTAAAGTTTCTAAGCTTTTTACCCTGAACGTGAGAAGTTATTAGGATGATATATTTAAGGCAACGAAAAACTGGGAAAGAATTTAAAAAAAGTACACAAAGTAAATTTTTTTTAAATGTTCCATAACCGATTGTTTTTCTAGCATCAAACTTAAATAAATGTTATAATTCTTATAACTTAATACATTATTTTTTGTTATTTTAAAAATTTCATCAAAAATTAAAAATTTTTGTTTCTCTTTGCTTTTGTTTGTTTATATTTAAAAACATATGGTTTCGTTTTACTGGATTTTACTGGCAAAAATTTGTCCAGTAAAAACTTGCATTTACTCAAAAATTAACTGTCATTTTTCTCTCTCAATTCGCCCTCTCATTTACTGGATTTTGTGTACTCGAAGGCAATCCAGTAAAAAATAGTAAAAATTTGTACAAATTTTTGAGTTCTCGCACGCACTTAGAATTGTCTATTCAACGGTATGTAATATGCATACATTTGCCATTATATCAGCCTTAAAATTTATACACAATTTCAATACCTCAGGTAACAATTTACGTGTTTTATCTGATATTCAAACAAACCCACATTTTTTAATGACCTCTTGAAGATGTTATTAAATACTTTCTTTACTTAAATACAATTATATATATTGTTACGTTTTTCTCTCTATAAAAACGCTTTTCTGTAGATCCGAAGATTTGCAAATGAATACAAGAGCCGAGTGTAGTAATTAGGGTTAAGAATGATACAAGTTTTATTTACAAATACACTTATACTAAATTAATCAAGAGCTTAAATGCCTAATACAATGTAGTGTACCTCACTTACTGTAATACACTGTATCATAATATAATTGCATTGCAACACAGTTCATTGTAATAATTAACAAAACGCTTACTGTATTAAATTTAAATGACACACTTTTGTTTTCATTACAAAATTATTCTATTATAGATGGTCAGCAAAAGTAAAGACATAAAGAAACACAAAAATAATAAAATGTAAAATAGTATATAAGTAGAGTAAAACATTGAATAAATCAGATTTTAATGAATGAACATAAACCGGCAATAACTTGCCTTGTTTAATTATTGAATTCTCACTTTTTCTGGCAGTTCCTTTGAACGCCTAGTTATAAGCTGGACCCCCTGTACAGCTGGATAAAAATAATAATTGGGCTATAGAACTTCTCAACACACCACATACTAGTTACATATCCATATTAACACACAACCTTTACATGGCGATCCTGCGGACAAAAACCTTGTGAAACTATGTCAGAAGAAATAGACGAAATTTTTTCACGCTGGGAAAAATACTTAGAAGAAAAATACAAATCAACAGAATACAAACCTTCACCAACAGCAATAGCAGCACCTATATACATACCAACACCTCTTAATGCTGACCCAAAACCCATCAGCATAGAAGAATACAGAAGAAGACAACAAGCCCATAAGAAATCAAAGGAAGAAAAACCAAAAATACAAAAGAAGAAGCGAGGAAAAAAAAATTTCAAAAAAGGAAAGAAATAGCAGTACTCTATAATAAGTTAAATCTAGCTATTCACCAAAAAGAAAAAATTATGATAAAAAAGCAAATTAAATTACTAAAATAAGAAAATTATATTTGTTAAATAAATTTTGAAACCTTAATTAAAATTTAAATATTATTAAGGACAAATAGAAAAATAGTAAAACCAAAAAATAAACAGAACTCTTTACTTATATTAAAAGAAAATCAGATCTTAACAGAAGAAAACACTGAGGAACAAATTAAGTATTCTATTCAATGGTTGACTCAACTGTGGAAAGATTTAGGAATTGAAGGAACTCCCGATAAAGAGGAAATATTAAACCCAACAAAAACAGAATTAGAGACAATTTTATTATTACGAAAATATAATATTTAAAAATTATTTGAAATCAATATGGGAGGCAAAACATCCAAAATATCTAACCCAAATGCCAATGTAGTAAATAATGTTGAAATTGTAGACCACACTAAACAAATAGATTCAGTATTTATACTTATGTTAATATTAGTTATATTAAGCGCATTAAATATACTAATTAAATTATATATCCTACACAAAAGATCATTGAGAAAAAAGTATGCTAGCCGTAGTGACAACTTAGATAAAATTTAATTTAAAATAAAACAAAATTAAATAAACATAAAATTTTTAAATCAATGGAATGGCAAAATATTGTTAGTAAAATTAGATTGATAAAAGAAAATTTTGATAAGTCCTATAAATGTTTAAACACTGATAGAGCAACAAAAGACGAGACAATTGAAAAACATATACAGAATTTAATAACAAAATTTGAAGAAATAAGAGTATTATTAAACGTTAACTATAATCGACTGACAACTTCACACAAAGTCGCAGCCGACGCATTTTTATTAGATATAAGAGATAAACTTTCAAAAATATCAACAAGAAAAGGATTAGAATTAGAAATACCTAGCTCCCTACATCAAGAATTAATTAGAAAAATTTCGAATAACTCAGACATGACACAACCAACTGCAACAATGACAATGAACGCTTCAGAGCTTGCATCAATTGCAAAATTAATTCCCATCTACTCTGGTAGAAAGGAAGAACTTAACTCATTCATAGCCAATTTGGAATTAATTCAAGAGACCCTAGAGGATACAAAGAAACCCAATTTCTTTCAATTTGTTTTTAAAACAAGATTAGATCAAAAGGTACAAAACAGAATAAAGCAAACTATTATACCAAACAATCTAGAAGAATTAATAAAAGAACTTAAGAAAAATTATAAGACAAAACAAACACCAAATAGCATCCTAAATGACTTAAATAAAATATCACAACAAGGTGACATACGAAAATTTGCAGACAAAATTGAAAGTTTAATTTCAGAATTAAACGAATTACAAATATCAAGCATAGGAGAAGAAAGCAGAAATGCAATAATACAATCAAATGGTATCATTGCATTTAACGCATTTAAAAATGGATTAGCCAATAGAGAAATAGTAAAAACAATAGAAGCAAGCAGAGTAAAAACATTTGCAGAAGCTTTAGAAATTGCAGAAGAATCCAACAATTCAAATGCCCAAGCACATATTATGCATCAGAGAATTAGATTTAATAATAGAAATCAGAATAGAAATAATAATAATTTTAACAATACAAATCGCAGTAATAACAATAATAATAATACAAACAATAAATTTTTTGACTCCAGAAATAACAATTTTAATAGAGGAAACAATTTTAATAACTATAGAAATTTTAATAGAAACAATAATCCAAACACTAGAAATAACACCTTCAATAATAGGAATGGAAACAGTAATAAGAGACAAAATAACACATACAGAAATAACAACAACAGACATATACACACAATACAAGATTCGGGAAACGCATTAGGCTCGGAATACAGAGATATTCCGGACAGCCAAATTTAAAAATACACAAAGTATCTAATAATAACACAAATTTCATAACCACTAAGTACAAAAATAAAACTTTCACATTTCTGATTGACACAGGAGCTGACATATCACTTTGTCGAATGCAAAATGAATTCCAATATGAAATTTTAAACGATGAGGAAAGATGCAAATTAACAGGCATTACTACAGAAGAAATCCATTCTCTAGGAACAATAGAAATAGAATTAAATTTAGCAAATGAAATATGCTTACACCCATTTCATATAGTAGATTCAGACTTTCCCATAGAAACAGACGGAATAATAGGTAGAGATTTTCTCAAGAAATACCTTTGCAAAATAGATTACGAAACATTCACAATCTCCATATTTACAAATAATACAACTATAACACTTCCAATGCATACAAAATCATTTACGTCACTACAAATAAAAGTACCACCAAGAACAGAAATAATACAAGCATTAAAATTAAACTTAACTGAAGATAGCGTAATTTTTAATAATGAATTAAAACCAGGCGTATTTTTAAGTAATTCAATAGCACCGAAAAACGGCATGACTCATTTTTTTTTTTTTTTTTTTTTTAAATGCATGTTTATTATTTATTGTATCTTCAAATATGAACTAACAATAAGTATTCAAATCTTAAATCTATAAAAAAAAATTATTAGGCCCGACCAATGTCGGACATAAGCTTAGTGATAGTTATTAATAATACATAAGTAGTGATAAGCAACGAAAAGAAAAAGGTGTTTTCAAGCAGCTTCATCATCTAGAGTGTTGAATATTAGAGCCCGTGTATCTCTCTTTTTTAAGCGGATGTGTCCAGTAAAGTTCAAAATATTACGAGCAAGCGGATTAGGATGTGACTCGAGTTTTGTTAGGTATTTGCCTGCGTATTTTGCAATTTCTTCAGTCACTAGTGGCATATTCAAATCGCGATGTATATTTGAATTTTTGATGTACCATGGAGCCGATGTTATCATGCGTAAAATTTTATTTTGCCTTCGTTGAATTTTCTCTACATTTGAAGCTGAAGCAGTGCCCCATAGTTGAATTCCGTAACACCATATTGGCTTTAAAAGCGACTTGTATATTAAAAGTTTGCAGTCTAGGCTAAGTGTTGAATTTCTACCAATCAGCCAATGTACCTGAGTTAATTTAAGTTTCATTTGAGTTAACTTAGAGTCAATGTGTTGTTTCCATGTAAGTCGTCGATCAAGGTGTATGCCAAGATATTTCACATGTGAATGTTGAGGAACAACTTGATTGTTAATCCGAATGGTGGAGCAAGTATCTCTTCTTAGGGTGAACGTTATATGGACACACTTTTGTTCATTGACTTTAATTCTCCATAAGTTTAACCAAAGCTCCATCTGGCTAATGTGTTCCTGGAGTTTGCGGGATGCCTCATCAGGGTTTTCGTGCATACTAAGGCAGGCTGTATCGTCGGCAAATGTGGAAGTATCGATACTACTGCTCACAGGCATATCACAAGTATAAATCAAATATAAAACTGGTCCCAGTATGCTCCCCTGTGGCACACCGGATGAAATAGTTTCAGGCCTACTCGTAAAGTCTCCTTCCACAACAGTGAACTTACGGGAAATAATGTAACTTTCCAAAAGATTTAAAATGTTTATTGGTAAGTAAGTCTTCAATTTTAAAATTAGGCCTTCATGCCACACTTTATCAAATGCCTGGGAAACGTCAATAAAGAGCGCAGAACAATACTTTTTTTCCTCAAAAGTTCTTCTTATAAATTGAACCAGTCTGTGAGTTTGTTCAATGGTGCTATGCTGACTTCTAAAACCAAATTGATGGTCTGGTATGCACCCACTACTAATTAGAATTTGGGACAATTTTGTTTTGAGCAGTTTTTCGAAAAGCTTTGACATAGTTGATAGTAGACTTATTGGCCTATATGACTCAGCCTTGGTTAGATCTTTGCCCGGCTTTGGAATCATTTTAACCTTGGCAAGCTTCCAGCTGTGTGGATAATACTCCAGTCGTAAAATGGCATTAAATATGAATAATAGGATTCTCATTGCAATACGAGGCAAGTTCATAAGCATCTGGTTACTAATTCCATCAATACCCGGAGCTTTCTTCGGGTTGAGTTCTGCAATTAATTTTTGTAAATCACGCGTCTTAAACTTTATGTGTTGAGGGGGTAGAGCGACTACATTCGGCAAATCAGCAACACCAGTACATATGTTTGGCGTAAAAACGGATTTTAAGTGCTCAGCAAATATTTTACCTTTTTCAGTATCGCTTCTTGCCCAACTTCCGGTAGATGTGCGTAGAGGTGGCTTATACTCAACGGGTGTTTTAAGCTTTCTAGCAGCGCGCCACAAAGAGTAATTAGACGCTGGTGTGACATCAAGACCTTCCAGATAATTTTTAAGAGATGCAGTTTTTTCAGATGCAAGCAACTCTTGGAGTCGTTTAGTGCACTCTTTAAATCTGATTTTATTTTGTGGTGATCTGTGCTGTTGCCATTCCCTTCTAGCTCTTCTTTTTTCACGTACGAGACGTTCAATGTCTGTAGAATAAATTTTATTAAACCCAGTCTGCGGATGGGAGTTAGTGGCATGTTCAGCAGCCTGTTTAATATTCTCGCTGAGATTGGCAATGTTAGATTCAATATCATCGGATGTTCTAAGCGTAATGTTTTCCGTACAATGACTACTGAGATATTTTTTGAACCCCAGCCAATTAACACGATTGATCATCTTCACATATGGGTCAGGTAAGTTACTTCTTAATGGACTACAAATTGTAATGATCGTCGGAGAGTGATCGGACGAAAGATCAATAGAAGCTTGAACTTGAATTAAATCCCTAGAGATATTTTTTATGACGCCAAAATCTATAACATCCGGAATTTTTTGTATGTCAGTAGGCCAATAAGTGGGCTCCCCACTCGAAATGACATCCAAGCCCATTTTTGAAATAGTGTTGAACAATGCTCGACCTCTGGGGGTAATAAGACGCGAACCCCAGAACGTATGCTTAGCATTGTAGTCGCCAGCTGCTACAAAACAAGGTCCAAGAGATTTGTAGAAATCCTCATATTGATTCTCAGTGATTGAAAATCTGGGAGGGGAGTAAATTGATGATATAACAAAATTTGTACAAAAACTTTCAATGCCAATATTTGTTGCTTGTAGGTGTTCTTCACAAATGTTATCAAGAACATGGTGCTTGAGTCTTGACTTTATTAGAATTGCTGATCCACCGCAAGCCCTTCCTCTAGGGTCCTTTGTATCATATATAGTGTAGCCATAAATTTTAAAAAGACTTCTCGAAGTCAAATGAGTCTCAGATACTAACATTACATCAATATTTTTTTCCATGAGGAAGTGCTCAAGTTCATATTTATGTTGGCGAATGCCGTTTGCGTTCCAGAAACATATTGTTAACGTGTTCATGGCTTATTAATTAATGTTTGAAGCAGAGTATTCTGCATTCGCAGCATTTCTTGCATCATGCTAGTCATATTTGTTGTAAAATTGTTTATAGTTTGCACCAGATTTTCAATAGTAGCTTCAAGGCGATTAAAATTAAAGCTTGCGTCAGTATTTTTTGAATTATTTGGCGAGGAAACATTTTGTGTGGGAATTGAATTTGTCTTAGCAGCATCTGCATACGATACACGGGAAGTAACTGGTTGGCTCATTTGCGCAAAAGTGGCAGAGTAAGCGTTTGCTGATTGAGCTGGAGCTAATTTAGGTTTTTGCACTATAGTCTTCTTTACGAAAGAGTACACAGGACAACCTCTGTAGTTAGCGGTGTGATTACCTCCACAATTACTGCATTTTTTATCACTTTGATCTTTTGGCTTATTGCAACTAGCAGTGCCGTGTAATTCGCCGCACACAACACAAACAGAGGGTAAATTGCAGTATGTTTTTGTATGGCCATATTCTTGGCAATTATGGCACTGTACAGGACCTGAACGCTTATGTGGCTCTTCAACTGTGATTTTTCGGTACAAGAGGTATTTCAAATTATAAATTGGATGCGTCTCGTTTTTTTTTCAATTTTATATCATTAGGCTCAAGTTCAACACGAAATAGGGGTTGAGGAATCTTCTCTCTATTTATTATATTGGACACCTTTTTTACCTTAAACCCCTGGAGGACGAGTGCATCTTTTATTTCTTCGGGAACAACATAAGAATCTATGCCCTTCAATACGATCTGCATGCCTTTAGCGCTCTTAAGCTGGTATGTGTAGAAGCTTGTTTTATTTTTTTCAAATTCAGCAACCATTTTGCGGAAATCTTTTTCGTCATAAATTTGGACTTTAGTTTCATCGATGTTGCCACGTTTTATTGGAACAACGTGAAATTTATTCTCACCAATGACCGAAATTAATTTTTTAATAAGGGCATTTGAATTTTTTTGTCTCAAATATATTGGTGGCGGCTTGGATATTTTATTCGAGGCTACCTCGGGTTTCTCGTTGTCATCTTGCAAAATTTCGAAGCGGTTTTGGCGATTAGTTGAGGCTGCGCTGTTATCCCTAGACATTTTTGGAGCAGATGAAATTTTTGAAGAATTCGGGCTTCGCCCACGCTTTACCACGGTTATATATCTGTCCATTCCGACTTGTACCTTGAGTTTCGAGCCGCTGTTATCTGTAGTGATAACTTTGTTAAGTGATGAACACGAGCCTGAAGGGGATGATATTACTGGCTTATATGAAGAAGTACTGGGCAACTGTAATGTTAATGCATCATTACTATTTGGCATTGGACAAAGCGAAGTTGATCGCTGACGAAAAATTGGCTTTGACGTTAAAAAAAGACTTTCATCAGATTTATTATTTATATTTTTTCCATTAAGAGTTTTAGAACTCACAGTAAAATAAGCATTTCTGCCGTTAGAACTCACTTCAATTTTTTTTGTATTTGAGGCACTCATACAAAGAATTCCTCAAGGGATATTCGTTTGTGTTTTTTTTTTTTTTGTTTGCGGTCTTTTTTTGTTTTTGTTATTTATGATTGTTTATTTGTTTAGAGGTACACATATATAGCATTCCTCAATATCACTTTGTTTAATTTTTTTTGTTTGCGGTTTTTTTTTTGTTTTTGTTATTTTTACTATGTAAAAATATTAGCAAAGCATAAAGCTTATTTATTAAAGACAGTATGTACCTATTACGAATAATATGTACTACGAATATTTTTTGTTTGTTTAATTTTTTGTAAGAAAAATTCCGCTAATCGACTGTTCGCTATGAAGGTACCACGAGAACTGAAATGATGAAATAATTTTAAAAGGCATTAAACTCCAAACTGACCCACTTAAAAACTATGAAATATTAAATTACAATAATGTTAATAACCCCAAACGTTTTGAACAAATACTAAATGACTTGCAATTAAATAATAATGACAATTATGCAAAAACAGAATTAATAAAAATTTTTAGGAAATATCAAAATATTTTTCACCTTGAAAACGAAAAATTAAGCGTCAACAATTTTTACACACAGAACATCATGACGTCAGACAATACACCAGTGTACATAAAAAACTACAGATTACCTCATGCACATACTGAAATAATAAAAAAAAATGAAGAATCTAGACCACTTACAGCATTTTCTACGCCTCAAGGCCACTATCAATTCAAAAGACTCCCTTTCGGACTAAAAATTTCTTCAAACAGCTTTCAACGAATGCTAACAATAGCACTTTCCGGACTAGAATCCGAAGCATTCCTTTATGTAGATGACATAATAGTATATGGATGTAGCTTAAACCATCACAACCAAAATTTAATAAAAGTACTGACTTCAAAAGTACAATCTAAAACTTAATCCAAAGAAATGTTGTTTTTTAAGACCAGAAGTGATTTACTTGGGACATTTAATAACAAAAGACGGTGTAAAGACAGACCCATCTAAATATGAAACAATAAAAAATTATCCTATACCTAAAAACACAGACGAAGTAAGACGATTCATTGCATTTTGCAATTATTACAGAAAATTCATACCTAATTTTGCTGACATCGCTAAAGATCTAAACGCACTTTTAAAGAAATCGACAGAATTCAAATGGACAGAACAATGCCAACATGCCTTCGAAACACTAAAAGAAAAACTAATCAACCCACCTGTATTACAATACCCAAATTTTGAAAAACCTTTTATACTAACAACTGACGCTTCAAACTACGCGTTAGGCGCTGTACTATCACAAGGAGAAATAGGACAAGATTTACCAATTTCATATGCAAGTAAAGCATTACAAAAACATGACATGAATAAACCAGTCATTGAAAAAGAACTATTAGCAATACACTGGGGAATAAATTATTTTAAACCTTATCTATATGGAAGAAAATTCCATATTAGTAATAGACCACAGACCTTTAATTTCACTCTTTTCACATAAGAATCCTTCATCTAAAATGACAAGAATTAGACTAGACCTAAGTGATTATGATTTTACAATTATTTATAAGAAAGGAAAAATTAACACTAATGCTGATGCACTTTCAAGAATAAAAATTGACTCTGACATATTAAAACAAATGATACCATTAGAAAATGATGAAAAAGAAAGAAAGTTATTAGTAACTACAAGGGCAATGAAAAACAAAACTAATGAGGCAAATATAAAAGATAATAATGAGGCAAATAACAATAATATAAATGAAAATAATGCGCGCGCAACACAAACAAATATGGAAAAATATGTTTCTCAGAAGTCTGATCAACTTCAAATATGGGAATGCATATCCATCAATGACGTCAAAAATATGAAGAAATTGAAATTTAACAAGCTTGAAAATATAAAAGAAAAATATATATTTATTGAAAATAATATTGTGCACATAGGACGTAATGATAATTCATCGAAACCAGATTCGAATATGAAGAAATTGCGTACCGAAAATATGAACATAGGATGTAATGATAATTCATCGAAACCAGATTCGACTATGAAGAAGTTACATACCCAAAATATGAACAATGAAATTAATAATGAAATTAATAAGCTAGCAAGATTCAGCGATAACCCAGCGAAACTAGATTCGATTCTGAGGAAACTGATATCTAAAATGAAGAAAGAAAATATAAAAGAATTAGCGCTATCAAATAATGATGAAATATTTAAAATATATACAAAAGAAGAAATAAAAGAAGCATATGCCAAAATAAAGATAAATAACAAAAGTCCTCAACTAAAAATATTAATATACAATGCTCCAACAAAAGTAACAGATGCAATATTACAATACAAACTAATTGACGAATACCACAATGCCACACACGCAGGCCACTTAGGAATTAGAAAAACTATCATCAAATTAAAACAAAAATATATTTGGAAAAACATGTCAAAAATGGTAAAGAAATTTGTGTCATATTGTGACAAATGTACGAAAAATAAACAAACCAAACACATTAAGGAACCCCTTACACTAACAGACACCCCAAACAATAATTTTGAAGTAATTTCAATTGACACCGTAGGACCTCTTCGTATTTCAAATGACTACCGATACATTTTAACCATGCAGTGCGAACTGACAAAATTTGTCATTGCTCACCCAATGCCGACAAAAGATGCACTTACAACAGCCAAAACACTTGTTGAACAATTTATTTTAAAATACGGACAATTTAAAGTACTTAAGTCAGATAGAGGAACAGAATTTAAAAATGAAATAATGAGTAACATATGTGCATTACTAGGAATAAAACAAAATTTTTCAACACCTTATCATCATGAAACACTAGGATCAATTGAAAGAAATCACAGGGTACTTAACGAATTTCTATTAACAACCGCAAATGATTATGAGTGGGATAAGTGGATTCCATTTTTTACTTTTGCCTATAACACGGCACCACACATTGACACAGGCTACTCGCCATATGAATTAGTATACGGAAAATTACCATCCCTACCATCTGACATTGTAGACAACAATACAAAATCTTATAACTATGATGACTACGCACAAGAACTACGACTCAAACTACAATTTACACTAAAAAGAGCTAGAGACTTATCAACCAAAGCAAAAGAAAATAGAGTAATAAACAATAAATATGAAAATAGACTTAATTTAAAGATAGGAGATTTAGTACTAGTTAAAGTAGAAAATAAAGAAAAATCAAAGCCCATACAAGGGACCTTATAAAATATTAAGTAGAAACGGTGTAAACACTACAATAGAATATGAAGGAAAACCAAAAGAAATACACAACAATAATTTGAAACCCTACAAAAATTTATAAATATAAATTCTAAGATAATTATATATGTAAATATATATGTAAATAAAAATAAAATTCATAAGAATACTATTAATATAAACTATAAAAAAATAATATATACTAAACAAAATTTTATCTGTAATCAAATAAAATTATAAAAAAAAAAAAAAAAAAAAAAAAAATTTATAACTTAGACTCAAAATAATCAAACATATTTTATAACATTTTTAAAATTTTATTATATACCAAAATAAATCTATTTATATTTTATATTTTTCTTATACACTAAAACATTATTATTTTAAGAAAATCATATACATTAAAAACATTTTTTAAATATTGTAACTTTACTATGAGAATGGTAAGAAAAATTACTTACATAATTTTTCTCGTAAGGGTGAGGGTGTAGTGTACCTCACTTACTGTAATACACTGTATCATAATATAATTGCATTGCAACACAGTTCATTGTAATAATTAACAAAACGCTTACTGTATTAAATTTAAATGACACACTTTTGTTTTCATTACAAAATTATTCTATTATATATGGTCAGCAAAAGTAAAGACATAAAGAAACACAAAAATAATAAAATGTAAAATAGTATATAAGTAGAGTAAAACATTGAATAAATCAGATTTTAATGAATGAAACCGGCAATAACTTGCCTTGTTTAATTATTGAATTCTCACTTTTTCTGGCAGTTCCTTTGAACGCCTAGTTATAAGCTGGACCCCCTGTACAGCTGGATAAAAATAATAATTGGGCTATAGAACTTCTCAACACACCACATACTAGTTACATATCCATATTAACACACAACCTCTACAACAACTTAAACTACTGAATTACACACAAATATTCACAACTGGTTACTACTGCGCCTTCCTCGCTGTAGTTTACGCACGTTTCTAAGCTGACTGCACAAGTAATCACGTGACACCTCTTTGTCTGCTACTCGTTACTTACGAGACTCACTCTGCCGTCACTCACAGTTGATACACCAATACTTCTTTGTCTGCTGCTTGTCACACACGGCAGTCACTCTGCCGACACTCACAGTTGATACACCAATAAAGACTCACTGGCCTTACTTACACCCTTACACACGTCTATTCGCTGCGCTGTTCCCTTTACTCCAGTCGACACGATAGACTCCACAATAATCTCAATTCCACGACAGACTATTATTAATTCACAACTTAATTATCAACTGACTAACGAGTTCTTAACTTCAATACTTTCTGATTAGCACTAACTATAACTGTTCGCGACTGACTTACAACTGCAACTAACTAACTCATTGGATGCGTCACCTCTTTTTATACTCCACACAAATACCACCAGAAGTTTCAAGCAATGTCTAGACGATCATTATCATCTTATATGCTGCCTAATTAAGTTCATGTGGTAACTATGTACATACATGTGTATATGCGTACGTGTGTACATCATTAACTAAGCAACACACGGTGGTTGTTTATCTTTTACTTTTTCATTTGAATTAGCATGTATGTATGTGTGTAAATATGTGAATCTTCTTAATAAGCAGACGCTTTTTGTTGTTGTTGCTTTTGCTTGTTTACGTGTTACGCACGCTTATTTAGTTGTTTGCTACTATTCTAGATTATTCGTTACATTGACGCTGTAGGAATATTTTCGCGTAACACTTACATTAACCCTGTTAACCCTGTATTTTTGTGTTATGCTGCCTAATCTTGTCGACGGCCATTTTCGTAACAATATGAATTTATATACACACACAGTATATTTATGTATATACCCACAAGGACAAAGGCACCTGGGCGCACACCCTATTTTTGAGTTAACATACAAATAGATTGAGTTATTTATTTATTTAAAAAAAATTAGTAGTTAATTAAATATTAGAATATTAAATTACGAAAATTTTTTATGCATCTTTTTTTTAAACGCATATAAAGCTTAAATTAGACGTACACATAGCCATAATGCCATAGCCATGCCCAAACCAAAATTCAATTGGTTTCTATGGTGAGAGTTAAGGCGTTATGACGAGTCACCTATAATCAAATACAGTGTTACCCATTAGTTTGGTTCAAACGGCTGTTTTCTATGGCTATGGTTATGTCACGTCTGATTGAGCCTTAAATTGCCTAAGTTTTGAATATAATTTCACAGAGAATTCAATAGTCTTTTTTGCCATGATATCAGATATTTTGTATGAATATAAATACTTATGTATCAAGAGACATATGTATACATGTATGTATTTAAATTTACAACTAAATTTCTCGTTTTGATTCTGGTTATTGTATTAAAAATATATTTAATAAGTTCAGTTTCATTTTCTTTATTACTCGTATCTAAGTGCATGGATACATACATATGTTGTTTTTAATTTATATATGGATTTTACTTCAAGAATTTGCTTTAAAATAATCTGAGACATCATGGCCTAGCAAGCTATTGATTTCCTCTGCTTCGGGATCGTCCTTCTCGCTTTCAATACTTATTCTCGAAAACCATTTCATTCTTATGCCTTGTAAGACTGGATCTGAAGACAATAGCAAATGATCCTTTAAATCATTATTTTGAGCAACTCTAGAGCATTTACGTGTATTGAAAAGTCGATATTGCTTAACATCTCTATTTCTAGCTTCCCGTGCTTCTTCGGTTAGTTCCCCCAGAGGAAGAATGTTGTTTTCCATTATTTCTTTTGGGTTGGAGTTATTGATTTCCATGGATATCATTCATTTAGTAGAATCAGAGTGTCTTTTGCATATTTTTCAAACTTGTCCTTATTAATTAAGTGTTTGCTATTTATGACGGTCAGTATTATTTCGAAATGCCTTATGATATTAATACTATGTTTAGACGACGAGTTGAATCACATGTTTCGCTCTCTGAATCATGTTTATGAATCTTGTTGTTTACACGACGCAATTACTACATTTTTTCTGCTTGATCTTTTGGTTTAATACAACTAGCAGTACCATGCAGTTCACCGTAGATAACACAAACTGTAGATAAATTGCAGTAAGTTTTTGTGTGGATATATTTTTGACAATTATGGCACTGAACGGGTCCAGAACGCTTGCATGGTTATTCACCTGGCAGTTTTCGGTATAAGAGATATTTTAAATTATAGCTTCGATGGGTCTCATTTTTTTTATCAATTTTATATAGTTTGGCTCAAGTTCAACGTGAAATAGATGTTGGGGGATCTTCTCCCTATTTATTATGTTAGATACATTTTTACCTTAAATCCCTGGAGGACGAGTGAAACTTTTACTTCTTCGGGAACAACATATGAATATATACCCTTCAATATGATCTGAAGGCCTTTAAGAGCTTCAGAACTCACAGAAGAATATGCATTTCTGTCGTTGGAACTCACTTCACAATTATTTGTTTTTGAGGTGCTCATATAGAGTATTCCTCAATGTCACTTTGTTCGCGTTTTTGTTTTTTTGTTCTTGCTATTTTTGCTATATAAAAAATACTACTGAAACAAATGAAGCTTATATATCGAAGTTAATATGTACATATGTAGGGTGGGTGCAAAGAGACCATGTGGGGACACGGGGGTTAATCCAAGCGTATACATGGCCATAGGGAGAGAGAGCGTAGGTAGAATGAAAACGAACAATTAAATCCCAAATCAGTCAGTGGTTGATTATTAGAGCGAATAGTTCTGTGCGCTGGTGTTTAACTTTTAAATACAAATAACTAGATGCTTGAGTACAAATAAATTGATGCTTGAATATAAATAAACAGATATATAGTTGTTAATCTTAAACAACGGGATGTTTCTTATGCAATGTGGAAGTGGACGGTATTGAAGTAGAGCTTACTTTTCACGCAGTTAGAGAAAAAGACATATTGTACTCTGTTGTGTTGGGCAACGATATATTTGAACAACTAGACTTAGTGATATACAAAAATGGGGCGACTTTCAAATGAAAAAAAGTTACTGAAGAAGATAGGAAAATTAGGGCCACTGACGATAAAGCTAACCAGATAGTGGGCCTGCAAGCTGAACTAGGGGTCATTATTCAGTCTATGGTTTCGGAGAAATTACCTAATGATTATTTGGAGCTCGAACACTTGGGACAAGAGACAAAGACATAATTAATAGAATCTTACAAACCTATCAAGCCTAAATCGTATTCCGTAAAAATGAAAGTTATCCTAACTGATGAAATTTCTGTTAGCCAACCCCCTAGAAAGATGTCTCATAAAGACCAACGTTTCGTAAGCAAACAAATCGGCGAGTGGCTTAAAGACGGCACATTAAGACCGAGTTGTTCAAATTATTGCGCACCTGTCGTATTAGTGACAAAAAAGGATAACACGAAAACGTTTGTCCCATTTGGCATATCCAACTCCCCTGCAGTGTTTTGTTTGTCGTTTTTAGAGACCTGATTAGTGACGGTACGTTAGTAACATATATGGACGATGTGGAAATTCCTTCGAATAATGCGGACGAGGGTATGGAACAATTTAGAAGAGTATTGAAAGTTGCGGAATCAAACGGACTGGATATAAAGTGGAGGAAATGTCATTTTTTAAAGGAAGTGTTAATTCCTAACTGGCTATAGTAGACTTCAATCCAAACACATAAATCTGGATTGTTACTATTTTTCTTTGACACTGTTCTTCAAGCACTCTGACCAGAAGAACGCTAAGTTCAATAAAAACACAATGAAGGTGATTTACTACTGAACCAATAATTTGGTTTTATTCACACCTTATATACTAAATTAAAATTAATGATAATAATCAATTAATCATAAGTAATACACTAAATACAAGCTATTAGCACAAAACTGTAACACTTACATCTTAAGTATGTCAACAAATAGCTGAGTAAAGAATAGTGATAGCTTCAATTTAATGTCCCAATTACCTCTTTATATTTAAGTAAATAATAGTTAAATGCATTTGTTAACAAATCAAAGAAAAAGAACAAAAACATAATTAACATTAAAACTGTAGTATTTTCAATTCAATGCATATTTAGTTACATGAATAATTAAATGCAAATTAAAACAAAAGTTTTATTGTTTTGATAAGTTAATAAATAAAAAAAAATATTCAAATAAATTCAATAATTAACCCTTTCTCCCAGTCAAATGACCGGTCATTTGACTGGGAGTCGTGATGGCTTTATCTATCTAATTTTCTATCAGTTTGTTAAGGCCAATGTGGAAAAAGTGATGCAAACTTTTGTGTACGTGTGATTTTGCATCTTTGTCTAACTAATTAAAAATGTCTACTATGGAACACATATCTGACCTGCTTACTCTGCCGTATTTTTACTTGTCATTGATGATGCATGATCACACTTGATGTATAAAACCGTCATAGCAAACTAGCCAAACCTACATAATTACATCAATAAACATGATTTTCTTATTGTTTTATTTGTTTTTTATTATAGAAAAATAAAGATATGTATAATTAAAATATTTAAAAACAAATAAAAGTACAAAATAATGTAGGTGGTCTAGCCTCTTCACGCTTCCTTCAATCTGCAACGCACTTTGATTTTTATAAATACGTATCTAAAATTTGAAAAAGAAATACATGTGTACATATATTTAATTAAACTTTTGAAATTTCTTTTATACACTGTTGATATTTACTTAACTTTTTTAATTCTTATATATATTAATGTTAGTTTCACAGACCGACTTGTATATTTTACAATAAAATGCTATTTTTTAATTTTTGGCATGTGTACATTAGATGTTCCACTCTTACATACATGTTAGAGTAGAGCAACTAGAGCAATTGGCTGTCACTGTCAATATAAAATTGTTGTAATTATGTTAGTGAAAAAATTACTATTGTGTTAGTTTCGGTCATTCATTTCTTGCAGGGATTATTCCCGACGTTGAACAGCGTTCAAAATATTTTGTCTATGTAGTGCTGGGTTGTAGTCTGAACAACTCGAAAAGTCTAATGTTGATTGATTTGGCTTGTGGTCTGAACAACACTGAATGTCAAATGTTGATTGAACTGGTGCGCTTCTTTTTGACGGCGTAGGTGGAGATTCAGTTTCTGCTTTGATTTTCTGAGATCTTGTATGTAGTCTAACTATTGAAAAAGCAATCAACAAAATTATGACCAAAACTGATGCAGTGTAGCTCACTGCATGATGGTATACGCTATTTGGTTTTATTATTTGTGGAATATGAGTTGACGTTGATTCTTTTAATTGTTTTTGGAGGATGTCAAGTTGATTTATTTGTGTGTTAAATTCATGGGTTATAGCTTTTAGAATTCTATGCAATTCTTAAGAACTACTGATAAGGTCTATTGCTTTAAATCTTGAATACGATGTATGCGCATTTAAAACTATTTCAAAATGACCACGTATGCTAATGGCGTAATTTTTTACTACACAATCTGGTTCAATTTGCATTATTCCGGATTCCTTTAGTGTAACAAATTGTGCTTCTGTCTTTAATGGTAGAATATATTCCTTTATTCTAATCTACTAACGGAATCCATGCTGAAACTCCTTGCAGTTGTTCTAGTTTGCAGTTAGTTGTATTTTTGTTATTGAACATAAAGATTTCGCATAAAGTCATATCTGAGTCCCTTCCAAGTTTCGTTTGCTTATTGTAGCTATGCTACTTATGAGACGATACAGGGATTAGAAAATAATTTTCGTAACATAAATAATCGACACTTTTACAGTTATAAATTTATTTTTGTTTTGATTTCCTTGTACTTAAACCAGAGCATGACAATAAACGAAACAATTTGTTTGATTTTGTTTTGTTTAATTCTTTGAAGTGAAAGAAAACCGAAACCATGAGAACGATTGCTTCATTTTTTTTTTTGTTTGTTTTGATTACTTTGTACTTTTGTTTTCTTTATTTTTTAGATATTCTATAGATTATCTCAAGGGTGTCCAAAAGTTCCTTATGGAAGAGTAAACACCAATGCATTTAAAGAAAAACTAATTTATATTCAATACTTATTTCTTGTTGTAAAAACCAATATGTACAGGTACATACATACATACAAAGAAAAAATATTGTTGCTTTGCGCTTGCGTATATACAGTGAATAACGACAAAAAAAAACTAATAATACAAAGTTGGTTGTGTATTTCGAATTGCTACCCTGTAGTCAACCTAGAACCATATGTCTGTATGTCAATACTCTTTCTCCAGCGACAATTGCACTAGTTAAAATGTCGACAACTTTCCTTTTATGCGCGAGTAGAGATACGTTAGAGACGACAGTTCTAGTGTATTTCTTGTGATATTGTCAATGAACGCGTCAATAGTTTGTTTTTCTTTTTTATTATGTTGTGCAGTAATATTAAATAAATATATGTGACGCGCAAAATAGAAAGGGAAAAACGCGGTTTTGTTCAGGAGAGCCATTTTAAAGATTTAAATACGTGTATCTTTGGTGTACCATCACATCATAAAACGCGCATATCTCTGGGACGGAACACTTTTGGGGCATGGCATCGGTCTCATTCGATGTTCAGATGAAAATTGCTTTTTTTACCCTTAGGTCCCTTTCTCTATGCGCTGTCACATATGTAGACGAGGGTCACTAAAATTTGCGAGTGAATCTTCGGTTCAAATATCTCAATATGGTCGTAAAAGAACTACCTTCTCAACAGTGCTAAAATCTACCGATAGATTTTGAATAACAACCCTATGTTATTTGTCAATAGACATTTGCATTGGCTGGGGTACATCTAGTCAGTAGCACTATTGACAATGTCACTAGAAAATCACTATAAGTTTACTATTGACAACGAGATTCGATATATCGATATTGTAGAGCCCCTAAAATTTACTAGTGAATCTTTGGTGCCAATGTCTCCATGTGGTCCCGAAAGAACTACTAAGTTAGTAGTGATATAGTCTAGTGGTGGATTTTCAATGACAAGCTAATGTTAAATGTCAATAGATGATACCATTGGCTGGGGTACACTTGGTCACTAGTGCTACTCACAACGTCACTAGTAAATCACCACAATTTCACTATTCGCACTTTCTGCAGGGTAGTGCTGACTGCTGCATGTGTGTATGTGTATTTCGTTTAGCTAGTGCTGAGTGCAGTGATGCAAACTGTGGCACAATTGGGCCATTTGTGGCACTTTTGGATGTTTGATGACTCTGTGGTACCCTCTAGGCTATTTTGACCCTTTCAGCTCAAAATTAAACTATGTAATTCCTTCAAACATTTGAGTACAATTTTTAATGGAGTTTTCTCCGTTTTAAAAACGGAAGATTATTTTTGAAGATTTTTTATTTAAACAGATGTCCGAAATCAGCGCCAGATCATGTTTTAAGTGGGGAAGCCAATAGTATTGTACCACTTGCTATTAAACTTTTCCAAAGGAAACAAAATTAATAAATAATGAATAAAGGGCAGTATCGCAAGTTCCACAATTTAAAAATCTCAAAGATTGAAGTAGAATTATATTTTGGAAAAAGATTTCTACAATTAAAAATCGTTTGGGTAAACAAACCTTTGCATAGAAATTTATACAGAATTGTTCAAGGAACTCTTTCGATTCCACAGCATATGTGGAAAGAATATTAAAAAAAGTGGTTGAGACTAATGACCTGTTTCACCATAAAGATATAAATAAATTTATATTGAAAGCAACAATAAAATATGAAAATTTGTTTTTGTTTTCAATTTAAATTTTCAGTCGAAAGTTTTCTTTCGATATTGTGAAGCAGGGCATAATACAAGAAATCGTCTTCATGTAAAAAACATTGTGTCATTTCTAATACAATTGAAAGATTTAATGAAATCTAGTTCTAATAATTGTTGTGACAAAGATATTTTAAAAGTTAGCACACAAAAGTGTTGGAAACAAGAATAAATGGAGGAACTGTTGGACTAAGAATTTAGAGATTATGTACGCCAAAATTATAATTACATATGGAATATTTGTAACTAAAATTTTATTTTATTTAAGCAACATTTTTTGTTTGTTTTTGCTCTATATTTTGTTTGTATTATATTACTAATACATACTTTTGTTTTTATTGAAATAAAAATATTGTAGTCAAATACATTAAAAATTTGTTTGGCCCTATCCGAGTTATTTTGGCCCTTTCAAATCTTTAATTTGGCCCCATTGTAGCCATTTTAACATTTTCACTACCATATCTGGCATTTTCATTTGTTAAAAAGCATTCAACTTTTAAAAAATTCTGCTAAATGCTTTCTGGCAGAAATGTGTTGAAAATATAAAATAATTTATTAAAAAAAATTCTTCTGTATAGAGGATTCTACTCATAAATGTACAGTGTAAAGGTTTCCTGATGATCTGGATTAGCAACAGTGATAAGCGCAGCAAACACCTTATTAATCAATTTTAGTGTATTTTTAATGTGAAATATTTTACTGAATAAGTATGCACAATCTATTCTATTATATAATATATATAATTAATAAGCGAACATGTTTTTTGTAATCCCTTTTACGCTGGTACACCGCACCGAATTTAAAAAGATTTATATGGTTTTAAAGGATTTTTTATACAGATGTGCAGAATCTATATTTTATTGAAATCGGTTTAGTATTTTGGGAGCTATAAGCGTTTAAAGTTGCTACTACTACATGCACACATATTACACACGCATTTATTAGCTTACAAGTAAAAAAAGAAACAAAACATGAGTGTGTGTGTGTGTGTTTGTAGTATTTCTCTTGACCTTACAATTGTTTTTCTCTTATTTGTTGTGGTATCAAAGCAGTGTCCCGCAAAACAAAATATGTTTGTATTGGTGAGACAAATGAGTGTAAAATAAACTTGCACTTGAAGAAAAGTTTTGTAATATAAACTACATGATGTGGTTATTAGTTGATTGAATTTTGTTTTGTAAATAAACAATTTACTAAAAACTTAAATAAAAAGTAAAAATTTAATAACCATTTACAATTTAGTGTATAAATTCAAAATTAAATTTATTCACAGCTCTGTTGATACTATTAAAATCCCTTTTTAAACTACATATATTCCTTATTATTTTTAAATATTCCAAACATAAAATGCATTACATATTGCCAAAAGCATTTTTAATCACGAAATATTTCCCAGCTTCCGTAATTATATTATCAATTTTTTTGTCTGTAGAAATTTATTATATTTGAACTTTAATTTCGTTCCGTGTGCTCAAAAAAACTAAACACAAAAACAGGAAAAAATTAATACATGCATGCACAACTTAATTCGTCGCTTGCTCAGTGACGACTAAATGAAAGAGCATAAGCATGTATGTGATTTTCATCCGCACAATTGTGCTCAGCGTGACCGTTTGACCGATTAAAGTGGCAATTTGCCACTTTTTCGACTGCGTTTCCCCTTTTTCGACTGCCTTGCCACTTTTTGACCCCCTTTATTTAGAGTGAGTTATATGAAAATTCATTAAAAATAAAAAGTTTAGTGCAGTTTTCTCGTTTATTTTTAATTTTGCCCCTTTTTTTATAAATCCCCTATTTGGTGCCACTTTTTGGAAAATGTCATCGGTCACCCTGATTGTGCTATGGCTTGCGGGTTATTATAGCCTTTTCACACTTACTCACATCTTTCATCTTTCATCAATTTGGCAAGATGATAACATTTTCCCATAAGAATTATACAGGGCTGAATGTTCAACATCTTTAAAAGATGTTCATATCTCACTTTGTTCCGTTCAACATCTTTCGATTATTTTAGTGTCATCACTAGAAAAAATGTATGCAACTATATACATACATGCATACATACTATAAAAATATATACATATGCATGTATGTTTGTATGTATATTTCCATATGCATGGACATATTTACATCCATTCAAGGCTACATTTTGGAATATCCTTCCCAAAAAAAGATCCGTAATTACTCTAAGATTTTATTATATACATACATATGTATGTATATGTATGCATATAATAAAATCTGTTATATGTTTTCGAAATCGAAATAAATTACATAAAAGTAGTTGCAAATGTCTACGCGAAATCTTTGCGGATAAAGTTTGTAATATTTTTTCATTATCATTGTCCGCTGGCATAATTTCAACTAATTCTGCACATTGTAGCATTATTTGTTTCTGCTCCTCAGGAGCCAGCAATTAAATCAATTTCTACTGAATTTTTAAATTGCATTTTTTTATTTGATTTTTAGTAGCTCACATTCGTAAAAATAGTATTATAATACATGACAGATGAAAGATGAAAGATGTTGTAATGTGAACAGGTTTTTTCAATTTTCAACATATTCCACGCATTCCTCAAAGATGTGAGTGAGTGTGAAAAGGGTATAACTGTATCAAAGCCATAATACTTAAAGGAAGAGAGTTGAATAAATTGAATTAGGTGGGTTGAAGGGATTTTGTTTATGTTTTTTTAATTTCATGTATTATTTAATTATGCTTGCATATGTATGTAAGTTTGTGTGTGGCTGTGTTTTAATGAATTTTTTATGACGTTTAGATCAGGGATGCGAAATCAGATTTACAAATTGTACTAATTTTCAAGAAAAATTTTACTTTTCTCAGTGCAATTGTACCAAATACTTCGTTTTTACTTTTTTAATACATTTTTTATTAAATATTTTTATGTTATATTATTATAAATTTTTTTTTATTATAATATTAATTAATACTGTGTCAAAAGTTACAAAAGAGGCTTAGTTCCTGAGATCTGAACATGAAAGTAGCATGAAGGATATACTTTTCCATCCTTTGTTTTGATTCAAGTGGAGACTGTCGATGAAAATAGTCTTGCTTTTGTCTCCTAGGTACGAAAATAAACTTTCAAGATGAATTTGAAATATAGAACATTCCTCTAGCAATTCTTGAAATGTCGGAAAACAGCAGTTCACTTACTTTATTTTTCATTTCTAATACCTCCGAGCAAAATATATATACATAATATCTTGTCGTTTCTTAAAAGCTTAATAACTTCTACATCAGTTAGCGCTCGAAACTGGTTATTAATAGATTCAATATTTTTTAACGCTATTTTTGGGCATATAATATATGTAATAGAAAAAAATCAATAGTGCTAAATTGGTCATTGTGGTGCTACGGTAATTTTGGTATTCAAATACTGCTAAAAATGGTACAATTGTACCAACTTTTCCATCCATGGCTTAGGGTAGAATTAGTAAAATTGTATCGTGATGTTGCGAGTCAGCTGACAAAATCCGTACCATATACAATGCATGTTATAGGCTTTTTACATCGACACACATTTCAGTGAAACGCATGGAAGATGTAAAAAATGTGAAACATGCGTTTACATTGACAACATCTAACATCTACCATCATATCACTTGTCAAAAAGACAACACGTTCTGCATAGGTTTTGTTAAGGATATTATAAAAAATAGATTTTGATGTAAAATTAATAATTGGAGTAGTTGTTGATTTGCAAGAACAAACCCAACTAAAGTGCAGTACATGAAAATTATAAAAGATTTGCAAGAATAAGATGAAGATTTTTTAAAAGGTACATATGTATATGTACTATGTATATACGTATGTCGTTTTTTCTTAGTTTTTGACCAGCGTTGCCACTACTGAAAAAAGAAATTACAAAGCCGCAAGTCTAAAATAATGCAAAACCGAATGAAATAGTGCAAAAAAAGTCTAAGAAAAAATTTTTATTTTCTTATTAGTTTTTTTGGTACATTGAAATTTAATACGAGCTAATTTTTTAATATATAAAAAACCCAAAATTTAAAATATAAAGAAAATTCACTAATTCGTAAATACTTACTTCAACGAAGAATAATTTACTACTTACCTCTTAACATTTTGTCTAAATTTAATAAAATATTCTTTGAACCAGGCGTTTGAGAAGAGGGTTATTAACCTTTTTAACCTCATTTAACTAGAAGTACTGAGCGATACTTATACATTCTTTGGTACTTTAAGCATATGTATATATTTACACTAAACTATTTTTTTCAATATCTTTTCATAATTTTAAGTTAAAAATTTGCACCACAATTTTAAAATTGACGCTACTGTATTAGCTGATAACTCATTCTTGGGGTATCAGTTTTAATTAAGATCTGTTTACTTAAAAAAAAAACTCTTTCAACAGAAGCGTTTAAGAATGGTAATATCACAATTTTTAAATTTGGAAAGAAAATATCGCCAGCACAGTTTTTACTTTGAGAAATTTGAGACCAATAAATTTCAAAACATCGAATTTATCCTTATGGTCTAAAAGTGCATATTCACGCCACTCATTGTCTAATTTTTGATAACCAAGCTTAACAAATGGAAATCTATTTTTATTTCAATGAGTGTGCAAATTCTGATTATACTATATCAATAAAAATTATAAAGGTCATCATGAAAGTTGTTTTTTTTTAATTTCTGTTGTGCCTCGGAACAGTATTTTAAGCAGTTAAATTAATATAAATTCCACTTTTGCTAACAAGTTGCTCGTTTTTATTGGTAAACTATTTTTAGTTTTAGTACAAAAAATAAGCCTTTTTTAATTAGAAAAAAAATTTGCACAACTGTGATTACTTTAGCTTTTAATTTGTATAAAAGTAGGGAGCTACCAAGAGAATATGAAGGAAACTTCAAATAATATTTTGTAGATGTTTTATCTAAAGCAGAAAGAATAGATTCAGTTATTTTTGAATGATATTCAAAAACTTGCAATATTCAATAATCTCAATACTTTATATTGTTCCAGAGCACTTTCAATGCAACAAAATGTTTGCATTACGTTTATAATAGGATCCAAGATTTCTTAGCAATTCTTCTAATTCTTTTTAGTATAATTTGGGCCTTTTTAAACATTTTATTGGAATTTTAAGGCCCAACTATAATATGAATAAGCTAGCTTAAGCAATTGTGCGGTTACATATAAAACGCATGTGGCAAACTATAATGTACTTAACAAACTTTTCGTCAAGTTTCGTCAAATGTCATTTGCTTAAGTAAAGTGCCAAACTGAACGCACATTCCGTAAGGAAACAACTGTTTGTGCATTTTTTAAACTCAAACAAGCAGCAGCAGAAAATATTCATTGATTTTAAATATTTTTTTTATTGTTTCTTATTTTAAACTCGGAAAATAAAGCAAAGCTTTTATTTTCATTGATTATTTTACAATACACATACATATACACACATACACATGTATTTACTTATGTATATTCACTGTTGTACTTTTTAGTAGGCAAAACAAATAAAACAAGTAATACGGTGATGGATATATTTATATGTGAATTTTTAATAGATTAGGACATTCTTTCAAGTTAGTTTGATTGAATTGCATTCATTTAGGAGTTATGAGAAGACAACAAATTACTACAAAATTATTGACAATACCTAGATGTGCAGCTGTGGCTAAAGAATACTTAAGTGCATGTAAGTACATTGTGGCCACCTAAAAGTTACATCTGAATTGTTTAAGCATTTGACAGACTTATCGTTCAATTCTGACATTAGCTTAAGCCGGCTTATTCATATTATAGTTGGGCCTTTATTAAGACTTACACAATATTGGTTTGTACATATCTTTATAATAAACTTTGTTAGAGACATGTTGATTGACATGATATGTTGCACATAAGTATAACTTGATTTTGTCTTAAGTCAACTCATACTCGCTTTATAATATATAAATATGAATGCCATTAAAGTCAAATAGTGCAAAATTACACAAAAAATTTATGGTGCAAAAATACTGCGACGAAATTTAAATAGTACAGATTTTGCACTATTACACAGAAAGTGGCAACGTTGTTTTTGAGAGAACAATGTAATTTTGCTAGTGATGGCACTAAAATTAACGAAAGATGTTAGATGAAACAAAATGAGATAGGAACATCTTTTAAAGATGTAGAAAGATGTTGGTTTTTAGTACTGTGTATTTCTTACGGGAAGATCTTAACATTTTCGCAAATTGATGGTAGATGTTAGATGTGCATCAGTGTAAAAAGCCTATTACTAGTTATAAAATATGTGGTGGTAGCACTGCTAACGTAGGAATCTGCAGAAAACAGATTTTTCTGTAGCGAATGTCAAAAACGCCGCATTTAATGCCAGACAAAAAAAAATGTGCTGAGCAAACTGTTACATTTTCTATAATTTGTGCACAAAGTTGAACGATACGGCAAGCTGTAAAGTAGAATGATACGATTTTACTAATTCTACCTTTAGATACTTTTCTTTGAATCTTAAATTATTTACATTTTGATTCTAGAATACGGACGAGTGTGTCGTCCGTTTAGTATATCTAGTAAATATTAATTTGGGATTATTAGTGCGTTAAAAAGTTTTTAAACGTAATTGTAAGAATTCCAAAAAACACAATTATTTACTATTTTATGTGTGTGTGTGCTATAAAAATATCTGTAAGCCCTAATAAGTTTGTATAAACACGAAATTTAAAGTTATTTCAATAATTTGTTTTAAATTTAAATCTAGCATTATACTTTTCTTCTGTAGAACATTTTAGCAACACTGTTTGGCCCTAAAACAAAAAACTCAAAATGCATCACTGGCTGAGTGTGTGCTGTGCAATGTTGCCAGAAAATGATGATGAGAGAATGATAGATCCGTAAAAAAATTTGCTAAAATGCTCTACGGAACAAATGTATAATTTTTTTTTTAAAGAGAAGTAACACTCAGGCAATTAATGCCCACTACTATTAATAGGTGTTACCTTATTTCGGAAAGGGAAAGTGTTAGAAGACAGGTGGTGAAAGAAGAGATAGAAGAAAGCTTCATTCTTTTTACAATTCTGCTTTTTGCACGCATTTTTTTGTAATAATGCAGTGTTGTAGCGCCTTCTGGTCTCAAATTAGGCGTATTAAATTTTGAAACTGTGTTTAGTAGCCATATTATTGGTTATTTTACTTCTCCGATGATTCTGCTACACAACACCGACGAAGGAGGGCGCTCTGATTTTACATTAGAATTAGCATCTGTTGAAGTCGGTATAGTTCAGTGACCAGTGACTATGCCTTCATCACTTGAACTTTCCTACAACAACTGATACAAAAGGACACTAATGCACATCAGAAAAATGCGTGCTGTTGTTATTTAATGACTGTCGGATACAGGGATTGAACCCAGGATCTTCGGTTTTGTAGTCAACGTGCTAACTACTTCAGCCAACGCCACCCCCAAATGCCAGATTTAAATTTAAAAAATTTTATTGAAAAATCTTTAAATTTCATGTTTATACAAAGTTATTATTATTTACAGGTGTTTTTATAGCACATACATATGTACATATATACATATGTACATACATACATAAGTATGTGTTTGATATTATCCATAGATATGAATATTTATGTATTTTAAGACTGAGGCCAAGTGTCTTCATGTCAACACTAAAATTCTGGTCACAAGTTTATTAGTTACATTGTCTACAGTTTTTCTTCTATTTATCAGTGTAAAGGAAAGAAAGCAAACAGATGTATTTCTGGTGTATTTTTGAACAACTTGTCAATATACACATATTTGTATGTACGTAAAGTACAGAAATGTATGAGTAAAGTCTGGTTGGTATGTCTCCATGTTGCTAAAAGAACTACGCAGTCAGTACCTGGTTAATTGTTTTAGTCTAGTAGATTTCCAATGACAAGCACATGCTAAATGTCTCTAGCACAAAGTATTGTATAGGGAATAATTAGAGAGTAGTACTGTGACAAAGTCAAAAGCGACTCATTACATTTTACCATCGACATTTCCTCCAGGGTATATACCTACATATAATATATGTATGTAGGTATATCGAGACCTATTTTCGGTTCAATTATCAGCAAGATGTTGTAAAAAATAAGCTTTTTAATTGAAATTAAAACTATAGCCAACCCATAGTTGAGAATCATCAAAATGTAGAAATGCTTGATATTTTTTAAAATACAGGCTGTACAATTTTATCTTAGGCGATAATTCATGTATGGTAAAGTATATTTGGATACTATAAAAACCCGTCCTCTAAAAACTTTAATTTTTGCCCCTTACGGATAATTGAAAATAGGGCTCCATATATATACAAATGTATACAATACATAACATATAATACAAAGGTATTCGTTGTATCTATATTACGTAGGAAACAAATAATTGTAAACAAATTTATATTTATGAATAGAATTACTCTCTACACTAAAAAAAAAATTAACAAATTAAAATTTTTTATTTTAAGCAAATTCTGCCAAAAAGCATTTGGCAGAATTTTTTTTGGTGGGAGAATGCTAAATCTGTAAAAAAAATTCTGCTAAAATGTTCTACAGAAGAAAAGTATAATGCCAGATTTAAATTTTAAAAAATTTATTGAAATAGTTTTGAATTCATTGTTTTTATACAAACTTATTAGTATTTACAGGTATTTTTATGGCACATACATATTATATATTTGTTATAATACATAGTTATGAATTTTTATGCATTTTCAAACATTAAATATATATATGTACATACATACATATATGTATGTATATCGAAACCTGTTTTCGATTGAAATTAAAGTTTTGAATTGAATTGAAATTAAAGCTTTATTGTCCTACATCCTAAAATTTTATTGTAAGCGACAATTTATCGAGCCTTAAGGTAGAATTAGTAAAATCGTATCATTCTACTTTACAGCTTGCCGTATCGTTCAAATTTGTGTACAAGTTATAGAAAATGTAAAAGTTTGCACAGCACATTTTTTGTCTGGCATTAAATGCGGCGTTTTTGACATTCGCTACAGAAAAATCTGTTTTCTGCAGATTCCTACGTCAGCAGTGCTACCACCACATATTTTATAACTAGTAACATGCATTGTATATGGTACGGTTTTTGTCAGCTGACACGCAACATCACGATACGATTTTAGTAATTCTACCTTTACTATACCCTTCACCAAAAAATGGTAAAAGGGTATATATAGGTTTGTCATTCCGTTTGTAATTTCTAGAATATTAATAAGCGAGCTATAAAGTATATATATTCTGGATCCTTATGTATAGGGAATACGAATAAGCGATGTCCGTCTGTCTGTACGTGAAATCGGTTTTCCGAAGCTCCCAGAAAGGCTAGAGACTTCGTTCTTGGACTGGTGGATCAGAAATTCATTTTGCCATACAAAATAGCTACCGAAAACTAGTTTTTAATAATTTTTTTATTAAATAAACTTATTTTATACTTCAGTATGAATAAAACTTGTATTTCTAACTGAAAAAAATTTAAAAAAATATTAATATCTGTCTATACATTTTCTCTACGTCTGTCGTAAACACAAATTTTGGCAATCGAAAACGAATGAGCATTGAAGACAATTCGCTTTGGACAACTGGTCCAGTTAACATTAAATCATTCAAGTAGTATCCAGTTAATGTTTTTGTTGATGCGTCAAAAACTACTTTGAATGCTCTGGTTCCTTCATAGTCGTTTTTCTAAGCTAACAAATCTGTTGTAAGCCATGGCATGCGAATCACCCAATACAGATGGATTCTCGCAAAATGGAAGGCTAGGTTAGGTTAGGCTAGGAAGGGTGGTGCTGTCCCGCACCCCCACTCGGAGACCCAATTGGGTCCATTGTGATTCCCTTCTGTTGCACATAAAGAGTAATATTCACCCTCTCATTTGCAGCCAGAAGTGACCCTATTATCCATCACTAAGCCACCGAATTCCCATAATAAAATCCCTGATGTCCTCTAGTTTACACTTCCCGACATCAGTGATGCTTTCATAGACACGTCTGCTCAGCCATCTAAGCTTATGACTTTGCAGCTTCGGGCAATGGCAGATAATATGTTCAATGGTTTCTGGTTCCTCTTCATCCCCACACATCCTACAAAAATCTTGAGTGCCAGTCTCCCAAATACTGGTTCTTGCTCTGACCGAGCAGTGACCTGTCAATACGCCTATCATGAGTCGCATCGCCTTCCTATTTATGTCCAGTAGTAGTTTAGATCTTCCTGAGACTAGTTTTGGCCAAAAACCCCTCGACACTCCTTAATCCTCCCTACTTCGTAATGAGTTGTTGGTCCTGCTTTCTTCCCAATCACTGAGTACTTTATAGTAATGACCTATCGTTAATTTCACCGATCTGTCCGAAATGGAAGGCTAAGAATAAAACGATTATGTTTGTTAGTATTGTTAGGTATTGTGAACAAAATGAGCTTCGCATTGTTCTTCTAATGGAGACATAATTTTCTCAGTGAATTCTGCTACTGCAGTGTTGCCCTTTGCATCTGAATCTGGTTGAGGCACCTTTGATATGTTCTGCTTATATTGTGGATTTTGTTGCAAATGCAATAAAGTGTTATGTTTTTTATTGCATCTTCTACAACCACTTGAAGTTAACATTTTTGATACATGATCAGTCTTCAGGCAATTAGCGTAGAGTTTTTGTTTCTGCACTCACTTCAACCTGTCTGTTTCTGTCATGTTTAAGAACTGTTTGCACCGATAAATATGATGGTTTCCATTATTAGAGATAAAACGATAGATATAACCAAAATTCATACAGTAATCGTTGAATGTAATATTGCATGTGGTTCGTATATAAACAACATGTATACACATATTTTACATCAGTTTTCGCTTAACGTTAGTTCTGGATATAAAATAACAGAGACTCCAACCACTGTAATATATTTACCTGTAAATTCAAGAGCAATAAATAATTTAATTTTGAAAGTTGTTGACCAAGATGGAAACTTAATAAACTTTCGTGGTGAAAAATAACAATACCATTGCACTTAAATCCTATTAAAGAATGATAATATACAACAAACGTGATATATCCAATGATTTAACATTTATTCAATCACCATCAGCCGAAGACGAAGGTGAAAATTCATCAAATTTTTGCGAAAAGTTAAAAATACAATATTATAAAAATAAAAAACATCGAAAGCCTTAAAAATCTAACGTTTTAAATAAAACTAATCAGAATTTTTTAAGAAATTTAGGATTTAAATTAAAATATTAAATTTATTTACGTAGTTACAACCACAGAAAAGAAACAAATGAGTAGTATAATTAATATATTGTAAAAGCCTTAACTGAACAATTCAATTATCAAGAAAGAGTACCACAGTTTCACATCACATTTACAGTCATTTGAAAATAGTGATGAAATTCATATATGAATTCAAAATCAAGATTTGTATGTTTTACCGAGTGAAAGTTTTCTATATATCAAAGGTTTTGCAACAAAGGAGGATTCAACAGTTTCTACATCCATAAGACTCTTAAACAATTTTATGTCACACCTATTTGATGAAATTCGTTATGAAATTAATGGTATAGAAATTGATCGCACACGTCATTTGGGTATTGCAGTATTAAACAGAATTAAAAAACTACGCGTCGTTGAATAAATTTGAAAGTGATAGTCTATTAAATGCAGGATGGTCACCATTTAACAATGATGGTCTTACACCCGAAATTGGATGTTTCAATTTTTGTGTAACACTAAAATTACTACTTGGATTTTCCGAAGATTTTCACAAAATAATAGTTAACTAAGCATTAATTGATTCTGTTACGATCTAAAGATAGCAAACAAGTTTTTGAATCTCAACTATCAACTGAAAAAACTTAGTTAACAATTTTAAATATAACTTGGAAAGTGCCACACATTCAACTTGCTGATGCATACAAGTTGCAGATATATAAAACAATAAACAACCGTCATCCATTAAGTATATGTTTTAGAAGTTGAGATATGTATTATTATCCTCCACTTCCAGAAAGTACAACAGTTTTGTGGAATGTCAAGCTAGCTGATCACAACAAAAGAACACGCTTCCTATTGTTAGGTCTTCGAAATAATGACTACTCGTTTCAACATTGTGATTTAAGTGATGTAAAAGTACATCCTAAATCTGATACATATCCTTATGCTGATCTAAATTTTAAGTTTGATAGAAATTGTTTTGCTATTCTATATGACATGTACTTAAATTTCAACAAAGTTATTATTCACGCAACAGGCAACGATTATTAGCATCAGAAAACTTCAAAACTATAGCACCAATAGTTGTCTTGGATGTTACACATCAAAATGAATTACAATAACTCCCCAAAAATCTGTAATGAAATAAATCCATAAAAAATGTTTGGGGAATTATTTCATTTTAAAATTTCAGACATTGATCAGTTTGAAGACGTCAGAAATTAAATACAATACCAAAATTGTACTTTACTTAAATATTATTTAAGTATTCGTGGGGATTTCCCTAGGCTAATCTTTGGTCGTTTTTTTTAGATTTTTAATAAAACAATTTTCTTTCTGATGTGTAGTTGTTTTTTACATCTTTATTTGCTCGACTTTTTTATAACATCTTCAGGAGCTTTCTTTATTTAAATCTGACAAATAAATTGTACATTAATATTTTATTACAAGATGTATGTATATACATATATGTGTGTATGTGCATGTGAAACTTACCAGGTTTATGATTTTTTACACATTAGTGTGAAACTTATATGCAAATAAAACTGGACATCACGGACATAATATAAAAATTGTCATTTAATAAAATTAAAACTGGACATCACAACATTTGAAAAATAATTAATGTAATGAAATTGTATGAATAAAAATATAATCACGGCACAAAGACAAATTATCACAGTTCGGTTTTCTATTACAGATTAATCAGACTGCATTGTAATTGAATATTGTAATTTAATGCTGTCTTTGTCTTCTTTGTTGTTCATCGTTTTATTGATCCGTTCCTGTATTCTTAGACTTCCCAGAGTGTATCTTTTATTATGTTTATTTTCTCTATCTAATATGTTGACGTTTTTAAAACATATATTGTGCACACTCTCTTTTATATGTTGGGATAGAGCTGTGCTTTCTCTACCCTTTTCAATATCTGCTGCATGTTCAGCTATTCTTGTTTCTAGTCTTCTCTTTGTTGTCCCTATGTATATCTTATTACATTGTTGACTTTCATTGCCTTCACATTTTATTTCGTAAACTACATTGTCAATTTAAATTTTTTTTATTTTTGTTTTTTGCGCGTGAATAGATGTCTAGTAGTGTTGTTGGATTTGTGTGCTATTTTTTTTTTTTTTTGTCAACCTTTATGATCTTTTTCAAAAGTTTGCTTTCAGTGAGTTTCGGTACATATGGTACACTGTAAAAAATAACTCAATCCTTTTGTTGATTTATTTTTCCATTGTTTGTTAGAGATGTATTTATCAATTTATTTGTAAGATTTTTAGGAAAGTTATTATTGGTCAGTAATGTTTTGAGTTTTTTATATTTTCTATTAAGTTATTCGCTGTGTTTATTTTCATTCTTGTGGGTTGTGTCTAGGGTTTGGGAAAGGGGAATTCCCGGGCGGGAAATCCCGGGAAATGTATAGCTGATATTCCCGGGGAATTTTTTAAATTTTTTTGGGAAAACGGGAAATTTAAAGTACACGTTATTTCATAAATATATAGACTTTTGTGACACATATATTTATAAAATGGCCTAAGTGACAGTCAAATTTATTTTAATTCGTATAAAAGAATTTGATTTATAATCCTGTTTTAATTTAATATCAAAATTTTCTTTGTTTCTTTATATTACAATTGAATGATTGTATGACTATATTTTCACGATGAAATTGTTTCAAGTTATCTTTTAAATTTTAAAATTATATTTAAGCACTAATATCCTGTTTATCCATGTCGAAGGAAATTTTTCATTGGAACAATTTCATTTAAAACAAATTCTAAAATTTTATTTTTGTTTCAATTGGAACTGTTGAAAGAAGAAATTTTTTCAACACCGATAAACAATCAGTAAAATGTCCATTTAAAATTTTTAATATAAAATAAAAACGTGAACTGTTCAAATTTATAGAGAAATTTCATAAAATTGAAATCATACCATTTCTCTAACTACGAGAAAAATTATTGTTCTGTTCGAAAACTACGAGTACGTGCAAGATGCATTTATTAAAGTCCGTTTCAGACTATAATACAAGTATTAATTTTTGTGGAAAATGAAGCTCTGACATGTTGAGTTGTTTTTTGGTTGATATTTTTGAAAGAGAAATTAATCAGGGAGGCATTTTCGTCAAAAGTATCATTACTTGTATTAGAGTCTGAAACAGCCTTAATGATTATCTTTTAATCAATATAACATAAGAAAGTCTAACACTTTGTATGAGTATCAATGATTGCAATGATCAAATCATTTCCTTAAGTAAATAATTCGATGTTAAACAAACTTAACGTGATTTTTCGGGGATTAGTGAACAAATGTTGGAAAGTGAACTGAAAATTCTAAGCTCATAGAAGTTTTAAGAACTCTGAGTTGACAATACTTTAGTTCATTATAAGCTCCAGCTATGATTAAAACCCTGAAGGAAATATCTTAGGAGAAATAAAATTATTAAAATTAAATACATTTGGACAGACTGTGGCTCAGGGTGCAGCTAAGTATACTACTGTAAGTTGCTTATATAGTACTTAAGGATAAGAATCCTCCTGGAAAATGTTCAAGAATAATGAGAAACTGACAAAGAAAATTCTTAATAAAAGGCTTTGGAAGCCTTATTATAAAATTGTTTACTAATTACGGTAGTACTGTGTAATACCTATGTATATTATATTTGCTTGAATTCACTTAAAAATTTTTATAAATTTATTTTAGAGGTGCTTTTGTTTGTATTAACTTTTATTTAAAAAATGCTTACACTAATAAAACAATCGAAATTTCGCCAACTTTCATTTATTAACGTACTTAATTTAGAAAATTAGTTTTTCCCGGGTATCCCGGGAACGCTATTTTTTCATTCCCGTTTCCCGGGAAGTGCAAAAGTCAGGGAAAATATCAAATCCTAGTTGTGTCGAGTAGTGTTTATTATGCGTCCTGAAGATGTAGATTTTGTGTACAACTTTGTAATTAATTTATTATTATCCTTTATAATTTTATGCTTCTTTTTCCATAGTAAATTGCAGTTTATTATGATATTTATTTAGTATAATTTCTTCATCCTCTTAATTTATTACTGCAAACAGATCGTCAACGTATTTTGATTATGTTTTATTTTTATGTTATTTTTTATTAGTTCGTCAATCACTTCGTCAAAGAGGGTGTCAAGTACTATATCTGCGATAGTCGGTGATAAGGGATTACCCATTGGCATACCATATGTCTGATGGTAAAATTTTTCATTATATATAAAGTAGTTGTTGTCTTTCAAGCAGAATTGTAATATTTACAAAAATTGTTGCTTGGATATATTAGTGTGTTTTTAACAGTTTCCTAGTTATTAAGTATGTTTTTGATCGCTTTGAATAATTTTTTGTAAATACAACGGAAGACTAAAGGAGTTGAGTTTAAACAATAGGCCATTATGTCATATTGTGTCAAAAGTTTTTTCTATGTCTAGAAATATGATACCTACCTGTGCTTCTACGATTTCTTTTATTATTTTTAATAATATTAACTACACGTTGTAGTTGATGTACAGTAGAGTGCTCTCTTCGGAATCCAAACTGTTGTTGATTAATGATATTATTCTGTTCTGGGAATTCCACGACTCTTTTGTGGATTATTTTTTCAAAGACTTTATCCAATAAGCTCAATGTGCTTATTGGCCTATAGCTGGAAAGCAATTTTTGGATCCTTTCCGGTTTAAAAAATAAGTATTACCTTAGCCTTTTTAAATGCCAAGGGGAAGTGACTATTTCTCAAGCAGTAATTAAATAATTTACTTAATGTGTCAAAGAAGTAATCGGGCATATTTTTTAGAATGATGCTATTAATGGCGTCTAAACCAGGGGCTTTGTTATTTTTTAAAGAAAAAACAAATGATTTTACTTCTGCTGAATTTGTGAGTTCAATATTGTTACTGTCAGTGAGGACTACATTGTTAAGTTCGTGCACATAATTTGAAACTACATTATCTAAAGATTATGTATTGTTGTTCGTAATATTATGATTACTACTGAACACTTCCGCTATGGCGTTAGCTTTTTCTTCACCGGTTCTCAAAATTTCATCATTTATATATAGATCCGAGATTGCTGAGTTCTTATCTTTAAGAGCTTTTGTGAGTTTCCAAAATTTCTTGGAGCCGGAAGGTAGTTTAGAAATAAATTAAGACCACGCTTGATTTCTGTCCCTATTCAAATGGAAATCAATCAGGCGATTTAACTGTTTTAAGATGCTAATTAAATGTGTTCTGTAGTTTGGATTTCTACATCTTTGGAGTTTACGATTATACTTGTTCCTCTGTGTAACATTTTAGATGTGATTTAAATCTCCCTCTGCCAGGAATTTATTTTTGTCAACTGGAATCCTGTAAAAAGCCTCTTTAACTATACTACTTAATTTATTTAATGAAGGTTAATGAATTTTAAAGAATATTAATCTAGGTTAATACTGTTTTTTTCTATTCATTATCGATACAATTTTTAATTGCTAGCCAATCTGCACGATTATATAAAGGGACTGTAACAAAGTGATTATGAGGTGGTCCATAAATGTAACAAGAAATTGGAACATGATCAGACTGTAAAATATTCGGATGTGACTCTGAGCGCGAAAATGAAATATTGGAGTTAGAAAGTAAAGTGTCTACTGTGGAAGGTTGGACCGGAATAATGTTTTGACCGAACCTAGTGTGTGTATCCGTATGGTAAATATAGTAATTTGAACTAAAATGATGTCTGTAAAATTCTTTACCAGCTGTGTTGTCTGTAGTGCAGTTCCAATTCACGTGTTGTACATTGAAATCACCAAAAACAAAATAGTCACTAAAAGAATTGGTAAGTAGGTCTAAGTCCGTTCTGGAATTATAAGTGTAAGCAGGGCTATAAGTAGAAATAAAACTTACGGGACGTCCACTTATTGTAACTTCCACACAGAGATTTTTTTTATGGTCTTTGTTTTAATATTAGGTAAAAATTTATGAACTATACTATTTTTAATCGCTATAAGCAATCCCTCTCCATGTGATTGACGGTCTTCTCTGTATACTTTGTAGCCTCCAAATTGAAATTTATGGTAGGGTCTTAGGAACGTCTCGTTAAGAAGAAGAATATCGATATTTTTCTTGTGAAGTACTTTTTCGAGCTGTGAAGCTGCACTGAACATTCCAGTGCATAACGTGAACATTTTGACTACCCATGAATTTATATGGCATGCTTCAGCATCATGCCAAGCACTCTTAACTCGTCAAATTTATTTCGACATTTTTCTACAAACTTTTTCTTTGGAAGGAAGCCCCACGTGAATCTGTTTGTTGTTGCCGACTTGACAGTTGTGGGAACTCAGCCTCTTCATACACATAATTACCTCTAGGTTTATTGAAATTTGATCTAGACCTGGATGTTATCCATAGGCGCATTTCCAAATAGTCCTTTCGGCAAGGGCATTTAGGGTCGTCAGATCTATGATTCGCGTTTCTTAAGTGCTTTTTGCTACAGTTGTAGCATTTATAAACAACGCTTACTCCTTGAGTCTTTTTGGCCAGAGCACACTCAGTCTGGTCGTGATTATCCGCACAGGCTATGCACACACTGCCTATATTACAGTATTTAGCTCCATGTCCGTACATAGAGCACTTCGTACATTGCGTAGGTCCTTTACTTCCTTTAAGTGGTCTTCTCCAATAGACAGCAATATTACAGACATATCTTATTTTCATAACCTCCCTTTTTAAAACTTCTTGTTTATTAAACTCAACCAAATATGTATATAGCGTCATCAGCTGTAGTCCTTTTGGTTACAATTTCTTTCACACTTACTGGTCTTATATTATGCATTTTTGCAAATTCCTCCTTTAATAAATCTGCTTCCGTTCTTGGCAATCCAAATAATACCAACTTAAAGTACTTTACGTGTGTGTAAAAACTGTATCGCAGTTCGCTCAACTTTTTTAATGCATCTTCGTAAAGCATCATTGTGTTTCTTATGACCTTCGTTCCTACTGACATTCTCTTGTATAAGTAGTCCTCACCAAGCATCTCCCAAACTTTTGAAAAACTATGACACGAGTCTACCACTATTGGTGGAATTTTCTCCTTGACAATTCTAGTCTCTTCTTCTTCTTCACCTGCTAGAAAATGAAACCTGTTACTTTTTCCAGGATCAACATCTTTCATCTTAAATTTGGGATTATTCCCATAGTAACCTCGCTTCTGACCAACCATAGTCAAAAATAAATTTAAAAAATATAGAAAATAATTACTTTCCAACAAATCACCCACGAGCAAAAATAACACGTTGTTTACAACTTAAGGCAATGTTGCCAATGATTATTTTAACATGTTTGTCATATGCACTCGTACCTTATCATTAACAAAAATAGTACCGAAAACGGGTACGATTTTATTCCCTTTTAAATAAGAAACTGCCAAAACCCATTCATGATTCTGTCCAAAAGAAAATAACGCACCAAAATGATTTCTGCTACATTCACTAATTTAGAAGATATGTCGTGTGCAAAAAAGTTACCAAAATTCAGTTTTTACCCCTTTGTAAACCCTAAAAGTACACATTTTAAAAACGTACCAAATACATATCGGCTTGATATATTTTTTTGGGGTTTCGTATAATTTGGCTAGCTACCAGGAGCAAATAGAAGTTTTCTCAAGGCCTTCACATAGGAAGTAGAGAATCCTAGAGTCCACTCCTAGAGTATAAATGGTCTCCACCAAGTTCTGCAAAAAAAAACTGATTTGAGTATTCTATTTGGTCTCCACCAGTTCTCCAACAAATCGCCAATTCCGTTCAGTTGACTGCTCCAAAACTGAGTTATATATGGTACTCCACCAGGTTCTTCAACAGATTGCTTTCAATTTGGTCTCCACTACTCTATTGCTCCAATATCTAATACATCAGTTACTACGTTTATACACGCACTATTTGCAAATAAAAATATTCGCAAATAAATTAACTCACTGTTTATACGGCATAGCAAAACTACACATACTTGGTAGCACTTCTATAGTAAATTTACTTTTTTTGACAAAAAAAAATAGCGTAAATGTGCAAAATATCAAATAATTATTTGTTTTAATTGTCATTATTTGCTTCTATTAATGTTTTTTGTGCAATATTAATCCATTTATTGTTTTTTGTTATCAAACATTTGTAAGCGTGGCAACCTCAAGCTTTTTATTTGCAAATAGTGCGTTAAACGTGAATAGTTTTCTGAATTAGTAAGTCGCAATAAAAACAATAATATGGCAACAATTTACAGTTTTATTTGCAAATAAGCCCTGCGTATAAACGTAGTAAGTGTCCAATTACTAAAAAATTTCACCAATCTTTTGAGTTATATGAGGTGTCGTGTGCACACTGGTAGAATTGACACTGCTCACGTAAAGTAGAGTTATGAAATAACAGCGGTTGATTGTCGCTGAATGGTTGCCTAGAAAGGGAGTGAATTGACATTTCGTAAAGTGGAGAGTGGAAGAAGAAGAAGAAGAGAAAAAAAGATGGCTGTTTTCGCGCGGGTCTAGAAGGCTCGATGACAAAAAAAAATTTTAAAAGATGGCGAAGGAATCTCGGATACATAGGAGGAATTTTCGAGATGGCGTGAAGATTAGAGTACAAAGTTTTGTGGCGGCACGCGCGGTGTCGAATAAAGAAAATTACTTACACATAAAAAAAAGGAAGCAAAAGAAATATGAACTTAAAGCTAAATAAATGTGCAACTGACTTACGTGAAAAAGAGAAATTTAAAGTAACTAAAACTACCGAGCAAATTTTAATAGTAAAAAAATGGTATATTAAAAACAAAAAATATAAAGCTTTACCTAAAACAGTTGAAACTAATCCGCAACATGAAATTACAATAACCAAAAAGAATTTAACAAGCTAAAGAAATAAAAACATTAATAATTAATTAAGTGAACCACAAGTTTTATATACATGAAACATAAAAGTGTCTAAAGTGAAATGGAGTGACAGTGCTGGACAGCCTTATGAATAAAAGATAGAACACCGATCTGTGTAAGAGGAGACTTAAATCAAGAGAGATCTCACCCGGCATAAGACGAGACACCAAAAAGAACAAAAGAAAAAAACCATCTAGTAAGTAAACAGAAAAAGGGACAGAAACCGACAAAGCCGAAACGCCACAGAAAGTCATTCCAGAGCAACAGCAACGCCAGTAGTTTCATCACCACCACCTTCAACGAGGGAAAGGTCAGATCAACAAGCATCTCCACCCCTGAGGTGCTAGGTAAATCCACCAGGCTTCTAGACAAAACGACTGACGACATCCCAACGAATTATTATATGGAATATATTTACATATATATATATATATATACAAAGTGTAATATATATGTGTACATATTTAAAATTTTGTTGGACTCACAGTGGGAGACGCAAATAGTGGATCTGAAACAAACTTACCTGCTAGAACCTTTTGAAAACTTACCTACGAGAACCTGTTGAAAACTTACCTGATATTCCAATTTGAAACCTGAAAAGAAATGATTTATAATGTTACAAAAACAAAATTACCTGCTAAAACTTCCTTAAAAATTTACCTGATAGTACAATTTGAATACATGAAAAGAAAATAAATAAAAATTGTAATATTGAACAAACTAATTTAACCGGAACGAACCTTCTAAGTAGTTGATAAGTCAATTTTAAATTGTTAGAAATAAAAGAAAGGGAATTTACTTAAAACAAGATGAAGAATAACAGCCAGAAGAAAGTACATTTTAAGTAAAAATTTGTAAGATAAATCAAATGAAATTTAGTATCTGAAATTTTAAATGTAACCTCATGAAATAAGAAAAACCTAGATTGATAGACTCCTTTAAGTTTTTGCAATACCATAATTTTAATAGGGGTAAAGTTTTTATTTCACCCATGTAAATGAAATACCCTGCGGAAATCAAAATAAAATAACAGAATATGTAATGTTTTCTGAAAATCAAATTTTTTTTACTAATATGAAAGCCTAAATAGCTCAAGGTGCGGTAAGAAGGAGGGGTAAGTAAGAAGAAGCAAGTTTAAGTGCGGGACATCCAAAGAAAAGCCATTTTGATATACGATGTCATGGTTGAGGCCATGTGAGTGGTCTCAAAAGAGGGAGGGTTGTAAGTACTGGCAGTCAACAGCCAGAGGAATTTGTTGTGTTCTCATTTTTATGGAAAAGTAAGCTGATGGATACCTGTTTCGGGCTCCCAAATACAAAATTAATTGAGTGTCGAACAGCTGACACAAAAATGCTGGTATTTTTTTTATTTATTGTAGCCGCTGGAAAACTTAGGTTGACTGGCAAGAACTACACCAAGACGGCGAGCTCTAGCCGGAGCAATACGCCAGAATACCAGCGCGGCCAGTGGTCGGGTGAAGGAAAATCCTTTCGTTTGATTTCAACAAACCCAGCAGCATAATACTGCGTATTGTGCACCGCTATTACTACAATAAAGGTTTTGTGTTTATTCCTTATTAGAGTATTCAATTTGGTGTCCACCAGTTAGTTCACTGCTCTAATCTTGCATAATTCGTGTCCATGTATTTAAAATTCCCATCAAATTACTGGCTATAGTAGATTCATACAATAAAAGCGTTTAAACAAATCTTCAAACATGTAACAAGTCACGAACAGTTATACATATAAATATGTATTTATTTATATATAAAAAACTAAACGATTGCATATGCCAACGAAAAATTCCAAAAAGAATTACGGTTATTCGAGAAAAAAACATTAAACAATGCCACAGCCGCAAAATTTTTGAAAGCAAGACAACAACAAAATGCCTGCCCGCATTTAAAAAATAGGTGTGTTCCACAATATTTTGTACAAGTTCGGACTAATGAGAGAAAAAGAAAATTACTCTCTGAATATGCAAAAGTTATCCAAAATTTCTGGAACGCAAAAAACCATAATTGCACATCTTGAAATATTAATGTTGCTTACTGTTTACATTAAATTTAATGCAAGTGATTTTAGTCGCTTAAAACAATGTAACATAACAATGTAAAAACAAAAAATTTGCATCATTGGCAACAGATGTGAAAAGTAAATGAAAATAAGTTCCAAAAAGTTGAATTTTGTAAAAGGAACATATTGTATATTATAGAAATGGAGAAATATGCACAAATGTACTTATAACTTCAACTTTGTTCAAAAAACCTCCATTAAAAAGCAATTTAATAAAGTTGTATGTAAAAACTTTTTTTCTATATTTGCAAATTTTTTGATTAATTTTTCACTTTCATATGTAAACAGAAAACCGCTGATTATTTAATTCTTGTTTGAATTTACCCAGAAGAAAAAGTTCGTAATAGTTTGTACAGGAAATGAAAAAAGTACTCTCTCATTCGCTCTCAAAATTGTACAAAAATTGCTTGCTATCTGGAACGATTTCGAATAACTTTGTACAAGTTCGGACTGTTTTGTTATGCATCTGGAATAGACCTAATAACTATGACGACGCGAAAATGTGTTCTCCCACCCAGAGTTAAATTACGACTGACTTGATTTTCACCAGCGTTGTTATCCTTTTAGAGTTTTTAGTCTATCTAATGTAGTTTCCGATATAAAAATTAGAGATGGGCGAATGATAAATTATTGAACAGTATCGATATATATTTTTTAAAACTTCGATATTTCGATATATCGATATTTTTTGCGTATAAATAGAAATAAAAACTTACAGAAAAAAGGATCATATACGTGCTTATATACATGTTTTTATACTGATATCGCATTCAGTGTATAAATATCAAAATTTCGATATTTTTGGTCAAAACCGTTAAGAAAACTAATTTGGCCGGACAATAATTGTGACGTTTTATTTTTTTGCTTTCATAAATTAAATTTTTAGAAAAATGCATACGTAAAAACCTTTCCCTACGAAAATACCTATGCAATTAATCATTTCAATTTAAAGAAATAGAAACTAGAAACATTTAGACTAGCCGGCATATACCCTACAAGAACACTACCAGTTAAATGACCGGTCATTTAACTGATTGGGCATACTGATATGTCTGTTAAAGTTTCTATTAGTTTCTTAAGAGCAAAATGAAAAAACTAACCGAAACTCTTGTGTAGATGTGATTTTGTATCTCTCTCTATCTTATTAATTCCACCCGACTATGTAACATATATCTGTGCTGCTCACTCTGATTCCTTTTATAAGGTTACGACTACGAAAATATGGGTTAGCTCCAACTAGTTAGGGGAACTTAGATATTGGTTAGCTCTAACTAGTTAGGCAAACGTAAATATTGGTTAGCTCCAACCAGTTAGGCAAACGTAAATACTGGTAAGCTCTAACCAGTCAGGCAAACGAAAATATTGGTTAGCTCTAACTATTAAGTCCTAACATAAATATTTGTGAATTAAAATTTACATTTTAAATCAAAGTTTTTATTTAACATAAAACAATAAATATTAATGTTCTTAAAACTAATTTAAGCAACATGCTCTTCATCTTACTAGCCAAAGATGGATGCATGCTTTCGGTCATTGGGTGTAAACGTCCGCCCAGAATTTGCTCTTATGGTATTACATTTTCCAACAAAGAGCTTTATGAACTTCCGCCATGCACGAGTTTGGATATTTTTATTCCAACATGCCCGTGGTCTTAGATGGATCCATACGTTCTATCATTTGGTATGAACGTTCGCCCAGCTGCTGATCTTGTGGTATTGCATTTACCAACAGCGAGACAAAATATTTTCAGGTCCTTAAATAAATGGCGAGAACAATTAAAACTTCTAAAACAAAATGATTTAAAAAACATATTACCGTTTTGATGCATTTGCGGAATAGCCAGAGTTGCTTGAATCTGTTGAGTGTTGTGTGCACTTTGGACATAGAAACGTTGGCCGGGTCCCATTCTAGGCAAAGAAACCACAAGCGGCATTAAGTGGGAACATTTGGCCAAGTTGTTGCATGTACCATGCCTTAATGACGGAAATTATTAAGAACATATAGTACGAATCAAAATTGATTATATTTAAAGCGCATTAAACGTAAAAAATATTTAAAATTAATTTATTTTGTCAATGCAAATTCTTGAACATGATTCCACAAATATTTCATCACTTTCCCATTATTTAGGCGTTATTTCACAGTCAGAATTTGAGGAACACCACTGGCCTTTGATTAAGGAATTTAAAACACAAAAATTACAGCCATATTGCACAATTATTTAAATTTTATTCCAGATACATGTAAAAATTGACTTTTAGAAAATTTTATTTTGTGGTTTTTCGCAATCATGTGTTCACAAATGCTATGTATAGCTAGTGCTTTTTATACATGCAAAAAGTATTAGCAAGAATTATTGCATGTACGCATATAAAATATATGTTAGAGTGAAACAACTGATGCAATATATGCCTGAACTGCCACTAGCAAAAATTTTTGTTCAATACGTTTTTTTTTTCCTAAAAACCCCCAAAATTTCGAAAACCCATTTGTATACTAATTATATTATTTTTGACAATAAATAATCAAATAATTATAATTTATGGAAGCATTATCAATATAGTTTAATAATACTTTAATTAAAATAAAACATATATAAATATGTACAAAAATTACTATACAAAAATATGCAACAAATATTGTACAAACAATCCTTCAAATTTTATTGAAAAAACGAAACAGTGGCAGCTCCAGTAGCAAAAATTCAACATAAAATTGTTGCATGTGTGTTAGTAAAAAAGTTTTGTTTGTGTTAGTTTCGGTCATTCATTTCTTGTAGGGTCCTGATAAGCTGATCTGAAAACCAGATCAGCTCCTGATAAGCTGATCTAGTAGCCGATACCTGAATTTGCTGTTAGCAAACATGGATGAGAAAGTTTTAAAGCATTTGGTGTTGAGAACAAATGTGATTAAGAAAAAGCTTCGTAGTATAAAAACTAGTGAAATAGATACAAATGAACAACTTGAAGCATTTAAACCTATAACAGAAGAATTCATAAATAGTTCTAAAAATATTAAAAGAATTCTTATGAAAGAAAAAAGTAAAATCAAGACAGAAGTTGAAAATATACAAGTTTAAAGCATGAGAAACCATCAGTCAAGATAGAGACAAGTACACCAAAGAAACTAGCAGAAGGAAGAATATTTGATAATACCATCTTATTTAATGATGCTAATACTGAGAATGATGATGACGATGATTTGTACTCAAAGACTTCCAATTCCGAAGGCTTATCAGTATATTGGAAGGAAGAAATGAATTAGATACAAATTAATGGTGATAGTAACCTCAAACTGAATGAAGATAAAATACAAGTTGGTGGTCAAATATGGGCTCTAACACTAGGACTATTTTCTCTAATGTTTGATAAAATACCAAAAAATTATGATAAATTTTAACTCGAAATCTATAAAAAGATTTTAATTACTACTAATGTATGCATACAGAATCATCATCGTTCTCCGTCAGAGAACGATGATATAAATTAATTTTTCTGGAAACTGAAATCGACAAACTAAAGAACAAATTAATAATATAGCTTAAGGCATTGATATAATTCAAGAATATATTCAAATGCATATTGGTGGACTACAACGTGAAATAAAATTAGAGAAGGAAGAGAGTTATAAAATTGAAAAGGAATTCTAAAAATTAAATAATTAAAAATAAATTGAAGAGTTGTACGATTAAATATATATATTAGAAAATTAACTACATGTTAGTATAAATAGCTGAAAGTGCAACATGTAGATCACCACACTATCGAAAAAATCTGTAAAACAACTCAATGTCTTTAAAAAGAAATTTAGTAAACGAACTCCATTTTAAAACTCGAAAATTGTTTGTGCTTGTAGAGATGCAATGACAGGAATATATGAAGTTTTATGGAGCTAAGTTAGGTGAAATGGAGAACTATTCTACAGAAAATAGAAATTGTTGATTTTTGAAGACTGTAATTGACACATTCTCAAAATGTAGTACAGCTGAGAATAAAAGCTGCACTCAAAAAACTAAGGAATGGAAAATATTTTTGAAGTGGTACGGGTACCAAAAAAAAACAAAAAACTTACAAACAGATGATTCTAAGGAATTTTTTAATAAATACTTTGGAAAACTCATACATAAATAGAAGATTAAACATTACTTAATAGGAAAGCATCAATAGTACAATGATTTAATTGAGCATTAAAAGGAATGATGTGAAAAGAATTAGCTTTAATGGTTCATATAAAAGGATTGGTATACATATATAAAGAATTACTTAGTGCATAAAATAGAAAAATTTATCTCAACATTAAAATGTTTACGATTAAAGTTAACTCAATAAATGAGAAAAAGCTGCTTAATACAGTATAAAGTAATTTGAAGAATGAATGTTGAATTTAATAAAAATAAAAATTAAATTAAAAAGAAAAATCTAGTTTTTTGTAGGATTGATTATGAATGATGGGTCTTAAGAAAGGTAATTAACTAAATGTAGTGGAATTAGATAATTAGCTAAATGTAGTGGAATTCTCTAAACTTGTTGGTCTGAATGAAATTTTCTAAAACTTCAGTGTTTAAAATAAACTATAACATAGTGCAATATTCAGCAGCACATCATATTATCACTTTTTATAAAGTTGTATGTACATTTTCCCATCGAAAGCGTTAGAACGCAAAATTTTACAATATGAAAATGGGATTATTATAGAAGATCTTCGCTCTATTTATTTCTTTAGCTATCAGATCTTTAGAAAATATAGATAAACTACGGAATTTGGACTTTGATATCCAATCTTTAAGAATGTACATGTGTATGAATAAGTATCAAGCAAACTTAGTGAATGAATACACGCTTCAACTAGAATCATGCTGAAGCATGCATACTGCAAACAGATCTTACTTTATATCTGTATCTGTATGAGTATTAAATAAATTTACAGAAAAAAAAATGAAAGCATGCCGAAGCATGAATAATTTCAAAAAAAAAAAAAAATCCTCACGTCATACAATTTTGTAAGCAAAGAAATTTTATGATTTTGTGGTCACTTAAATACAAACATACATATGTATCTACTTTGCAAAAATTCAAAAGAGCGAACTGGTAAATTCTAATAGTAAAGATTTTTAATTGTAACACTCTACATCTCGGACTCTTACGTCGCTATCGATAGAAGCATGCTAAGGCATGCATACTAGCAAAATATATAAAGCTGTTAGAAGGTGATGAGGCAGCAATTGTATCTGGATCAACCCAACTCATGAATGTATTGTATACGGAGATGATTGATGGTGATGATGACCTTTTTTAAGTGAATAATCATTACATATGAATGCGACAGTGATTGACCCCTCAAACCTCATGTAGAAATACTTGAGGGGAAAAATTCTCTCAAAACATAGATATTTCATTGTTTCTAACACTTTATGAAAACACCAACGGTGAATTGCTGGTAGAGGTAACTGAGTTATTTGAGATCGATTTGATACAATAGTTGTTTATTAAACATACATTTCTTTGTAAGTAAACTAATTTCTACATACCTAATGTATATACCCAGCAAAAAATTAGACAAAAATACTCTATTCCAAGTAGTAAAATCTGAAAAAAGGAGTGGCACATTAGAAGAAAAAATAAATAAAAATATAGACTGACTGACCAACTAACACGTACACTCTGTCCGATGGGAACACAAAACACACTTAAACATTTCAGAAATATATACACAATACGCTGAACTTTAATAAAATTAAAAAAAAAATCATATAGGACAACAAATAAAAGTGAAAGGTGCTCACCCTTCATAAAACAAACATATATGTACCTTATTAATGTAAAAATATTATCAGTATAAAGCAACAGAAATTTCGTCAAACAAAGTCATCTTGTATCCTAGAGGAACCGTCGAAAGGGTATACCTAAAGTCTCTGAAAACCACTTCGTTTTCTGATGATCGCTTTTCAACAAGAAAATAAGTTTGTTCATTATGACTAATTTAAAAGTACATTTAAATTCAGTCTCATATCCGATCTTAACTGCATCAGAGTTTAAGAAAAAAGCTCCTTTTATTCTATTGAATAAAATTTTAATTTAAAACAGTAAGCAAATATATCAGCTTCAACTTCAAATGATTTCATCACAAAAAAAAACTAGTGATTGTTTTCAACAATTATGAGAATAATAATTTCAATATAAAGCTGCCTTTTGATTTTAAATATTTATCAATAAAAATAAAAAAAGAAGTAAGTTGACTACCAAAGAAAAAAAAACTATCAGTATATAAGCTGGAGTGCCGGATCAGTTTCATTTAAAAATGTTTATACATTTTCATAAAGCAAAGCAAGATTTCGAAAACAAATGTAGAAAGTGAAGAAAAAAGTCTATAGTTAGAAAAAATTATGTACCCCAAAAATTTCTAACGTTAACTTACTAACGTTGCATCAACTTTAAAAAATGTAAATTGAGTATAAGGAATATTTCTATTATAGTTGCTATTACTATAGAGTATGTATCTTCAGGAATTCAGTTTTACTTAAAAACAGAAAATCCTCACAAACTTTTAAGTAAACGCAGATAAAAATTAAAACGTTTTTATTTTCAAATAAAAAAAAAACTGAATATATCGCATCTATACACAGACGAATATTTACAACAACAACACCAACAACAAGAAGAACAAAAGACATCAATGACAAAAAAAATGTATTCAAAGATTGAAATAAACAAAATCTGTAATATAAACAAATTTCATATAGGCAGACTTTAACGCGAGACAAATTTAAGTATGAGAAAATATAAAACAAGCGTAAGTATAAAAACATAATAAGATTAGGGAAGTCCAGACATATGATAGTATTTTATAGTACCAAATGTCGATACTGAAAACAATTTATTTCTATCTACATATAAATATTAGCGCAAATACACACACACACACACACATAGCAGAATTCATATAAGAAATATCCAAGAAAATTTCAACAACACCCCACCTTTTGCAAATCATGACGAGCCTTAAATTCTCCCTTAGATATACATACACAAATTCCCATGATCATACATACATACATATACAATATATAAGATTAATCTCAACAACACAACACTCTCAGCTACCTGAAATTACAGATAGTCTTAAACTTCTACAGACGTCTATACACATAGATTCTCACAGCTACATATTACAAGAACACCTCGCCCCTAATAAATCACAATCATCTTAAATTCTCACAAAAATATATACATACATACATACAAATAACCAAATTACCTCAACAACATCCTCACCTACCTCAAATCACGATCAGCCTTAAACTACTATAGACAGACACATCCACAAATCCCCATGGATACATATTTCGTCAACAACCCTGCCCACCCAAATCATGGTCAGCCTTAAACTCCTACAGACATACAAACACACAGATTCCCCCTGGTTACATATTACTAGAACACCTCACCCCTCACAAATCACAATCAGCCCTAAGCTCCTACAGAAATACACACATTGAAATTCCTACAAACATACACACACACACACACACACACATACACATACACACACACATACACACACACATACACACGCAATCGATCTACCTCAACTACACCCCGCCCCTTCCAATCAAACCCTCACCTAAATTCTCACAGACAGACAGACACATCCGCAAATTCCTATGGTTACATATTACGGCAACAACGCCACCCACTCAAATCACGGTCAGCCTTAAATTCCCACAGTCTAGCAACACCTACATTAGCATTAGAAAAAATAACTTTCACGTTTTCCCGTCGTCATTAGGAAAAATCATTTTCCCGTCTGCATTTGAAAAAATTATATTCATTTTTTGCTGTCGGCATTTGAAAAAAATAATAATCATGTATTGCGGTAGGCATTAGGAAAAATTATCATGTATTGCAGTGGGCATTAGGAAAAATTATCATGTTTTGCCTTCGGAATTACGAAAAATCATTAGATGATTTTCCGTCAGCATTAGGAAAAACCATTTTCATGATTTTCCCCGTCGTCACATACACACATAAAAACCGCCAAACTATGAACCGCCTTAATACATTCACACAAAATATTCCACACACAAACTTCCCACGGTCAGGCAGGCAGACAGACAGACAGACATACACTTAATGTAAACAAAAACTCCTAATATAAACAAAAAACTCCTAATGTAAACAAAAAACTCCTAATGTAAACAAAAAAAAACAAATTTCCAAGAATTTAACAATTTTCAAATTTTAATTACCCAAATTTAACAATTTCAGCAACAATTTAACAATTTTAATTGGGGCAGAATGAACAGTTCCCTACTACTCATATACGTGTTTTGGAGCAGAAAACTTGTTTTGCTCAAAAACAAATGTTTTACTACATGTTTTCCCATACATTTTTTACATCAGCAAAACACCTCAAATAAGTTGTTTTCTTCCAAAACATGAACAAATTTGTTAGTGCAACACTGCGTTGCTAGCTGAAACTTCGAAAAAAAAAAGCAGCAAAATATGCTGATAAAAGATGGCACTAATACAGAATATTCAATTTTTTAAGCAATTTTCATAACCTCATCAGTTGTATTTACATGTTGTTTATATGCAAATGAATTAAAAGTTTACTAATCGAAATAATAAGGTTTGTGGCCTTGATAATAAAATCAAAATAATTTCGAAAATTCGTATACCCAAAACACAAAAATGCATAATGGAAACACTTCGAAGAGTTTTGAAAAAAAAACTTGTTTTGCTCATAGTGGAAACGTACTATAATTTTATTTAAGAAAGTTGTCATCTCGTCGATGTGAAAGTACAAAAAACTCTTTATAAAAGTTTGCACATTGCGCATATGGCTTGGACATAGCTGACTTATAAGTAAGGCATTCTTGAAAGCTTTTCTAAAAAGAAATTCTCATAAGCATCAAAATTAAACTAAAGTTCAGCGGTGTTTGGAATACAACTATTTAATTTTTTGAAAAAGAAAAGGCATTGTATTTTCGGCAGCAGTATTTTCTACTTAAGACTAGTCTGTTAAAACTTTTAAGAAATGTTTTGAGCATCATTCATTACTTCGCACAAACAAATTTGAATCGCAAACAATATTAATTAGTCATTGTTGTAGTAAATTCCACGCGAAACAAGTGTCACTCATTAATTTTATATACAAAAATATGTATGTATCTTTCTGTTTTATGAATTCGTGTTTTTAATAAATTAATACATATTTGCTCAATGCGAGACCCAGTTTAAATAAAATGTTATATGTAGTACATCCATGTACATATGTAATACAACTTCATGTTCTTATATAAATTTATTTTCATGTGATTTTTTAACGTATTGTAATATTTGTATTCGCTTTCGCAAAAATTAAAATGTAGTATTCGCATTCGCATGCGCTAAACTGGTATTAGTTACATTCCTAGTTAAAGCCTTTTATATTGAAAAAATTAATGTACTGATTTTTTTTTTTCAATTGTACTGATTTTTTTCTCTCATGTACTGATTTCTACGATTTCAAAACTGTCAACCTTAATTGCGAACCATGCCGTTCATACGACACAATCATGGTTCGTTTTGACAAATCTTTTTGATCCAGTGATGCCAACCTACCCACAGTTTCTAACTTAATATTTAAGTGCATAATTAGCTAATTTTTACTTAAAATTAAATTGTGTTAGATACGATTTAATTCTTTCAGTGGTTAATCAAAGTTCTCATTAAATTATGTTGAAAGTACGGCAGCACTAGAAAATTTCCAAATATTATTGAACGGTTTGCCTCTGTCCAGACTTGCAATTTTTGTTGCAGCAATTCTTGAGTTTATTGGAGAGGGGTACACAGTTTCATGTGCTCTGCAATTCTCTTTTGATTTCAAATTCGTAATAGTTAATTTCAAGCTGTTAGTTGTATTTGACGTTTTTAATAAGTTTTTTTCTTCAGTTGTATGAAAAACAAAAAATATTAGAAAAAGTAAATATAATTGTTAAATTTTCAGGGAAATTTGTGGTGTAATAGAATTTTTTAATGCAAATTTAGAATTTCATAATGTGGACACTTATGCAATTTCAAAGCAAAATTTTAAAAAAATGCAGCAACAAAAATTGCAAGCCTGGACGAGGGCTTTCAAAGAACATACACAAAACATGTAGAAAATTATAATTGCATAAAATAAATTTTATGAAACTAAACGAACGTCATAATGCATTTTTCTATTTATTTAATACATAATATTGTTACGTAAAAATATTCCTACAGGGTTAATGCAAAGAACTATCTAGAAGTATTTATTTCAAGCACCAAACGTACACACATACTAACGTGCATGCACTATAGCAACAACAATAATTGTGTATATAGCTACAGACGTTCACACACAAATAAAAGTGCGAGCACTTATGGTAACCACCCTGTACTACCAGTTGTTAACAATTTGGCAGTTACTAATGACAGATTTTTAAACATTTGTAGATACAAAAAAAATATCATCGAAATGCAACCAACAAAACAAATTGTTTATATTTAATTTAAAAATTAACAATTATCATTGTTGATATAACAAAATTAAGATTTTGTAGTCAATTAAATTATTTAACAAAATTATTTGTTAAATATCATAAAGGAATGCGCACGTACACGGTAGTAGACCAGACCAAGTTCTGGCCTCTGCACGCAGTGTGTACATTTACACGAAGTCATTCGATCTGTTTTTCCCCATCATAACTTTGTTCTCCCCAATCGCAAAATTATAAAATTTAAACCATAATTATAATTAATACTCCTACGCACTTGGTAGTGGGCCATGCCAAGTTTTGGCCTCTGTACGCAGTGTAACTTTGTTCTCCTCAATCGTAAAATTATAAATTTTAAACTATAATTAGAATTTATACTCATATGCAAAATTTGGAAGTTTGACAATGAAAGCTTCCTCAGATATTGAGATGCAAAATTGCATATTATATGACATACTCACTGACTCATTCAGCAAATTAACGATACACTTCTACTATTGGTAAGTATTTATTATTATCAGTTTCCAAAGAAATTTTACACAAATGATAAACACTGGCTAAAAATATCTTAACTGTAAAAAGTTGGAGAGATTACAACCATATAAATATAACAAAGTATTATACGGTATAGAGCTGAAATTTTGCGGACAAATAGTCTCAGGTGATTTAACAAATTTGGGTGCACATTTCACTTACGCAAAGCAATAATTTTGCGTTTTCAAGATTGAGCATGGATGCGTCTATAAAATTCCAACCCTCTGTTTTATGTACTTCAGCTAAGCAAACTTTAATTTATTAATATATTTAGCAAATTAGACGGAGACACGCCTATCCAGATGACTTTTACGTATTCTTGAAAATACTTGGGGCTTTTGTGCCACAATAGTGTACTGTAGATTTCATTACTTTATGCAACTTTGCCCTTTTTTAACCCATTAAAAGCCGGACCTAAGCAGCTGGATAAAAATCGATGAAATTTTGCACAGATGATACAAATGAGAAAAAAAATGTCTATATTTCATATTTTTCTTTTATCACTTCCGGTTTGGTTGGGAGGGGCTGGTCGATTTTTCGACCACTGGCTAAATACGATATAATTTATACCATGTTATGTGATGAAAAAATATCTTAAATACGTATATATTTATTATACAAAATTATTATACAAATTTATTGAAATTTATAAACCATGAAAAGCATGAAAGCATTTGGTGTGTACAGCAACATGACATATTGAGCTTTTAAAGGAAGTATGCTTGTGGCAAACACGACAACGATGAGGCTTTTCAATTTTCTGGATACCATGGTCTCTTTTGTCAATGCGAATGTCACTTAGCGCAGGTTTTGCACTCTCTTTGAGAGGGTTTGCGGTCTATCTTTCGTTGAGTGTGCTTCGACTCAGTAACGTACAGACGAAACTCAAGTTGTGCCAGCGCACTGCTTTTCTTTTGGGCATTTCGTTTCTTTGAACGATCAGTTCCTATACGATATATACATACTAAGTAAACAATGTAAGTTCGAAGTATTGAACACTGCGGCATCAAATGCATTTGTAATCAATGGCCATCACCATTTCTTGTCGCGAACTCGTATCTGACAGTTATTCATTGCATTATCAAATAAGTTCACGACACCCATACGATTGTTATATGCTTTAAGAATTTGTGGCATATCTATTGTTACCATTTTTCTTTCCTTTCTGTTCCATCTCTTAACATGGTTCATAGATTATATGGTCTCGTGGTTTGAAATGACTGTAACAACCGAGTTATCATTCAACTGTAACAACGAGCCACCAGCAATTCATTTTTTTCATCGAACACGTAATCTAAAGAACCACGTTCGTACCATATTTTTCGTAAAGATCCTTAATTTTTTCTTCTTCTACATCAACTGGTTGGCGCAAAAACGCCACTTTCTTCGACATCGGCCAACGAGCTGGAAATATATCTTTTGTACCATTTTTGATCGTTTAGGTGGTTGACTATCACACATATTACCAATATCACCATCGTCAGCACGACTTGATTTGTTTGCATTACAGTCCATAATTCACATAAAACCTCGATATGACCAGGCACTTCACTGGGCACTAAATCACTGGCCTCGTTTGTAATAAGGTGGTTTTCATCGATATCTTCACTGACTTCATCTACTTTTTCTGGCGGCAACAGCACCAACTCAACATTTCTTGCATTACCTATTAGAGTCGCAGTCTGATCTTCATCACTACTTTCGTTGACCAGTTGTTCTATATCCGCTTGTGTGATATATTTTTGTCAATACATTTTTAAACTTGCAAATTTTAATATTAAGCACTGATTAAAACTTAATTTGCCAAAATCAAAAATACATTAAATTTTAAAAAAGGCGGTAATCGCAGTGTTGATTTAATGTGTAGACATTTACAGCTGTTATTGAAAATTACCATATCGTTTTCAGCCAGTGGTCGAAAAATCGACCAGTTAATCTTAGACTCATCTATCCCAGTGAAAAATAATACAAACACTTTGAAATGGTTTTATAATGTTAATAAATATTATAATACAAGCTGCATTTCAGAAATATACGATCTTCATAATAGTTTTTTTTTAAATTTTGGTCCTTACAAATTTTAATTTTGTTTTCTTATAAAATCGATTTACGATATGTTGGGAAAATACAGATAAATGTTTAAATTAGGTCAGACCAAAAATAATTTAAGTTCTTATGATCACAAATTAACAATTTATTCGACTCACTGACCGATGTTTATGATTTCTGAACTTGTAAAAATTGTTAAAGTCACTGGTCGAATTTTCGCACATTATTATCATGAATAGAAATATAAAAGACTAGAAATTTTTAGTCTAAAAAGTTTATAAAAACAATTTTTCAAAAGGAGTCAGGTCCTCACAAAGACATAAAACTTAAAAAATAATTTATTTGGTCCAGTGACCCAATAAAATTAGAATTCAATTACATATCGCTCATTTACATCAATAGTGTCATAACTCAAAAAAAATTAGTTTTTTGAGTTAATAATGCAGAATATCGCTGCATTTCGTATGTAAAAATTTTATATAAATAGCTTGTACCATCAGCTCCTGAGAGAAGAATATTTTTTCATGTCTTCATTAAGTTGTATGCAAATTGAAAACTTCAAACGCGTTTTCTGCAAAACTGCTTTTTTGAGTTGTGACGCTATTGATGAGTAAATGAGTGATGTGTACTTTAAAAATAACTGTAAATAAACTTGAATAATATAACTTGCTCGTTATAACCGAACCTAACTGTATATATTTATGCAAATATATTTCAATGCGGTTTTTCAATTGTTCGTTGTAGACGATCCGATGTTTGTTATAACTGAATTGAATTGTATATAATTCACGGATGGAAATCATGGTACAATTGTACTTTTTATGGTACATGTTTGGCCTTGTTGGTACCGTGGTACTACCGCGAGTTACTTGGTACAATTTCAAAATTTCAATGTTTCATATGGTAACATTCATTTTGCCTATATTCTCTTTAATTTTTTTGTATTTGTTTTATTTTAATCTCTAATATAATAGTCGAATCTTCGAATGTATCTTTATGAATGTAATATTTAATATTTTTTTGTTATTTTTTATTGTATACTGAATTTTTAAGTTTCTGTTTTTTATTGTAAACTTCTGAATTTTTATACTCATGTTTTTACGTTTCTGTTTTTATTAATAAATATTAAAAATTGGTATCGTCATGGTCTAAAAAGAACATTTTATTTTCATAGTTGGTACAAAATCTAAGAAATCATTTTCCTTCCCTGATATAATTTACTAAGACATTTGATTTTCTTTTACCTTCCATTTAAAAATTTGTTAAAAGTAAATCAGCTAAAAAAAGTAAGCACAAATCGACGGCAAATTCTAGCCGATGCTCATTATAGCCGAACTGGAGTGTCAACATTTTTTACGACTTTTGATTTATCTTCCATATAAAAGCTTATTTACATTCGTAAAGCAGCTCTGGGCGAGTTAACATCACGCGTCGTTGGCAATGACTTCGTAAATGCAACCAGGCCACTGTTCGTTTACTGGTCTTCGAGGGTTTTGTGTCTCACCCCCCGCATGTGATTAGTAGTTGGTGTCAGTTAACGGTACCGAGTTAAGGTAGAATTAGTAAAATCGTATCGTGATGTTGCGTGTCAGCTGACAAAAACCGTACCATATACAATGCATGTTACTAGTTATAAAATATGTGGTGGTAGCACTGCTGACGTAGGAATCTGCAGAAAACAGATTTTTCTGTAGCGAATGTCAAAAACGCCGCATTTAATGCCAGACAAAAAAAATGTGCTGTGCAAACTATTACATTTTCTATAACTTGTGCACAAAGTTGAACGATACGGCAAGCTGTAAAGTAGAATGATACGATTTTACTAATTCTAATTACCTTTACTGTTTCGTGGCGTCGGTTGCTAGCCGCATGCAAAAACTTATTTATTAACCTAGCTTTCTAAGAAAGCGTACTTTGAAATCGTGGAGGAGTACCAAATAAAACTCATTGAAACAGGAGAGGATTTTGAGGATTCCGGCTTTCTGCACAACGGTGCAGATCGGCGTGTTATTCTTGGAGGAGGCTCCTAAATTGTAGCACGACAAATCGTGTGAATTGTTGGTGGCGTAATAGTTCTACGAACTGGCCAAATAATTCTCCTTAGCATTAGCGGGAGCAACAGAATAGAAACGAACAAAAAAGCTTATTTAAAGCACAGATATAACAATTTAAAGTACATTCAGGGCGTGTGCCAAACGGTAGAAAAGTACTGTGGTAAAAAAATATTTGCCTATGGGGGAAAAATTTCATTTTTCTGCTGTGCCAAATATTTTTTTTTGACAATGAAAAAATTTTGACAAATTCGCTGGAGCATAGAAAGAAGCTGATTAAACAATTGCTGCGGCGGCGGTTTTGCTTCGCCTGACTGCAAGCCGCCGACAACCAACAAATTTTTAAGGGGACATTTTTATATCAAACAATTTTTTTGGTGCAAAAAATTATATAATATTATATATGTGATGCAACATTTTTCGCAAACTAAAATAAACAATGATTTTTTCACAGTCTAATTAAACTTAAAAGACGTAAAAATCTTTGTATTGTGCGACGGCTCGAAGCGACGGCGGTGGATTTAAATTTTATGATACCATGCTTTTTATTGCAGCTTGTCAAAAATTTACCTGTTGTGTCAAAATTTCTACTAGCCCCCAGCACAGAATACACAGAAATGAAGAAAGTGACAGGTTTTTGTTAAAATTCATGGAAGAAAAAGAAAAAAATAGTGTATTTGATACTGTAGTGTATTACTACTTACCATAGCTGTTCAGTGTGATTTTTTTTTATTTGAATTTTTTCATAAAATTAAATTAATTTTAAATTTTATTTCTATTTAAGAAATATAATTTCATTGAAATCATTTACATTTCTCATGAAATGAATTAAAATTTGTTGTTATTGATTTGAAATAATATTTTTCAAATGTAAATTTATTTTTTTGTCAGGAAATTTAAAAAAATCATGTCTTCAGAAATTCAAATAAAAATATAAAAAATTAATGCTTTATTTGAATTGAGCGACTGAAATTTTTTTAAATTATATTTCTATAGTTTGAATAAAATTTTATTTTATTTCATTTGAGTTATTGAAATTCAAATAATTTTATATTAATAAGTCAAATTTATATTATTCAACAAAAACTTTTTTGATTATTTCAAAATCATAAAAAATAGTTTCAAATAGTTTTAAATTGTAAAAACGTATACAAATAAAAAAATTTTCTTTTATTATTGAAAATGATTGAAAATGATTTCTAGTAATGGGATTTTTTTTATTATTATCTATTCCCCCAATATTTAGCTCAATAAAAATAACAAGGTATTGGGTTTTTGCAAGACTTGCGCGAAATCATTATGTGATAGCTCTAAATGAAATTCAAATTTTATTGTACACCTAAAGAAATTTCATAGTGAAAAATATAATGAATACCAGAGGCTCAGTAGTAAGAAAAGAGATAAGAAAAACGCGTTCGCACAAAAAGTGCTCTTTTTCATTGGTGATACCATGAGTCCGTTTAAAAAAAAAAGTTCAACTATAGAACTCTCTGAACTAAATATATCACAAATGGTTGTTATATATTTTTAAGTCTAAAAAGTATTTATTTTTATTTTTCAGAAATAGTTTCTATTCAAGAAAAAATAGCCTGATTTAATTAATTTATTGTTTTTTTTTAAATTAAATTCTGAGAAAAACTATTTGATTTTTTTGTAGTCAAATAATATTGAAGTGAATTTTATTCAAATTTTGGATATTTAAATTCATAAAATTTTTTTTTTGTTTTAAAAATACAAACAAAATTGTATTTCGAATATTGTAAATTGATTTAATACTCTAAAAAATGGATTTGAGCAATGTATAAATTTAAAAAATTTCAATCGTTTCAAAATAAATAAATTGTATTGAATTTTCACATAACAAATAATTGTTTGAATTTTTATTATTTCTAATTTAAAATAAAAACTATAACTGAAATAAAAATATTTTTATTTTTCATTCCATTCACTTATTACAGCTATGCTTCTTACCAATTAACACAGCTAATAAAAATGTATTGCACTAGAAAGACGTAACAAAACAAAACCGACGACAAAATTTGAGGGAAAACGAGACAAACTGAAAAATACCCGTATTTTCCGTCTCGTGACACTTCTGTATGTTTTGTGCCCCCAGGGCTAGTGAAATTTTATTCACCTCAGAAGTGTCAAAAATTTACTTACACTAGTACTTTGCTACCGTTTGGCACAGGCCCTCAGCATAAGAAAGGATAAAATAAAAAAATCGGCGGCTACTTTTAAGCCGTTTTTTAGCCGAGAAATTAGCGGCGGCGGCGGCTGCCAAAAATTGTCGGCGGCTTGCTTTGACCCGGCTAAGCCGTCTCGGCGTAGGTCTCTGAGGCTGGGTGAGAATGAATCAGTACTAATCATAGACCATAGATCATATTTTTGCATATTTTACCCTTTAAAGCATGTTTTTGCATATACCAGTTTTACAGGTATATTTTTAGCATATTTTGTTATTTTTAGAGCATAATTTACGCTTTTAGGGCACATTTTGATACTTTATAGAATATTTTTCTTTTTATATGCTCACAAGCTTGGTAAAAATTTTTCTCTTTCGCCATATAAATCTTATTTCCAATGTTGCATGTAATGTAATTTAATATATATTACGCAGTTATTACAAGCGTTAGCATCAATAAAAATTTGGTTTTGCTATTTGTGACGGACTCTGCTCCAAGTAGACAGACGTTTAAGAAACATTTTCAATGTATACAAGTTTATTTAGATGTGAGAGGCTACAGTTTCATTTGAAAATCTAGATAAATATTTTGTTTTTTAAGTTTAAAATTTTTTTTAAACGCTCTAATAGTCCCAAATTATTATTTTACTTATTAATTAAAATATTTTTTTCAAAATACATTGAAATTGATTATTGAGGAGTTTAGCTGGATCCTTTGCGCATTTCACTGTTGCTACTCATCAGGGAACCTTTACCCAAAGTTTCTTAGAACAACTAGAGTTATTTTTTTTTTTTTTTATTAAAAATACATTGAAATTGATTATTGAGGTGTTTAGCTAATGCAGATCATCAGGGAACCTTTACCCAAAGTTTCTTAGAACAACTAGAGTTATTATATTATAAACTTTCATTTAAACAAATGAGAAGCTTAAAACAAATAACAAAGTTGAAACAAGAACTCAATAATCAACATGTTTTTTATTTTCTTTACCATTACTACATTGGCTGACTTTGTTCACCTTCAAATTGTAGTTGTAAAAGTATGTAAAAAGAAAATAAATGTAAATAACAACAACAGCTATTTAAGAATAGAGTGTTGCCACACAAGTATGGTTTGACATGGTGCAGTCAATTTAATAATTAGTGATTTTTTTTATGGGAATTGTTAAAATTTAAGTTTAAAATTTTTAAACGCACTAATAGTCCCAAATTAATATTTTACTTATTAAGTAAAATATTGTTTTTATTAAAAATACATTGAAATTGATTATTGAGGCGTTTAGCTGGATCATATGCACATTTCACTGTTGCTAATGCAGATCATAAGGGAACCTTTACCCAAAGTTTCTTAGAACAACTAGAGTTATTATATTATAAACTTTCATTTAAACAAATGAAAAGCTTAAAACAAATAACAAAGTGGAAACAAGAACTGAATAATCAACATGTTTTTTATTTTCTTTATTATTACTACATTGGCTGACTTTTTTTCAGCTGCATTGCTGTGAAATGCGCATAGGATCCAGCTAAACCCCTCAATAATCAATTTCAATGTATTTTTAATAAAAACAATATTTTACTTAATAAGTAAAATATTAATTTGGTATTATTAGTGCGTTTAAAAATTGTTAAACTTAATTTTTTATTGTGTTTTTTTTTGTATTTTTGTCTTATTTTATATGGCAATGTTTATTTATTTTTAGAGCATGTTTGTCGAGTTTTTAGTGCATATTTTCATGCTTTTAGTGCATATTGAATGCGCAGAAAACACTTTTTTAGAGCATATTTCTGGTTTCCCTGCTCATGTGTATGTGTACACTCATTTTGTGTTGATAGCTAGTTCAGATATATTAGCGATAATTTGTTATCAAAACTAGTGATGATATCAATTTCTTTATGGTTCGCAGCAAGCAAGGCATATCAATCAGGTACACGTATCAGGCATATTTCTCATTTGCTGATTTTTTGTTTACAAGTGTATAACGAAGAATTCGTTTGACAATTAGTTTTGTGCCTTGTTTGATGCATATAAATTTTTTACAATTGCTTTCTAAAACTATGTGAGAAGCACATAGTTGCCACAGGGTTGTGCCCAATGCACAATGTATTAAATGTGCCTTGGCAGCAAGGTTCAAAATGAACCAAGATGATTCGCTCTCAAAAATTTGTTTGACGAACCATATTGATTCAATCAAGATTCGACCGCGAACCGTGAATGAGAGACCGAACCTCGATAATTGGTATCCGTGTGCACATGGTATTAACATGCCAGTTTGAGGGTGAGAGATGCAAAGAGAGTGGTATTTTAGTTGGCATAATTTTTGTGCCGCATCATCGGCACAAAACCAATACACACACTTCTTAAAAACAGCAAATCTTAAAAGAATACAAAAAACACTAATACACACAAAGCTGTGTGTACGTATACATTTTTATCCCAGTTTAATTAATCTTTTGTGTTCTAAAAAGAACAAAAAGTGTGCCTGCATAAAAATTACTCCCGTGTGTGATACCAAAATGAAACAATTACAATTTTATAGCATATGCGGGCATTATTTTTTCTTACCCTGCAAATAAATTACTATGCCGAGTTGATTCAACCTTAAGCCGCCGCCGCGAATTCTTCGACTTGCAGCAGCAGCCGTAGATATTTTGCTCAGCCGCCGACACCTAAACTGTGTCTGCCTCGTTCTCTGATTGTGGTTGATATGGAGTCATTTTTTAAAAAGCTTTTAAATTTTACAAAGTCTTGTAAATATTCGAAAAACTCGAGAACTTTTTGCTTTCTACAACAACGGAGTTATTGTGCAACTCTTAATAAACATCAAGAAAATCACGAAGAAAGCATTGACAAACTGAAGATCACGGAACAGCATTCAGCTCAACAAAAAACTTTGAGTATTGCAGTGATTGGTGTTCCAAATACCGGGAAAAGTACCTTTATAAATAATTTGATAAACCATAGAGTAAGTTCATACATAGTCCCTGTCCAGACTTCCAATTTTTGTTCTAGAAATTCTTGGGTTTATTGGTGTGAGGCGCGGTTGCGGAAATGCAGATTTATCTGGATTTTGCAGATTTTTACCCTCCAAATTGAAGATTTGAAGATTTTTGACGAGAAAACGCAGATTTTTCTACTCCAATTATAGTGCAGTTACATTACATTCTTCCTAATACTGCTACTACTTGTTTCTTTTATGTGTAAAGGACACATAGTTTAGAGAGTTACAATTTTTGAACTTACATCATTAAAAAAAAAGAAGTAACTTTGGCAAGCTTCTTTCTGGTGACGAATATCTGATATAAAACGAGCTTATTCTGATTACGATTTTGCAGCATTAAGTTTTCAATTTGTAACGTCTTTACCACATTCATTTGCAAATGTCGAAATAATTTTCAATCAAGTAACCTTGAATAATACAAAACTTCAAAGACCTTTGGATATTTATGGGAACAAATGCAGTTTATCGAAGCAGCTCCAAACAAAATAAAAAGTAGCCTATATCATAGAAAATTAAAAAATAAGAAGAAAAAAATTAACATAGGAAAGTGCGAAAAATCTCAACAAAATTTTTTGTTCTTGTCTGATAAGGTTTTCCTGTACTGCCGGCCTTCGCCCGGGCTTAATGATTTTCTCCACCATGGTGTTTTCGATAAGGCGCATCCCAATAAAGCTTTTCTGTATTGCAAAGTTTACTTATCTAATAAGGTTTTTCTGCACTGCCGGCCTACGGCCGGGCTTAAGGATTTTCTCCACCATTTCCCGACACGGCGCAGCCCAATAAAGGTTTTCTGCATTGCAAAGTTTTCCTGTCTAATAACATTTTCCGGCACTGTCTGCCATCCATTTTCTCCATCATTTCCCAAAACGGCGCTGCTTATTAATTATTTTTTGCACCGCTCTTAACCCTATCGTAAACGTTATAATTCGACGAATCGACTACGACCAAGAGCCAATAAAAAATGTCGTGACCAAAAATAAGTACGAAAATAGATTTATTATTGATATTTAGTTAGTTTTTAATTAACATGTAACGAAATTCATATATTTCTTTTAATTGTTTAACGTAAAATTAACATTTCACAAACTTTCAATTGGCATTTTTTTCTTAAAACAGCATTTATAGCATCAATTGTATGAAATATTAAAAAAATTTTTCCATCAAGTCATAGTTTCTTATAATAAATTTATTAAACTAAAAAAGCAACATTAGTTTCGATTAACTAACATTAGCGGCTAACGCTATACGAAAAACAAAATCAAAACAAAAAATATGTTTAAATCGAAAATAAAATCACGCGTCGAAATCGAAAAATGCACAATGTTGGCTATTTAAGATTCATTTAATTTTGGGGTAAAAAACGAAATTTTGTGTTTAAATAAGATATAAAAATAAAATACATATAATCATTGACTGATTTATTAGCCATAAGTTTCGTTTCTATCAAATGGTTAATAATCACCCTTATTCCAGTTGTCGGCATCGACGTTACTTTAACACAATACCAAACAATTGGGCTTGTGTACCCGTTGTAGGAAACAACTAACTACTGTTGGCATGTTTATGCTTAGATTGCCAGTTGCACAAAATGGTTCTCGAGAGCAAGTAAAAAAGCCTAATTGGTTTGGTATTGTGTTAAAGCGAAGTCAGAGCCGACTACTGGAATATGGATGAATAATTTGGTTTCCTGTTTGTCTTATACTGTTGTTGATTCTTTCATTTATTAGCTGAAAATCGTCTTTGTCGGGGGTTCCAGCTATCCACTTCCAAGCTGTTCCTATCGCATCTATTGATCTTTTCATCTTCTGGAAGGGGCTTTACCCTATCTATATCATCTTTAATGATGTTTATCTCGTGCTTTAAGAATGGTAATAGAGCGTTGTAAGTCTGTATTTTGTATCTGATGCGTTTCTCAACTAACTTAAGTGCTCGTTCGTATAATGAAATGTCTATTATATGGATCAGTCTAAAGTGGGGTTGTTATCCGTCATCTTTTTGCCGGACACAGTCCTCTTTTTGGGATCTCTGTCCTCGGAAAAAAATTGCGTCCGGGAAAGTCCTACTTTTTAATGAAATTTTTTCGCTTTTGCTTGAAAAATTTTATTTATTAAAAACCAATTGAAAAATAAAAATAATTGGTATTGGATGTCCAGCGAGGTTTGCGGTATGTTCTTTTAAGACGTATAATTATTAAGATGTATTTAAAATATCGATAGAAATGCGCAAGAAGTGCCAATATAATATAGTGCGCAGTCGTTAAGCAGCTCTGGGTTGAGGAACATCTCTCGCGTCATCGTAATTATTTCTTAAGTGCGGTCAGGCTTGTGCGTGTTGTTTGGCCTTCGAGAGTTTTTCGTCTCGCTCGCACTGGTTGACTGATCTGCCACGGATAACCGTATAATCTTGCGGTTTTTTGTGGAATTTCTTTAACAACCACGTTGCTACTTCCTATGTGAAGGCATAGGTCGTGTACAGTCAATCACAAAAACTTTTAAAATACTGTTAATACCATCTTGGGCATATGGTCTAGTTACTCCGCCCATACTTGTGCAACACCATATTATACAAATTTACTTTGTATAATATGTACCAAATAAATAAATAAATAATATAGTGCACAGCTTTAAGCGAGAGTTCAAAATTTTTATTTCATGAATAAGAATAAGACATTTTAACCCAAAAATTGTAGTGTATTTAAAGACGCTAGCCCTACCGTTGGGTAGGGTTTGGGTTTTCAATTGATGAAGAACTACATTTTAATTCCAAAAATTAAAAACCGCAGTTGTTGTGCTGATTTTCGTCCTATCAGTATCTTGTCAGTTTGTTCCAAAATTTTTGAAATTATTGTTAGGGATCAAATATTGTGCCACCTAAGCAATAATAACTTAATACATGCCAACCAATCAGGATTTAGGAATGGTTTTAGCACAACTGGTGTTCTTATGGATATCACCAAAAAAATAAGAAACAATAACTATAAATCCAGGTCCAGTGTGCTGATATTCCTAGACTTCAGAAAGGCCTTTGACTCCATAAGCCATAAAACACTAATTGATAAACTTACTATGCAATTCGGTTTTAGTTCCAGTAGGTGTAAGCGCATATGGTCTTTTTTTTGTCAGGACGGAAACAATTTGTTCAAGTTGGCCAAGAAATTTCGCGAACTACTTCGTTATATCGTGGTGTACCTCAAGGCTCAATATTATGACCTCTGCTCTTTCTTCTGTATGTGAATGATATTTTTAAACTTGTGAATTTCTTAGATTGTTACACTTATGCTGATGATATAAAGGGTCCGCCATCTAACGTTTTTTTTAAACTAGTGCTTATTTCGTGAATGGTAACACTTAGCTCATGTCTGATTTGACAGATTAGTTTTATCCTTCCGCTGAACGAGCCAACTGACCATCCAATGCGTTTTCGCTTCGCTAAGAGGGCCTGCGATCGACTTACAGAAGATGCCGATTTTGCCAAAAAAAAAAAACATATTTTCAGATGAAGCTCATTTTGATCTTGGCGGGTATGTAAACAAGCAAAATTATCGCATTTGGGGCACGGAAAACCCGCACGCATACATTGAAAAGCCGACGCACCCAAAACGAGTTACTGTTTGGTGCGGATTTTGGTCCAGAGGCATAATTGCGCCATTGAGCAAGGAGTGGCCGTTACAGTTAATGGCGATCGTTATCGTGCCATGTTGAACGAATTTTTGTTCACAAAAATTGAAGAGGAGGATATTGGCAACATTTGGTTTCAACAGGACAACGCTACGTGCCACACAGCCGAAGCTTCAGTAGTTTTTTTATAGCATTTTCAAAAAAAAAAAGTTATCGGGCGGACCCTTTACAACTCTTAGCATCATGCGATTTATTGAATGTTCATACTGCAGAGGAAATAATAAACTATGAACTAGCTAGCCTTGAGAGGTTGTCTTGAGACAACTTTTTGCAGTTAACCCCACAAAATGTAAATACATGATATTTTCTAAGCGTCCGCTTGCTTAAGATATAGTAATTGATAATGAATTATTAGAAACATTACCCTATTATAAAACTCTAGGCTTTATTCTATATGAAAAGCTAACATTTAACTATCATATAAATTCTATAATATGCCGTACAGCATGGACTCTGAGAGAACTTTTTAATGTTGCCTATTTTTTGCCATTGGCAGTAAGAAGAAGAGTTTCTATGTCTTTATGCCTACCGCTGTTCAATTATGGTATTGAATTGTTTTCTTGTACGTCAGCCTTAATTATGGAAAGACTTAGAATTTGTTTTAATAGAGCCATGCGTTATATTTTTAACGTTAGATTTGGGGAAAATGTTTCCCATTTCAAATTGACCTACTATTTTGTAGATTTGATCAATATATCAAATTGAGACAGATGCTCTTTTTTATAAAACTGTAAAGTTTGGATGTCCTACCTACTTATCTAATAAATTCCACTTTGGTGCCTCTAGTAGAACACGTACTATGGTTTGCCCCGCATATACTTCGCTGGTAATGGAGAAATCCTTCATTATTAAGATCACACGATTATGGAATACAGTTATACCGTATCAAGATCGTCGCTTTAGTCATTCTTTGTCTGTTTTTAAAACTATTTGTCTTTCAAACCTATAATACAATACATTTTTGTAGTCTATAGCTTTGAGATCCGTCGTATTATACAGCAACCCACAGTATATCGTTTTTAAACTAATTTTTTTAATGCTCTTGTTTCTGGATGTTCAATATAAAATTAAATTTTTTCTTGAATTCTCATTGGCATGAGGTATTATGATTTAGCCCATAGACAAAATAAATATTTAACTAACGTATAGAGGCCTAATTAAGTATGTGCAAGGATCAGGGGGTTATTTTTCTCTTGAAAAAAATTGCTATGCAATAAGATTTACATTTTTTTATGTACAAATACATTTCTATAAATATTGTTGAAAATAATAATACACATTCGAACATTTATTATATACATATATGTACGTATATTGTATTATATTGTATCGTACTATATACATACATATGCATATATTAAAGGTATTCACGTCAAAAGTTGCACTGTTGCAGAAAAGCAAAATTGCAAAATTTTCAAAAAATATAACAACAACATAGAAAATTATTTTGCACAAATGATGCAAAATTGCCTGGGTCTGACTAAAGGCTCCGTTACCCAACTGTAGAAATCGCAGATGTAAGGTAAATGTAAATGTAAATGTTTGAGAGCTTATAGAATACTTAAAAACGTGTCATGTGTTTTCGACACAAAAAAAAATTCTTTGTGCACACACACATCCATACACACAAAAAAATCATAGGTTATATTTCCTAAAATAATGGTATAATTTTAACTAAGTGAAAGGGTAGAATGGCATTTACAAAGTTTTTTAGGGAATTTAACAACAATTTTAGTTTATTTCTATGTTCGAAAAATCAACTAAAATTTTAGTTTAAACTCCTTAACGACTAGATAAATTCGTACTTTTGTTTTCTGTGAACTATCTAAATACCAAAGCAAATATATACATATGTATATAATTCGGCAAATTATCATGGATTTAAGTTATATTAACTATTTATAATTCGACAACTGTCATGGATTTAAAGAATTTTGAATTAAAAAAAAATTGTTATTTATTTAATAATTTATTTATCTACATACATATAAATAAAATCGAAGAAAAAACCCACGAAAATAAAACATCTAAAGGTAATGCTAGGAACACAACTGGGACGAACGACGAATTTTTTCATAAAAAATAAAGCACATTCATGAATATGCAAATTAACACAACACTGCCGTAGAACGAAACTCGTCGTCTATTCTCTAAGCCGACGAAAAAACAGTTTTCTCTCTCTTTGCACAACTTTATCAGTTATAAGAGCTCTTATTTATTCGTCGTTGTTGTGCTTCACACGACGAATTTACTCAGCGAATTATTATAGATGAATTCGTCAGTGTCCACGAAATTCCTCGTTTGTCCCAGTTGTGTTCCTAGCATAAGACCACGTTTGCCACCAATCGTAAAGCAGCTCTGAGTTGGTGGAGACCATTAAAACTTGGGATGGGGATCTTCCTGTGCTAAGGTATAGGTCGTCTGCAGCCTCCGACGGAAACACCTATGTACATATATGCAGCATACACTGGTAATTTGCGTACATGCTTCTATACCATTAAAAATTAAAACCGGACATCAAGGAAGAGAGAGGACGTTTGCCGGGCTCAGCTAGTTTATCTATAATAATTAAAAAGAATTATTTTATATAAATTTAAATATTTTAAAAATTTAATACATACAAACCTTCTTGCTCAAAAATTTATTTTTGACAATAAAATATAAAACATTTCAATAAAAATAATTTCGAAAAATATATGTATGTATATATGTACCTTATTGTTATAGTTTATATTAACTTGGTGGTGAGTTCTCGTTCTACCTTCATAGTGAATAGTCGATTAGCGGAATTTTTCTTAAATACTTACTAAACAAAAAAAAAAATTATACAAAAAAATATTCGTAGTACATATTATTCGTAATAGGTACATACTGACTGTAATAAATAAGCTTCATTGCTTCGCTAATATTTTTACATAGTAGAAATAACAAAAACAAAAAACCGCAAACAAAAAAAAAAACAAACAAAGTACCCTTGAGGGTACATAGAAAATTATTTTGCACAAATGATGCAAAATTGTCAGGGTCTGAGTAATACCTAATTTACATTAAGCATTTTTTTCATGAAATTAGTTGCATGAAAATTTTTTATTTGTCAATAGGAGGCCTGGAAGAGCAACTTGTATCAAAAAACTTGTCAAGAATGTATCAGAGATTCATTCTACGCCCTTTTTTATATAACATTCTCTTTTATAGCGCTGCAATTAGCAAATAGAAAAAGTTGCGTGCAACAAAATTCATGAAATTTCTGGAAAAAATGCTTAATGTAAATCAGGTATAAGTGCAAGATTATCAGGGTAAATTTTGCAAAGTTGTGCAACTTTTTATGGCATTGCCAATCTAAAAAAATGAACAAAAAGTACTTATAAAATCAACCATACACCAAATTACAACGCAGAAATTCCTAAATGTTTTTCTTTTAAATGAAAAAAAAACAAGTCGTTGAAGATATTTTCGATACAAATAAATTAATTAAAAAATTATACAATTAAAAAAATATTTAAAAATTCTTAGCTAGAAATTATGAAGAAATCTTCAAATTCGATACATTTTTTTTTTGTAATGCATGTTTTTATTTATTGTATCTTCATATATGAACTAATAATAAGTATTCAAATCTTAAATCTATAAAAAAAAAATTATTAGGCCCGACCAGTGTCGGACATAAACTTAGTGGTAGTTATAAATAATACATTAGTAGTGATAATCAAAAAAAAGGGGGGGGGGGGGGAAGTATTTTCAATTAGTCCCATCTGGAGTGTTAGGTATAAGAGCCCGTGTGTCCCACTTTTTTAAGCGGATGTGTCCAGTAAAGTTCAAAATATTACGAGCAAGCGGATTAGGATGTGATTCGAGTTTTGTTAAATATTTGCCTGCGTATTTTGCAATTTCTTCAGTCACTAGTGGCATATTTAAATCACGATGTATAATAGAATTTTGGATGTACCATGGAGCCGATGTTATTAACCGTAAAATTTTGTTTTGCCTTCGTTGGATTCTCTCGACATTGGAAGCTGAAGCAGTGCCCCATAACTGAATTCCGTAGTGCCATATTGGCTTCAAAAGCGACTTGTATAATAAAAGTTTGCAGTCTAGGCTGAGTGTTGAGTTTCTGCCAATCAACCAATATATTTGAGTTATTTTAAGTTTCATCTGAGTTAACTTAGAGTCAATATGATGTTTCCATGTAAGTCTTCGATCAAGGTGTATACCAAGGTATTTCACTTGGGAATGTTGAGGAATATTTTGATTGTTGATTTGAATTAGGAGCAAGTATCTCTTCTTAGGGTGAACGTTAAATGGACACACTTTTGTTCATTGACTTTAATTCTAAATAAGTTCAACCATATTTCCAGCTGGGTAATATGTTCCTGGAGATTGCGGGATGCCTCATAAGGGTTTTCGTGCACACTCATACAGGCTGTATCATCGGCAAAAGTAGAAATATGGATATTATTGCTCACAGGCATATCACAAGTATATATTAAATACAAGGCAGGACCCAGAATACTACCCTGTGGCACACCAGAAGATATAGATTCGGGCACACTCGTGAACTCTCCTTCCACAACAGTGAACTTCCTATCAATAATATAACTTTTCAAAAGCTTTTGAATGTTTATTGGCAGATATGTCTTCAATTTTAAAACTAGGCCTTCGTGCCATACTTTATCAAACGCCTGAGAAACATCAATAAAGAGAGCAGAACAATACTTCTTTTCTTCAAATGTTCTTCTTACAACTAAGACCAGTCTATGCGTTGTTCAATCGTGCTGTGCTGACTTCTAAAGCCAAATTGATGGTCCGGGATGCACCCATTATCAGTTTCGATTCGAATCGAAAGTTTCTCCGTTTGGCAACTTTGATATTCTACGTTCCGTTCTTCGATTTTTCTTTCGATTCTATGTATTCTGCATTTCGATCGTAACTAGGTTTTTGTAAGTTGTTATTTTAGTGGCGGAGCGTTTTCAATTTTTGATTGTTTAGCTTCAAAAAGTGATTAATTAAAAAAATAATGCAAGCATTAAATGCAAAAGAAGGTTTAATTAATGAACTATACACTTTGTTTTGTTTTTCTGTATTGAAATGCAATTTTTATTCAATTTATTACAGGTAAAACAGTATAAAAAGTTGACATACCTATTTAATGACAACGAAGAACGATATTGTCTACGGATTTAATTAAATTTAAACAAATTGACTTTATTTTTGTGCTGCAATTATGTAAAAAATTAAAATATAACCTCCGGCGCGACAGGATTCTTCACACTGGAAAAGTTTGGCCACAAATACCTCTTGCTTATCTCGTTTTTTTTAACTCTCTGTATTTAAGTTTGCAAAAGTTTATGTAATGCAAATTTTTACAATATTTAATTATTAATTGTTTTAATGGTAAATCACTGTTTTTTTTTGCACTAAATTTAACTTTTTGCTAAAAATTTTGCAAAATTGCTTAATTTTTCTGTTCCTATTTCACCCGTTTCCAAGCAAAGCAGCAGGTTTAAACATACTGTTCTCTTCTTCTTTTTCTTTCGATTCAGTTTTTTTGCAGAATACCTCTTTTCGATCCGTGCCTAACTGAATGCGGGAACGTAATCGAAACGCAGAATAGGGGTGAATATTTTTTGTGACGGCAAAATCTATAACATCTGGAATTTTTCTTACGTCAGTAGGCCAGTAAGTAGGCTCCCCACTCGAAATGACATCTAAGCCCATTTTTGAAATTGTATTGAACAAGGCTCGACCTCTAGGTGTAACAAGACGCGATCCCCAGTACGTATGTTTTGCATTGTAGTCACCAGCTGCCACGAAACAAGATCCAAGCGATTTGTAGAACTTCTCATACTGATCTTCGGTAACTGAAAATCTGGGAGGTGAGTAAATTGATGATATCACGAAATTCGCACAAAAATTTTCTACGAAAATATTCGTTGCTTGCAAATATTATTCACTAACGTTGTCAAGAACATAGTGCTTGAGTCTTGACTTAATTAGAATTGCTGGTCCACCGCATGCTCTCCCTCTCGGGTCCTTTGTATCATATAAAGTGTAACCATTTATTTTAAATAAGCTTCTTGAGGTCAAATGAGTCTCAGAAACCAACATTATGTCAATATTTTTTTCCATGAGGAAGTGCTCAAGTTCATTTTTATGTTGGCGAATGCCGTTTGCGTTCCAGAAACATATTTTTAACGAGTTCATGGTTTATTAACTAATGCTTGAAGCAGTCTATTCTGCATTCGCAGCATTTCTTGCATCATACTTGTCATATTTGTAGTAAAGTTGTTTATAGTTAGCACCAGATTCTCAATAGTAGCTTCAAGGCGACTAAAGTTAAAGCTTGAGTTTGAATTCGTTGAATTATTTGGCGGTGGAATATTTTGCGTGGGAATTGAATTACTATTAGCAGCATCAGCATACGATACACGTGAAGTAACTGGTTGGCTCATTTGAGCAAAAGTGGCGGAGTTCGCGTTTCCTGGTTGAACTGGAGTTAATTTGGGTTTTTGACCCATAGCCTGTTTAACGAAAGAATATACAGGGCACCCTCTATAGTTAGCTGTGTGATTACCTCCACAATTACTACATTTTTTTTCTGCTTGATCTTTCGGCTTAGTGCAGCTAGCAGTACCATGCAATTCACCGCAGATAACACACACTGTAGGTAACTTGCAGTAAGTTTTCGTATGGCCATATTCTTGGCAATTATGGCACTGTACGGGACCTGAACGCTTACGTGGCTCTTCAACTGTGATTTTTCGATGTAAGAGATACTTTACGTTATAAACTGGATGGGTTTCATTTTTTTTTCAATTGTATGTCATTCGGCTCCAGTTCAACCCGAAATAGGGTTTGGAGGACCTTTTCTCTATTAAATATGTTGGTAACATTTTTTACCTTGAATCCTTGGTCGACAAGTGCACATTTTACTTCTTCGGGTTCAACATATGAATCTATGCCCTTTAATACTATCTGTAGACCTTTAGCACTCTTAAGTTGGTATGTGTAAAAATTTGTTTTATTTTTTTTCGAATTCACTAACAAATTTTCGGAAATCTTTTTCATTATATATTTGGATTTTAGTTTCATCAATATTACCTCGTTTAATTGGAATGATGTGAAAAGTATTTTCACCAATGGTCGACAGTAGTTTTTTTATAAGCGCGTTAGAATTTTTTTCTCTCAGATAAATAGGTGGTGGCTTAAAAGACTTTTGCGATGATGTAGAGGGCTTGTCGTCGGTGTCTTGCAATAATGAAAAACGATTTTGGCGATTGGTAGATGATGCGCTGTTATCCCTAGACATCTTTGGAGCAGATGAAATTTTTGAAGAATTTGGGCTTCGCCCACGCTTTACCACTGTTATATATCTGTCCATTCCCACTTGTACCTTGGGTTTTGAGCTACTGTTATCTGTAGTGATAAATTGGTTTAGTGATGAAGGCGAGCCCGATGCGGATGATATCGAAGACTTAAATGAAGAAGTACTAGTATATTAACGATTCACTAGTTGGCATTGGACAAAGCGAAGTTGATCGCTGACGAAAAATTGGCTTTGCCGTTTGTTAATTAACTCGTTTGCTAATTAGATGCTTGTTTTAATCTCAGCACATAAACTGGATTAAAGTGTTAAAATGTTAAGGTTTATTCAACAACAAACAGTACTTGAACCGAGTTGTTTGAAGAAATGATTTGATGTAGACTCTTTAATGTTCAATAACAAAAAGGTTTTTTTTATTTAAATTTTTCTTCATTTTATACAGAAATATTGATTACTATTAATTTAAAATAAAATGTTATTTACTGTTAATTTTACATACTTAGCATTTATGGTATTATGTATCATATTTTAAGTTCATTGGCTGTGTGACCATGAACATGAGGCGAACAAAATACTTAGCATGCAATTTAATGTCTAAAAGGTGATCGTACTACAAAAAACAAACAAATTAACAAAAAATGCATAATAGACAAGAGTGACTTACAAACAGACTATATAATTGTAATAAAATACTTAAGAGTGCAACGAAACTAAAAATGCATAATAAGCAAGAGTTAATCAGAATTATAAAGACAAAAGAATAAAACCATAATAATAAATTTATAAATAAAAAACTATGTTAATTATAAACACCGTTAAAAAAAGATTTTCATCAGATTTATTATTTATATTTTTTTCATTAAGAGTTTCAGAACTCACAGTAAAATAAGCATTTCTGCCGTTAGAACTCACTTCAAAATTTTTTTCCTTTGAGGTACTCATACAGAGTATTATTCCTCAAGGGAACTTTGTTTGTGTTTACGGTTTTTTTTGTTTATGCTATTTCTTGCTATGTAAAAATATTAGTAAAGCCAATAAGCTTATTTATCAAGGTGAATATGTATTACGAGTATTTTTTGTATGATTTTTTATTTTGTTGTTTTTTATATATGTTTCGTATGTATGTAAGTATGTAAAAAAAAATCTTCACGATGAAGGTTCAACGAGAACCTATGGCTCAAATAGTTATTAGAATTTTGTTAAATAATACCAATATTATTAATATTGATATTTTTATTAGTGAATTGATTACAAAATTAATCAGCGAAGTTTCAACACTTCGTTGCAGCATTTAAACAAACATACGAGTACAATATATCTATGCACATATTGTGTTGCTTTATAGACAAACAAAATGGGTTGCTCAAGTCAGAAAGTGCAATTATGCATTTTTGCACAGTTGCAAGAGTTGACGTGAATACCTTTTATGATTATACGTACCTATTTTGATTTTTATTGAGGTAGTTTAGACGAGAACAATTTTTAAGGCGCACAGTTTTTGTTCTTTTCCAAATTATACGAGACTAATTCATCTGGCACAAAATGTATTCATATACACAGCTGTGTGTGTGTTAGTGTTTTTGGTATTCATTTAACATTTGCTGTTTTTTAAGTTGTATGTGTATTGGTTTTATGCTGCTAATGCGGGGTTGAAGCTGGTTGAAAAGTTATGCCAACCGCAAAACCACTCTCTTTGCCTCTCTCACCTACAAACTGGCATGTTATGCCAGCACAATTATGCCCGTGTAAATCAGCGCATTGGTATTATTTTTAAATAAAAATAGTTTTTTGTAAATTTATTAAATATGCCATGTACGTATGCAAATTAACCACTCAAAAGCTTAAATTATTAAAAGAAACAAAAGTACCAAATCAGGGCTATTGTGCTGTCACTGTTTACAAATGTCACGTAACGTCGTCATGAAATTCTATTTACTGCAGTTTCAGACGTTACATTTACGTGCCATTTCAGTCAGGTAAGCGTTTGCATAGCTTTTCATGCAACAGATTCGATAAGCTGACACATTTACATTTACAGTTCTACATTTACAGTCGGGCAATTCTGCCTTAAGTGCAAGATCAAGGCACATCAATCAGGTACCCGCGATTCTACAACAAATATTACAACAGCAACAACCACATGTACTTTGTTGGTATAAATTACCTTCTTAATTTTCAAAACAAGGTAGTATCGTCGGATTGCATGTTTCTTATAGGAAATGTTTTGACATACAAAATGCGCCTTGTGCAAGATTATCAGAGTAAATTTTGCACAGTTGTGCAACTTTTTATGGCATTGCCAATCCAAAAAATGGACAAAAAGTACTTGTAAAATCAACCATACACCAAATTACAACTCAGAAATACCTTAATGTTTTAAATGAGAAAACAAGTGGTTCAAGATACTTTCGATACAAATAAATTAATTAAAAAACTATAAAATTTAAATATAATTTAAATAAAAAACCTATGGGGCAAATTGTTATTAAAATTTTGTTAAATAATACCAATATTATTAACATTGATATTTTTATTACTGAATTAATTACAGAATTAATCAGTGAAGTTACAAGACTTCGTTTCAGCATTTAAACAAATTCATTTAACAATTAAGAAACATACGAGTACAATATATCTATGCACATATTGTGTTGCTTTATAGACAACTAAACAAAATGGGTGCTCATGTCAGAAGCATTTTTGCACAGTTGCAAGAGTTGACGTGAATACCTTTATTATTTCATATTATATTATACTAGCTTAACCCGGTGTGCTTTGCTACTAGGGTGATCGATTATTCGACTTTTTCCAGAAACCGGTTTTCGAATAGTTCGAATATTTGAAATTATTAAAAACCCGGTTTCGGTTTTTACAATTCAGGAAAAACCGGTCAACAGGTTTTTTAAGTAAAAAAATTATTATAACAAAGTTTTGATTTTATATTGCTTTATTGAAAAAAAGAGAACAGTTCATGTAAATATTATAAAACAGTACAAAAATTAAAGGTAAAATATAAAAATTAACTTCATATACTTATGTATAGTACATAAATATGTATATATGTATGTATACAGTATACAGTTAAGGAATAAACTCTACATACAACCATCATTTTTAGGGTTTGCGGAAACTTGGGAAGAAATTCAAAAAATTAATTATGCCAATATTTAGGATGCTATCAAATATGTTTATACAAAAAATAAAAAAATATTTACAATAACACCTACAGTGGTAAAAATATTCAAAATACATAGGAAAAAAAATTTACATACAGGCATAAAATACATGAAAAAATACGTCCAAAATTTTTGAGGTCGTCAACTTGTTTGAAAATTCTGTGCTTTCCGGTAGCAAGCCGTCAAAAAATGGCATCCAAATATGGGGTTATATGTTTTTATTATAATTATTTTTTAATTTTTTATTTTTTGTATAAACAAATATATTTGCACCCTAAATATTGGCATAATTAATTTTTTGAATTTCTTCCCAAGTTTCCTCAAACCCCAAAAATGATGTGTGTTTGTAGAGTTTAATCTTTAATGGTATATACATATGAATGTATGGACAAGATGGATATCTACCTCTATATATAAAATATGAAGCAAAATGTCAACAAAACTAAAAAACATTTAATTCGCCTCTGGTATCACCTCATAAAATAATTTCGCTTAAATTTCCTGTTTCAGTAAATGTTTCCATGCTCAAAAAACGCTTAGAAATTTTATACTGGAAAAAAATACTTAGGAAAATCAACAGAACACGTTGGTCTAAGTTTTAACATAGTAAAAACTAATTTTATGACAAAATGTACAAATCGAAAAGTATTCGACTAAGCCGGTTTTTAAATTGTAAAAAAACCGGACTATTCAACATTCGAAAAATCAACATTTTGAAAAAACCGACAACCGTATTGTGAAAAAAACCGGTTGAAAAACCGAGTCGATCACCCTATTTGCTACTCCCCTCCCCAAATTAAAAAAACCAATTCTAGTAAAACTTTTCCATAAGCAATCAAAATTTTGAAAATTGGTCCACAAAGGATAAATTTATTTGATAATAATTTTTTGGGCGGTCACTTTTCTTCCCCCGCCACAATTTGCATAGGTGGAAAGTAGTAGGGAATTGGGGTTCCTGGCGCCGATTAAAATTGTTAAATTGTGGCTGAAATTGTTAAATTGTTGCTGAAATTGTTAAATTTGGGTAATTAAAATTTGAAAATTGTTAAATTCTTGGAAATTTGTGTTTTTTTGTTTACATAAGGAGTTTTTTGTTTACATTATGAGTTTTTTGTTTACATTAGGAGGTTTTGTTTACATTAAGTGTATGTCTATCTGTCTGTCTGTCCGTCCGTCTGTCGGTCTGCCTGACCGTGGATGTTTGTGTGTGGAATATTTTGTGTGAATGTATTAAGGCGGTTCATAGTTTGGCGGTTTTTATGTGTGTATGTGACGACGGTGAAAATCATGAAAATGGTTTATCCTAATGCTGACGGAAAATCATCTAATGATTTTTCGTAATTCCGAAGGCAAAACATGATAATTTTTCGTAATACCGAAGGCAAAACATGATAATTTTTCCTAATGCCTACTGCAATACATGATAATTTTTCCTAATGCCTACCGCAATACATGATTATTATTTTTTTCAAATGCCGACGGCAAAAAATGAATATAATTTTTTCAAATGCAGACGGGAAAATGATTTTTCCTAATGACGACGGGAAAACGTGAAAGTTATTTTTTCTAATGCTAATGTAGGTGTTGCTAGACTGTGGGAATTTAAGGCTGACCGTGATTTGAGTGGGTGGCGTTGTTGCCGTAATATGTAACCATAGGAATTTGCGGATGTGTCTGTCTGTCTGTGAGAATTTAGGTGAGGGTTTGATTGGAAGGGGCGGGGTGTAGTTGAGGTAGATCGATTGCGTGTGTATGTGTGTGTGTATGTGTGTGTGTGTGTGTGTGTGTGTGTATGTTTGTAGGAATTTCAATGTGTGTATTTCTGTAGGAGCTTAGGGCTGATTGTGATTTGTGAGGGGTGAGGTGTTCTAGTAATATGTAACCAGGGGGAATCTGTGTGTTTGTATGTCTGTAGGAGTTTAAGGCTGACCATGATTTGGGTGGGCAGGGTTGTTGACGAAATATGTATCCATGGGGATTTGTGGATGTGTCTGTCTATAGTAGTTTAAGGCTGATCGTGATTTGAGGTAGGTGAGGATGTTGTTGAGGTAATTTGGTTATTTGTATGTATGTATGTATATATTTTTGTGAGAATTTAAGATGATTGTGATTTATTAGGGGCGAGGTGTTCTTGTAATATGTAGCTGTGAGAATCTATGTGTATAGACGTCTGTAGAAGTTTAAGACTATCTGTAATTTCAGGTAGGTGAGAGTGTTGTGTTGTTGAGATTAATCTTATATATTGTATATGTATGTATGTATGATCATGGGAATTTGTGTATGTATATCTGAGGGAGAATTTAAGGCTCGTCATGATTTGCAAAAGGTGGGGTGTTGTTGAAATTTTCTTGGATATTTCTTATATGAATTCTGCTATGTGTGTGTGTGTGTGTATTTGCGCTAATATTTATATGTAGATAGAAATAAATTGTTTTCAGTATCGACATTTGGTACTATAAAATACTATCATATGTCTGGACTTCCCTAATCTTATTATGTTTTTATACTTACGCTTGTTTTATATTTTCTCATACTTAAATTTGTCTCGCGTTAAAGTCTGCCTATATGAAATTTGTTTATATTACAGATTTTGTTTATTTCAATCTTTGAATACATTTTTTTTGTCATTGATGTCTTTTGTTCTTCTTGTTGTTGGTGTTGTTGTTGTAAATATTCGTCTGTGTATAGATGCGATATATTCAGTTTTTTTTTTATTTGAAAATAAAAACGTTTTAATTTTTATCTGCGTTTACTTAAAAGTTTGTGAGGATTTTCTGTTTTTAAGTAAAACTGAATTCCTGAAGATACATACTCTATAGTAATAGCAACTATAATAGAAATATTCCTTATACTCAATTTACATTTTTTAAAGTTGATGCAACGTTAGTAAGTTAACGTTAGAAATTTTTGGGGTACATAATTTTTTCTAACTATAGACTTTTTTCTTCACTTTCTACATTTGTTTTCGAAATCTTGCTTTGCTTTATGAAAATGTATAAACATTTTTAAATGAAACTGATCCGGCACTCCAGCTTATATACTGATAGTTTTTTTTTTTCTTTGGTAGTCAACTTACTTCTTTTTTTATTTTTATTGATAAATATTTAAAATCAAAAGGGAGCTTTATATTGAAATTATTATTCTCATAATTGTTGAAAACAATCACTAGTTTTTTTTTGTGATGAAATCATTTGAAGTTGAAGCTGATATATTTGCTTACTGTTTTAAATTAAAATTTTATTCAATAGAATAAAAGGAGCTTTTTTCTTAAATTCTGATGCAGTTAAGATCGGATATGAGACTGAATTTAAATGTACTTTTAAATTAGTCATAATGAACAAACTTATTTTCTTGTTGAAAAGCGATCATCAGAAAACGAAGTGGTTTTCAGAGACTTTAGGTATACCCTTTCGACGGTTCCTCTAGGATACAAGATGACTTTGTTTGACGAAATTTCTGTTGCTTTATACTGATAATATTTTTACATTAATAAGGTACATATATGTTTGTTTTATGAAGGGTGAGCACCTTTCACTTTTATTTGTTGTCATATATGATTTTTTTTTTAATTTTATTAAAGTTCAGCGTATTGTGTATATATTTCTGAAATGTTTAAGTGTGTTTTGTGTTCCCATCGGACAGAGTGTACGTATTAGTTGGTCAGTCAGTCTATATTTTTATTTATTTTCTTCTTCTAATGTGCCACTCCTTTTTTCAGATTTTACTACTTGGAATAGAGAATTTTTGTCTAATTTTTTGCTGGGTATATACATTAGGAATGTAGAAATTAGTTTAGATACAAAGAAATGCATGTTTAATAAACAACTATTGTAGCAAATCGATCTCAAATAACTCAGTTACCTCTACCAGCAATTCACCGTCGGTGTTTTCATAAAGTGTTAGAAACAATGAAATATCTATGTTTGGGAGAATTTTTTTGCCTCAAGTAAGTATTTCTACATGAGGTTTGCTGGTTGACTCCTATCGCATTCATATGTAATGATTATACACTTAAAAAAGGTCATCATCACCATCAATCACTCCCGTATACAATACATTCATGAGTTGGGTTGATCCAGATACAATTGCTGTCTCATCACCTTCTAACAGCTTTATATATTTTGCTAGTATGCATGCCTTAGCATGCTTCTATCGATAGTGACGTAAGAGTCCGATATGTAGTAGTGTTACAATTAAAAATCTTTACTATTAGAATTTACCAGTTCGCTCTTTTGAATTTTTGCAAAGTAGATACATATGTATGTTTGTATTTAAGTGACCACAAAATCATAAAATTTCTTTGCTTACAAAATTGTATGACGTGAGGATTTTTTTTTTTTTTTTGAAATTATTCATGCTTCGGCATGCTTTCATTTTTTTTTTCTGTAAATTTATTTAATACTCATACAGATACAGATATAAAGTAAGATCTGTTTGCAGTATGCATGCTTCAGCATGATTCTAGTTGAAGCGTGTATTCATTCACTAAGTTTGCTTGATACTTATTCATACACATGTACATTCTTAAAGATTGGATATCAAAGTCCAAATTCCGTAGTTTATCTATATTTTCTAAAGATCTGATAGCTAAAGAAATAAATAGAGCGAAGATCTTCTATAATAATCCCATTTTCATATTGTAAAATTTTGCGTTCTAACGCTTTCGATGGGAAAATGTACATACAACTTTATAAAAAGTGATAATATGATGTGCTGCTGAATATTGCACTATGTTATAGTTTATTTTAAACACTGAAGTTTTAGAAAATTTCATTCAGACCAACAAGTTTAGAGAATTCCACTACATTTAGCTAATTATCTAATTCCACTACATTTAGTTAATTACCTTTCTTAAGACCCATCATTCCTAATCAATCCTACAAAAAACTAGATTTTTCTTTTTAATTTAATTTTTATTTTTATTAAATTCAACATTCATTCTTCAAATTACTTTATACTGTATTAAGCAGCTTTTTCTCATTTGTTGAGTTAACTTTAATCGTAAACATTTTAATGTTGAGATAAATTTTTCTATTTTATGCACTAAGTAATTCTTTATATATGTATACCAATCCTTTTATATGAACCATTAAAGCTAATTCTTTTCACATCATTCCTTTTAATGCTCAATTAAATCATTGTACTATTGATGCTTTCATATTAAGTAATGTTTAATCTTCTATTTATGTATGAGTTTTCCAAAGTATTTATTAAAAAATTCCTTAGAATCATCTGTTTGTAAGTTTTTTGTTTTTTTTTTGGTACCCGTACCACTTCAAAAATATTTTCCATTCCTTAGTTTTTTGAGTGCAGCTTTTATTCTCAGCTGTACTACATTTTGAGAATGTGTCAATTACAGTCTTCAAAAATCAACAATTTCTATTTTCTGTAGAATAGTTCTCCATTTCACCTAACTTAGCTCCATAAAACTTCATATATTCCTGTCATTGCATCTCTACAAGCACAAACAATTTTCGAGTTTTAAAATGGAGTTCGTTTACTAAATTTCTTTTTAAAGACATTGAGTTGTTTTACAGATTTTTTCGATAGTGTGGTGATCTAAATGTTGCACTTTCAGCTATTTTTACTAACATGTAGTTAATTTTCTAATCTATATAATTAATCGTACAACTCTTCAATTTATTTTTAATTATTTAATTTTTAGAATTGCTTTTCAATTTTATAACTCTCTTCCTTCTCTAATTTTATTTCACGTTGTAGTCCACCAATATGCATTTGAATATATTCTTGAATTATATCAATGCCTTAAGCTATATTATTAATTTGTTCTTTAGTTTGTCGATTTCTGACGGAGAACGATGATGATTCTGTATGCATACATTAGTAGTAATTAAAATCTTTTTATACATAGATTTCGAGTTCAAATTTATAATAATTTTATGATATTTTATCAAACATTAGAGAAAATAGTCTTAGTGTTAGAGCCCATATTTGACCACCAACTTGTATTTTATCTTCATTCAGTTTGAGGTTACTATCACCATTAATTTGTATCTAATTCATTTCTTCCTTCCAATATACTGATAAGCCTTCGGAATTGGAAGTCTTTGAGTACAAATCATCGTCATCATCATTCTCAGTATTAGCATCATTAAATAAGATGGTATTATTAAATATTGTTCCTTCTGCTAGTTTCTTTGGTGTACTTGTCTCTATCTTGACTGATGGTTTCTCATGCTTTAAACTTGTATATTTTCAACTTCTGTCTTGATTTTACTTTTTTCTTTCATAAGAATTCTTTTAATATTTTTAGAACTATCTATGAATTCTTCTGTTATAGGTTTAAATGCATCTCTTAGTTGTTCATTTGTATCTATTTCACTAGTTTTTATACTACGAAGCTTTTTCTTAATCACATTTGTTCTCAACACCAAATGCTTTAAAACTTTCTCATCCATGTTTGCTAACAGCAAATTCAGGTATCGGCTACTAGATCAGCTTATCAGGAGCTGATCTGGTTTTCAGATCAGCTTATCAGGAGCTGGTCTAGTTATCAGATCAGCTTATCAGGAGCTGGTCTGGTTTTCAGATCAGCTTATCAGGACCTGGTCTGGTTTTCAGATCAGCTTTTCAGGACCTGGTCTGGTTTTCAGATCGGCTTATCAGGACCTGGTCTGGTTTTCAGATCAGCTTTTCAGGACCTGGTCTGGTTTTCAGATCAGCTTATCAGGAGCTGGTCTGGTTATCAGATCAGCTTATCAGGAGCTGGTCTGGTTATCAGATCAGCTTATCAGGAGCTGGTCTGGTTATCAGATCAGCTTATCAGGAGCTGGTCTGGTTATCAAGTCAGCTTATCAGGAGCTGGTCTGGTTATCAGATCAGCTTATCAGGACCTGATCTGTTTATCAGATCAGCTTATCAGGAGCTGGTCTGGTTATCAGATCAGCTTATCAGGACCTGATCTGGTTATCAGATCAGCTTATCAGGAGCTAGTCTGGTTTTCAGATCAGCTTATCAGGACCTGATCTGATTTTCAGATCAGCTTATCAGGAGCTGGTCTGGTTTTCAGATCAGCTTATCAGGTAACAGATCAGGCTATCAGGAGCTGTTCAGATTTTCATTTCAAGATATCTGAGTCAGATTTAGTTATCAGTGTACAAGTAGCTAGCCATTTAGAACATTTATATACATGAAGTTTTAAGTCAAATGAAATACGAAAAAGTAAAATTTTATGTAGTAAAATTATTTTCTATAACGATTATCGTTTAATTCAATATCTTTGCTTATAATCAAAAATTCATATTTAGCCTTTCAACATGCTTTATATTTTTCTCACCTTACTTAAACATTAAAATTACATTATGATGATCTCTTATTAAATGTTTGGTGATTCTGGTGTAAGTTTTACATAAGTAGAATGAATCAACATTCTTATCTCTCCCCATAAAAAAGTATTCTTCCCATACGCATCATCGTTAAATATCATATTGGAATTACTTTGGACTGAAATAACAGATTCACTATCGGTAAATTTTGTAATATATTATTGTTTTAATTGATGAAATTAATTTCTTTATATCTAGGTTGATATAAAGATTTTGAGTATAAATAAATGTTCTCAAATTTAAGTCCATTAGGACTTTCTAGCAAGCCAATCAAAGCGTTTTTTTTTTCGTAATTTGACAGGTCAACTATTGTTGCACGAATAGAATTTGATATAAAGGAACTATGATTTATTTTTGAACTATCGTTCGATGATTCATTAATATTTCGTACCAAGGTTTTTTAGGTTATTTTACTAACCGCATTTGTGTAGCTAAATACATTTTATAAATATTATTTCTTATTATAAAAAAATAAACTAATACAGATATACCATATCAGAAAATATTTTCTGAAATCGTATAGCTGCATTAGTTTATTTTTTCTATAATAAGAGATAATGATCCACACTCATAATCAAAACAGCATAAAAATATCCCTTGTTTTGACTATGAGTATGCATCAATATTTATGAAATGCGTTTAGTTACAAAAATGTGGTTAGTAAAACAAAGTATATTTTAACAGCCTTATTTATAACACTTATTAGGGCTTTATAAAGACTTTTTAAGAAAAATTTTTTATAAAAAATTTGTTTTAAAAAGCCTTTACAAAGCCTTAATAAGTTTTATAAATAAGGCTGTAAGAGTTTAAAATCAGTATTTTATATGATAATACTGATTTGAAACTCTTAAAATATTCTTTGTTTTGACTATGAGTAGGGGCCATTATCTCTTATTATAGGACAAATAAAATAATATAGCTATACGATTTCAGAAAATATTTTCTAATATCGTATAGCTACATTTTTAATTTTTATATAATAAGAGATAATATTTATGAAATACATTTCATAAATATTGGCGCATACTCATAGTAAAAACAACCTAAAAATACCTTGGTACGAAATATTGATGAATCATCAAAATTTCATACCATCCTATATTTATGTTGTTTTACTAATCGCATTTTGTAAATAAATGCATTTCATAAATATTATCTATTATTATAGAAAGAATCAAATAGTATGGTTATATGATATTAGAAAACATGATTTCTGATATCATATAATTATACTATTTCATTTTTTTATAATAAGAGATAATGACTCATACTCATAGTCAAAACAAAGGATATTTATATGCTGTTTTGATTATGAGTATGCGTCAATATTTATGAAATGCATTTAGTTATAAAATGCGGTTAGTAAAACAAAGTATATTTTAAGTGTTTAAAACCACCATTTTTATGGTAATACTGAGAATGATGATGACGATGATTTGTACTCAAAGACTTCCAATTCCGAAGACTTATCAGTATTGGAAGGAGGAAATGAATTAGATACAAATTAATGGTGATAGTAACCTCAAACTGAATGAAGATAAAATACAAGTTGGTGGTCAAATATGGGCTCTAACACTAAGACTATTTTCTCTAATGTTTGATAAAATATCATAAAATTATTATAAATTTGAACTCGAAATCTATGTATAAAAAGATTTTAATTACTACTAATGTATGCATACAGAATCATCATCGTTCTCCGTCAGAAATCGACAAACTAAAGAACAAATTAATAATATAGCTTAAGGCATTGATATAATTCAAGAATATATTCAAATGCATATTGGTGGACTACAACGTGAAATAAAATTAGAGAAGGAAGAGAGTTATAAAATTGAAAAGGAATTCTAAAAATTAAATAATTAAAAATAAATTGAAGAGTTGTACGATTAAATATATAGATTAGAAAATTAACTACATGTTAGTATAAATAGCTGAAAGTGCAACATGTAGATCACCACACTATCGAAAAAATCTGTGAAACAACTCAATGTCTTTAAAAAGAAATTTAGTAAACGGACTCCATTTTAAAAATCGAAAATTGTTTGTGCTTGTAGAGATGCAATGACAGGAATATATGAAGTTTTATGGAGCTAAGTTAGGTGAAATGGAGAACTATTCTACAGAAAATAGAAATTGTTGATTTTTGAAGACTGTAATTGACACATTCTCAAATTGTAGTACAGCTGAAAATAAAAGCTGCACTCAAAAAACCAAGGAATGAAAAATATTTTTGAAGTGGTACGGGTACCAAAAAAAACTTACAAACAGATGATTCTAAGGAATTTTTTAATAAATACTTTGGAAAACTCATACATAAATAGAAGATTAAACATTACTTAATATGAAAGGATCAATACTAGAATGACTTAATAGATCATTGAAAGGAATGATGTGAAAAGAATTAGCTTTAATGGTTCATATAAGTGGATTGGTATATATAAAGATTTACTCAATGCATGCAATAGAAAAGTTCATCGTACCATTAAAATGTCTCCTATTAAAGTCAACTCAACAAATGAGGAAAAGCTACTTAATATAGTATAAAGTAATTTGAAGAATGAATGTTGAATTTAATAAAAATAAAATTAAAACGAAAAATCTAGTTTGTGTTGTTTTTTGTAGGATTGATTAGGAATGATGGGTCTTAAGAAAGATAATTAAGTAAATGTAGTGGAATTAGATAATTAGCTAAATGTAGTGGAATTCTCTAAACTTGTTGGTCTGAATGAAATTTGCTAAAACTTCAGTGTGTAAAATAAACTATAACATAGTGCAATATTCAGCAGCACATCATATTATCACTTTTTATAAAGTTGTATGTACATTTTCCCATCGAAAGCGTTAGAACGCAAAATTTTACAATATGAAAATGGGATTATTATAGAAGATCTTCGCTCTATTTATTTCTTTAGCTATCAGATCTTTAGAAAATATAGATAAACTACGGAATTTGGACTTTGATATCCAATCTTTAAGAATGTACATGTGTATGAATAAGTATCAAGCAAACTTAGTGAATGAATACACGCTTCAACTAGAATCATGCTGAAGCATGCATACTGCAAACAGATCTTACTTTATATCTGTATCTGTATGAGTATTAAATAAATTTACAGAAAAAAAAAATGAAAGCATGCCGAAGCATGAATAATTTCAAAAAAAAAAAATCCTCACGTCATACAATTTTGTAAGCAAAGAAATTTTATGATTTTGTGGTCACTTAAATACAAACATACATATGTATCTACTTTGCAAAAATTCAAAAGAGCGAACTGGTAAATTCTAATAGTAAAGATTTTTAATTGTAACACTACTACATCTCGGACTCTTACGTCACTATCGATAGAAGCATGCTAAGGCATGCATACTAGCAAAATATATAAAGCTGTTAGAAGGTGATGAGACAGCAATTGTATCTGGATCAACCCAACTCATGAATGTATTGTATACGGGAGTGATTGATGGTGATGATGACCTTTTTTAAGTGTATAATCATTACATATGAATGCGATAGGAGTCAACCAGCAAACCTCATGTAGAAATACCTACTTGAGGCAAAAAAATTCTCCCAAACATAGATATTTCATTGTTTCTAACACTTTATGAAAACACCGACGGTGAATTGCTGGTAGAGGTAACTGAGTTATTTGAGATCGATTTGCTACAATAGTTGTTTATTAAACATACATTTCTTTGTAAGTAAACTAATTTCTACATACCTAATGTATATACCCAGCAAAAAATTAGACAAAAATACTCTATTCCAAGTAGTAAAATCTGAAAAAAGGAGTGGCACATTAGAAGAAAAAAATAAATAAAAATATAGACTGACCAACTAATACGTACACTCTGTCCGATGGGAACACAAAACACACTTAAATATTTCAGAAATATATACACAATACGCTGAACTTTAATAAAATTAAAAAAAAATCATATATGACAACAAAGTCATCTTGTATCCTAGAGGAACCGTCGAAAGGGTATACCTAAAGTCTCTGAAAACCACTTCGTTTTCTGATGATCGCTTTTCAACAAGAAAATAAGTTTGTTCATTATGACTAATTTAAAAGTACATTTAAATTCAGTCTCATATCCGATCTTAACTGCATCAGAATTTAAGAAAAAAAGCTCCTTTTATTCTATTGAATAAAATTTTAATTTAAAACAGTAAGCAAAGATATCAGCTTCAACTTCAAATGATTTCATCACAAAAAAAAACTAGTGATTGTTTTCAACAATTATGAGAATAATAATTTCAATATAAAGCTCCCTTTTGATTTTAAATATTTATCAATAAAAATAAAAAAAGAAGTAAGTTGACTACCAAAGAAAAAAAAACTATCAGTATATAAGCTGGAGTGCCGGATCAGTTTCATTTAAAAATGTTTATACATTTTCATAAAGCAAAGCAAGATTTCGAAAACAAAAGTAGAAAGTGAAGAAAAAAGTCTATAGTTAGAAAAAATTATGTACCCCAAAAATTTCTAACGTTAACTTACTAACGTTGCATCAACTTTAAAAAATGTAAATTGAGTATAAGGAATATTTCTATTATAGTTGCTATTACTATAGAGTATGTATCTTCAGGAATTCAGTTTTACTTAAAAACAGAAAATCCTCACAAACTTTTAAGTAAACGCAGATAAAAATTAAAACGTTTTTATTTTCAAATAAAAAAATTAATATATCGCATCTATACACAGACGAATATTTACAACAACAACACCAACAACAAGAGAAACAAAAGACATCAATGACAAAAAAAAATGTATTCAAAGATTGAAATAAACAAAATCTGTAATATAAACAAATTTCATATAGGCAGACTTTAACGCGAGACAAATTTAAGTATGAGAAAATATAAAACAAGCGTAAGTATAAAAACATAATAAGATTAGGGAAGTCCAGACATATGATAGTATTTTATAGTACCAAATGTCGATACTGAAAACAATTTATTTCTATCTACATATAAATATTAGCGCAAATACACACACACAGAGCAGAATTCATATTAGAAATATCCAAGAAAATTTCAACAACACCCCACCTTTTGCAAATCATGACGAGCCTTAAATTCTCCCTCAGATATACATACACAAATTCCCATGATCATACATACATACATATACAATATATAAGATTAATCTCAACAACACAACACTCTCACCTACCTGAAATTACAGATAGTCTTAAACTTCTACAGACGTCTATACACATAGATTCTCACGGCTACATATTACAAGAACACCTCGCCCCTAATAAATCACAATCATCTTAAATTCTTACAAAAATACATACATACATACATACATACAAGTAACCAATTTACCTCAACAACATCCTCACCTACCTCAAATCACGATCAGCCTTAAACTACTATAGACAGACACATCCACAAATCCCCATGGATACATATTACGTCAACAACCCTGCCCACCCAAATCATGGTCAGCCTTAAACTCCTACAGACATACAAACACACAGATTCCCCCGGTTACATATTACTAGAACACCTCACCCCTCATAAATCACAATCAGCCCTAAGTTCCTACAGAAATACACACATTGAAATTCCTACAAACATACACACAAACACACACACATACACACACATACACACACACACACATACACACACACACATACACACGCAATCGATCTACCTCAACTACACCCCGCCCCTTCCAATCAAACCCTCACCTAAATTCTCACAGACAGACAGACACATCCGCAAATTCCTATGGTTACATATTACGGCAACAACGCCACCCACTCAAATCACGGTCAGCCTTAAATTCCCACAGTCTAGCAACACCTACATTAGCATTAGAAAAAATAACTTTCACGTTTTCCCGTCGTCATTAGGAAAAATCATTTTCCCGTCTGCATTTGAAAAAATTATATTCATTTTTTGCCGTCGGCATTTGAAAAAAATAATAATCATGTATTGCGGTAGGCATTAGGAAAAATTTTCATGTATTGCAGTAGGCATTAGGAAAAATTATCATGTTTTGCCTTCGGTATTACGAAAAATTATCATGTTTTGCCTTCGGAATTACGAAAAATCATTAGATGATTTTCCGTCAGCATTAGGAAAAACCATTTTCATGATTTTCCCCGTCGTCACATACACACATAAAAACCGCCAAACTATGAACCGCCTTAATACATTCACACAAAATATTCCACACACAAACATCCACGGTCAGGCAGACCGACAGACAGATAGACATACACTTAATGTAAACAAAACCTCCTAATGTAAACAAAAAAACACAAATTTCCAAGAATTTAACAATTTTCAAATTTAACAATTTCAGCAACAATTTAACAATTTCAGCCACAATTTAACAATTTTAATCGGCGCCAGGAACCCCAATTCCCTACTACTGTGGAACTATTCCATATGCAAAAAGAATTTTGAAAATTGGCCCACAAACGACAGAGTTATCAATTGTTGAAGCGGGCAATTTTCAACACCCTTCCTCCCTTCCCAATTTCCCAAAAAAATAAAAGTTGGCGAATGACCAAGTTATTTGATATTCTCTTTTTGAAGACGGCACTTTGCTCCCCACACACACCCCCCCCCCCCAAAAAAAAACTATTTAAACAAAAATTAGAGGACCTTTTCCATATGAAAAAATAATTTTTGATAACAAAAATATTTCATTGGTAATGTTTGGGGTTCTACCCCCCTCCCAGATTTAAAAAAGAAAAACATTTTAGTGAACCTTTTCCATATGCAAAAAAATTTTAAAATTTTTCCACAAATGACAAATTGAAAATCAATTTTTGACGAAATCACGCTGGACCATTTCCGTATGCAAAAAGAATTTTAGGAATTGGTCCACAAACGACAAAGTAATTTAATAATCCATTTAGCAAAAAAAACCCATTAAAGCAAAAAAACGAGTGGAGTTTTTCCATATTCAAAATAAATTATTAAAATTGGTCCACAAATGACAAAAATTTTGCTAATCAATTTTTGGGGCGGGCATTTTGTACTCCACTCCGCCCATTAAAAAAAACCTATTGTAGTGAACCTTTTCCATATGCCATTAAAATTTTAAAAATTGGTCAGAAATTACAAAGTTAATTGGTAATAAATTTTTGGGGTGGACACTGCTTCTCCCCTTCCCCCAATTTAAAAAAATTTGTGAAAATATTCCATATGCAAAAAGAATTTTGAGAATTGGTTCACAAACGACAAAGCAATTTGGTAATCCATCTTTTGGCGGGCAAATCTAGCCCCTTCTCCCCCTCACAACATTAAAAAAATTACTGGACCTTTTAAATATGCAAAAAGAATTTTAAAAATCGGTCCACAAACGACAAAGCTATTTGATAATCCATTTTTTCGGCGGGCACATTTGGGAGGGTTCCAACATTAAAAAAAATTAGTGGACCTTTTAATATGCAAAAAAAAAATATTAAAAAATGTCCACAAATGGCGAAGTTGTGCTAGTTAATATTATCAAATCTGTTAAATATTATGTGAACGAACTAATATAATTTAAAAAAGTAGGCAAAGTAGGCAAAAGTAGCCTATAATTCATTCCAGAGTCTCAGTTAAATGTTGAAAATCTCAGGAAGATCGGACCAGAGGTCTGGTCTCCTATAAGGTACAAACAAACAAACAAACAAAAAACAAACACACATTCCGTTTTATATATATATAGATTTTGGTGGCGGGCATTTTGCTTCCACAAACACCATCATTTAAAAAAAGTTTAATGGACCTTTGCCATATACAAATAGAATTTTGAAAATTGGTACGCAATTGACAAAGTAACTTGATAATCAGTTTTTTTTTTTTTTGGTAGGCACATTTTGACCCCTCCTTCACCTCCCAACATTGAAAAAAACGGTAGACCTTTTTCATAAGCGGAATACAAAACCGAATAATTTGGAACACCCCTAATTTCCCAAAAAAAAAAGAAAATTGGTGAAGCTCGTCCGCATGAAAAAAGAATTTTGGAAATTGGTCCACATATGACGAAGTTATTTGATATTCACTTCTTAAAGGCGGGCACTTTGCTTCCACTTCCCCAAAAATTTAAAAAATTAGTTGACCCTTTTCTATATGCAAAATGAATATATATTTATATGAAAAAATGGTGGAGTTATGCTCGTTAACATTATAAAACCTGTTAAATAATATGAGGAAGGAGTAACATAATTTAAAAAAGTGGGCGCGAAAGTGGGCGTGGGTGAAAAAAGTAGGATATAATTCAATCCAGAGTCCCAGATAAATGTTGTGAAAAGATCAGGAAGATCGGTCAAGAGGTCTGGTCTCCTATAAGGTACAAAAAAACAAGCAAACAAACAAACCAAAAAACAAACACACATTCGATTTTATATACATATTTATATAAAAGGTATTCACGTCAAAAGTTGCAGAAAAGCAAAATTGCAAAATTTTCAAAAAATATAACAACAACCACATAGAAAATTATTTTGCACAAATGATGCAAAATTGTCAGGGTCTGAGTGAGTGCAAGATTGTCAGGGTAAATTTTGCAAAGTTGTGCAACTTTTTATGGCATTGCCAATCCAAAAAAATGTACAAAAAGTACTTTTAAAATCAACCATACACCAAATTACAACGCAGCAATACCTAAATGTTTTATTTTTAAATGAAAAAACAAGTCGTTGAAAATATTTTCTATTAAAGTTATTTTTGATGGTGTCTGTTTGCCTTTTGTAAGTGACATTAAATGTCTAGGTCTGACAATTGACAGTAATGTATCTTTTGAGAAACATATATCTAGTATTGCTTCTAAGGTATGTTTTGCATTGAAATCGTTATATATGTAGTCTCAATTGTCACCTACCTACAAAAATTAGGTGTAATTTAGCACACTCTGTTAATGTCTCACATTATTTATTGCCTTGAAGTATATAGTGGCTGCTCATCGTCAAATAATAATCGTTTGAAACTGCTATTTAATCGTATTATAAGATATATTTTTAAGCTAAGAATTTTCCAACGCATATCTGATTACGCCAAAATATTTTTAAAATGTTCCTTCTCCAACTTTGTGAAGATAAGAACTATGATTGCTTTTTATCACATTATTAAAGCTAACTCAAACTCTAGTTTATCTAATATATTTCGTTTTTCAAGATCAATACGCAACCCCCAACTGATAATACAAAAAATAAACAACTCCACATTTGAAAGATCATTTTCAATAAGAGTATGTAGGATATATAATGACCTTCCCACTGACAAAAGATCCCTCGAGCACTCTATCTCTAGCTTTAAACATAAATTATACAAAGTTTATGAATAATCTAGTTTTCAGTACACAGAATAAAATAAAAATAAATTTGATTGTCAAGGATTATATTAAATAGTACGTAGTTAGCATGTAAATATATAATATACATATATAAATATATAATCAGGTCTATTCGAGAATACGCGCTTCACTTCTTCATCGTCGAACGTTCACTTTCGACAGTTCGACGTCGAAAGATTCTAAAATACGTGCGAAGAAATATCGTTTTCAGTAATCGATATTATGTTATCTAATATAAAAACATCAACAACATTGAAAACAGCTGACTTGTATGCAGAAAAAGTTGAAAACAAAAAGGGATTTAAGAAGTAATTTAAAGAAATAATTAATAAAAAACTTAACAGTACAAGTGCTAAGTAACATAAAAAAAACAATAAACAGTAAAAGTAAAATTAGTTACTTCTTTTATTTGTTTTAAAAACGTGTTTATATCTTTGAAGAATTTAAGAAAACTTAATTGTCTTGTAGAGCCTGGCCGAACGCCATTAAAGCTTAATTAACAGTGGTAGACACCATACAAACACTTCGTTTCTCTTTTTTCTTTATTTATTTAAACTAAACGCGCTAAAATTGGCGTCGAACGAATGTGACATTGATCATGGTGACGAAGTATTTTAGAATACCTCCAAAGTGAAAGAAAACATATGTTTTCTATCACTAATCTCCAACGCAGTATTTTAGAATGGCAAAAAGTGAAAGATGCGCGTATTTGTGGTGAAAGTGAATTCCCGAATAGACCTGAATATATATAAATATATAATTCATATAAATAAATATATAATATATATAAATATATAAAATATATAAATATAATAAGTTATAAATATTTTTTATATTAACTTTTATTTCAATAAATGTATCACACACGCGATTAGAAATAAGTTCATCACTTTTTGTACATTTTATCATATATGGCCCTATGGGCTCGATTAATTAAATAAATGAATTGAAACTGAAAATAAATTAATTTAAAAATTATAAAATTAAAAAATATTTAAAAATTCTTAGCTAGAAATTGTAAAGAAACCTTCAAATTCGATTTTCAGATAACAAATACATACATAATTTTGCTATTTTCAAAACACCTACATATGGCTCAAAATAGTTATTAGAATTTTGTTAAATAATACCAATATTATTAATATTGATATTTTATTAGTGAATTCATTACAATATTAATCAGCGAAGTTCCAACACTTCGTTTCAGCGTTTAAACAAACATACCAGTACAATATATCTATGCACATATTGTGTTGCTTTATAGGCAATTAAACAAAATGAGTTGCTCACGTCAGAAAGTGCAATTATGCATTTTTGCACAGTTGCAAGAGTTGACGTGAATACCTTTATAGATTATTGTAGTCTAGTCAATTTGGCCTAGAGCCGCTCACGGAAAAAAATATCGATGTTTTTTCTCATTCTATTCATTATTAATTCACATCGATGTTATTCGATATATCGATTTTAAAACACATCGATGTTTACGATGCATCGTATTGATTAATTGGAACCAAGAAAATTTATTAAATAATGTAAAATAACGCTGTTGCTTCGATGACACTTTGTAAATTGACAAAAAATACCTTTAATATTGTGTTAAATTTTAAAGACGTTTTAAAAGTCATTCTTGGAGGGGTTTTTTTTATGACTATAAGTGCGTTCGAGAACTCAAAAATTTGTACAAATTTTTACTATTTTTTACTGGATTGCGTTCGAGTACACAAAATCCAGTAAATGAGAGGGCGAATCGAGAGAGAAAAATGACAGTTCATTTACTGAGTAAATGCAAGTTTTTACTGGACAAATTTTTGCCAGTAAAACGAAACCATATGTTTTTAAATATAAACAAGCAAAAGAAACAAAAATTTTAAATATTTGATGAACTTTTTAAAATAACAAAAAACAAATGTAAAGGGTGTTTTTTATTGAGGTATAGAACTTTAAGTTGGCATCACTTTTTTAACTGGCGGCCATTTTGTCATCTGTCAAGTGATTAATATTTAGTTTGGTTTGCCATTTCATCATGAACAGGTTGACAAAAGAACAACGCTTACAAATCGTGCAAATTTATTTCGAAAATAATGGTTCAGTTCGCGAAGTTTACCGCAAGCTCCGTCCATTTTATGGTCGACATAATTGTCCATCAGAGCAATTAATTCGGTTAACCATGGATCGTTTTCGCACTACGTTTACTCTATGTGATAATACGCATCCGCAGAGACGTCGAACAGTGCGCACCGAAGAAACAATTGCCGCTGTAGAGCAAAGTGTTGAAGAGGACCCGAATGAATCGATTCGCCACCGTGCACAGCAATTGGAGCCGACTAACCGACTATTTTGTTCCCAAATTGGATGGCATGAATATGGATGAGTTGTGGTTCCAACAAGACGGCGCTACATGCCACACAGCGCACGTCACAATCGATTTATTGAAGGAAACATTCGATGAGCGCATAATTTCGCGGAATGGACCTGTCAATTGGCCACCAAGATCGTGTGATTTGACACCATTGGATTATTTTCTTTGGGGATATGTGAAGTCGCTCGTCTACGCCAACAAACCAGAAACGTTAGGGGACTTGAAAGCCAACATTCGTGGCGTTATTGCCAACATACGGCCCCATATGCTCGAAAAAGTGGTTGAAAATTGGACCTGTAGAATTAGCTTTATTCGAGCCAGCCGCGGCGGCCACATGCCCGAAATCATATTTAAACATTAATGGCATAAAATTATCCTTCCAATAAAGCCAAATTGATGGACATTAAAACGATTTTCTTGTGTCTTATTTCAATTCGAAGTTCTATACCCCTCAAAAAAACACCCTATACTAAGTTATAACCATTATAACATTTATTTAAGTTTGATGCTAGAAAAATATTCAGGTATGTTATCTATTGCACGTGAAATTAAAACGTGCGGAATTTCCATAGAATTGTTGGAAATATGTACTTATTTTTTTTATTTTTTTATTTTATTTTATTTATTGTGTCTTCAAATATGAACTAACAATAAGTATTCAAATCTTAAACCTAAAGTATAATTATTAGGCGCAACCAATGTCGGACATAAGCTTAGTGATAGTTATTAATAATACATAAGTAGTGATAAGCAACAAAAAGAAAAAAAGTGTTTTCAAGCAGCTTCATCATCTGTAGTGTTGAATATTAGAGCCCGTGTATCTCTCTTTTTTAAGTGGATGTGTCCAGTAAAGTTCAAAATATTACGAGCAAGTGGATTAGGATGTGACTCGAGTTTTGTTAGATATTTGCCTGCGTATTTTGCAATTTCTTCAGTCACTAGTGGCATATTCAAATCACGATGTATATTTGAATTTTTGATGTACCATGGAGCCGATGTTATCATACGTAAAATTTTGTTTTGCCTTCGTTGAATTTTCTCTACATTTGAAGCTGAAGCAGTGCCCCATAGTTGAATTCCGTATCACCATATTGGTTTTAAAAGCGACTTGTATATTAAAAGTTTACAGTCTAGGCTAAGCGTTGAATTTCTACCAATCAGCCAATGTACCTGAGTTAATTTAAGTTTCATTTGAGTTAACTTAGAATCAATGTGGTGTTTCCATGTAAGTCGTCGATCAAGGTGTATACCAAGATATTTCACATGTGAATGTTGAGAAACAACTTGATTGTTAATCCGAATGGGTGAACAAGTATCTCTTCGTAAGGTAAATGTTACTTGAACACACTTTTGTTCATTTACCTTGATTCTCCATAAGTTTAACCAAAGCTCCATCTGGCTAATGTGTTCCTGGAGTTTGCGGGATACCTCATCAGGGTTTTCGTGCATACTAAGGCAGGCTGTATCGTCGGCAAATGTGGAAGTATGGATACTACTGCTCACAGGCATATCACAAGTATAAATCAAATATAAAACTGGTCCCAGTATACTCCCCTGTGACACACCGGATGAAAAAGCTTCACGCCTACTCGTAAAGTCTGCTTCCACAACAGTGAACTTACGGGAAATAATGTAACTTTCCAAAAGATTTAAAATGTTTATTGGTAAGTAAGTCTTCAATTTTAAAATTAGGCCTTCATGCCACACTTTATCAAATGCCTGGGAAATGTCAATAAACAGTGCAGAACAATACTTTTTTTCTTCAAAAGTTCTTCTTATAAATTGAACCAATCTGTGAGTTTGTTCAATGGTGCTATGCTGACTTCTAAGACCAAATTGATGGACTGGTATGCATCCACTACTAATTAGAATTGACAATTTTGTTTCAGCAGTTTTTCGAAAAGTTTTGACATTGTTGATAGTAGACTTATTGGCCTATATGACTCAGCCTTGGTTAGATCTTTGCCCGGCTTTGGAATCATTTTAACCTTGGCAAGCTTCCAGCTGTGTGGATAATACTCCAGTCGTAAAATGGCATTAAAAATGAATAACAGGATTCTCACTGCAATACGAGGCAACTTCATCAGCATCTGGTTACTAATTCCATCAATACCCGGAGCTTTCTTCGGGTTGAGTTCGGCAATTAATTTTTGTAAATCACGTGTCTTAAACTTAATGTGTTGAGGGGGTAGAGCGACTACACTCTGCAAATCAGCAACACCAGTACATATGTTTGGCGTAAAAACGGATTTTAAGTGCTCAGCAAATATGTTACCTTTTTCAGTATCGCTTCTTGCCCAACCTCCAGTAGATGTGCGTAGAGGTGGCTTATACTCAACGGGTGTTTTAAGCTTTCTAGCAGCGCGCCACAAGGAGTAATTAGATGCTGGTGTGACATCAAGACCTTCCAGATAATTTTCAAGAGATGCAGTTTTTTCAGATGCAAGCAACTCTTGGAAGTCGTTTAGTGCACTCTTTAAATCTGATTTTATTTTGTGGTGATCTGTGCTGTTGGCATTTCCTTCTAGCTCTTCTTTTTTCACGTACGAGACGGTCAATGTCTGTAGAATAAATTATATTAAACTATTAAACCCATTCTGCGGATGGGAGGTAGTGGCATGTTCAGCAGCCTGTTTAATATTCTCGTTGAGATTGGCAATGTTAGATTCAATATCATCTGGTGTTCTAAGCGTTATGTTTTCCGTACAATGACTACAGAGATATTTTTTGAACCCCAGCCAATTAACACGATTGATCATGTTCACATATGGGTCAGGTAAGTTACTTCTTAATGGGCTACAAATTGTAATGATCGTCGGAGAGTGGTCGGACGAGAGATCAAGAGAAGCTTGAACTTGAATTAAATCCCTAGATATATTTTTTATGACGCCGAATTCTATAATTCCGGAATTTTTTGTATGTCAGTAGGCCAATAAGTGGGCTCCCCACTCGAAATGACATCCAAGCCCATTTTTGAAATAGTGTTGAACAATGCTCGACCTCTGGGTGTAATAAGACGCGAACATCAGAACGTATGTTTTGCATTGTAGTCGCCAGCTGCTACAAAATAAGGTCCAAGAGATTTGTAGAAATCCTCATATTGATTCTCAGTGATTGAAAATCTGGGAGGGGAGTAAATTGATGATATAACAAAATTTGTACAAAAACTTTCAATGCCAATATTTGCTGCTTGTAGGTGTTGTTCACAAATGTTATCTAGAATATAGTGCTTGAGTCTTGACTTTATTATAATTGCTGATCCACCGCAAGCTAGTGTAGCCATAAATTTTAAAAAGACTTCTCGAAGTCAAATGAGTCTCAGATACTAACATTATATCAATATTTTTTTCCGTGGGGAAGTTTGCGTTCCAGAAACATATTGTTAACGTGTTCATGGCTTATTAATTAATGCTTGAAGCAGAGTATTCTGCATTCGCAGCATTTCTTGCATCATGCTAGTCATATTTGTTGTAAAATTGTTTATAGTTTGCACCAGATTATCAATAGTAGCTTCAAGGCGATTAAAATTAAAGCTTGCGTCAGTATTTTTTGAATTATTTGGCGGATAAACATTTTGTGTGGGAATTGAATTTGTCTTAGCAGCATCTGCATTATTTGCGCAAAAGTGGCAGAGTAAGCGTTTGCTGATTGAGCTGGAGCTAATTTAGGTTTTTGCACCATAGTCTTCTTTACGAAAGAGTACACAGGTCAACCTATGTAGTTAGCGGTGTGATTACCTCCACAATTACTGCATTTTTATCACTTTGATCTTTTGGCTTATTGCAACTAGCAGTGCCGTGTAATTCGCCACACACAACACAAACAGTAGATAAATTGCAGTAAGTTTTCGTATGGCCATATTCTTGACAATTATGGCACTGTACGGGCCCAGAACGCTTGTGTGGTTCTTCAAATGTGATTTTTCGGTATAACAGGTATTTTAAGCTATAAATTGGGTGCGTCTCATTTTTTTCAATTTTATATCATTAGGCTCAAGTTCAGCACGAAATAGGGATTGGGGAATCTTCTCCCTATTTATTATATTGGACACATTTTTTACCTTAAACCCCTGGTGGACGAATGAATCTTTTATTTCTTCGGGAACAACATAAGAATCTATGCCCTTCAATACGATCTGCATGCCTTTAGCGCTCTTCAGCTGGTATGTGTAGAAGCTTGTTTTATTTTTTTCAAATTTAGCAACCATTTTGCGGAAATCTTTTTCGTCATAAATTTGGATTTTATTTGGAACAATGTGAAATTTATTCTTACCAATTTTTTTTTTCTTATTAATGCATGTATTTATTTATTGTATCTTCATATATGAACTAACAATAAGTATTCAAATCTTAAATCTATAAAAAAAATTTTATTAGGCCCGACCAGTGTCGGACATAAACTTAGTGATAGTTATAAATAATACATGGAGTGTTAGGTATAAGGAATATTTTGATTGTTGATTCGAATGGGGGAGCAAGTATCTCTTCTTAGGGTGAACGTTATATGGACACACTTTTCTTCATTGACTTTAATTCTCCATAAGTTCAACCATATTTCCAGCTGAGTAATATGTTCCTGGAGATTGCGGGATGCCTCATAAGGGTTTTAGCGCACACTCATACAGGCTGTATCATCGGCAAAAGTAGAAATATGAATATTATTGCTCACAGGCATATCACAAGTATATATTAAATACAAGACAGTACCCAGAATACTACCCTGTGGCACACCAGAAGATATACATTCGGGCACACTCGTTAAGTCTCCTTCCACAACAGTGAACTTCCTATCAATAATATAACTTTCCAAAACCTTTTGAATCTTTATTGGCAGATATGTCTTCAATTTTAAAACTAGGCCTTCGTGCCATACTTTATCAAACGCCTGAGAAACATCAATAAAGAGAGCAGAACAATACTTCTTTTCTTCAAATGTTCTTCTTACAACTTGAACCAGTCTATGCGTTTGTTCAATCGTGCTGTGCTGACTTCTAAAGCCAAATTGATGGTCCGGGATGCACCCATTATCACTTGAAATTTTGGACAATTTAGTCATGAGCAGCTTTTCGAAAAGCTTTGAGATTGTAGATAGTAAGCTTATATGCCTATATGACTCAGTATTGGTAAGATCTTTGCCAGCCTTTGGAATCATTTTGATATTGGCAAGTTTCCAGTTATGTGGAAAATACTGCATTCTTAAAATAGCATTAAAAATAAATAGCAGGATTCTTATTGCAATATGAGGCAAGTTCATGAACATTTTGTTAATAATGCCATCAATACCTGGAGCTTACTTCGGGTTGAGTTCAGCAATTACTTTTTGTACTTCACGCATCTTAAACCTTAAGGGACGAGGGGGTAGAGAAACTACACTCGGTAAATCAGCAACACCCATACATGAATTGGGAGTGAATACAGATTTTGAATGCTCAGAAAATAAGTTACCTTTCTCACTATCGCTTCTTGCCCAGCCTCCGGCCTCAGTACGCAGTGGTGATTTAAGATCAACGGGTCGTTTAAGATTTCTAGTAGCGCGCCATAAAGAGTAATTAGATGCGGACGTTACATCAAGACCTTCTAAATACTTTTCCAGTAGTGCAGTTTTTTCCGACGATAGCAGCTCCTTGAGTCGTTTAGTACATTCTTTAAGTCTAATTTTATTTAGGGGTGATCTGTGTTGTTGCCATTCTCTTCTAGCTCTCCTTTTTTCACATACAAGACGTTCAATTTCCGTAGAATAAATCCTGTTAAAGCCGGTCTACGGTTAGGAGGTAGTGGCGTGTTCAGCAGCCTGTTTAATATTTTCGTTAAGATTGGCAATGTTAAATTCAATATCATCGCATGATCTAAGCTGAATGTTTTCTACGCAGTGACTACTAAGATATTTTTTGAATGCCAGCCTGTTGATTCCATTAATGATCTTCACATATGAGTTAGTTAAATCACTCCTTAGTGGGTTGAAAATTGTAACTATTGTTGGAGAGTGATCGGAGGACAGATCTAGAGAGGCCTCTACATGAATTAAGTCCCTATGAATATTTTTCGTGACGGCAAAATCTCTAACATCTGGAATTTTTCTTACGTCAGTAGGCCAGTAAGTAGGCTCCCCACTCGAAATGACATCTAAGCCCATTTTTGAAATTGTATTGAACCAGGCTCGACCTCTAGGTGTAACAAGACGCGATCCCCACTACGTATGTTTTGCATTGTAGTCACCAGCTGCCACGAAACAAGATCCAAGCGATTTGTAGAACTTCTCATACTGATCTTCGGTAACTGAAAATCTGGGAGGTGAGTAAATTGATATCACGAAATTCGCACAAAAATTTTCTACGAAAATATTCGTTGCTTGCAAATATTATTCACTAACGTTGTCAAGAACATAGTGCTTGAGTCTTGACTTAATTAGAATTGCTGGTCCACCGCATGCTCTCCCTCTCGGGTCCTTTGTATCATATAAAGTGTAACCATTTATTTTAAATAAGCTTCTTGAGGTCAAATGAGTCTCAGAAACCAACATTATGTCAATATTTTTTTCCATGAGGAAGTGCTCAAGTTCATTTTTATGTTGGCGAATGCCGTTTGCGTTCCAGAAACATATTTTTAACGAGTTCATGGTTTATTAACTAATGCTTGAAGCAGTGTATTCTGCATTCGCAGCATTTCTTGCATCATACTTGTCATATTTGTAGTAAAGTTGTTTATAATTAGTTAGCACCAGATTCTCAATAGTAGCTTCAAGGTGACTAAAGTTAAAGCTTGAGTTTGAATTCGTTGAATTATTTGGCGGTGGAATATTTTGCGTGGGAATTGAATTACTATTAGCAGCATCAGCATACGATACACGTGAAGTAACTGGTTGGCTCATTTGAGCAAAAGTGGCGGAGTTCGCGTTTACTGGTTGAACTGGAGTTAATTTGGGTTTTTGACCCATAGCCTGTTTAACGAAAGAATATACAGGGCACCCTCTATAGTTAGCTGTGTGATTACCTCCACAATTACTAAATTTTTTTCTGCTTGATCTTTTGGCTTAGTGCAGCTATCAGTACCATGCAATTCACCGCAGATAACACACACTGTAGGTAAGTTGCAGTAAGTTTTCGTATGGCCTTATTTTTGGCAACTATGGCACTGTACGGGACCTGAACGCTTACGTGCCTCTTCAACTGTGACTTTACGATGTAAGAGATACTTTACGCTATAAATTGGATGCGTTTTATTTTTTTTTTCAATTGTATGTCATTCGGCTCCAGTTTAACCCGAAATAGGGGTTGTGGGACCTTTTCTCTATTAAATGTTGGTAACATTTTTTACCTTGAATCCTTGGTCAACAAGTGCACATTTTACTTCTTCGGGTTCAACATATGAATCTATGCCCTTTAATACTATCTGTAGGCCTTTAGCACTCTTAAGTTGGTATGTGTAAAAATTTGTTTTATTTTTTTCGAATTCACTAACAAGTTTTCGGAAATCTTTTTCATTATATATTTGTATTTTAGTTTCATCAATATTACCTCGTTTAATTGGAACGATGTGAAAAGTATTTTCACCAATGGTAGACGGTAGTTTTTTTATAAGCTCGTTAGAACTTTTTTCTCTCAGTTAAATAGGTGGTGGCTTAAAAGACTTTTGCGATGATGTAGAGGGCTTGTCGTCGGTGTCTTGCAATAATGAAAAACGATATTGACGATTGGTAGATGATGCGCTGTTATCCCTAGACATCTTTGGAGCAGATGAAATTTTTGAAGAATTTGGGCTTCGCCCACGCCTTACCACGGTTATATATCTGTCCATTCCCACTTGTACCTTGGGTTTTGAGTTACTGTTATCTGTAGGGATAACTTAGTTTAGTGATGAACGCGAGCCCGATGCAGATGATATCGCAGACTTAAATGAAGAAGTACTAGGCAATGGTAATGTTAACGATTCACTAGTTGGCATTGGACAAAGCGAAGTTGATCGCTGACGAAAAAGTGGCTTTTCCGTTAGAAAAAGACTTTCATCAGGTTTACTATTTATATTGTTTTCATTAAGTTTCAGAACTCACAGTAAAATAAGCATTTCTGCCGTTAGAACTCACTTCAAAATTTTTTTCCTTTGAGGTACTCATACAGAGTATTATTCGTCAAGGGTACTTTGTTTGTGTTTTTTTTTGTTTTTGCTATTTCTTGCTTTGTAAAAAATATTAGTAAAGCCAATAAGCTTATTTATCAAGGTGAATATGTATTACGAATATTTTCTGTATGATTTTTTATTTTGTTGTTTTTTATATTTGTTTCGTATGTATGGATGTAAAAAAAAAGTCCGCTCTTCCGTCTCTTCACTATGAAGGTTCCACGAGAACTGACGGATGTAGTTAAATAAATAAAATCTGTAATATAAACAAATTTCTCACAGGCAGACTTTAACGCCTGACAAATTTAAGCATGAGAAAATATAAAGCAATCGTAAGTATAAAAACATACTAGGATTAGGGAAGTTCAGATGTATGATATCAAAGAATATAAATCATATAGAATGCGCATCTCATACAAGATAAAATTTTCTATAACGGGTATTTTCATACTACCCGTCCAGCGTACGAACTCTCATTTCTTTCTGCAGTGTATGCTACACTCGCATTGCTGAGAGCAGCGTTGCCGTTGTGACACTAAAGTATCACGTTTGACCAGTTTTCGTGCCAATGACACTTTTTATTACCCTTTTTTCAATTTATCCCTTTGTATCAGTTTAACAGAATGTATGCCGTAGGGCAATCATATACACAGTTTAGCATATCAGGTATTAGAAAAAGAGCTGTTCGTCCAGTTGGCGATATCGGCTCGATGATGTCGATCATTTTATTGTTTTGATCGATAGAAAAGCCAATAAATGGTGAAAATATTGCAAAAAATCTGAAACCCAAATCCTTGATTCCAAATGCAAATTATTTCTCGGAGTATCACAATTAAAAAAATATGTATTTTAACTTACTTTCATCTTTAATCTTAATAAAACTTTTTATAAGCTAGTAAGTTTTTATAAAATGTTTATAAGTTAAAATAGGTTCAAATGAAGTAAATTTGGAATCCAAAAATTGGGTCTTAAAGTATACATGTATGTATTTAAATGATCAGCATCAAAAAAAGTAAAGTAAAATATAGATGAAAAAACTGAAGTTAATTCATTTTCATTTTATTATAATTTTTCATTTATAAATGAAAAAAGTAAAAATATTTCAAATAATTAATTAACTACGAACATATTTCTATAATACCGGCTAGTAGAGTATTTACAAATACAGTTTATAATTGCAAATAATACGAGTATAAACTTATTATAGATAGCTGCTAAATGTAAAAAATCATGAAATCTAAAAAAAGAGTGATCAAGTTGCGGCATTTCATATCGAATGAAATTTCAATCGAAATTAAATGCATATTTCGTTCGATATCGAGTGTCGTAATATACCCAATTACTTAAGATTTATAAAAAAAAAAATTAGAGACTGTAAAAACATAAATACATATATTGGACCTGGTTTATCTCACTTATTTACTTAAAAACCAGCATAACTCAAAAAATTTACTTTGAGGAAAAACCATTTAAAGTTTTGTAGAAAATTTTAAAATTCGATTCTGAAGAGGATAAAATAGTTATACTATTCTTTGAAGGCATTATGCATAGTTCTTAAATACATATTTTTTTTAACTCACTTTACAAATGCAGAATTTGGAAACTTATCATCCTTAAAAAAAGCTTTATTTTAGCAACAGCAACTTGCCACCGAAAATCGGTATTTTTTGTGGTGAAACTCGGATATTTTTACATAGTTTTTTTGAAATTGGTCGTATTTTTTGCTGTTGAAAAAGTAGCAAAATGCGACTTAAGTCGCACAACGGCAACGCTGGTGATAAGAGCAATGCTCTCAGTGTGTGTTTTCTTGCGCTTTATAAAATTTGGTTGTAATCAGTGAACAATGTGAGTCAAAAATCATCAAAACACAACTAGATACCGGAGCATCATGTAATGTTATAGGACTAAAAACATTGAAAAATCTGGATCATAACACAGAAATTGAACAAACTGATATCAAATTAAAAACAATTGAAGGTAATGAAATTTCAACTATAGGAACAACAAAATTTACAGTTAAGAATAATGTAAATGAAGCCAAACTACTGTTTTATGTAATAAAAAAAGACCACTGTGTACTTTTGTCAGCTGAAGCGTGCCAATAACTTAGATTTAAAGAAATATGTAAAGAAATTACGCAAGATCTAGTAAGAGAAGATGCTTATAATAGAATTGAAAATTATAAGGACGTTTTTGAGGGATTAGGCAAATTAGACGGACAGGTGCACTTAGAAATTGACAAAAATATAACACCAAAATGTGAATCACCACGGAGAATCCCAATGGCGCTAAGAGAAAATCTAAGATTAGCATTAGAAGAAATGGAGACAGGAGGAGTAATAAAAAAGAGCCTGCACATACGCACTGGGTGAGCAACATCGTATTAGTAAAGAAAAGCAACAATAAGATTAGAATCTGTGTTGATCCGAGAGAACTAGATAAAGCTCTCAGGGACGTCAAATGTCAACTCCCAACAATGGAATAAATACTTACAGAACTAGCAGGCGCAAAATTGTTTAGTATGCTTGATGCAAGAAATGGATTTTGGCAGCTGGAATTGGATGAAATAAGCAGCAAAATGACAACATTTTGGACTCCATTCGGAAAGTACCGCTTTCAGCGAATGCCGTTTGGAATAAAACCTGCTATGGAAATTTTTCAAATGAAGCAAAACCAGGTTATTTATGGATTAAAAGGTGTAGCGTGTATAGCAGATGATATTCTAGTAGTTGGAAAAGGGAAAAATATTGAAGAAGCAACAAAAGACCACAATAAAAACTTGGAGAAGCTACTAGAAAGGCTCAAAGCAGAAAATTTGAAGATAAATAGAGACAAAATAAAAATTTCCCAAACCAACCTAGAATTTTTCGGTCATATGTTAACAGATAAAGGTATGAAACCTGATCTTGACAAAGTGAACGCCATTGTCAATATTCCGAAGCCGAAAAATAAAGAAGAGATTACGTTTTCTGGGCTGGCGACTTACTTAGGCAAGTTCATACCAAATATGTCGGAAATAACCGAACCGCTTAGGAATATAACACATATAAAAAGAGAATTTATATGGAGCAATAAAGAAGAGAATGCCTTCGAAAATATAAAAAAAGCACTGTCAACAACACCATTGCTACAATATTTTGATATTAAAAAGTAATTAACAATACAAACGGATGCATCATTATTCGCAATTGGATGTACACTCATGCAGGACGGACATCCAGTTATTTATGCATCCAAAACTCTTACACCAACACAAAGAAGTTATGCGAAAAATGAGAAAGAGATGCTGGCAATTCTCTTTGCATGCAAAAGATTTGATCAGTATATTTTCGGCAAAAAAGATGTGCTAATTGAAACTGATCACGCTCCATTGATAAATATTTTTAAAAAACCTTTATTGAACACACCAAAGAGACTACAATCTATGATCTTAGCATTACAGCGGCACAATTTTAGTGTAAAATATACCAAAGGCACTCAAATGTATATAGCTGCGACCTTGTCAAGAGCACCAAGCGAAAACAACAATGATGAAAAGCTAATTGAAATTTATAAAATAGAAGGAGAACTGGATGCATGCAATGATTTGGAACATAAGAGAATAAGCAATAAAATGATAACAAAACTTCAAAGAGCCACTGCTGATGACAATGTTATGAAAATATTGGTAAAATACATAAAGGATGGGTGGCCGGTTAACAAGTTTGAAACAAATGAAACCAATGTACTGGAATTTCCGCGATGTATTAGTATCTAATAACAAACTTGTATTCAAAGGCAGTAGAATAGTAATTCCACAAGAGATGAGAAATGAGATTATGGAGCGTCTACACATTCCACATTTGGGTATTGAGGCTACTTGGAAGCTGGCTAGGGAGACAGTATATTGGAGAGGAATTTCTGAGGTTATAAAACGAAAAATTCAGAATTGTGAAGTATGCAATAAATATGCTAGGAATCAACAAAAGAGCCGCTAATATTGACTAAAATACCTAGGTCACCGTTCGAGATTGTGTCAATGGACGTGTGTGAAATTAACTTCAAAGATGAAAAGAAAAATTTCTTAATAACCGTCGATCACTATTCAGATTTTTTCGAAATAGATGAATTGACAAATATGTCTGCAAAAACGACAATCAACATTTGCCGGAAAATTTCAGTAGACATGGTATTCCGTTAAAAGTTATAACAGATAAGGGAACAAATTTTGTAAATACTGAATTTGCTAAATTTGCTGCAGAGTGGGAATTCCAACATGAGACGTCAAGGCCGTACCATCAGCAAGCAAATGGGAAAGCGGAATCTGCCGTAAAAATAGCAATACAACTTCTAAAGAAAGCTATAGAATCCAACACTGATTTTTACAAGTCTCTTCTGCTATGAAGAAATACGCCAAACAAAGTTGGATCTAGTCCATCGAAAAGATTATTCTGTAGGTGGTTAAACTGTGATATACCAAACATTAACGTTGATCAACATGTTGTAAACGAAGTGCCAAAGCGTATTGAGGAGCGCCGTTTGTTAAACAAAAAATGCTTCGATAAAGGAACAAAAAAGGAAAACAACTTAAATACTGGTGATGAGGTATACATAAAACGAGTTCCAAATGATATATGGAGTAAAGGTAAAATAGAACAGAAGGTGTCAAATAGAACGTGTATAGTAACAAATTATACAAACGTAATACTGTACATATAAGAAAACGAAATGACATAATAAACATCATCCATGAAGATGAATCGAATTTTATGATTCCGTCGAATGAAGAATCTATAACATTACCACCGACTGAACAAGATCCATTGCCACAGATTTCAACGGAACAAGCACCATGCTTAAATAGAGCAACCACCATACAGTGTCAGCCAAGCTCTCACGACATTGAAGAGAATCATCACCAAACTGATTCATTACAATATCAGACGACCCCCAAATCAACTATGCCCGTGAGACAAACCAAACCTCCTTGGCGTTAGTTAAGGAATGTTATCATTAAATAATAAATAAAAAATAGTTAAGTAAATCTTAAGCATGAACTAACCAAAACATGTCTACTAGAGATAAACATATTGTAAGAATAATAAGAAATACATATGAATAAACATATTTTCTCTAAATAGAAAGTAAGAAACAACCTTGTAATAAAAGATAAACATATTTTTCTCTAAATAGAAAGTAAGAAACAACCTTGTAATAAAAGATAAACATATTTTCTCTAAATAGAAAGTAAGAAACAACCTTGTAATAAAAGATAAACATATCTTTCGAAATAGAAAATAAGAAAACAAAATTGTAACAAGAGATAAGCTAAAACAAAAACAATTGTAGTAATATTTGTATCAATAACAAAGGATGTGTTCTTTTTGATGAGATAAACACTAATAACCAATTTGTGTACCTAAGATTAAGAATAATTATAAATACGACTGACAAACAATTTTGACAGTCAGTCTAGTATTAACATAGTTTAAGAACAACTCTAGAATTAAGTTCTATTAATAATAATAAATTTAAAGGCACTAGTTGAGTGCCATAAAATAAATTTTTTTATTTAACAAAAGACAAGAGTCTTTAACTGGCGATCCTGCCAGGAGGATAATATACTTTTATCCTTCTACGGGCGGACCTATTAATATAAATGAAAAAAAACAAAAATTGTAAAAGAAAGAAGTGACTATAAATAAGTGAACTAAAAAGGAATAAATGAGGAAATCTTTAAATAAATTCAACGAACGAAGAAACTTGGACACCACTAACGAAATGGAACAAACTAACATGAACACCATGATCCAACAGATGGCTAACTTACAAATGATGATCCAGAGAATTCAAACAGAAAATGAAACGTTAAGAGCCAGGGTAGATCAAATGCAAGTTCACCCCGCTATGAATCAACAAGTAACGGAACGACTGGAACCAGTCGACATATCCTATACCAACCCTAATGAAATCAACCTAGATGTTTTTAAAGCACTACCTGTATTCGATGGCAACATTTCAAAATACCGCGTATGGAGGGAAGATGTTTCTAGACTAATGGACGGAATTAGTAATCACAGAAACTCTAATAGATATGTAGAGGCCTTATCAATCATAAAAACCAAAATACAAGGTGCAGCAGCCGACGTGTTAACTAACCATAACACGATATTTAACTTCGACGCAATCAGGAATAGGTTAGATTATACCTATGCTGATCAAAGACCACTGTATGTGTTACAGGACGAGATGAAGAGACTCACACAAGGGAAACACAACTTGAGCGAATTCCATGACAATGTAAACAGAGCCCTGACACTAATCACGTCAAAAATATCTATGTCCGGTCACAGCCTAGAAGTAATCAAGGTAATGACTGATGAAGCAACACAAGAGGCGGTGAGAGTGTTTAAAGACGGAATAAATAATTCATATATTCGCTCCACTCTATATGGAAATCCTATAAGGGATCTAGAGCATGCTTTTGCAGTAGCCCGCACCATTGAGCACGATGACGAACATCGAAAGTTACGACTAAGCTACGCTCAGCCGAATAACCATCCAACCAACAATAAACACTATCATGAGAAACAACATCACCAAAGACGTCCCATGTATCAGCAGAAATACAACGATAACCAACAGTCAGCACAATTACCAAAACCAGAACCCATGGATACATCATCGGGGAATACGGCATTCCGGCAACCAACACAGCACCAAAACAACTACTACAACGGGAATAGGTATTGGAAAAGACCACATAGTGGGCAGTTCACCAATCAACATCAACAACCAAAAAAACATGCGGAACAACAACTTAACATCCGAAGAAGACAACTCTAGCACGATTGTAGAAACAGGTAGACAAAATCATTTAACTATTAAGTATTTAAACTAATAAACGGGTTGCCCAGTATAGTAATGAATGATGGGAAAATAAACTATAATGTTTTAGTAGATACAGGTGCAACCCATAATTATGTTAAGAAAAATTTGAAATTCAGTTTGACAAAAAAGGTAAAGCCAATACAAGTAATATCAATGCATGGTAATTCAATGATAAACACAATGCAAACTATGAATAAGGAACTAGATTTCTTTGAAGTAGATAAAATAAACGGATTCGATTTAATCTTGGGATGGAACGGAATGAAAGAATTAAACGCAGTAATAGATTTGAATAAAATGACATTTGAGGCATTGAGGAATCCAGAAAGTAGGGAAGAAAATTATGTAAATCACATTATAGGGATAAATACTTATAAAGCAGAAATCGATAGGTTAATGAAGGACAATAATGGCATAGGACCATTACCCTTCACTACAAGGATTGAAGCTAGCATACGGACAGATACCAAGGATCCTATATGGACCAAACAATATACAAGCAACATAAATGACGTAGAATTTGTAAATAAAGAAATCGATAAATTATTAAAGGACGGAATAATACAAAAAAGTTACAGCCCATACAACTCCCCCATGTTAACGGTACATAAGAAAGGCATGGACGTAAACGGAAAACCTAAGAGACGCATGGTCATAGATTTTAGGAAATTAAACGAACACACAATCACAGACAGATATGTGATACCAGACATAAATATCACACTGCAAAACCTAGGGAAAGCTAAGTTCTTTACTACACTTGATTTAGAATCCGGTTTTCACCAGATTAGAATAAAAGAAAGCGACAGGGAGAAGACAGCCTTTTGTGTAAATGGAGGCAAATATGAGTTTGTTCGAATGCCCTTTGGGTTAAAAAATGCCCCATCTATTTTCCAAAGATGCGTGGATGATATCTTGCGCGACTTCATAGGCAAGTTCGCATATGTTTACATTGACGATATAATCATTTACTCCTCATCTGTTGAAGAGCACATGGAACACATACGAATTATTTTTAATGCATTAAATAAAGCTACTTTAAAAGTATCCAATGAAAAATCTAAATTTTTTATGGAAGAAGTAGAATATCTAGGGCATATTGTTAAGCACAATAGGATTGCAACTGATCCTAACAAAGTAAAAACCATAGAAAATTACCCAATACCAGAAACCCTGAAAGATCTTAGAGGATTTTTAGGGCTCACCGGCTACTATAGGAAATTTGTAAAAAACTACGCAATGATAGCAAAACCCTTGACTCTATACCTTAAAGGAGATAATTCTCATATCGGAAAAAATAAAAGTAAAAACACAAAAATTAGTTTAGACCAAACGGCCATAGAAGCTGTAAATAAATTAAAAAACTGCTTAAAGGAACAAGTAGAATTATACCAACCAAATTATGAGAAAGGTTTGAACTCACTACGGACGCTTCCAATATAGCCATTGGAGCTGTACTGAGTCAAAACAGGAACCCAATTTATTTCTTATCACGCACACTTAGTGCCACTGAACAGAATTACAGTACGAACGAGAAGGAGTTACTCGCTATTATATGGTCACTACAAAAATTACGAAATTACATATACGGCATAGCCGACTTAACCATATATACTGATCATCAATCGTTGACGTATGCTATATCAGACAAGAATCCGAATCATAAATTAAAGAGATGGAAAAATATTATCGAGGATTACGGAGCAAAAATTATGTATAAACCCGGTGCACAGAATGTCGTAGCCGACGCCTTGTCACGACAAATAATTAACACATCATCTATACATACTGCACATTCATCCGATAGTTCATTCAACGACATAATGAAAGCAGTGACTCAACCGCTAAATGCCTACGGCACCCAAATAGAATTAGTACCAAACACACAGAAGAACGAGACACGTACATGTATTATGTTTCAAAGTAAAGTACGTCATACTATAAACTTCATCGATGAAAATTATCTGATATCCGAATTAAAGAAATTTTTGCAGCCACAAAAAATCGCAGCAATACATACAACAGCTGAAAATTTATTTAGGTACGGTCAAGTTATAAAGAACACATTTGCAGGCATAAAATTCGTGTACACACCAAAGAAACTTGAAGACGTAACACAACCAGATAAACAACTAGAATTAGTCAAACAAACACACGAACGAGCACATAGGGGATACAAAAACGATATAAAAGAACTACTAGAACAATACTATTGGCCGAACATAAAACAACAATGTAAGGCATACAACAAAAAGTGCACAGCTTGTCTATACGGCAAATATGAACGGAACCCCATGAAAGAACCATTAAAAGAATCAGATATACCAACACAACCAGGGGAGTACATACATTTAGATATTTATTTTAATGAACACAAAATATATTTAGTAGCAGTAGACAAATTTTCAAAATATATAACTATCAGAGAACTAGACTCAAAAACAAATATGGACAAAAGAGTAGAAGAAATTATTATCAACAATTTTCCGAACTGCAAGCGACTCATGACAGACAACGAAAGTTGTTTAAATACAGCTATGATGAAGCAAATGTGTATAAAATATAAAATCAACAAAATACAGACACCAGTATTTAGATCAAAGGCAAACGGTCAAGTAGAACGAACGCACAACTCTATATCTGAGTTAGCAAGAATTTTAAAAATAAAGAACTCTACATCAGCAACCGAAGAATTGTTCACAGCTGTAAAAGAATTAAATAACTCAACTCACACTGTCACAGAAAAAAACCCAAGGATATACACTTTAACCTAATAACATACAATAAGGAAGACATAGTGAAAAAACTAAAAGACGCATCAGAGAAAACGTTACAACGTCTAAACCAGGGAAGTAGACACAGAACATTCAAGCAAGGAGACCAGGTATTGGTGTTAAGAACGAATATCAGAAGTAAAAGCGACAGCCGTTATAAAAAACACATAGTGCAGGAAGATCGCGAGGACACGATTTTGACTAAGGAAGGGAAAGTTATTCACAAAGATAGCATAAAAAATTACACACTTACAGAAAACGATAATGAATTACCTGAAATTACTAGCCATGGTTATCATAATCGCAATCCAGGCAAAGGGAGATACCAAGGTAACAACCATAACTGACAGGAAGTATATTTTGACTAGAAGCGACGACGTATTATTGTTCGATGAATTTTCTCATCTATTTCATATAACTAGGGCGACAAATTTCATGCACTATAAAATTAAAAATATGCGCATATAATATGCACCATAGAAGTCAAAATATGCACCAAAATAATGAAAATATGCATAAATAAATAAAAATATGCAACAAAAAACCAGCCATTTCAACCAGATTTATTAAAACATAACAAAATAACATAACATAACAAAAAATATATTCAGTTCGTTGAGATTGTGTCTATACAATCAAATAATAATTAAAATATAAAAATAAAATCAGACTATAGAATCTGTACATTTAAACGAGTTGTATTAACATAAATTTTTGTTTGTATAAATAAATACATTTTTTTTTTAAATTTTCAAATGTAAAGTGCCTGTTGGGACGCAGAAAGTTTTTGTACATCGAAAATGTTCGCTCCACATCGACCGAAGTTATTGGAGCATACTTGAATGAAGATAACTCATTTGGGGAGTAATTTTCTAAAGAAATAGGCACATCTAAATTTAGTTTGAACGTTTTGGCAATTTTCTTAATTTGGTCGAATCCTTTATTTTTCTGTAGTACATTTTGAAATTTTTGTTTTATCATTTCTGCAATATCACCTTTCACATCAAAAATTTTGGTAACAGCATCGTCAATCAAATTAATTTGCTCATTTAAAGATCCGAATCTCTCTAATTTTGTTATGGATTCACTAAGGAAACTGTAGTTTGAAGATATAAAGGCCAGTTGAATTTTAACATGAGACAAATTTAATATTTCTTGAACTTTCTTGATTGATGAGGATTCTGCAGCATCCAGCTCCATTATAGCCGTTCTGAAGTCATCAAAGTTCTGATTGTAATACTCTAAGGCCTCCAACCAGGATCCCCATCTGGTAACAACTGGTTGTGGTGGAACTCCTAACCCGGGATACTTTTCTTTTAACATTGCCACACGTGAAGGTGCCTTTAAAAATATTTTCTTTCCGCTGGATATCAATAAATCTATATCAGTAAAATGAGATCTTATTTCGTCAGCTACGCGGTGCAAAGCGTGAGCTAAGCATGTGACATGAATGAGTTTTGGATAAAATATGTTGAGTGCCTTGGCAGATTTCACCATATAAGGAGCTGCATCAGTTAGAAACAAGAGAATATTATCTTTGTTAAATTCCTCTCCTAAAATCTTAATGGAATCGTGAAATGTACGCGCAATTGTTGCATGATTGGTTTTTTCCAGTTCCACAACATTAAGAAGAAACCTCTCTTTGCTAATATTCTCATCTTTGTCCAAGATTCCAACAATTACGTTTGCAATATACCGACCTTCAATATCTGTAGTTTCATCTATAGATATCCACAGATATCTATTTCTTAAATATGTTCTTATTTCTCTTAATTGCATATCATACAGTTTATCCACATATTTATTTCGAAGTGTAGTATCACAAGGAATATTCTCGTTGGTATATTTCTTAAGAAAATTTTTTATGCTAGGATTTCTTAACTTCGCCAATGGAATGTCCGCAGAAACAAATGCTTCACATAAGTCCAATGAAAATTGGTCTATTGCATCGGCTTCCAGATTTATTAGCAACGCCTGCGTAGTTCTTCCTTTTTTATGATCACACAATTCTAAATGCTTTTGGCTTTTAACATGTTGATCAACAAGAAACTTCCTTTCAGAATTTACCACTTTCTCACAAACTTTGCAAAATAATATTTTTCCATCCGTTTTGAACACATCATTGTATTGAGCTGTATATTTATGTAAATTGCTATATTTACATGCCTTGGGTTTAGGCATTTTGTTCCTAGAAAATAATTTTATTATATGATTGCAGTTTTAAACGAATCCATAACATTTGGCAATCTGACATGCGTCTTACCTGAATTTGTGTTCTTGCAATTTAAGCTTTTTATATTAAAAGTTGTTTTCTCAATTGAATCTTTTGACAAATTTTGTACTCAATTTACAACAAGTGTTCTTTTGTACTGTTTTCCTCATTTGTGTTCTATTTTTCCAGATGATTCAGAGAACCAAGTCGACACTTAATTATCATCGGCGAAACTTTAGGCTTAATCGGCGGTAGCGGCTGAGTTTAATTAAGTGGAAACTTTAGACGGCTATGCCAAGATGAATGTAGACTAGATACATCTTGGGCTATGGCACTTGGTTTTTACAGCAGCGGCTATTTAGTGAATGACGTCGTTTATTAAGAAAATTAAAAAGACGATTCCAGGGTTGGAAAACCTTAACTTTTTCTACAAAATTAAGTTACTAAAACAAATTTTTCCTTTTTTTCTATAAATTAAACATTTCTTAAATTCTTAAAAGATTGGTGTAAGAAATCAGAAAAATCAAAAAAGATGAGTTCAGGGTTGGGACACTTACACTTTTTTGATATATAAAAGTAACTAAGTCTAATTAATTTTTATCTTTTCCTTTATAAATTATATATATTTTACGTTTTGGAAAGAAAAGTTTGGTATAGAAAATTATAAAAATAAAAACCACAGCTCCAGAGCTGGTAACTTTGATTTTTTTTTCTGGACATTAAAGTAACTAAATAAAACTTTTTTTTTGAATTTCCTTTTTTTCACTTAACACACTTTCTATATTTTTTTAAAAGCTACTAGATTGGTATAAGTAATTAGAAAAATCCAAAATGATGATTCTAGGGTTTGAAAATTATTATTTTTCCTTTGAACATAAAAGTAACTATGTGCTTATGTATGTATCTCTATACTACATAAACGCACTTTGGTAAAGGGTATATAAGATTCGGCACAGGCGAATATAGCACTCTTACTTGTTTAAAATGCGATTTCGTTGTGTTTAACAAGGGGGCTATATAAATTTTCACCAGCATTGACACATAAGCTGGTATAATGAATAACATTTAGCTATGTACATATGTGTGTATGTATGTACATAGTATGCACGTTGTATCTTATATCAAATAGCGGTTATTTCAGAGATGATATTAAAGTATTCAGTGCAAGTTTGAGAGAATGGAGGATTTTTTTAAATATTGTTATAGCTGCGAAAACTTGGAAATATGCAAATAATTATGCACTTATTACAAAAATATGCACATAACTTAGTTTTTTGTTAAAATATGCAAAATATGCAAAAACGAATTGATGCCATTTTACAGGAAATCTTATGAAACGTAAAGAAAATTGTTCAGAATAGCTTTTAAAGTGTCGACAATAAATATGCATTTGCATTGAAATTGTCGCCCTACATATAACAAATTTGACAAAAATCCTTGCACCTTATAATCAAATACTGGAAGGGAAATATTCTACAACTACGGAAGAACTTATCTGGATACGAAAGATCAAAGTATTAGAAGAACAATTAAGTGAACACGTTATACATAAGAGAGGATTAAATTTTTTCGGATCAGCGTTAAAATTTATCACAGGAGTGCCAGATCATGACGACGATATACAAATAGAAACAGCAATTAATACCCTTATTGAAAATAATGAAAAACAGAAAATAATCAACTCTATATTTGATAAAATTTTAGAATCCTTAGGGAAACAACGCATAAAAAATCATATCCTATTGGAACAAATACATGACAAATTGCTGGTACTAGTGCGAACAATAAATGCAGCCAAAAATAATGAATATTTACCAGAGGCTCTGGATTTGGAAGATTTGAAAAAAATAGTAGCACATGAACTAACAAATATTCCAATTGTAAATATATATAATGGAGTATTCGGATGTATACATTGCCAGAACATCAGACTCATTTATAACCTAATAACTATTGCAATCTCTTTAAAATTACGCCTATCAGTTTCAAATACGGACAAATAGTAACAGACAAAGTCATAGCTAGGTGCCATCATGAGTATATACGAGTAAAAAATTGTAAGAACTATATAGGAAAAAACATTTGTGAACGTAACAATGCTACAAACGACTGTATCATACCATTACTAGAAAACAGGGATTCAAAATGTACAATTATACAAGAATATAACAAACCTTTTCAACAGATAGATGATGGATTCATACTATTAGACGGCATACATACAATAAACAATCAAAATACATCAGGAACCGTTTTAGTAGAATATACAAACGAGGTAAAGATAGACAACATTACATATAGAAATATACACGACCAACTACTGGAAGCAATCCACAATAAACATACAGAATATTTTGAAATAGAAAAAATTATGTATTCAGGAAGTGAATACGCTTTTAACAATTTAGACTCGTTAAAAAATTTTTTATTCCTGTGGAAAAACACCCAGTAAAATCATTTATTTACTTAACATTAACTATATTAGGAATCATCAGCATTATATCCTTGTCATTAAAGATATTTAAATATTGTATGATTTATAGACAGAATAGAGTTAACGAGAACTTTAGAGTTTTGTATAACAGAGAATTAGAAAAACTTGAAAGAAACAAAATCGGGACGATTTAATTTAGGAAGGGGAGAGTTAAGGAATGCTATCATTAAATAATAAATAAAAAATAGTTAAGTAAATCTTAAGCATGAACTAACCAAAACATGTCTACTAGAGATAAACATATTGTAAGAATAATAAGAAATACATATGAATAAACATATTTTCTCTAAATAGAAAGTAAGAAAAAACCTTGTAATAAAAGATAAACATATTTTTCTCTAAATAGAAAGTAAGAAACAACCTTGTAATAAAAGATAAACATATTTTCTCTAAATAGAAAGTAAGAAACAACCTTGTAATAAAAGATAAACATATCTTTCGAAATAGAAAATAAGAAAACAAAATTGTAACAAGAGATAAGCTAAAACAAAAACAATTGTAGTAATATTTGTATCAATAACAAAGGATGTGTTCTTTTTGATGAGATAAACACTAATAACCAATTTGTGTACCTAAGATTAAGAATAATTATAAATATGACTGACAAACAATTTTGACAGTCAGTCTAGTATTAACATAGTTTAAGAACAACTCTAGAATTAAGTTCTATTAATAATAAAAAATTTAAAGGCACTAGTTGAGTGCCATAAAATAAATTTTTTTATTTAACAAAAGACAAGAGTCTTTAACTCGTTTCGATGACTACATGCTTTATGATTAAAAGAAAGGGGATGTCTTATTATATATTATTTTATACTACTTGTTTGATAAATTTTTATATATGTTTTAAAATCGGCTTTGTTTCGCAATCATTTTTTGTATTGAAAAGATATTGTTATATATATAGCATTCTAAATCAGTTAAATAAAACTATTTTTTAAGAAAGCAAATCATAATACATACAATGGTATTTATAAAGTAAAATCTCAAAATATCAATAATTTGATGATGACTGAAAAAGAATTAAAAGATAGGTGGAGCGATATATTTTATAACGTTTATAGATGATTACTCTCGGTACATGACTGTTTATGTTTTTAAGAATAATGGCTCGATTATGGATGGCAAACGAACTTTGGTTTCGTTGCTAGTTGCCGAAATGGTATTACGGATGGCAACTGGCAACTAACAGCTTGTAATTTCAGTTGCCATATTGGCAACCACAAACTTGTAGTTGCTGCATAGCTTAAAAGCAAAAAAATTTAAAAATTAGCAGTAATTGCAATATTATTTTTATTTTTGAATTTCTTCTATGGTTATGTAAAGAAAATATGCTTTACATCTAAAACAGAGATGGTTCAAACTAGGGTGATCGACTCGGTTTTCAACCGGTTTTAAACCCCGTTTTTTTCAAAATACGGTTGTCGGTTTTTTCAAAATGTTGATTTTTCGAATGTCGAATAGTCCGGTTTTATAACAATTTAAAAACCGGCTGAGTCGAATACTTTTCGATTTGTACATATTGCATGTTTTGTTGATTTTCGTAAGTATTTTATTTACTGGAACATGAAATTAAGAGAAATTATTTATGAGGTAATAGCAGAGGCGAATTTAATTGGCCTTATGGTGTGCAATGGATGTCAAAATGCAGTTGCAAAAAGTGTTTTTTAGTTTTGTTGTTATTTTGCTTCATATTTTATATAGAGGTAGATATCCACCTTGTCCATACATTCATATGTATATACCATTAAGGAATAAACTCTACATACAACCATAATTTTTGGGGTTTGAGGAAACTTGGGAGGAAATTCAAAAAATTAAATATGCCAATATTTAGGTTGCTAATATATATGTTTATACAAAAAATTAAAAAATAATTATAATAACAACAACATAATAGACCATATTTGGATACCATTTGTTGACGGCTTGGTACCGGAAATCACAGAATTTTCAAACAAGTTGACGACATCAAACATTTTGCACGTATTTTATCATGTATTCTATGCCTGTATGTAGACTTTTCTCCTGTGTATTTTTAATATATTTGCTACTGTTGATGTTATAATTATTTTTTATTTTTTGTATAAACATATTTATTAGCAACTTAAATATTGGCATATTTAATTTTTTGAATTTCTTCCCAAGTTTACAAACCCAAAAAATGATTGTTGTATGTAGAATTTATTCCTCAACTGTATATTATATATAAATATTTATGTACTATACATAATGTTTTACCTTTAATTTTTGTATTGTTTTATAGTATTTACATCAACTGTTAACCCTTTTTTATATAAAGCAATTTAAAATCAAAACTTTTGTATAATAATTTTCTTACTTAAAAAAACCGGTTGGTCGGTTTTTCCTGAATTTTAAAAACCGAAACCGGGTTTTTCATAATTTCAAACATTCGAACTATTCGAAACCCGGTTGCTGGAAAAAGCCGAATAATAGTTCAAACTTATTTTAGGCAACAACATTTATTCACAGTAGGGGCGGTAATTCTGAAGAGTCGTCTAATAGATTCAACTTTTGTACTTCCTTCTTTTTACCAATAATTAATTCCACTTAACTAATAATTTTTATGATCAGTAATTTTTTTAAGCACTTTTACTAAATAATTTTCTTTTTAGCACTTGTATTTCTTATATTTTAAATTTTTTCAGTTGCCAATATGTCGTAATCGTATTTTCGATAACTTTTTGGCAACTGGAGGAAGTTGCCATACTAATACAAATTTTAACTTCAGTTGAGTTGCTAGTTAACTCGGCAACTGAAGTTCGGTTGCCATCCATAATCGAGCCATAAATCTGATGCATTAGGCGCATTTAAAGAATATATTGCAATGGCTGAAAACCAAACTGGCTGCAAATTGAAACGTCTTAGAAGCGATAACGGACGTGAGTATGAAAATCGAAATTTTAATAATTTTTTAAAGGAAAATGGTATAGTGCATGAAACTACGATATGCTATACACCACAACAAAATGGAGTTTCAGAAAGGGCAAATAGGACATTAATTGAAATGACTCGATGTATGCTTGAAGATTCTAAATTACCAAAATATTTATGGGCTGAAGCCATAAATACTAGTGTTCACATAAAAAATCGATCACCAACTAAAGTATTAGAAAATATTACTCCTTACGAAAAATGTACCGCCAGAAAACCTTGCGTATCTTATTTTAAAATATTTGGAAGTAAAGCTGTTGTGTTGAACAAGAAACCTGGTTATTCTAAATTAGACCCAAAAGGTAATATTTATTCATTTGTTGGTTATCAACCTAACACGAAATGTTATAGGTTATATAATACTAAAACCAAAAAGTTAGTTATTGCATGAGATGTAAAATTTTTCGAAAATGAATTTCTATATGAAAAAGATATTGAAAATAATGGTGATTTTAACGATATGTTTGAATGTTCAACATTTACCAACAACCAAAACATACATAGTTCAAGAATCAATTGGAAAAAATGATGAAATTACACCAAAAACACAAAACTATGAAGAAATAGTAGATAATGAAAATTGTGATATGGAAAAAACAGTTGAATCGGATTGTACAAGTGACGAAGAATCAGAATTTTTTGGTTTCGAAAATTCATCGGATGATGAATCTGAAAATAATACTTCTTCGAAGTAACTCCAAGTACGGAAGGAAAGCATAAGAGACGTAGAACGGGAAATAAAGACCGGCCATCCAAAATATATAGAGCTGATAGTGAAAATTTGAACGCAATAAATGTTTTTAATAATTATGATCCTAAGAACGTGAAAGAAGCAATGAACAGAAAGAATCTGCGAAATGGAAAGAGGCTATGAATAAAGAATATAATTCATTGATAAAGAATGGAACGAGGGAGCTTGTTTTAAAGCCTATAGGAAAAACGTAATTGGATCCAAATGGATTTTTACTAGAAAATGTTTACCTGACGGTGCTATTGAGAAGTACAAAGCCAGGTTGGTGGCTCAAGGATGTTTTCAAAAATATAATCAAGATTATAGCGAAACATATGCACCTGTTTTACGACATCCCACTATTCGACTTATTTTGTCTTTAGCAGCAAAATACGATTTACTAGTAAAACACGTTGATATAGTAGCAGCTTACCTAAATGGCGATTTGAAAGAAGAGATATACATGAAGCAACCACAAATGTGTGTTCAAAAAGGTGAAGAGAAGCTAGTCTGTAAATTGAAAGTCTTTGTACGTTTTTAAGCAAGCTGGAAGACAGTATAATCATAAAATAAATGAAATTTTCATAAGTATGGGATTTACTCAATGTAAAACTGATAGCTGTGCATTTTTATATCATAATAATAATGAAATTAATATCATTGCACTGTATGTAGATGATATCTAATTATGTTGTTCTTCTAGCAAAACCATGGAAAAAATACTTGAAAATCTTAAGTTACATGTGGAAATTGTTGATCGAGGACCCGCAAATTATTACCTTGGTATGGAGATAGAAAGAGAAAATCCTAGAGGAGATATAAAAGTTAACCAAAACAACTTTGTAAAAGAACTGCTGCAACAATGGAATATGCATGAGTGCAAACCAGCTAAAACACCGTTTTCCGCTGGAACACTTTTAACAAAATGTGGTGAAGAGAACTGCAAAGAGATGGTAGATGTGACAAAATATCAATCGCTTATGGGAAGTCATGTATTTAGCCACACTTACTAGGTCTGATATTGCTCACACGGTTTCGACTTTGTCTCAATTTAGTTCTCATCCTCATAAGGAACATTTTATTGCTGCTAAACATGCTCTACGTTATTTAAAATATAAAGAATTGTTGTGTTTTTCAAAAGAATGGAGTGGTTTAGAATGTTACTCCGATGCAGACTTGGGCTCAAATATTATTGACCGTAAATCTGACAGTGGTTTTGTTCTATTTTTCGCAGGGGTCCAATATACTGGGAATCGAAAAAACAGAACATAGTGGCATTAAGTTCAATGGAAGCAGAATATGTACATCGCTATGTGTCAAGCTGCAAAGGAAATTAGTTTATACCGGAGTTTGTTAAATGAATTACGGTTTCAAGAATGCAAAAAAACTTAACAAAGCTTTGTCAAGCAATTTTAAGTAAATTTGTATTCTAAAAAAAAATAATTATATCAAAATTCTAAAGTAGGCACCCACGTTTGTTAAGACTACTTTAAGTTGATATTTCCAAAATTTGTATTTTGTACCTCAAATATTTTTGTTTATATAGCATACATATATTGATTCATGTTACATCTGAAAATTAAGCGAGAAGTGCCCGCTCTTATCTTAAATTTATTATTTCTGTCATGTGATGGAAAACTTCACCAAATTGTCCAACTGATTCGAAATACATAGCAAAATCCATAAGAAATATTAAAATAAATACAATTATACAAAAATGTTTTAGTGATGTACATACAATCAAAACGAATCGAAAAAAGCTGGATATTCAAATACTCATTTCATTCGAATAAAACAAATTGTGATAATTTTTCATATTTTTTTACTTTTACTTAATAGAAAAATTTGTATCTGTTTTCCTACCATGTCAGAAGCACATATTTTTTAAATTAGGTTGCTTTCCTTCAAGATAATAAAAATTTATTTAATAAAATAAAAAATTATTTGAATACCCGAATGAAATTGTATTCTATATGGTGCATCATAAGCGTTAAAGTGGTTGTTCAAGGTGTATCTAACTAGGTGGCAGCGCTACTTCAGCTGATAATTTTTTGCTCTGTGTGCTTTGTAGCTGAAGAATGTCAAAAACTTCGATTTTGTTTTGGTTTTAGTACAATTATTTTTGTGCTTTTGACATTCTTCTGTTCTTTACACAGCTATGGTTGCAGTATTTTTGTATAAAAAATCCTTACGCAGTCACCTGTATAATTACACCATGGTGGTTGTTGAACATGGTGGTGTTACCAGAATTTATTATTAAGTAACAAAACATTTAAAGTTGTCTTTTGCATATGATTTCTTAACAAAGCTTTGTTAGCCTTAAAGTGCTTGGCAACTACTATGAACTTTAAAGCTAAAGTAAAATATTGTTACGTTTTTCTCTCTATAAAAAACGCTTTTCCGTAGATCCGAAGATTTGCAAATGAATACAAGAGCCGAGTGTAGTAATTAGGGTTAAGAATGATACAAGTTTTATTTACAAATACACTTATACTAAATTAATCAAGAGCTTAAATACCTAATACAACTTAAACTACTAAATTACACACAAATATTCACAACTGGTTACTACTGCGCCTTCCTCGCTGTAGTTTACGCACGTTTCTCAGCTGACTGCGCAAGTAATCACGTGACACCTCTTTATCTGCTACTCGTCACTTACGAGACTCACTCTGCCGTCACTCACAGTTGATACACCAATACTTCTTTGTCTGCTGCTTGTCACACACGGCACTCACTCTGCCGACACTTACAGTTGATACACCAATAAAGACTCACTGGCTTTACTTACACCCTTACACACGTCTGTTCGCTGCGCTGTTCCCTTTACTCCAGTCGACACGATAGACTCCACAATAATCTCAATTCCACGACAGACTATTATTAATTCACAACTTAATTATCAACTCGCAACTGATTGACTTGTTCGCGACTGACTTGTTCGTAACTGACTCACAACTGCAACTAACTAACTCATTGGATGCGTCACCTCTTTTTATATTTCACACAAATTCCACTAGAAGTTTCAAGCAATGTCTAGACGATCATTATCATCTTATATGCTGCCTAATTAAGTTCATGTGGTAACTATGTACATACATGTGTATATGCATACGTGTGTACATCATTAACTAAGCAATACACGGTGGTTGTTTATTTTCGTTTGAATTGGCATGTATGTATGTGTGTAAATATGTGAATCTTCTTAACCCTGCACACATAACCCTCGAACGTATCCTTCTAAACCTAACCATTCGTCGTTTCGACGAGCACGTTTTGGGGCGTATAATATCGGTTCTAAACATATATATTTTTGTACTTGCAATACATACATACCTTTAGCAAGTACTTTGTTAATAAATACAACTATATATTTCTATTCTGTTACAAGGATATTTATTATAATCCATTTTTCCAAAAAGCACTTTTTTTTTGAGATCACATTGTTATAAAATTTATATAAATAAACAAAACAAAAAAGGCTTTTTCTCTTTGGCAAAACTTAACTATAACACTATTGTCATTTAAAAAAATATATAAAATTAATTTTTTGAAGCGCATTGTGTGCAGAAATCAACTTTATGCTCACCAACACTCGTCGAAGCGACGAACAAGTTTATCATATCTCAATAATTACGTGCTTACGCGCCGAGTTTGGTTGTCTCCTGCAAAAGCTCAGCGAAGACTAAGTTGGCAAGAAATTTAGCGGCGATCGGTGCACGTGTTAAAAAGAAATAGCTATTTTTTCGTCCGGTGTTCGTCGTTTCGACGAAGGTTATGTGTCTAGGGTTAATAAGCAGACACTTTTTGTTGTTATTGCTTGATTACGTTTAATCAAGCTAGGCGTGCTTATTTAGTTGTTGGCTACTATTCTAGACTATTCTTTGCTTTGACCCTGTAGGAATATTTTCGCGTAGCACTTACATGTTGGAATATTTTTGTGTAATGCTGCTTAAACTTGTCCACGGCTATATTCGTAACACTGCCGCCCACTTAAGCCTATTCGTCCCGAATAGGCACATCATTGCCTTTTCTTTCTTTGTTTTCTATACGCCTTGTAGTTACGCTCGAGACGACTTCCTCTTCCATACTTGTAGGCTTTAGTTCTGGCTCTGCCTCGTCTTTCAACTGGGACTTGTGTTACCATGCGATGGAGATTACTTTTGCGATATTTGTGGCCCTTGGTAGTACTGACTCTGCTTAGTATTTCCGCTACAGCTTGCTTTGCCGTTCGTTGGAGATGAAACCATCTTTGACATTTGCAGCCCTTGGTACTGAATCTGTTTCGTAATTCCAATACAGTTTGTCTTGTTTTACGCTGGAGATGACAACTTCTCCCACATATGTGGCCTTTGGCTCTGACTCTACTTTGTCCCTTGACTAGAGCTTGCCTTACCATTCCACATTTATGGCCCTTGGCTCTGACTCTACTTTGTCCCTCGACTAGAGTTTGCCTTACCACACGCTTGAGGTTCTTTATAGAAGTTGTCTTCTTCGTCCTGACTGCTTTTATGCTACTCGCTTTGTATACGGTAGCATTTTCTTTACCCTGAGCAAGCGATACCATTTCACCCATAGCTTGCATAGCTTGTTTCTCTGTTTCACAGACTACATGTACATCTTCTACGTCACTAGCTTAATTTTCTTTGTTGAAAACTCTGGCTCACGTCCAACTTGTTGACACTGCCCACTGCTAATTTCGTCTTCTGCCTTCAGTCTTTGGTCAACGTTTTCCTCTTTGCCAGAAATGTCATCCAAGCCAGTATTCTTTTCGTCAGATTTACTGGCTTGCATTTCTACATCACATGCCCGTCTTTTTATGGCCTCAGAAATTTCTTGAAGTTTCTCATTTGTGGCCTTTATAGCTCTAGAAGACTCCTGAAGTCTCTCATCCATTTGGCCTAGAAGTTTCTGATGGTTTGCCTTCATTTTCTCATTGACCGCTTTTATTTTGCACATCATGGTAGCGAACATTACGCTGATGTCTGTACTGGTTGCTGCTGCACGAGTACATACTTCTTTCTCTTCGAACTCATAAGTTTCAATGTCGATATTGCGCTGCTCTAACTCTTGCAGTAATCTCTCCTGTAGTATTACCTTGTCACCAGTTGTCGTTAATTTCCTCTTACTCAACTCTTGCTTGAGTTGCTCCACGTTAAGCTCTTGAAATTTCATCTCTCCTCAAAAACCAATTACTACGTTTAACCTTTTCAAACGTATGTGGTTTTGTTCACGTTTAAGCTTTTCAAACGTGTGAGGTTCTCCTTTTCTTATTACTCTTGCTTTTCGCTTAACCCTTTTTAAACGTATCGCTTGTATTTGCAAATCCCACTTCTGACACCAAATGTTACGTTTTTCTCTCTTTAAAAACGCTTTTCCGTAGATCCGAAGATTTGCAAATGAATACAAAAGCCGATTGTAGTAATTAGGGTTAAGAATGATACAAGTTTTATTTACAAATACACTTAAACTAAATTACTCAAGAGCTTATATAAACTAATACAACTTAAACTACTGAATTACACACAGATATTCACAACTGGTTACCACTTCGCCTTCCTCGCTGTAGTTTACGCACGTGACACCTCTCTGTCTGCTGCCGTCACTTACGAGACTCACTCTGCCGACACTCACAGTTGATACACCAATGAAGACTCACTGGCTTTACTTACACCCTTACACACGTCTATTCGCTGCGCTGTTCCCTTTACTCCAGTCGACACGATAGACTCCACAATAATCTCAATTCCACGACAGACTATTGTTAATTCACAACTTAATTATCAACTCGCAACTGATTGACTTATTCGCGACTGACTTGTTCGTAACTGACTCACAACTGCAACTAACTAACTCATTGGATGCGTCACCTCTTTTTATATTTCACACAAATTCCACTAGAAGTTTCAAGCAATGTCTAGACGATCATTATCATCTTATATGCTGCCTAATTAAGTTCATGTGGTAACTATGTACATACATCTGTATATGCATACGTGTGTACATCATTAACTAAGCAATACACGGTGGTTGTTTATCTTCTGCTTTTCGTTTGAATTGGCATGTATGTATGTGTGTAAATATGGGAATCTTCTTAATAAGCAGACGCTTTTTGTTGTTGTTGCTTTTGCTTGTTTACGTTTAATCAAGCTAGGCATGCTTATTTAGTTGTTGGCTACTATTCTAGACTATTCTTTGCTTTGACCCTGTAGGAATAATTTCGCGTAGCACTTACATTAACCCTGTTGGAATATTTTTGTGTAATGCTGCTTAACATTGTTGACGGCTATTTTCGTAACAATATGTATTTTTTTGCATAAGGGGGTAAATCTTTACCAAATATTAATCATTGGAAATGTAATTTTTTAAATTTGAAATGAATCTTATTTTTTTATATAGATACATAAATATGTAATTAGTGATATGGAATTTACATTGAGGGGGCGACTGTTGGAAATACTATGTGTGTACTTTGCTCAAATACACTTTAGTTTTAATGTAAATTTTAAATCTACTATGCTTTGGCATATTTGTTTGCTATATTTCAAGAAGTTGAAAAATTGTTTTTAGTTTGTCATAAGTTTTCACTCACATTATATTATTTTGTAATAAATACCTTTTATATAAAACTAAAAGAAGAATATTATTCAACAAGATCACGCCCATTTTTAAGGTGATAGTTTAAAGTCTTGCATAGCTGAGCGCAACTATTAATTTTAAATTTTTATGGGTGCGGCCCCGCCGTTCTGACTAAATTTTCTGGGTTTTCAGATTTTTCTAGTTGGTTTCTCACCTAGACCTACTTGTAAAGGGTGTTTTTTATTGAGGTATAGAACTTTAAGTTGGCATCACTTTTTTAACTGGCGGCCATTTTGTCAGCTGTCAAGTGATTAATATTTAGTTTGGTTTGCCATTTCATCATGAACAGGTTGACAAAAGAACAACGCTTGCAAATCGTGCAAATTTATTTCGAAAATAATGGTTCAGTTCGCGAAGTTTACCGCAAGCTCCGTCCATTTTATGGTCGACATAATCGTCCATCAGAGCAATTAATTCGGTTAACCATGGATCGTTTTCGCACTACGTTTACTCTATGTGATAATACGCATCCGCAGAGACGTCGAACAGTGCGCACCGAAGAAACAATTGCCGCTGTAGAGCAAAGTGTTGAGAGGACCCGAATGAATCGATTCGCCACCGTGCACAGCAATTGGAGCCGACTAACCGACTATTTTGTTCCCGAATTGGATGGCATGAATGTGGATGAGTTGTGGTTCCAACAAGACGGCGCTACATCCACACAGCGCACGTCACAATCGATTTATTGAAGGAAACATTCGATGAGCGCATAATTTCGCGGAATGGACCTGTCAATTGGCCACCAAGATCGTGTGATTTGACACCATTGGATTATTTTGTTTGGGGATATGTGAAGTCGCTCGTCTACGCCAACAAACCAGAAACGTTAGGGGACTTGGAAGCCAACATTCGTGGCGTTATTGCCAACATACGGCCCCATATGCTCGAAAAAGTGGTTGAAAATTGGACCTGTAGAATTAGCTTTATTCGAGCCAGCCGCGGCGGCCACATGCCCAAAATCATATTTAAACATTAATGGCATAAAATTATGCTTCCAATAAAGCCAAATTGATGGACATTAAAACGATTTTCTTGTGTTTTATTTCAATTCGAAGTTCTATACCCCTCAAAAAAACACCCTATATATCAAATTTAAGCTCTTTATCGCAACTTTTAATTTTTATGGGCGTAACCCTGCCCACTTTTCCAAACTCAAGATTTTTTTCGGCCAATGCTTATTACTCGTGTAAAGTTTCGTTGTAAACGGATAATAATACCGACATAAAAAGTATATTTAAATATTCTGAGCCGTAGTACATGAAAGTTGAGGTTTAAATTGTATGGACGAGTCAATGGCCAATTTAGAAAAAAAATTATAGCCTTACATTATTGCATTATGTATGTTAAATTTCAGTCAAATAGCTTCCATTAAACGCCTTAGATTAGCTTTTTTAATTCTTACTTTTATGGGCGTAGCTCCGCCCTCCTGGCCAAAAATTTCGGGTTTTCAGATTTTTTTTAGTTGAGTCTACCCAGATCTAGTTCTGTAGCTAATTTCAGCTCACTAGCACAAATTAAAATTTTTATGGGCGTAGCTCCCCCCCTTGGTTAAAATTTTCGGGTTTTCAGATTTTTCTAAATGGTTGCGCACCTAGGTCTACTTGTGTACCAAATTGCAGCTCTCTAGCTATAGCGTTATATGGACCAGTAGAGGAAATTTTTGTGTTATCTCTAATTAATATATCACATATTTTAAATTTGGAGTTTTTACTAAATAAAGAAAAAATATATACGATGTATTAACTTCAAATAACACAAAAATTTCCTGCGCTGCATAGTGGTTGCGCCCATACGACAAAAATAAAAAAATAAAATTTTCTATATTGGGTTTGTAGCGAAATAAATAGTCGCTAATGTCATCAAATTTCTCTCTTCTGAATTTGTTTTGATAATTTCTAACGGTAATTTTTAGATGCAAACAATTAAAATGCGATTTTATATAGAAGTAGAAAGTTGATTAAGCGACATTGAAAACAAAGTGAATATTAAATTGTTAAAATATATTTAATTAAAGTGCAAAATTAAATTAATCAAAATGGAAATTAATGTGATTGGTATTGGTATTATTTTTAAAAAATAATAACTTAATAAACTGTGTTGTAGTTTTTGTAAAGTACTAATTTTTAAGAAGTGTTTTAATTAACAATGTTTGATATTCTTTGTTAAAAATACTTAGAGTTTTAGTTAGTTTCCCAATGAAAGCCAAAGACCAAATGGGTTTGTAAATATTGACACACATCTATAGTTAAAAATTATGTTTAATTCAAGTGCAGTTTTTTGCAGGTTTTTTCTATATATTCAATATACTAGCTTAACCTCCAAGTTTATTGTGTTCTATTGTATTCTAAAATTTGTTGCGTATCTCGTTTGATTTAATAAGAATGACATTTTTGTTGTTATTGATAGTTATTTTTTTCTCTATTCGATATAACAGAAACGTCCCGTCAATGCATATTTTCACGAATGACAATTTTCGCGCTTTGGTGTTCTAAGAAGGGTTCATATTCGACGAAATCAAAGCAAGTTTATGATGAAATAATCAAATTAATTAATTTTGAGTGCGAAGAAGGCGCGTTTTGTGAATTACTGAAATGTGTACAATATTTATGTAAAAGAATTGTTGATATTTGGAAAAAGAACAAAGTAAGAACAAGTATTAAAAGCGAATAAACGTGGTCGTCGTTCATCTGATTTCTCAAGTTCCTCAAAAAGAACAAAACAACGAATGGCAAAGTTGGCAGAAACCGATGCAACGGCAGCGGATACCTTACGTGGCTTATGTTCAGAACCAAATCAAGGCTGTTCGGAATCAAATGCCGCTGAAGTTCTTGCATTAATAATTGACACAAATTTAACCAAGCAACAGTATTGGCATATTCGAAATTTTGTAAACTCTAAGGTTTCCTTCAGTTTATTCCCTAGTTACGAAAAGGTAATGAGGGAAAAGAAAAAAAGTTATCCAAATTCAAAATATATCGCCGTGAGTGAATCCAAAGCTGAAGTAGATTTACAAAATTTGCTTGACCATACAGCTTCACTTATTTTAGATTTACAATTTGAAGTCTTGAAAGACGAACCTGGTATTAATATAAACAACATTGTTTTGATAGGAAAATGGGGCTTTGATGGTAGCTCCGGTTATAATCAGTATAAACAACGTTTTAATAGCAATACTCTACCGGACAACAGTTTATTTGTAACGTCTTATGTACCCCTTCAATTAGTGACAAAATCTGCTAAGCCTGAAGATGCAAAAATAATATGGAAAAACCCTCGGCCGTCGTCAACTCGGTATTGTAGACCGATTCGATTTCAATTTAAAAAAGAAACATCCGAAGTTTGTATTGCAGAAAGAGATTATTTCAAGCAGAAAATTGATATGCTGAAACACACAGAGTATTCTAAATTTGAAAAGAAAACATATGTTGAGCACAAGTTGCAACTGACTATGGTCGATGGCAAAGTGTGCAACTCATTAAGCAAAACGTCATCTGTCAAATGTTATATATGTAAAGCAAATCCGAAAGAGATGAATGATATAGAAGCATGTTTACAAAAAGTGGTGCATAAAGAAAATTATGAGTTTGGATTGTCACCCTTACATTCATATATTCGCTTTTTTGAGTATTTCATTCATGTTGCTTATAGATTGGATCTAAAAAAATGGCAAATTAGATCAACAGATGAAAAGAATAAATTTATGGATAGGAAAAGGGAAATTCAAAGCAAATTTAGATCCGAGATGGGTTTGTTAGTTGACAGACCTAGACCAAGGGGTAGCGGCTCGTCTAACGATGGCAACACCGCAAGACGTTTTTTTAACAATCCTGGTTTGGCTGCTAAGATAACTGGCGTTGATGAAGGGCTCATAACCAGATGTGCAGTATTGCTGCAGGCTATGACATCAGGCTACAAAATAAACATCGACAAATTTAAAATATTTGCACTTGATACAGCTAAAGCTCTTGTAGAGAAATACCCTTGGTTCTATCTCCCACCTTCAGTACACAAGATTCTTTTACACGCTTCCGTAATTGAAGACGCCATAGTTTCAATTGGAGAGCTTTCAGAGGAAGCTGCAGAAGCGAAAAATAAAGACATTAAAAGATATAGGCTACAACACACGAAAAATTTTTAGAATTGCAACAAACACGGATTTACTAAATATATTATTGCTTAGTTCGGATCCATTCATTTCAGGTCAACGAAAATTACGACGTAAAAAGAAAAGTACGCTACTAAAATCTACAATTGAATTGTTGCAAGAGTAGCTTTTTTATATTTTTGATATTTATTTGAAAACAATAAAAGTCTAAATTTAATTTGCGGAGAAATATGTATTTCCATGACGGGATAAAATATAATTAAAATCTATCTATTATAAAAAAAATTAAAAAATGGGCGGTAGAGGCAAGTGACCACGCCCATTTTTTCAGAATATTGTGGTTATTATATCCGAAATATACTGTGCAAATTTCAACACTATCTTTAATATAACTATTTTTGTCGCTCTTCCCCATATAAGTGCAACCACTGTGCGCTGGTCCATACAACTTTGTTTTTTTTTTTTTTTTTGCAAAATAATTGCGTTAATGCCTTTTTAATTGACAAATGTAATATAAAACACAATTTTTTTGGATGGTTTTCGAAAAGAAATAAAGTATTTTATTTATGTAAAGCGCAATATCTCTGCAACTAGAGGAGTTAGAAAAATAATAAGTCTATTTTCGTAATCAGCGAAAAAAAAAATACACGAGGATTAGTTATAATAGGTTTAACAGAATTATAATCAAAAAATTTTTAAGGGCTAAACTAAAAACACGATTTTTAAAATCCTTACAATAACAGTAAGATATCCTGATATATTCATCAATGCAGAGTATGGAATTTTGCAAAATAAATGGTAATAAATCTTGAACTTCTAAACTACAGGTTGGATTTATATGAAACTTCAAAAATCCGTAGAGGAGGACTTAGGCTTTATAACAGGAGTTTCAGTGGGCCTAAGTTCACAGCATGGGACTCAAAAAAAATTCTGAGGCTTGTAACTTTGAGAAAAATTATCCGATTTTTATGGGATAAAGCGTTTTGATCTAAGCTCAACATTTTTAAGAAATAATGTCCCAAGATGTGTTTTCGTATCTCTCATAATTTAGAAGAAATTTTTTTTGCCTTGACTTTTTTTTTAGAATTTCACCTATAACTTTTTAGTCTATTGTTGGATTTTAAATCAAAAGACAACATTAAATTTCCGATAAAATGTTAAATAAAAATAAGTAAAAAACTTATTAATATCTGCAGTCGTAAAATCGGGAAAAGGGAACGAATTCAAAATTTTAAAATTTTCCTGAAAAAGGCATGTTTTTTTAAGAAAAAGTATCTTCATTATTTTCAATTTTGTGAAAAACTTTGTTTAACACGTGCACTTTTAAACCACATAGCGCTAAAAACAATCTATTCATAATATGCTAAGATCCAATTATTTTGTATTTTGGGCATGCACCCTACATTCAGCAGTGGCCGTAAATTGCCAATTCTAAAAATATTTTTTGTGCTTATGCGCTTATAAAAAGTTGTGACGATCGATTTCGAAATTTTTAACTATAGCATTTAATTGTTAAGATAGTTTGCAACATGTTTAACTTAAATTTTTGAAAGCCTTTTCATAAATGCGAACATACGCGCATATTTTCTGAAAAAAGTCAAAATTTTGGAAAAATTTTATTTTGTACCATAAAAAATATATATTAAAATAATTTTCTTTTCTTATGTTGGCCTTTTTGACTTCTATATGAGTCTTTCTACTTCACCTGAAAAAATTATTCCAATATAATTAACTGATCTCGAGATATTCCGATTGTAGGGTGCGATTGGAAAAATATATAGAATGCGCTTAACTTTTTTCCCTTTATTCACACATCACCTGTTTAAAACTTTTATGAATTCTAAAATTCAATCTAAATAGAAAAACAAAAATAAATTTGGAATGTTATCCAATAAGTATATGTATATTTTTCGCAATAAAAAATATTTATGGCAATTATACCATATGTTTTGCCATGTAAGTGTAGTTAATGCTAATAACAGGTAAGCATTTAACGAATAACAACACACATTTTTAATGGATTAAAAAAAGGTTTTCGCGCATTATTTTACAGCGGCATCGGGAGGTGCTACCTGATTATGCTACTACTTAAAATAAATAACACTTCAATTAAATATGATGACATCTTAACAAATGGACAATACAACGATTATTCAAACAACCCTAATCCCAGCAAAGTAATGAAGATGAACCAAACAACACCCAAACAAAAGTCCATAATTATAGATAGAATAGATCAAGCACGACCATCATCCAAATCCATAAGCACACAATGATCCACCACAATTTTGCCCAGAAACACTTCAAATAGACTAAAAGTTCAACTGAAATATAAATTTAAAACTAACTCTAATTCTAAGACTAATCGTAATACTGCTAACGATACACCTGTTCGAAATACTAGTGACGATGATGAGACTGAGATGGTGCAGGAGCAATTTCTACTCTTGTATCATAACAGCCGCCATTCCGGGTGTCTTGGGACTCGTCGGGGTGCTAACTAATTGGCACCGCGGTGGGTCCCGTGGCTCCTCGGATTGGTGGGTACTCACATCAGCATCTATTTTATATTAATCTACATTTCTTTACTTCAAAATATATACCCAAAACATTAACCTCCTCTTTTCCGACAATTACGATTAGTTTAATACAATGGAACATCAAAGGATATGGAAATAATTACAACCAATTACAGTTGATATTAGAGAAATATACCCCAAATATACTACAAGATACTCATTTCCACTCCATTTCCCATCTCCCAATACCATTAAATTACGAATGCATTTTCAAAAATAGTGCACCACACTCTTATGGAGGTGTTGCCCTACTAATACATAAAGATAGAATAATTAAAGTAAACATTAATAGCAACATCATTATTAACTACAAAAGAGCAGCTGCCCGTTTCAAAAGGGAATTAAAGATTGCCAAATCAAAATCTTTCTGCATTTGCCTCTGAAATTAAACCCCAATCTCCAACTAAAAAGATATGGCATAACATTAGCACTTTCTGCGGCCTAAACCCTTCCAACTCCATTCATACCTTATAATCTCTATCTACCTCAAACAGCTTCTTAACCGATAGCCAGTCTATTGCAAATTAATTTGGTGAATTCTGGTCTTCTCTTTCTCATGACAGTAATTTTTCAAACCAATTTCGAAACAACAAACAATCCATAAAAACACTATTCCCTTATATACGCCAGATAACACATCAAATACTATACATGGAAATATCAGTTTACAAGAATTATGCTTCTCTGTTAAAAGACTGAAAGGAAAAACCCCTGAGATAGATAGAATATCTTACCTTATGATCAACAATCTCAGCAATAAAACAAAATTAAGATTTGTTCATCTATACAACATAGATCAAGTTTTTAACATAAAGATAAACTCAACTTGTCAGTTAACTGTAGTTTAAACTTAAAATTTTGTTTTTCAGATAAACATTATCTAGTTAATAATCTAGGTTTAACCGAGCACCATTGCTCAGCTAAACTATAGTTAGATCTGTCAAATGATAAATATATGAAATAAATACTACGTAATTGAAAAAAAAAATTACGAAAAAGTATAATAAATAAATATAATTCATACATAAATAAAATGGATGCTTATTATGAAACCAGAATAACTTTCGATAGGACAATTGTGAGAAAAATAAGAGAGATAAAAACACGTCCAAATCATGTTTGTGTGCATAATGAATTGGAGTTCTTGCAAAGATTTAGTTTAACAAAGAGGTCTGTGTATGATGATTTTAGAATTAATTGGAAAGAAAGTCTATTTCGTTGGGTTTAAAATTTTATGATCTTTTTTGGTTTTATTTTTGGAACGTCACTATTTTTCAAGTCAATATCATTTAATTTTTTATTTTACAAAAATTCAGAATTCAGTTATTGAAGTTTTTTAAATAAATTTAAAGAATTGTCACATCGCTTTTTAAGTGTTGCCCTATTTACGTAAACTATTTTCAAGAATGCCACATCTATATTGAAAACAAAGTATGGTATTTCTAGCTAAATTGACAACTGTTAATCCATCACTGAAAAACAGCATGGCCGGTTAAATCCCGTTTAACTTTGTTTCTTTGTTAACTCAAACGTATGTTAAACTAAGTTTAACTATTTAGTAAGAAACTAGCTGAATCATGAAACTGCTGATTAAAACAGTTTTTCATTAGTAATTAGTTGGTTACGCTTTTTTGAGCAAATGACACACAAGAAATGCCAGATGTAAACTCAGCCTAAGTCCTTATCCCAAAAAAGCCATTGTTCAATAATTTCATTAGACTTCTCCAAGGCCTTCGACAAAATTGGTATTCACACAATTTTACACCAGCTAGTATAATGGGCCTAGGTCCAAATATTATAAATTACTTAAAAAACTTCTTAACAAACAGGTATATAAGAGTAAAAGTTCGCAACACGTATTCCAAAACTTACCCAATGCACAATGGCATACCGCAAGTGTCCCCCTTTCTGCTGTTATACCATTTTTAATCTCATACAACAAACTTAGTAATCATCTACTCTCCCTTCGTGAGTACAAATTCTGTGCTTATGCTGATGACTTCATCATATTAAAAAATTCAACAAACGAAAAGAACCAATCGATAGACATTGAAACCCTTGTAAACTAAAGGGTGTTTTTTATTGAGGTATAGAACTTTAAGTTGGCATCACTTTTTTAACTGGCGGCCATTTTGTCAGCTGTCAACTGATTAATATTTAGTTTGGTTTGCCATTTCATCATGAACAGGTTGACAAAAGAACAACGCTTGCAAATCGTGCAAATTTATTTCGAAAATAGTGGTTCAGTTCGCGAAGTTTACAGCAAGCTCCGTCCATTTTATGGTCGACATAATCGTCCATCAGAGCAATTAATTCAGTTAACCATGGATCGTTTTCGCACTACGTTTACTCTATGTGATAATACGCATCCGCCGAGACGTCGAACAGTGCGCACCGAAGAAACAATTGCCGCTGTAGATCAAAGTGTTGAAGAGGACCCGAATGAATCGATTCGCCACCGAGCACAGCAATTGGAGCCGACTAACCGACTATTTAGTTCCCGAATTAAATGGCATGAATGTGGATGAGTTGTGGTTCCAACAAGACGGCGCTACATGCCACACAGCGCACGTCACAATCGATTTATTGAAGGAAACATTCGATGAGCGCATAATTTCGCGGAATGGACATGTCAATTGGCCACCAAGATCGTGTGATTTGACACCATTGGATTATTTTCTTTGGGGATATGTGAAGTCGCTCGTCTACGCCAACAAACCAGAAACGTTAGGGGACTTGGAAGCCAACATTCGTGGCGTTATTGCCAACATACGGCTCGAAAAAGTGGTTGAAAATTGGACCTGTATAATTGGCTTTATTCGAGCCAGCCGCGGCGGCCACATGCCCGAAATCATATTTAAGCATTAATGGCATAAAATTATCCTTCCAATAAAGCCAAATTGATGGACATTAAAACGATTTTCTTGTGTTTTATTTCAATTCAAAGTTCTATACCTCTAAAAAAACACCCTATATATTGAGAACTGGTGCATTTATTCTGGTGCCGAACAATCCCTATCCAAATGTAGACACCTACATATTTGCAGGAAAAAAAACATGTGAAACTTCTATATCCGCAGGTACTTTTAACATTACCAACACCGACACACTTAAGATATTAGGCATAATATTCAATAAAAAATACAACAGGAACGACCATATTAATTCTGTTACCAGTAATTTGACTCAAAGACTTAACATTATAAAATGCATATCTGATAACAAATTTAACTGCAACATATATTCGATCATATTAGCAATCAAAGCATTACTACTATTTAAACTTCAATATGCACTTTACCTATATGGATGGGCCTCTACATCATCCTTCAGAAAAATCCAAACAACAATAAATTCGGCTCTCAGAATATCTCTTAGCGTTCCGCACCACACCTATATTTAATATGCTCCACGAAGCCAATATTGAATCGCTCGAAATCACAAGAAATATCATCACTTTTAAGCTCATTCGTCAGATTATTAACAATAGAGATTCTCCTATCAACAAAATCTGTGAAAACTACTCTAGTAAAACAAATGGAAACCATCCCCCTCAGTCCTTAATCGAATACTGAAATTTGCTAAAGAAAACAATATTCCAACAATACCTTATACTGACTATTCTACCTCTCCTTGTCCTCCGTGGCATTTAAAACATGATACGTTAAATACCTCTCTTAGCCAATATCCAAAAGATATCACCTCCCCTGAAATGTATAGAAAATTATTTTTAGAAACATCCTCACCTTCATATATACTGATAGATACAAAGATGACACGAATGTATCATATAGCATCACAACTGAAAACACTATAATAAAAAGGTCCTTACTCCCAGAATACACATCAATCTTCTCCGCAGAATTAATTGCCATATTTGAAGCTATAAAACATATATGTCGTAAAACCACAAAAACCTTGATTTAAACTTTCATCTATTTATGCAATACGAAACTTGTACAACCATAATTATTACGCAAATTACATTAGAAATTACCTTATTAACAATTATCCTAGAACCATAATACTTTGGATTCCAGGACATTCCTTTATCACTGGCAATGAATTCGCCGACAAATCCGCTAAAGAAGCCCAAAAATGCCCACTTATACTTACCGAAAATATCAATTCTACTGATATACTCACATACGTTTGCAAAAAACTTACCCTCCTAAATAACACATGGACTAAAACCTCACAATGGTACAAAGAAATCAATAAAAATAAAATTAACATAATAACAAACATAACAATTACCTAAATTCAAATATTTTTTATTTTTTTTAATGCATGTATTTTATTTATTGTATCTTCAAATATGAACTAACAATAAGTATTAAAATCTTAAATCTAAAGTATAATTATTAGGCCCAACCAATGTCGGACATAAGCTTAGTGATAGTTATTAATAACACATAAGTAGTGATAAGCAACAAAAAGAAAAAAAGTGTTTTCAAGCAGCTTCATCATCTGGAGTGTTGAATATTAGAGCCTGTGTATCTCTCTTTTTTAAGCGGATGTGTCCAGTAACGTTCAAAATATTACGAGCAAGCGGATTAGGATGTGATTTGAGTTTTGTTAGATATTTGCCTGCGTATTTTGCAATTTCTTCAGTCACTAGTGTCATATTTAAATCACGATGTATATTTGAATTTTTGATGTACCATGGAGCCGACGTTATCAAGCGACGTTATCAAATTTTGTTTTGCCTTCGTTGGACTTTCTCAACATTTGAAGCTGAAGCAGTGCCCCATAGCTGAATTCCGTAGCACCATATTGGCTTTAAAAGCGACTTGTATATTAAAAGTTTACAGTCTAGGCTAAGCGTTGAATTTCTACCAATCAGCCAATGTACCTGAGTTAATTTAAGTTTCATTTGTGATAGCTTAGAATCAATGTGGTGTTTCCATGTAAGTCGTCGATCAAGGTGTATACCAAGATATTTCACATGTGAATGTTGAGAAACAACTTGATTGTTAATCCGAATGGGGGAACAAGTATCTCTTCGTAAGGTAAATGTTACATGAACACACTTGTTCATTTACCTTGATTCTCCATAAGTTTAACCAAAGCTCCATCTGGCTAATGTGTTCCTGGAGTTTGCGGGATACCTCATCAGGGTTTTCGTGCATACTAAGGCAGGCTGTATCGTCGGCAAATGTGGAAGTATGGATACTACTGCTCACAGGCATATCACAAGTATAAATCAAATATAAAACTGGTCCCAGTATACTCCCCTGTGGCACACCGGATGAGATAGTTTCTGGCCTACTCGTAACACAGTGAACTTACGGGAAATAAATTAACTTTCCAAAAGATTTAAAATGTTTATTGGTAAGCAAGTCTTCAATTTTAAAATTAGGCCTTCATGCCACACTTTATCAAATGCCTGGGAAATGTCAATAAACAGCGCAGAACAATACTTTTTTTTCTTCAAAAGTTCTTCTTATAAATTGAACCAATCTGTGAGTTTGTTCAATGGTGCTATGCTGACTTCTAAAACCAAATTGATGGTCTGGTATGCATCCACTACTAATTAGAATTGGGGACAATTTTGTTTTGAGCAGTTTTTCGAAAAGTTTTGACATTGTTGATAGTAGACTTATTGGCCTATATGACTCAGCCTTAGTTAGATCTTTGCCCGGCTTTGGAATCATTTTAACCTTGGCAAGCTTGAAGCTGTGTGGATAATACTCCAGTCGTAAAATGGCATTAAAAATGAATAACAGGATTCTCACTGCAATACGAGGCAACTTCATCAGCATCTGGTTACTAATTCCATCAATACCCGGAGCTTTCTTCGGGTTGAGTTCGGCAATTAATTTTTGTAAATCACGTGTCTTAAACTTAATGTGTTGAGGGGGTAGAGTGACTACACTCGGCAAATCAGCAACACCAGTACATATGTTTGGCGTAAAAACGGATTTTAAGTGCTCAGCAAATATGTTACCTTTTTCAGTATCGCTTCTTGCCCAACCTCCGGTAGATGTGCGTAGAGGTGGCTTATACTCAACGGGTGTTTTAAGTTTTCTAGCAGCGCGCCACAATAGATGCTGGTGTGACATCAAGACCTTCCAGATAATTTTCAAGAGATGCAGTTTTTTCAGATGCAAGCAACTCTTGGGAGTCGTTTAGTGCACTCTTTAAATCTGATTTTATTTTGTGGTGATCTGTGCTGTTGGCATTCCCTTCTAGCTCTTCTTTTTTCACGTACGAGACGTTCAATGTCTGAAGAATAAATTCTATTAAAACCAGTCTGCGGATGGGAGGTAGTGGCATGTTCAGCAGCCTGTTTAATATTTTTGTTAAGACTGGCAATGCTAGATACAATATCATTGGTGTTCTTAGTGTAATATTTCCCGTGAAATGACTACTGAGATATTTTTTGAATAAGACGCGAACATCAGAACGTATGTTTTGCATTGTAGTCGCCAGCTGCTACAAAATAAGGTCCAAGAAATTTGTAGAAATCCTCATATTGATTCTCAGTGATTGAAAATCTGGGAGGGGAGTAAATTGATGATATAACAAAATTTGTACAAAAACTTTCAATGCAGATATTTGTTGCTTGTAGGTGTTCTTCACAAATGTTATCAAGAATATAGTGCTTGAGTCTTGACTTTATTAGAATTGCTGATCCACCGCATGCTCTTCCTCTAGGGTCCTTTGAATCATATAAGGTATAGCCATAAATTTTAAAAAGACTTCTCGAAGTCAAATGAGTCTCAGATACTAACATTATATTAATATTTTTTTCCGTGAGGAAGTGCTCAAGGTCATTTTTATGATGGCGAATGCCGTTTTCGTTCCAGAAACATATTGTTAACGTGTTCATGGCTTATTAATTAATGCTTGAAGCAGAGTATTCTTCATTCGCAGCTTTCTTGCATCATGCTAGTCATATTTGTTGTAAAATTGTTTATAGTTTGCACCAGATTATCAATAGTAGCTTAAGGCGATTGAAATTAAAGCTGCGTCAGTATTTTTTGAATTATTTGGCGGGGAAACATTTTGTGTGGGAATAGAATTTGTCTTAGCAGCATCTGCATACGATACACGGGAAGTAACTGGTTGGCTCATTTGCGCAAAAGTGGCAGAGTAAGCGTTTGCTGATTGAGCTGAAGCTAATTTAGGTTTTTGCACCATAGTCTTCTTTACGAAAGAGTACACAGGACAACCTCTATAGTTAGTGGTGTGATTACCTCCACAATTACTGCATTTTTTATCACTTTGATCTTTTGGCTTATTGCAATTAGCAGTGCCGTGTAATTCGCCGCACACAACACAAACAGTATGTAAATTGCAGTAAGTTTTTGTATGGCCATATTTTTGACAATTATGGCACTGTACGGGCCCAGAACGCTTGTGTGGTTCTTCAACTGTGATTTTTCGGTATAACAGGTATTTTAAGTTATAAATTGGGTGCATCTCATTTTTTTTTCAATTTTATATCATTAGGCTCAAGTTCAACACGAAATAGGGGTTGGGGAATATTCTCCCTATTTACTGGACACATTTTTTACCTTAAACCCCTGGAGGACGAGTGCATCTTTTATTTCTTCGGGAACAACATAAGAATCTATGCCCTTCAATACGATCTACATGCCTTTAGCGCTCTTAAGCTGGTATGTGTAGAAGCTTGTTTTATTTTTTTCAAATTCAGCAACCATTTTGCGGAAATCTTTTTCGTCATAAATTTGGATTTTAGTTTCATCGATGTTGCCACGTTTTATTGGAACAATGTGAAATTTATTCTCACCAGTGACCGAAATTAATTTTTTAATAAGGGCATTTGAATTTTTTTGTCTCAAATAGATTGGTGGCGGCTTGGATGTTTTATTCGAAGATACCTCGGGTTTGTCGTTGTCATCTTGCAAAATTTTAAAGCGGTTTTGGCGATTAGTTGAGGCTGCGCTGTTATCCCTAGACATTTTTGGAGCAGATGAAGATGAATTTTTGAAGAATTCGGGCTTCGCCCACGGTTTACTACGGTTATTAAAAGATCGCGTGTGTGCCAGCAAAGCCGCGGCGGGCATCTGCTCGATATGTTGTTCCTCACATAACCTCATTCTGTCTACTTTACGATATAATAAAGTTTCACGATTTTTTTTTAATTATCTGTGTTTTATTTAAAATTTAAATCTTGCGTTCTTGTTGGGACACCCTTTATATCTGTCCATTCCGACTTGTACCTTGAGTTTCGAGCCGCTGTTATCTGTAGTGATAACTTTGTTAAGTGATGAACACGAGCCTTAAGGGGATGATATTACTGGCTTATATGAAGAAGTACTAGGCAACTGTAATGTCAATGAAGCACTACTATTTGACATTGGACAGAGCGAAATTGATCGCTGACGAAAAATTGGCTCTTCCGTTAAAAAAAAGACTTTCATCAGGTTTATTATTTATATTGTTTTCATTAAGAGTTTCAGAACTCACAGTAAAATAAGCATTTCTGCCGTTAGAACTCACTTCAAAATTTTTTGTATTTGAGGTACTCATACATAGAATTCCTCAAGGGTACTTCGTTTGTGTTTTTTTTTTTGTTTGCGGTCTTTTTTTGTTTTTGTTATTTATGATTGTTTGTTTGTTTTTGAGGTACTCGTTAGAGTATTCCTCAATGTCACTTTGTTTAAGCTTTTTTTTATTTGCGGTTTTTTTTTGTTTTTGTTATTTCTACTATGTAAAAAATATTAGCAAAGCATAAAGCTTATTTATTAAAGTCAGTATGTACCTATTACGAATAATATGTACTGCGAATATTTTTTTGTATAATTTTTTGTTTGTTTGCTAAGTATGTAAGCAAAATTCCGCTAATCGACTGTTCGCTATGAAGGTACCACGAGAACTGAAATTCAAATATAAATCTATTTTTTAACAGCACAGACTGCAAGAAGTACATAAAACTCAGGCTTGGTCATAAGTATGTTTATAACAAAAAAAATTCTTAATAGACTCAAACACTACAAATATATGTCCCTACTGCGAGATAAATACATTATCTATTAAACATATTCTAATACACTGCACAAAACTCAGCACAAACCGATGAATCCTACCATATATCTCACTAATCCTTCCATCTACAACATTCAAACTATCATAGCATTTCTAAAAGCCAGCAATATATACAGACATCTAAAATCACACACATTCATAAAAACTCATTTGCACATTCTTTGAATCCAATTTATCAGCAATATTTTTATACAACCCTTTCCTTTTTTTTCATTTAAAAACCTGAAGGCCCTAGTAGCCATTGCTTTCTAATATAAGTTATATTAACTTGTTTTTAGTATAGCTTATAATGTAAATAAATAAATAAAATAAAAAAAGTTGTGTAAATTACGCAAATGCTAAATGTAACTATATCTGTTTCAATGGTGACTTGATCGAAAGGGTTCTTAGCTATGTTTTAAGAAAAACGGTCCAGCCTTTTAGAAGATATCACATCTTCTCTTGATATATTCGGGGGTTTTTAAAATGTTTAATTTTTGTTACTTTCATATAGTTTAGTTATTTTGTTTCAGAAAACGTAATAACGTAAGACACATAACACTGAGCTTAAGGCTTCGTTAGCCGACTGTAGAAATCGTAGATGTAATGTAAATGTAAACGTTTGAGCGCTTATAGAATGCTTAAGAACGTGTCATGTGTTTTCGACACAAACAAAAAAAACCCGGCAAATAATGCGACTAGTCCATACATGCATGTAAAGACTAGTCCAAAGAGGAGTAGGAGTACCACGAAACTACTCCAAATATATGAAAAAAGGTGGTCGATTTAAAATTGCGATGTCCTAGGCTTGGACCACATGGTCCAACTTTGCATTACATCGGACTAACCCCAAAACTACTCCATATGGAATAGTTATAGACTACTCGCATACAAGTTGTGAGTGCCTAAGAAGAACAGTTAATATTTTTAATTTATTGGTACTATATTTCGTTAACCTTCGGTTAACTTCTTCAGGATATATATATCCTCACAAAAACATACATAAATGTGAAAAAAGGCCAAGTTCCTATCCAAAATTTCGGCCATTAAAAGTAGTGAGATATAAATTTTGACCAAGTTCTTATTTGGCACAATACCTAACAATACCTAATACCTTTAATTTTGGTATTTTCTGATTGAGTAAATCAATTACTATTTGTCACAAAATGTCAGCTCTCTATACTATAATATTAAGTAAAATTCTTTTGGGCTTGGCCTCGCTGACTTTTATATCTTCTATTGCTTATGGTTCATGCAAAGTTTGGTATTAAAAAGTTAATAAGAAATACCTGCGTATTAAATTAAAAACTGCTAAGCCAAAGTACCTGAAAGAAAAAGCTAAGATTTATGGGTGAAGTCATGTCTACTTTTCAAAATAGGAAATTTTTATTTTGGATAAGTGCAATATGTATGAAAGGCTTCACTCAATAAAATTTCTCCTAATTTTGAATTTAAAGTGCTTGTTACCGCCCTGTGGTTGAAACTTCAAGTTTTTTAGATTTATCTTAGTGATCTCTGATCTAGATTTATTTGTATATCTAATTTCCGCTCTCTAGTGCGAATTGGAGTTTTAAAGGCGTGGCCCCGCATACCGGAAAAAACTTCTTGGTTTTAAGATTTTCGTATTGGCTTACTCAACACTTATGTACAAAATTTTAGCTCTCTAGCGAGAATTACATTTTATGAGCACTATCCCTCCCACTATTTTCAACTCACAATTTTGTTGTGAGCAGCGCTTACAACTCATGCTAATTTTCTAGTAAAATATGCTAGACTGAAGTAGATTAAACACAAGGCTAACATTTTATAGGAGTGATCACGCCTACTTTTTAAGGTGATAGTTTAAAGTATTGTATACGTGCAACGCGTATGCAAGGTTTCAATAAATTAGTTTGAGTTAAAAGCTGTATATTAAGGTTTTAGTACCAAACAATATTAGCGTGGCCCCGCCCACTCTGACAAACTTTTTTGGGGTTTCAGATTTTTCTAGTTGGTTTCTCACCTAGACCTATTTGTGCATAAAATTTCAGCTCCTTAGCTCAACTTTTAATTTTTAGTGTTTATGGGGGCAGCCCCGGCCCTTTAACTAAAATTTCTGTGTTTTCAGATTTTTCTAGTTGGTTTCTCACCTAGACCTACTTGTATATCAAATTTCAGCTCCTTAGCGCAACTTTTCGTTTTTAATATTTATGGGCGTAACCACGCCCACTTTTCCAAACTTGAAATTTTTTCGACTAGTGCTTATTATTCGTGTCAAGTTTCGTTGCAAACGGATAATAATACCTACATAAATAGTGTATCTAATATGCTGAACCGTAGTACACGAAAATGAGATTTAAATTGTATGGGCGTGTCGACGCCCACTTTTTTAATGAAAAATTTATAGCCCTGCGTTATCGCAGTATATATGCCAAAATTCAATAAAATACCTTTTATTAAGCGCCTTAGATTTGTTTTTTTAATTCTAACATTTATGGGCATAGTCCCGCCCTCCTGGTTAAAATTTTCGGGTTTTCAGATTTTTCTGGTTCATTGCTCACCTAGATCAACTCGTGTACCAAATTTTAGCTCTCTAGCGATAGCGGAAGTGCTTCATCAATTTGATGAGTGTGTCAGTGCACTTTTTGCACCTATATCTATATCTCTGGAACCTTTCATTGTAACTTTCAAACTTCGCATGTGAGGTTATATGAATTTATTCTAATTATGATTTAAATTCTATAATTTTACGAGGGAACAAAGTTATGAGGGGGTAAAAACAGCTCGAATGGCTTCGTGTAAATATACACACTGCGTGCATTGGCCAGAACTTGGCCTAGATATATATATATATATATATATATATATATATATATATATATAGATACCCAGCTAAAAAAATTATATATGGTCCATATATATATGAATATGTATGAATTCATGTATGGAAATGTATGGGATTGTACATGGCAAGAATATTATATATGAAATGTATTATAATATGTGAGCTCATATATGGAAATTTAATTATGAAGCTCTTCATATGTGGATCCATATATAGAAATAAGATGTTATATATGGCGCCATATAAAAATGTATGCATACATGATATCCCACATAAGATCGCATTTGCAATCAAAAAAGCTTGAATTTTATCAATTCGATCTTTTTCTCTCTTTTTATCCCTGGTGAATTGGAAGTCTATGCAAAGTTTATATGCGTAGAGCCTCAAGGTTTAAAAAATAAAAACTCGTGTAACAAAAAAAAAAGCAATGTGAGTCCGATCACAGAGGAGATGTGTATACATCTACGGCCCTATGCATAATGAATAAAAGTAGCAAAATTGAACATGATCTCAACGAGTTTTGCCATACAATTTTACATTATAAACCAAGCCAGGATTTAATATTGGGTAAAATTACATTATGCGTTGATTTTCAATGTAAAATTGTATGGCAAAACTCTTTAAGACCATGTTCAATTTTGCCACTTTTACTAACTTCATGCTAGTTGTTCATTATACATACGGCCGCTAGTAATTAAAAATTTTTTTTAAGTTGGAAGTACTTATGCTTTTAGTATATGTTTTTAAATTAATTAATTAAAAGTATCAAAACTTTCAATATTTTAAATACAAAGGAATTTGTTGGTTTTTGCTTGTTTTATAAAATTATTTGGTTAGTAAATGTATATGTACTGCATTAAAAATTGCAGTAAGCAGTAAATTTACTGATTACTAAAAAAATTCAGTAAATTTTTACTGATAATGAAATTTAATTTGCATTTCCAGTAAAATCGTAGGGCCATATTCATAATAAGATTGTAGCAAGTGGCAAAGTTTTTTTCATTCAAATTTTGAAACTTTTGTATGAAAAAAAAATTAGCCACTTGGTAGAATTTCATTATGAATACGGGCATTACTGATTACTGAAAATTCAATGCACCTCATTATATACTAAATCATTTAGGCACTTTATAAAAACTGTAGAAAAAAATTTTAGTGATCAGTAAAAATTTACTGGTTAAAAATTTTTTATTATATTTTTTTTACTGAAATTTTAGTCGTACTGCAGTGCTCATCAGTAGTTGTGAACTGCCAATTCTGTGGCAATTAAAATTGTTAAATTGTTGCTGAAATTGTTAAATTTGGGTAATTAAAATTTGAAAATTGTTAAATTCTTGGAAATTTGTGTTTTCGGCGGCGCTTTGATGTTTTTTGTTTACATTAGGAGTTTTTGTTTACATTAAGTGTATGTCTGTCTGTCCGTCTGTCGGTCTGTCTGCCTGACCGTGTATGTTTGTGTGTGGAATATTTTGTGTGAATGTATTAAGGCGGTTCATAGTTTGGCGGTTTTTATGTGTGTATATACAGACGAGGAAAATCATGAAAATGATTTTTTCTAATACCAATGGTGAAATAGTGATTATTAATTTTTCCTAATGTCTACGGCAAAACATGTTTATTAATTTTTCCTAATGCCGACGGCAAAACATGAATATAGTTTTTTCAAATGCCGACGGGAAAATGATTTTTTTCTAATACCAATGGTGAAATAGTGATTATTAATTTTTCCTAATGTCTACGGCAAAACATGTTTATTAATTTTTCCTAATGCCGACGGCAAAACATGAATATAATTTTTTCAAATGCCGACGGGAAAATGATTTTTCCTAATGACGACGGGAAAACATGATTATTATTTTTTTTTTCCTAATGCCTACGGCAATGCATGATAATTTTTTCAAATGCCGACGGCAATACATGATTATTTTTTTTCCTAATGCCGACGGCAATACATACTTATTTTTCCTAATGCCTACGGCAATACATAATTATTTTCAAATGCCGACGGCAATACATGATAATTTTTCCTAATGCCTACGTCAATGCATGATAATTTTTCCTAATGCCGAAGGCAAAACATGATAATTATTTTTTTCAAATGCCGACGGCAAAACATGATTATTATTTTTTTCCTAATGCCGACGGCAAAACGTGAAAGTTATTTTTTCTAATGCTAATGTAGGTGTTGCTAGACTGTGGGAATTTAAGGCTGACCGTGATTTGAGTGGGTGGCGTTGTTGCCGTAATATGTAACCATAGGAATTCGTGGGTGTGTCTGTCTGTCTGTGAGAATTTAGTTGAAGCTTCGATTGGAAGGGGGGGGGGGGGGGCGGGGTGTAGTAGAGCTAGATCAATTGCATGTATATATATGTGTGTGTGTGTGTGTGTGTGTGTGTGTGTGTGTGTGTATGTGTGTGTGTGTACGTTTGTAGGAATTTCTATAGGAGCTTAAGGCTGATTGCGATTTATGAGGGGCGAGGTGTACTAGTAATATGTAACCGAGGGAGTCTGTCTGTTTGTATTTCTGTAGGAGTTTAAGGCTGACCATGATTTGGGTGGGCATGGTTGTTGACGTAATATGTAGCCATGGAGATTTGTGGGTGTGTCTGTCTGTAGGAGTTTAAGGCTGATCGTGATTTGAGGTGGGTGAGGATGTTATTGAGGTAAATTGGTTATGTGTATGTATGTATGTATGGCCAGGGGAATTTGTGTATGCATATCTGGGGGAGAATTTAAGGCTAGTCGTGATTTGTGAAAGGTGGGGTGTTGTTGAAATTTTCTTGGATATTTCTTATATGAATTCTGCTATGTGTGTGTATTTGCGCTGATATTTATATGTAGGTGGAAATAAATTGTTTTCAGTATCGACATTTGGTACTATAAAATAATATCATATGTCTGGACTTCCCTAATCCTAGTATGCTTTTATACTTACTATTGCTTTATATTTTCTCATGCTTAAATTTGTCTCGCGTTGAAGTCGGTCTGTGTGAAATTTGTTTATATTACAGATTTTGTTTATTTAACTACATTCGTCTTCTTTGACTGAAAGAGTTTTCTACACACAGAGAAAACCCAACTTGAAATCAGTAAGAATCATGCTGAATTAATAAGAACCATTAGCGAAGGTTTAGTCATATTGAAATTTCTTATTTCAATATGGACAAAATAATAATTTACAGTATCCATTTAACTCATTAACTCATTAGTTTGTATATATCTCAATAGACATTTTCTATTATACTAAAAATTATTGAATTAATGTCAAGCATGCTTATTTTTAAGCTGCAAATTTTTTCTAGTGTATAGATCATTTATATTTGCATTGTGCTTTAACTAAACGACGCTTCATATACATATGTACATATTTTCATTAGGTAGATCTGATAAATACTTCAACATTGATAAAAAATTTGATATGTATACATACATATCTACAAATTGATTTTATGTATGTATGTATGTATGTACATAGAAATAAGTGTTTATTTCAATCTTTGAATACATTTTTTTTTTGTCATTGATGTCTTTTGTTCTTCTTGTTGTTGGTGTTGTTGTTGTAAATATTCGTCTGTGTATAGATGCGATATATTCAGTTTTTTTTTATTTGAAAATAAAAACGTTTTAATTTTTATCTGCGTTTACTTAAAAGTTTGTGAGGATTTTCTATTTTTAAGTAAAACTGAATTCCTGAAGATACATACTCTATAGTAATAGCAACTATAATAGAAATATTCCTTATACTCAATTTACATTTTTTAAAGTTGATGCAACGTTAGTAAGTTAACGTTAGAAATTTTTGGGATACATAATTTTTTCTAACTATAGACTTTTTTCTTCACTTTCTACATTTGTTTTCGAAATCTTGCTTTGCTTTATGAAAATGTATAAACATTTTTAAATGAAACTGATCCGGCACTCCAGCTTATATACTGATAGTTTTTTTTTTTTTTTTTCTTTGGTAGTCAACTTACTTCTTTTTTTATTTTTATTGATAAACATTTAAAATCAAAAGGGAGCTTTATATTGAAATTATTATTTTCATAATTGTTGAAAACAATCACAAGTTTTTTTTTTTTTGTGATGAAATCATTTGAAGTTGAAGCTGATATCTTTGCTTACTGTTTTAAATTAAAATTTTATTCAATAGAATAAAAGGAGCTTTTTTCTTAAATTCTGATGCAGTTAAGATCGGATATGAGACTGAATTTAAATGTACTTTTAAATTAGTCATAATGAACAAACTTATTTTCTTGTTGAAAAGCGATCATCAGAAAACGAAGTGGTTTTCAGAGACTTTAGGTATACCCTTTCGACGGTTCCTCTAGGATACAAGATGACTTTGTTTGACGAAATTTCTATTGCTTTATACTGATAATATTTTTACATTAATAAGGTACATATATGTTTGTTTTATGAAGGGTGAGCACCTTTCACTTTTATTTGTTGTCATATATGATTTTTTTTTCATTTTATTAAAGTTCAGCGTATTGTATATATATTTCTGAAATGTTTAAGTGTGTTTTGTGTGCCCATCGGGCAGAGTGTACGTATTAGTTGGTCAGTCAGTCTCTATTTTTATTTATTTTTTTTTCTTCTAATGTGCCACTCCTTTTTCAGATTTTACTACTTGGAATAGAGAATTTTTGTCTAATTTTTTGCTGGGTATATACATTAGGTATGTAGAAATTAGTTTAGATACAAAGAAATGCATGTTTAATATACAACTATTGTATCAAATCGATCTCAAATAACTCAGTTACCTCTACCAGCAATTCACCGTTGGTGTTTTCATAAAGTGTTAGAAACAATGAAATATCTATGTTTTGAGAGAATTTTTCCCCTCAAGTATTTCTACATGAGGTTTGAGGGGTCAATCACTGTCGCATTCATATGTAATGATTATTCACTTAAAAAAGGTCATCATCACCATCAATCATCTCCGTATACAATACATTCATGAGTTGGGTTGATCCAGATACAATTGCTGCCTCATCACCTTCTAACAGCTTTATATATTTTGCTAGTATGCATGCCTTAGCATGCTTCTATCGATAGTGACGTAAGAGTCCGAGATGTAGAGTGTTACAATTAAAAATCTTTACTATTAGAATTTACCTGTTCGCTCTTTTGAATTTTTACAAAGTAGATACATATGTATGTATTTCATTGACCACAAAATCATAAAATTTCTTTGCTTACAAAATTGTATGACGTGAGGATTTTTTTTTTTTTGAAATTATACATGCTTCGGCATGCTTTAATTTTTTTCTTTTCTATAAATTTATGTAATACTCATACAGATACAGATATAAAGTAAGATCTGTTTACTGTACATTTTAAAATTTATGCATGCTTCATCATGATTCTAGTTGAAGCGTATATTCATTCACTAAGTTTGTTTGATACTTATTCATACACATGTACATTCTTAAAGATTGGATATCAAAGTCCAAGATCTTCTATAATAATCCCATTTTCATATTGTAAAATTTTGCGTGCTAGCGCTTTCGATGGGAAAATATACATACAACTTTATAAAAAGTGATAATATGATGTGCTGCTGAATATTGCACTATGTTATAGTTCATTTTAAACACTGAAGTTTTAGCAATATTTCATTCAGACCAACAAGTTAGGGAATTCCACTACATTTACTTAATTATCTTTCTTAAAACCCATCATTCCTAATCAATCCTACAAAAAACAACACAAACTAGATTTTTCGTTTTAATTTTATTTTTATTAAATTCAACATTCATTCTTCAAATTACTTTATACTATATTAAGTAGCTCCTCATTTGTTGAGTTGACTTTAATAGGAGACATTTTAATGGTACGATGAACTTTTCTATTGCATGCATTGAGTAAATCTTTATATATACCAATCCACTTATATGAACCATTAAAGCTAACTCTTTTCACATCATACCTTTCAATGATCTATTAAATCATTCTAATATTGATGCTTTCATATTAAGTAATGTTTAATCTTCTATTTATGTATGAGTTTTCCCAAGTATTTATTAAAAAATTCTTTAGAATCATCTGTTTTTAAGTTTTTTGGTACCCGTACCACTTCAAAAATATTTTCCATTGCCTTGGTTTTTAGAGTGCAGCTTTTATTTTCAGCTGTACTTTGAGAATGTGTCAATTACAGTCTTCAAAAATCAACAATTTCTATTTTCTGTAGAATAGTTCTACATTTCACCTAACTTAGCTCCATAAAACATCATATATTCCTGTCATTACATCTCTACAAGCACAAACAGTTGTTGAAATTTAATATGGACTTCGTTAACTAAATTCCTTTTTAAAGACATTGAATTGTTTCACAGATTTTTTCGAAAGTGTTGTGATCTACATCTTGCACTTTCAGCTATTTATACTAACATGTAGTTAATTTTCTAATCTATATATTTAACCGTAAACTCTTCAATTTGTTTTTAATTATTTACTTTTTAGAATTGCTTTTTCAATTTTATAACTGTCTTCTTTCTCTAATTTTATTTCACGTTGTAGTTCCTCAATTTGCATTTAAATATATTCTTGAATATTAATGCTTTAAGCTATATTATTAATTTGTCTTGTATTTTATCTTCATTCAGTTTAATGTAACTATCAACAATAGTTTGTATCTAATTCATTTATGCCTTCCAATACTGATAAGTCAGTATAAATGTCTTCAGAATTGGAAGTCTATGAGTAAAATCATCGTCATCATCATTCTCAGTATTAGCATCATTAAATATGATGGTATTATCAAATATTGTTCCTTCTACTAGTTTCTTTTGGGGTAATTGTCTATATCTTGAGTGAAGGTTTCTCAGGCTTTAAACTTGTATATTTTCAACTTCTGTCTTGATTTTACTTTCTTCTTTCATAAGAATTCTTTTAATATTTTTAGAACTATTTATGAATTCTTCTGCTATAGGTTTAAATGTATCTTTTAGTTGTTCACTTGTATCTATTTCACCAGTTTTTATACTACGAAGCTTTTTCTTCAACACATTTCTTGTCAACACCAACTGTTTTAAAATTTTCTCATCCAGGGCAAATAACAGGTATCAGCAATCATATCAGCTTTTCAGGAGCTGGTCTGGTTTTCAGATCAGCTTTTCAGGACCTGGTCTGGTTTTCAGATCAGCTTATCAGGACCTGGTCTGGTTTTCAGATCAGCTTTTCAGGACCTGGTCTGGTTTTCAGATCAGCTTTTCAGGACCTGGTCTGGTTTTCAGATCAGCTTATCAGGACCTGGTCTGGTTTTCAGATCAGCTTATCAGGAGCTGGTCTGGTTTTCAGATCAGCTTATCAGGACCTGATCTGGTTATCAGATCAGCTTATCAGGAGCTAGTCTGGTTTTCAGATCAGCTTATCAGGACCTGATCTGATTTTCAGATCAGCTTATCAGGAGCTGGTCTGGTTTTCAGATCAGCTTATCAGGTAACAGATCAGGCTATCAGGAGCTGTTCAGATTTTCATTTCAAGATATCTGAGTCAGATTTAGTTATCAGTGTACAAGTAGCTAGCCATTTAGAACATTTATATACATGAAGTTTTAAGTCAAATGAAATACGAAAAAGTAAAGTTTTATGTAGTAAAATTATTTTCTATAACGATCATCGTTTAATTCAATATCTTTGCTTATAATCAAAAATTCATATTTAGCCTTTCAACATGCTTTATATTTTTCTCACCTTACTTAAACATTAAAATTACATTATGATGATCTCTTATTAAATGTTTGGTGATTCTGGTGTAAGTTTTACATAAGTAGAATGAATCAACATTCTTATCTCTCCCCATAAAAAAGTATTCTTCCCATACGCATCATCGTTAAATATCATATTGGAATTACTTTGGACTGAAATAACAGATTCACTATCGGTAAATTTTGTAATATATTATTGTTTTAATTGATGAAATTAGTTTCTTTATATATAGGTTGATATAAAGATTTTGAGTATAAATAAATGTTCTCAAATTTAAGTCCATTAGGACTTTCTAGCAAGCCAATCATAGCGTTTTTTTTTTTGCAATTTGACAGGTCAACTATTGTTGCACGAATAGAATTTGATATAAAGGAACTATGATTTATTTTTGAACTATCGTTCGATGATTCATCAATATTTCGTACCAAGAATTATTTATGTTGTTTTGACTAAGGGTATGAGTCAATATTTATAAAATCCATTTTATAAATATCAGCTCATACTCATAGTCAAAACAAAGTATGCTTTAAGTGTTTAAAACCGGTATTACCATAAAAATGGTGGTTCTAAACACTTAAAATATACTTTGCTTTACTAACCGCATTTTATAACTAAATGCATTTCATAAATATTGACGCATACTTATAATCAAAACAGCATATAAATATCCTTTGTTTTGACTATGAGTATGAGTCATTATATCTCTTATTATAAAAAAATAAAATAGTATAATTATATGATATCAGAAATCATGTTTTCTAATATCATATAACCATACTATTTGATTCTTTCTATAATAATAGATAATATTTATGAAATGCATTTATTTACAAAATGCGATTAGTAAAACAACATAAATATAGGATGGTATGAAATTTTGATGATTCATCAATATTTCGTACCAAGGTATTTTTAGGTTGTTTTTACTATGAGTATGCGCCAATATTTATGAAATGTATTTCATAAATATTATCTCTTATTATAGAAAAATTAAAAATGTAGCTATACGATATCAGAAAATATTTTCTGAAATCGTATAGCTATATTATTTTATTTGTCCTATAATAAGAGATAATGGCCCCTACTCATAGTTAAAACAAAGAATATTTTAAGAGTTTCAAATCAGTATTATCATACAAAATACTGATTTTAAACTCTTACAGCATTATTTATAAAACTTATTAAGGCTTTGTAAAGGCTTTTTAAAACAAATTTTTTATAAAAAATTTTTCTTAAAAAGTCTTTATAAAGCCCTAATAAGTGTTATAAATAAGGCTGTTAAAATATACTTTGTTTTACTAACCACATTTTTGTAACTAAACGCATTTCATAAATATTGATGCATACTCATAGTCAAAACAAAGGATATTTTTATGCTGTTTTGATTATGAGTGTGGATCATTATCTCTTATTATAGAAAAAATAAACTAATGCAGCTATACGATTTCAGAAAATATTTTCTGATATGGTATATCTGTATTAGTTTATTTTTTTATAATAAGAGATAATATTTATAAAATGTATTTAGCTACATAAATGCGGTTAGTAAAACAACCTGATTCATCGAACGATAGTTCAAAAATAAATCATAGTTCCCTTATATCAAATTCTATTCGTGCAACAATAGTTGACCTGTCAAATTACGAAAAAAAAACGCTATGATTGGCTTGCTAGAAAGTCCTAATGGACTTAAATTTTGAGAACATTTATTTATACTCAAAATCTTTATATCACCCCAGATATAAATATCTGAAGAAATTAATTACATCAATTAAAATAATAATATATTACAAAATTTACCGATAGTGAATCTGTTATTTCAGTCCAAAGTAATTCCAATATGATATTTAACGATGATGCGTATGGGAAGCATATTTTTGTATGGGGAGAGATAAGAATGTTGATTCATTCTACTTATGTAAAACTTACACCAGAATCACCAAACATTTAATAAGAGATCATCATAATGTAATTTTAATGTTTAAGTAAGGGTGAGAAAAATATAAAGCATGTTGAAAGGCTAAATATGAATTTTTGATTATAAGCAAAGATATTGAATTAAACGATGATCGTTATAGAAAATAATTTTACTACATAAAACTTTATTTTTTCGTATTTCATCTGACTTTAAACTTCATGTATATAAATGTTATAAATGGCTAGCTACTTGTACACTGATAACTAAATCTGACTCAGATATCTTGAAATGAAAATCTGAACAGCTCCTGATAGCCTGATCTGTTACCTGATAAGCTGATCTAAAAATCAGATCAGCTCCTGATAAGCTGATCTGAAAACCAGACCAGCTCCTGATAAGCTGATCTGAAAATCAGATCAGGTCCTGATAAGCTGATCTGAAAACCAGACTAGCTCCTGATAAGCTGATCTGATAACCAGATCAGGTCCTGATAAGCTGATCTGAAAACCAGACCAGCTCCTGATAAGCTGATCTGAAAACCAGACCAGGTCCTGATAAGCTGATCTGAAAACCAGACCAGGTCCTGAAAAGCTGATCTGAAAACCAGACCAGGTCCTGAAAAGCTGATCTGAAAACCAGACCAGGTCCTGATAAGCTGATCTGAAAACCAGACCAGGTCCTGAAAAGCTGATCTGAAAACCAGACCAGCTCCTGAAAAGCTGATATGATTGCTGATACCTGTTATTTGCCCTGGATGAGAAAATTTTAAAACAGTTGGTGTTGACAAGAAATGTGTTGAAGAAAAAGCTTCGTAGTATAAAAACTGGTGAAATAGATACAAGTGAACAACTAAAAGATACATTTAAACCTATAGCAGAAGAATTCATAAATAGTTCTAAAAATATTAAAAGAATTCTTATGAAAGAAGAAAGTAAAATCAAGACAGAAGTTGAAAATATACAAGTTTAAAGCCTGAGAAACCTTCACTCAAGATATAGACAAGTACCCCAAAAGAAACTAGTAGAAGGAACAATATTTGATAATACCATCATATTTAATGATGCTAATACTGAGAATGATGATGACGATGATTTTACTCATAGACTTCCAATTCTGAAGACATTTATACTGACTTATCAGTATTGGAAGGCATAAATGAATTAGATACAAACTATTGTTGATAGTTACATTAAACTGAATGAAGATAAAATACAAGACAAATTAATAATATAGCTTAAAGCATTAATATTCAAGAATATATTTAAATGCAAATTGAGGAACTACAACGTGAAATAAAATTAGAGAAAGAAGACAGTTATAAAATTGAAAAAGCAATTCTAAAAAGTAAATAATTAAAAACAAATTGAAGAGTTTACGGTTAAATATATAGATTAGAAAATTAACTACATGTTAGTATAAATAGCTGAAAGTGCAAGATGTAGATCACAACACTTTCGAAAAAATCTGTGAAACAATTCAATGTCTTTAAAAAGGAATTTAGTTAACGAAGTCCATATTAAATTTCAACAACTGTTTGTGCTTGTAGAGATGTAATGACAGGAATATATGATGTTTTATGGAGCTAAGTTAGGTGAAATGTAGAACTATTCTACAGAAAATAGAAATTGTTGATTTTTGAAGACTGTAATTGACACATTCTCAAAGTACAGCTGAAAATAAAAGCTGCACTCTAAAAACCAAGGCAATGGAAAATATTTTTGAAGTGGTACGGGTACCAAAAAACTTAAAAACAGATGATTCTAAAGAATTTTTTAATAAATACTTGGGAAAACTCATACATAAATAGAAGATTAAACATTACTTAATATGAAAGCATCAATATTAGAATGATTTAATAGATCATTGAAAGGTATGATGTGAAAAGAATTAGCTTTAATGGTTCATATAAGTGGATTGGTATGTATAAAGATTTACTCAATGCATGCAATAGAAAAGTTCATCGTACCATTAAAATGTCTCCTATTAAAGTCAACTCAACAAATGAGGAAAAGCTACTTAATATAGTATAAAGTAATTTGAAGAATGAATGTTGAATTTAATAAAAATAAAATTAAAACGAAAAATCTAGTTTGTGTTGTTTTTTGTAGGATTGATTAGGAATGATGGGTTTTAAGAAAGATAATTAAGTAAATGTAGTGGAATTCCCTAACTTGTTGGTCTGAATGAAATATTGCTAAAACTTCAGTGTTTAAAATGAACTATAACATAGTGCAATATTCAGCAGCACATCATATTATCACTTTTTATAAAGTTGTATGTATATTTTCCCATCGAAAGCGCTAGCACGCAAAATTTTACAATATGAAAATGGGATTATTATAGAAGATCTTGGACTTTGATATCCAATCTTTAAGAATGTACATGTGTATGAATAAGTATCAAACAAACTTAGTGAATGAATATACGCTTCAACTAGAATCATGATGAAGCATGCATAAATTTTAAAATGTACAGTAAACAGATCTTACTTTATATCTGTATCTGTATGAGTATTACATAAATTTATAGAAAAAAAAAATGAAAGCATGCCGAAGCATGTATAATTTCAAAAAAAAAAAAAAATCCTCACGTCATACAATTTTGTAAGCAAAGAAATTTTATGATTTTGTGGTCAATGAAATACATACATATGTATCTACTTTGTAAAAATTCAAAAGAGCGAACTGGTAAATTCTAATAGTAAAGATTTTTAATTGTAACACTCTACATCTCGGACTCTTACGTCACTATCGATAGAAGCATGCTAAGGCATGCATACTAGCAAAATATATAAAGCTGTTAGAAGGTGATGAGGCAGCAATTGTATCTGGATCAACCCAACTCATGAATGTATTGTATACGGAGATGATTGATGGTGATGATGACCTTTTTTAAGTGAATAATCATTACATATGAATGCGACAGTGATTGACCCCTCAAACCTCATGTAGAAATACTTGAGGGGAAAAATTCTCTCAAAACATAGATATTTCATTGTTTCTAACACTTTATGAAAACACCAACGGTGAATTGCTGGTAGAGGTAACTGAGTTATTTGAGATCGATTTGATACAATAGTTGTATATTAAATATGCATTTCTTTGTATCTAAACTAATTTCTACATACCTAATGTATATACCCAGCAAAAAATTAGACAAAAATTCTCTATTCCAAGTAGTAAAATCTGAAAAAGGAGTGGCACATTAGAAGAAAAAAAAATAAATAAAAATAGAGACTGACTGACCAACTAATACGTACACTCTGCCCGATGGGCACACAAAACACACTTAAACATTTCAGAAATATATATACAATACGCTGAACTTTAATAAAATGAAAAAAAAATCATATATGACAACAAATAAAAGTGAAAGGTGCTCACCCTTCATAAAACAAACATATATGTACCTTATTAATGTAAAAATATTATCAGTATAAAGCAATAGAAATTTCGTCAAACAAAGTCATCTTGTATCCTAGAGGAACCGTCGAAAGGGTATACCTAAAGTCTCTGAAAACCACTTCGTTTTCTGATGATCGCTTTTCAACAAGAAAATAAGTTTGTTCATTATGACTAATTTAAAAGTACATTTAAATTCAGTCTCATATCCGATCTTAACTGCATCAGAATTTAAGAAAAAAGCTCCTTTTATTCTATTGAATAAAATTTTAATTTAAAACAGTAAGCAAAGATATCAGCTTCAACTTCAAATGATTTCATCACAAAAAAAAACTTGTGATTGTTTTCAACAATTATGAAAATAATAATTTCAATATAAAGCTCCCTTTTGATTTTAACAGCCGTATTCATAAAAATTTTAAACCGCGTTTCAAATATTGTTTAAGCAAAATTCGCTAAAATTGTATTCATAATAGAATTTTAGCTTAAAAAACGGTTTTTAAACCTTGCGTAAATCAGCAAATTTTAAAATTGACTGCCCCCATGTTTAAACCAATTTTAAGGTGACGTTGTTGTAATTTTGCTTCGTTTTTGTTTACATTTTGAACTTTACCTGTATGTACATATGTGTGTATGTATGTATGTACTTATGTATGCATGTATGTATGCATATGTCAGTGTTATTTAGAAGAAAACAATGTAATTTTTTTTTATAGAAACTATTGCCGAAATATCAAATAGACTCCAAAAGAATATTTAAAAGAAAAGGAGCGATCCAGTTTCGATTCCCAGTCATTGTTTTCTCATTTTATGTGTTAACAAAAATAGTATAATTGTAGAAAATTAAATAGTGATGTATAAACACTCAAAACAAACAAAATAAAGCTCGTTATTCTAGTGCTTCTTTATCTGCAATAAAATAAATAATATAAAAAGCACTTTTAACAAAGATTTGTTGTGAACTTTTTTTTATTATTTTATTAAATACAAGTTGCAACATATCTTTTATTTTATAGAAACAATATTTCTCTGAAAACCGACAAATAAACAAAATAGCCACGAGTACTTTGTGAGTTAACAATCGTTGTTTTGCAGAACTAATATGCAAGTGACAAATAAAGAATACAGTGTTGCCACGATATTTTAAAAAAAATTAGTTAATTGATTTTTAGTTAAAAAACTGATTATGAATACCAATATTTAAAAAACGTTATTTAGCCTTAAAACGTTTTTTAACTAATATGAATTTTAAACCTCAATCAACTTTTTTTTATGAATACGGCTGTAAATGTTTATCAATAAAAATAAAAAAAGAAGTAAGTTGACTACCAAAGAAAAAAAAAACTATCAGTATATAAGCTGGAGTGCCGGATCAGTTTCATTTAAAAATGTTTATACATTTTCATAAAGCAAAGCAAGATTTCGAAAACAAATGTAGAAAGTGAAGAAAAAAGTCTATAGTTAGAAAAACTTATGTATCCCAAAAATTTCTAACGTTAACTTACTAACGTTGCATCAACTTTAAAAAATGTAAATTGAGTATAAGGAATATTTCTATTATAGTTGCTATTACTATAGAGTATGTATCTTCAGGAATTCAGTTTTACTTAAAAATAGAAAATCCTCACAAACTTTTAAGTAAACGCAGATAAAAATTAAAACGTTTTTATTTTCAAATAAAAAAAAACTAGATATATCGCATCTATACACAGACGAATATTTACAACAACAACACCAACAACAAGAAGACCAAAAGACATCAATGACAAAAAAAAATGTATTCAAAGATTGAAATAAACACTTATTTCTATGTACATACATACATACATACATAAAATCAATTTGTAGATATGTATGTATACATATCAAATTTTTTATCAATGTTGAAGTATTTATCAGATCTACCTAATGAAAATATGTACATATGTATATGAAGCGTCGTTTAGTTAAAGCACAATGCAAATATAAATGATCTATACACTAGAAAAAATTTGCAGCTTAAAAATAAGCATGCTTGACATTAATTCAATAATTTTTAGTATAATAGAAAATGTCTATTGAGATATATACAAACTAATGAGTTAATGAGTTAAATGGATACTGTAAATTATTATTTTGTCCATATTGAAATAAGAAATTTCAATATGACTAAACCTTCGCTAATGGTTCTTATTAATTCAGCATGATTCTTACTGATTTCAAGTTGGGTTTTCTCTGTGTGTAGAAAACTCTTTCAGTCAAAGAAGACGAATGTAGTTAAATAAACAAAATCTGTAATATAAACAAATTTCACACAGACCGACTTCAACGCGAGACAAATTTAAGCATGAGAAAATATAAAGCAATAGTAAGTATAAAAGCATACTAGGATTAGGGAAGTCCAGACATATGATATTATTTTATAGTACCAAATGTCGATACTGAAAACAATTTATTTCCACCTACATATAAATATCAGCGCAAATACACACACATAGCAGAATTCATATAAGAAATATCCAAGAAAATTTCAACAACACCCCACCTTTCACAAATCACGACTAGCCTTAAATTCTCCCCCAGATATGCATACACAAATTCCCCTGGCCATACATACATACATACACATAACCAATTTACCTCAATAACATCCTCACCCACCTCAAATCACGATCAGCCTTAAACTCCTACAGACAGACACACGCACAAATCTCCATGGCTACATATTACGTCAACAACCATGCCCACCCAAATCATGGTCAGCCTTAAACTCCTACAGAAATACAAACAGACAGACTCCCTCGGTTACATATTACTAGTACACCTCGCCCCTCATAAATCGCAATCAGCCTTAAGCTCCTATAGAAATTCCTACAAACGTACACACACACACATACACACACACACACACACACACATATATATATACATGCAATTGATCTAGCTCTACTACACCCCGCCCCCCCCCCCCTTCCAATCGAAGCTTCAACTAAATTCTCACAGACAGACAGACACACCCACGAATTCCTATGGTTACATATTACGGCAACAACGCCACCCACTCAAATCACGGTCAGCCTTAAATTCCCACAGTCTAGCAACACCTACATTAGCATTAGAAAAAATAACTTTCACGTTTTGCCGTCGGCATTAGGAAAAAAATAATAATCATGTTTTGCCGTCGGCATTTGAAAAAAATAATTATCATGTTTTGCCTTCGGCATTAGGAAAAATTATCATGCATTGACGTAGGCATTAGGAAAAATTATCATGTATTGCCGTCGGCATTTGAAAATAATTATGTATTGCCGTAGGCATTAGGAAAAATAAGTATGTATTGCCGTCGGCATTAGGAAAAAAAATAATCATGTATTGCCGTCGGCATTTGAAAAAATTATCATGCATTGCCGTAGGCATTAGGAAAAAAAAAATAATAATCATGTTTTCCCGTCGTCATTAGGAAAAATCATTTTCCCGTCGGCATTTGAAAAAATTATATTCATGTTTTGCCGTCGGCATTAGGAAAAATTAATAAACATGTTTTGCCGTAGACATTAGGAAAAATTAATTAACATGTTTTGCCGTAGACATTAGGAAAAATTAATAATCACTATTTCACCATTGGTATTAGAAAAAATCATTTTCATGATTTTCCTCGTCTGTATATACACACATAAAAACCGCCAAACTATGAACCGCCTTAATACATTCACACAAAATATTCCACACACAAACATCCACGGTCAGGCAGACAGACCGACAGACGGACAGACAGACATACACTTAATGTAAACAAAAACTCCTAATGTAAACAAAAAACATCAAAGCGCCGCCGAAAACACAAATTTCCAAGAATTTAACAATTTTCAAATTTTAATTACCCAAATTTAACAATTTCAGCAACAATTTAACAATTTTAATTGCCACAGAATTGGCAGTTCACAACTACTCTCATCTATGGTAAATGTCTTTACTTATTAATCTTTAATTCCTGTTGTTCATCGTCTTTTATGTGGCTTTTTTCCTTTTTTAAGCTTTTTCTATTTAAACGATTTTTTCAGTTTTGTCTCTTTTTTCGCGTTTTGGCGTTTTTTCTCTTTTTGGGTTTTTTTCATTTTGGCGATTTTTTCATTTTAGTGATTTTTCCGGTTTTTCGCGATTTATTTTAGTCCTAAAATTTATTTTTTAATTTTGTACTTTTTTCGTTCTGGCGAGTTTTTTATGTTTTTGGCGATTTTTTTAGATTTGGCGATTTTATAATTTTTTGATATTTTAGTTTTACCGTTTTTGAAAATTTCAAGAGTTTTGCTCTTACGGTTTCCGAGATACAGCAAGTTGTCAAAATTACAAAGTCAAAATTGCAATAACTGATGGAACACCTTTTAATTTAAACTTTTTAAATTTAGTGTTAATTGTTGTAGTCTGTATAAAAATACACTAACTTTTAAAATTTGAAATGTATATACATATGTACATACAATTGTATGTATATTTCATGGGATTTTAAAATTTTTCGTTGCTCGTTTTGGAACACACTTTAATTTTTAACTCTTATGAATTTGTTGTTGTAGTGGCCAAATGTCTACACACTGTGTCCAAATTTCAGGTCCGTAGTTCTTAGGGTTCATTTTCACCTTTGGTGTACGGAACCCTAATGAAGCAATTATCAAGTTAAATAAAACAAACAAAAACCAGCAAAGTCCTATGTATTTACAATGTTTTAAATAAGTTCCCAGTAAAAAAAGACACTCCAAAGAAGTCATGAAAATGTAGAGTTTGCAGTCTGGAAGTAGTTCAAATTTCGATCCGATCTAATGATTTTTACATAGGGTTGTCATTGCAAGAAGTTCTCTTTTTCGATGCCTAGTCACTATGGATGCCAAACGCGAAATCCCGATCCCGGAAATCCCGGGATTTGGTAAATACCGAATCCCGGAATTTGTAAAATTCAATCCCGAGATTTCCGGGGATTTCTTAGCAATTTTTATATAAAAACTTTATAAATTCAAATTTTCGTTGATTCTAAGGCATTTTTTATAATATTTAAAAGTCCCATACAATTTTATACGTACAGTTTTAACAATTTAATGACTATTCGTGACATATTTCTCATAAATTAACAACAAGAGCAAAATAAATAAACTACTTTCTTGCGGTTATTTTCATCAAAGGTGCTACAATATATGCACATTTTAGAATTATTTTGAAAACAAAGAAATATATTACCTTTGGAAGGGAAATAACATTTGAAAAATTTATAAGTTTGACAAATTTATTCCGTCTTATTCTATATTATGAGGGCAATTATAATTCAAATTCAACGAGAAATTGTTCCCGTGGAATAATTTCAAACAGTAGCAAATAATAGGGAAAACAAAAAAATCTAATTGAAAAAGGGAGAAATTTCTTGCGGAAATTTATTCATAATTGCAGTGTATAACTATCTGTATGTCGACTCCTCAACGCTAAAAAAAATTAGCACTTATCTACTTGTCGGTAACAATTGAGTACTATTGACACCTCCTTACAATTGGAGTAGAATACAATACAAGGCAAGTGAAAACTTCTTGTTGTCGGGTTGATGTAAAATCGAGAAATATTTACAGAATAATGCGGAGTATTTTGTCTAAAAAACTGCTCGAGTGTGTATGTATGTTTTTACATTACAGTTCAAAATTATTTTGTTTTTTATTTAGACCGTTTAGTTCGTTTTTGATACAAACCTAAAATCAAACCCATTTAAATTACATGGATTTAATAAATAGTTTTAGTCAAAAACGACCGACTGAATGAGTTCGACTCAATTATAGTTGTATTCGAGTTGCAGAGTAGAAGGTCAGGACACTAATAAACCATAGTCCTCTTAGCGAACGTATGAATACATACATATGTATCTGATGAACTTGTAGAAAAAAACTTATGTATGAATTTAAATTTTTTCAGTAGAGCAAAAACACTGTTCAAGTGCTCAGGCAAACTTTTAATATATGTGCCTATAAAAATGTGATCTTTAGACGTAATTAATCGAATTTGATTAGAATAGTGTATACATTTCTTTTAATTTTTCGACATGTGCAGTCTTATTACCGTTGTCATAGTCGTAACGAAATCGATAAAAAATTAGATAATGCTTGGTATACATACTATAGCATTGCACAGATACATCTGTGCACCAGTTTTGCGTGTTTTTGTTTCTGGTATGAACAAATATGTTATTTAGCGTTTTCTGTTACTAGTTGTAAATGTTGATTATTAAAGCAATTATTGTATGGTTGGGCAATGAACAAATGAAAACAACACATTTATTTTTTGTTTTTTTTTTTGTTTTTCTAAAACAAATAAGATACATAAAACTGCTTTTACCGTAAGTGCCTTATGATGTGTTGAGAAAAAATGTAAATGGCTGATGAATAAATGAATAAAAGCAAAATTTCACGTACATACATATGTAAGTAGATGATACATGTACATGAAACACATGAGCTGCAAATACAAAAAAAAATACATGATATGTATTACTCTCAGAGCAAAATTGTCTCTCTCTCTATACTTGGCTGCGCCACAAAATAACAGCGAACGTCCGCACATACATCTGTCCATCATTTATTTGTTTCAACAATGGTTTTTTTCATATGTTTGTATTACAATATGTATTTTTGAGCAAAAACAGAGGCCTATTTCCCGCATTCGATTGCGAGCGAGTTATTACTCGAATGTGCGAGTTTTTTAACTTGGGATTTTCGCATTCGTTTTCGAATAACACATATCGAAATTTCTAATGACAGCATTCGATAACGTGCATACATTCGAATGCAACCGTTCGTGTTTTTACTCGCATGCAAAAAGGCGTTCGAAATCATGTTTAACATAGAAAAAACGAAGAAAAAGAAAACGCATGTTCAATATTTGACTTATTGTGCTGATTTACATGGGCATAATTGTGCTGGCATAACATGCCAGTTTGTTGGTGAGAGAGGCAAAGAGAGTGGTTTTGCGGTTGGCATAACTTTTCAACTAGCTTCAACCCCGCATTAGCAGCATAAAACCAATACACATACAACTTAAAAAACAGCAAATGTTAAATGAATACTAAAAACACTAACACACACAGCTGTGTATACGAATACATTTTGTGCCAGATGAATTAGTCTCGTGTAATTTGGAAAAGAACAAAAATTGTGCGGCTTAAAAATTGTTCTCGTCTAAACTACCTCATTTATTTATAAGTGAATGAATGCACAAATGTAAGTACAAAAAAATACAAATTAAGGAATTTCTAGTTGACTTTAAATATAACAAAACACACTGACTTGTCAAATAATGTTTTGCCTAAGAGTTGTTGGGGAAAATAAAAAAATCAACCAACTCTGGGAGCATCTGAATAACAAATTTAATTTAACAAAGGAATCTAAAATGTGGCTAGTGCTCTATTCTCTAACTTTACACTACTTTTTTTATTAAGTTATTAATTAAATTAAAATGAAAATAACATTTACTTATGTATATTCGTTTCTTTTTTCTGCATATAAGTACGTGTGTATGTACATATGCATATGTTTTTGCACACATACACATATAAAAACATATGCTTTTGCTTACAATTTATTCAGTGTTGTGAAATGAATTTATATATAAATATATTTGCCTTTTTCCAACACTGAAACAAAAACTCGATTCGTTTGGTAACGAGTGACATCATCGGTAAATTTCTTGCCATCGAAATTAATTTCTATTCGAATGCAATTCCGATCACGAGTGCAGGAATTAGGCCCTAGATCAAACAGTTGCTCAGCAGCAATACAATAAGCAATTGTTATTTGTTTTTAATTGTATTGTAATTTGGAAAAGCACACACACACAATAACTCTTATACTACCCTGCAGTCAGACTGGGGCCAAGTGTCTCTATGTCAACACTAAAATTCTAGTAGTAGTTACATTGTCTACAATTTCTCGTCTATTCGTCAGTATAAAAGAAATAGAGAAAACAGATGTGGTGTATTTCTGGTGGATTTTGCAACAACTTGTCAATATAAATAAATTTGTATGTACGTAAGGTATAGAAACGCACTAGTAAATGTCTGGTTGGTAGGTCTCCATGTTCCCATAAGAACTATGAATTCACTACCTAGTCAATTGTTTTAGTGTTACTAGTAGATTTTCAATGACAAGCTCATGTTAAATGTCTATAGCATAAAGTATTGTATGGGGAATAATTGTAGAGTAGTACTGGTGACAAAGTCAAAAGCGACTCAGTACATTTTCACTATTCGCATTTTCTGCAGGGTAGTTCTGTCGCTCACACTACAATTATATGGTACATACCATGGTATATTTGTTTTGGCTATACAAACGAGTATACAAATGCAACCCTTTAATATATACATATGTAACAACCGTTATACTTGTTGTTGATCAATCGCAATTAAAAAAACGTTAGTAGATATATTTTTAACAAAACAATATTGTTTTTGCAACTTATTTGTATGAAAGTGAATCTAAAAATTTTCGTAAGTCAACTTAAGCGGTAGTGCTAAAAGTCCACCGATATGTATATTCGTTTTGGTTTAGATAATAGAAAAACATTTATATTGAAAACAAAAACAAGTTTTTATATTTAGTTATTGTTTTCACTGAAAAATTCTTTTGTATTTTATTTCATAATTGTATTAGAAAATTGTTTACTATAAAGACAATTGTGCAATGATAAATTATGAAAATAAAACCTTTTAAAATGCATTAAATTGTTATTAAAGTAATATTTATTTAAAAAAAATAATTTATTTTACGAAAAATATTTAGATCCCGAAATCTCGAAAATCCCGAAAAATCCCGGGGTCCCGATCGGGATTACAAAATCCCGAATCCCGGGATTTCCAAAAATCGATCCCGATTGGCATCCTTGGTAGTAGTCACCGAATTAGAAGCGATTTTAAGAAAAATTTCCTTTTTTGTGTTCTATGGTAATATTTTCATCTAGGAAAAACTTTAAAAAGTTACATATTTTAACAATTCGTTTCTTTTTATACGAATTTAAAGGCGAAACAGTGTTTTCATATAAATTTTAGCAAATAACTTCTAAATTTTAGGCCAAAATTAGTTCATAAATTTCTTTTAAAAAATCGATTTTTTTAACCATTTTGGTGAGTATTTACTAAACCTATGGAAAAACTACAAGGTTTTGTGTGATTAAAATAAACTTTTACTTGGTTTTATGCTAACTATCGGCAAATTAAAAATATCGATTTTTTGGAAGCAATGAAGATGTGGTTCCTTCAGAATGACTTCCATTTTTTTTTTACTGGGTTTGTATTGCTTCTTTCAAACACTAATACACTCGTACATATGTAGCTCACACCGATTTGACAACGCGGTGTGAATCTCAGCAAAATTTGTGATTGTATTGTGAAAAAGAATTTTACCCCCTAGCGTATAGATCTTTACACATCAAAAAACTTATAATTATTTAACTAAGCTTTTAAAAAATTATCTTATCTCAGGTTTTCCGCATTTTTCAATTTAACCTAAAGCACTTATCTCGATTTATTTTGATTTTCAATATAATAGCTTAAGTGCACTTTAATTTTTATGTTTCTAACAATGGATTTTTTCATAACATCTTAACTAAAAAAACAGCGAATATTAACTAATAAAACGTTTTACTTTTTTATAAAATTAAAAGTTTTGTTCTAAATAAATGTGCATCTTCTTCGGAGGCTAAAAATTTTATATAAAAACCAAACACAATTAATTTTAGACAAAACCCTTAATATCTCAAAACATGAAATTTCGACTTAAGCCATTATTATTTATTGGCACAGATATATACATATATATATATATTATTTGTTTCTGCTCCTCAGGAGCCAGCAATTAAATCAATTTCTACTGAATTTTTAAATTGCATTTTATTATTTAATTTTTAGTTGCTCACATTCGTAAAAATAGTATTATGATACATGACAGATGAAAGATCGCAGTAAAAATTTTGCTTTAAATAAAGCAGGTTTTTACTATTATAAAATAAAAGTAGCGCTGGCAAACCTGCTGATATCGCTGATGATTTTTGTATGGCGAGTTCTCTGCTTGGAGTACTACATTTTTGCTAACAAAAGCTCTTTTTTTAAATCTAATAAAACATGCAAACAAAGCAGTTAAATGTCAATTTTTATTAATTTTTCTTTGGATGGGTGTACAATACATTTGAAAACCTTCTAATGTATATGCATATTTACATGGTATAATATGAGTATATATTATTGGATGTGTGGCTTTAAAACCTGCATTGTTGTGGCGCTATGAAATCATTTTTTTCCTGTAGTTTGATTCATATACATATGTTCACTGCTTTTTAACAAGCTCATATTTTAAAGCGAATGATGATGCGCTTTATTGCCCTATTGCTTAAAAAAACATGAAAATTTTTTACTGGGATGTTGTAATGTGAACAGGTTTTTTTCATTTTCAACATATTCCACGCATTACTCAAAGATGTGAGTGAGTGTGAAAAGGGTATTAACGAGTTTCCCTATACAATTTGACACTAAAAATTATCGCAATACGTAGTTTTAACCCACTACTAAGTCCTAGCGTGATTTTTAATTTGAAGTTTCATGTCAAAACTCTTTAAGATCATGTTCAATTTTGCCACTTATGCTAACACCATACCAGTGTTGCCGTAAATAACTAATATAATATCAAATACATGTATTCATATTAGCAATAATATTCCTAATTATAGGTGTGTCCAACATCCAGCAAAGTTCATACTACTAGAAAAGCAAATAAAGCTATTTACACAACAGGGCAAACCCAACTGATTTTTTATGATACTCCCGGGTTGGTTACACAAAAAGAAGTTAAGAAACATAATTTGGAACAATCTTTTAAAAGCTCCTATCGACATGCCTTGCAACACGCAGATGTCATTGCTGTTTTACATGACGTTTCCAATGCATGGACTCGCAAGCAATTACATTCAACAGTAGTAGATAGTTTGAAATCATATTCACATTTACCAAGTATATTAATATTAAATAAAATTGATACCTTAAAATCGAAACGTATCACTCTTGAAATGATAAGAATACTAACGAACAATACACTAACTGGCATAAAGAAGCAAACAAAAGTAAATAAGGAAGAAGACAAGGCAACTTCGCAAGATTCGTTAGAATTTGGAAATTTAAAAAAATCCGAAAGCAGTTGGAGCTACTTTAGTGAAGTATTTTTGGTATCATCAATCACAGGGAATGGCTTAAATAATGTTCATGTTCGTAACTGTTTTTTTTTTTACCATACAAATATGTACATATATAATTTTCAAACTCATTTGTTGTTCCAATTTAGGATTATTTACTTAATTTAGCAAAAACAAAACCTTGGCAACATTCAGGTGAGTCTTTTACAGATGAAAGCCCTGAAAACCTTATCGTCGAAAGTGTTAGAGCTCGATTATTGGACTACTTACCGCAAGAAATACCATATAACTTGAAGACATCGATGGAGTATTATAGCGTAGATAACAGTTAAGTTTGTATAAAACTTATTTTATTAAGAATATTAATTTTAATTATTCTTTGTATATACCCTCAGATACTATTTATGCCTCTGTAGAGGTTATATGTCCCAGCAGAAGAATTGAACGTCTTATTTGTGGGGAATCTAATGGCAGATTAAGACAAATTACAGAACGCGTAACGTCTGATTTAGTAGAAACTTTTGGGAGGCCCATATCATTTACTATTGCCACCAAGCCAAAAGCTAAAACTAATGACAAAGAAAAATAAATAAATAAATGTAAGCTTCAATAAATATAAGTTACCCAAAAAACTAAATTCAGAGCTATTAGATTATTTAAGTATGGGTTAACTTCTAAATAATGTTATTGCTCATACCTATCGCTCATCCACTCAAACAACGTTATAACTCAAAAAATAGAATTTTAGAGCTAGTGATGCAGAATAACTAATCCTCATATTGTGTAAAAATTTCATACAAATATCTAGTTTGGTCACCTCTTGAAAAAAAAATTATTTTTTCCTTTAAATTGTGTGTAAGTTGAAAACTTCAAATTCGTTTTCTTACAAACTTTTTGAACTATGACGTTGTTTGTGTAAATTAGCGATATGATTTAGATGAAACAGTCAAACTCAAAAAATCTCAAATGTTCGGGTATGGCTAAAAACTGTTGATGCCCCAGCGAAAAAAGTGATGAAAAAGAAGTAGAAAAAGCACCACAACTACTCGAAAAAAATACCTACATGCTAAAAAAAATCCGATTTTCCCTACACGTTGAAAGAATTTCCCCTACAAAAATCCCTACGAATTTTTGCCTTTAAAATGAAAGAAACCCTTTATTAAAGCTCTAGTAAAAAAATAAGTAAAAATAACTTTATTAAAAATTAATATGAATAAAATTTTTAAGGATAAATTCAATTCATGTACAAAAACAAGTTATTTTAAAATTAATATACATACGTAATTCAATTCAACTAATTTAAATATGAGAAATAAAGTATAAAAACAATGCCATTATAAAATTATTATTTATAGTTATTTTGAACTGAAAGTAAATCTTTAAATAATGAATTTAATACAGGTACAAAACCAACAGCATATTTTAAAATTAATAAAGTTCTTTTGAATTTAATTTTCTAAAATGACTATCAGTACATTCGAAATTAATGCAGTCTTTTCCACTGTTTTGCAGAAATGATCTTAGTATACAAATTCAACTTAAACTTGTGTGGCTCAATTTGTTTCGCTCTTTGGTGAGAACATCTGTTATTATTCATGCATTGCTGATGACTAAGGTTAACTACTGTCTCGAGTTATACTCCGGTTCATTAAGAGGCAATATTGATGTTCTTGAGAGAGTTGTTAGAAAAATTGTTAGATATGTTTTTCAAGTTGGAGTCCGTGAGCATGATCGTGTTACAACACTTGTGTCTGTATTTCTTGGCTGTAATTTTCTTGACTATCTTGACCTGCGTTTACTTCTTTATTTCTACAAAGTTATTAAAATGGGATAGCCTACACTTCTTACAAATAACTTTTCCTTCATTAACTCTACACGTAATGTTCAGATTGAAATTCCTCGTATATTCCTCTCTATTTTTGAACGGTCATTTAAAATAAGAGTCTGCAGGGTTTGGAATAGCTTACCATCACCTTTGAAACTATTCTCATATTCAATTTTTATCTATAAAAAAAATGCTTTTGAACTGGTTTTCCTCCCGAATACATATAATATGATTGTATGACATTTAACACATCGGCGGCAATTTTTTGGATCTTTTTTACTATTATTTAAAATTTTATTCCTTCTTACTAATTTTGTGTGGCTGGGGAGTCACTGACACTGAGACTTATTCATTTAATTAATTTATAATTTTTTTATATAATATAACATATAATTTACATTCCGTAGCTTTAAGTGACTATTAATATAATTCTATAGGTACATGTATAATTGGCCTTGTAGGCTTCCTATGTATCGGATTGAAATAAATAAATAAATATGGGAAAATCTTAGAACAAGTTAAACATATGTCTAGTATTTATAACACTGTATATATAAATCTTTTCTTAGTGCACATTTTTAGTTTGAATTTTTATTTTTTTGTTTAAAATCAAATTTTTAGGATCGTTTGTCTCCTCTGTCTATCTGGATATTTTTATTACACATATTTTATAGCTTTCCCCAGGAAAAATTCTATAAGTACAGTTTTGTTTTTCAATTAGTTATCAGTGGTATTAAAACATCAGTCAATTGAAATGAATGCAGCAATTTTCCACCAGGATGATGAGGAGGCAATGCTTCTCGCACCTCATACAAACCCACAAATGAAAAGAGAACAAGAAGAGGAAGAAGACGAAGAGGGAGAAGAAGACGAAGAATCCGAAAAAGAGGAAAAAACCGAAGAAGAAGAAGACGATTTTATTTCATTACTTAGAAGTAATGAAAAAAAATCAAGACGATTGTCGAAAAAAGGAGTAGCTATAATGAAAAAAATAATATATTTAAAAAAATAAAGGCGTTGAAAAAACAAAAAAAAAACAATATTCTTAAAATAAAAAAGGAGGAAGTTAATCCCCTTAAAATATTGTACAACCAACACCATACCTGCCCAACATGTCTTAGATCAAATATATTGGATAGGAATATAATATTAATTAATTGTAGTCATAATGAATTCATTAATTCATGAATATTCTTTTCCATTAATATGCATATGTTTTATTTATTTTGCTATTCCAAATTATTATTAAACAAATTTTGTTTCTTTTAGGTTAGGTTTAAAAATAATAAACAATTCAAACGTCAAATTGATTTTGAAAATTCGAACATAGAAACAATTACAACACATAATGGAAACACTTCGACATGATTTTCTCAAATCAACTTGATTTGCTCATAATGGAAACGTACTAAGGCGTGATTCAAGCCAACTGAAATTCGGGGAAACCGCTAACATCTCTGAAAATCTCTATTGTATTGGAACTTGAAAAATTTTAATTTTGCAACAAAATTTTGTAAGATAAAACAAAAATTTTAAGTAAATTTTAAATAAACATTGTACTATGAAAAACAATGCTCACAATCCACAGTGGTTCAGTAGTAGGACATAGTGGTCAAATGACGATGTTCGATTTTTTTACCGTTAGTTCGCTCTAATACTCACTATTAGTGGTACTACTAAAACATGCAAAAAGATTTGCAATCAGTTGTTTTTTACATTTACTTTTGTGCATCGGAAGTGAACAAATCAAAACAACTTTCCTTATCTTTTTCAGCAGTGCTAATAAAGTTACTTTCTAGTGCGTCTTTTTCAAGAAAAAAACATTTTTGACTTATTGTTTTACACCTCACCTGGATAACTATCTTGTCGTGATGTGGTGGCTTAAGTGCAGGCTTTGGTTACTGTCCTTGCTTCAGGGTCACTGTGATTTCCTGATTTAAGGACAGTGACTATAAAGGCATGGATACTAAAGGTTGTCCGGTTACAACAAGTGCCTGGTACATAGTTATGCCTACTGTCGTATTGTGCTAGAACACGGAAACACTTTTTAAGGTCAAGGTGGTAGGGGGCTGTGCCGATGACCTGAATGGCTAATTTAGTAATTAAAAAAATAAGTCGCTAGCAGTGACCCTCCTCCAACGCCTATGGCATGGGTTGGTTGTAGACAATTTTGCCTAGTCCGCGCATGCTGTCACTGCGCGAATGGTCCTCTCATTTACTGGCATACTCGTGGGAACAAAATAGACTTTTCGAACAAAAACTTTCATAAGGACGATGAAGTTGACTCCAAGGACGATACGTTGGGGGGAGAAGAGTTGCTGACTCTCGTACATGAGAATTTACTCACGTAGGAGAGTCAGTTACTCACAGAACTAGAGAAAGTTGATGAACTCAATGCTCCATCGGGTGACTTAGCTGCAGGGATCAGTGAGAAGCTGGGAGATCTGTCACGGGTCGGGCGACAAGAGGAAAATCTCACTGATTTCAACTAGCCGTCGGATTTTAGAGGCAAATCTCTTAGACTCTGGATCTAGGCAGATAAGTGACTCAGTGGGTAAGGGAGGGCGGTCATCTTCCTCAAATAAAATTGTCCGACAGGACGCCTTGCCAGGAAATATGGGCAAGGATGGTCGGACAAAATTGGATAAAGCCAAGAGCGGAACTAGGAATTCTCTGGACTTTCGGGATAAGATGGGCAGATGTGCAATCGCTTTACGTGAGTACCTGCCGTTACGGCCTTATCTCACGTGTGCCAAAGCACCGGGTGTGGGTTAGACGCCAGACTAACGCCCCCATGCACCCTTTTAGAATGAACCTATGGCCCACTCCATAAGGCACATAGGTTGCAATCTTTGAATATAGTTATCCCTGTATTATATTCAATTACCTTGCTGAGGTAATTTGAGCTATCTAAACTCTGCTGCTATGTCCGTGCCCATAGCAACTCTGTTGAATGGCAACAGAACCTTGAAAATTGTCTGGCTGACCGCGTCACACCAACCACTAGCATTGATTTAACACTGGGAAGCCAAGACTATTCTCCCAGCGATTTCGGTAGCAACCACAACCACCACGATAATTCTCCGGCTTCCACGCTTAGGTGTTGTGTATACACCTAAGCGAGGTCCCCTAGAAAATTCCTCAACCATTGCCGGCACAGCTAACCACTCATCCATAAAGAACGCATGCCTGTGTCGCCAAATAACCAGTGCCTACTCCACACTTACCAAAATCATCCCTTTAACCCCGTAGGGTATATCCCATGGGGCAGGACGAACTCGGCATTTTTAGCAAAGGAAACTGACGACCACTACATGCACTCAGAACTTCAGAGCAGCGAGGACCACTTACGCGAGAAGAATGCAAGCACGCCACCTAAGTTTCTGTGCCTACTACGGCAAGACACTAAAGAGTGAAAGAGTCCTGGGGTCGTATCCAGGACAAAAGCCATTTTGGACCAGAAATTTCCGGCAACCGCAATGCATTTACCTCTAAGCAGCCCAGCTGTCGGGCAACCGGCACCCGTGGTACCAGAAGTAGCCTCTGGTTAGACCTCGAAGTTCCACCACAAGGGCTTCACCTCTATCGTCTTTTGAACTCAGGGGCAGTCCTATGTGACGCTGCACCTAGCTGACAACAACGGGCGTACAATATTTGTTTTCCTTTTATAAATATGTGCACATCCGTTACTCTGTTTATATTCAGAGATTGGGTAGTAACACATAAGTTTTACGGGTAATGAGCCAAAGGTCCGTCAGCGGAAAAAGCTACATTACCCTAGCTGGGGCCCCGGGATTGCCACACCCGTAGTCAAAAATAGACTCCCCTGGGGGTGGATAAGATGGGCAAGAGAGATCCGAAGCTGTGTACGGCAAAAGAGAGATCTGGTCAGGAAGCACAGGCAAGACGTTAAAAAGTTCGAAAGAATTTACGGCCCTGTTAGTGTTCTCCTGGATAGATCATCTCCTTTGGAGAAGGTTGTGGGTGTCGACGGAGTCCAAGCTATACCTCGCAAGAGTGTAGGGGCTGTATCGACGGGCACATCCAGCTCCAAAAATAAGGAGTCTGGCGGTGCCTTGTTTGCCGATGCGATCAGGTCGTCGATGGTTGAGGCTGAAAAGGCGTAGTCAGGTAGTAAGAAGAAGGCTGTCAAACCAGATGGCTCTCTTAGGGACCCCCGAAAGGAGTCAACGAAGAGAGCGAGATCTTGCGATGACATACCTCTACGTCAAAGAAGGTGAAGAAGTTGACAAGCCAGGAAGGTGACCTTCGGGCGGCTGTCACAGATAGGAATGATCCGGATGGGAGGATCAATCCTGAATTGTGGCAGCTGCTTGAAGGTAGGCTCATCGATGAAATCGGCCTAGCGGAGGTATAAAAGGAGGAGGAATTGCAATTCCATGGAGCGGACTGGGCGAGGGTATCAAACTTGTTAACTGCGGTAATAAGAAATCATTTGATTTCCTTAAAACCGTCGTTGACAGGTGTGGCAACCTTCGACCGGAGGCGAAACTGGAGGTAATTTCAGCCTCAGATCTGCCTCTCCGAGCAGTGGTGCCAGCATGATCTCCACCACCCGTTAGATGGATGGAAACCGTACTGTCGGTACTGACAGCGCAGAACTCGCCTCTCAGTACAAACCAATGGAAGCCTTTGGCTTCAATGGATTGTAGAGACTACGCGGGTAAAGATCTTCGGTTTGCCGTAGATCAGGAGTCTCTAAAAAGACTGCAGTCGTTGGAGGGTGTTGTGAAGTTCGGCTTGGGGACTGTCAGATTTAGATTTACTAAGTCGGATGATCCGAAGAAGGCTACGGGTGGTGCAGATAAACCTGCACCACAGTGAGGCAGCCTCGGCTGAACTGGTAATGCACCTCAATAGTTCGCGAGTAGACGTGGCCCTTATCCAAGAACCCTGGATTAATAAAAATAGGGTTTGCGGTTTAAGAGTCACGGGCTAAACATTGTATGTCCCTGCCACAGGGGATAAGGTAAGGACTAGCATTTTAGCAAGGGATGGGCAAGGATTTACTTTATTTAATTCTTTCAGTAACGGAGACCTTACAGTCGTTAATGTAGGGGCAGGGGTAAGCAGGAAATTGTGCTTGCATCGCTCTATATTTCTTGTGATGCTGTTGATCCACAGGGGGCTGGTGTGCAGAAGCTGACCGAGTATGCAAGAGTAAGAAGGATTGCATTGGTACTCGGCTGCGACGCTAATGCGCATCACAGTCATGGGGGGAGCAGCGGCATTAACAAAAGAGGTGAGTTGGTGTGAGATTTTATAACTTCTAGCAATATGTTTATTTGCAACAGGGGTAACGTACCCACACTGGCTAACAGAGATAGGAACCTGGTAGGGGACTGGATGGTAGATAAGGACTGTACGTTTTCGGACCACAGTAGGATATCATTCAGTCTAAATTTTTCAGGGGAAAGGCGTGACCCATATAGGAATCCAAGAAGGACTGACTGGGATACCTATAGAGCCACTGTTGATATGAGAGCAAGCGAAACTCCGCAGGGTGTGGATACACAGAGAGCAGTGGAAGGTGAGGTGGAATATTTCACTAATACTTGTAGGAATTGTTTTGAACAGTTCTGTGCAGGGGCTTACCTGGGCAAAAGAAAGCAGCCTTCGTGGTGGACCAAAGATCTGAGGTCTTCGGTTAGAAGATTGTTCAATAGGGCGAAACTCACAGGAAGTATTGAGGACTGGAACAATCATAAGGTATTGTATAATAAGTACAAGGGTGATCTCAAAAGGTCGAAAGGAGTCTCATGGAGGAAATACTGTGAGGAGATTGATTCCGTTAATGAGCTATCGAGGTTTCGGCGAGTATTGTCAAAAGACCCTAGGGCTCCTGGGAGTATTCAACGATTGGATGGCACATGGACGGAATCCAGCTCTGAGACACTTTCTGTTCTGATGGACACTCACTTTCCTGGCTGTAGGGGAAGAGGCAACGACCGAGGTTAATTTTAACTACTTGTCGGAACCGGGATTAGAAGGAGCAGTGGACGACATAGTGACGTTGGAAAAAGCAACATGGGCAATAAATACATTTTAACCATATAAATCACCGGATCCAGATGGAATTTTTCCGACCATGTTGCAGCATGTCACAGAGCGCGTACTACTGTTTCTGGTGTATATCTTTAAGATATGATTAAGCAGGAGGCTTATACCGAAAGGCTGGAGAGAGGTTAGGGTTATCTTCGTATCCAAAGCGGGTAATGCAAGCCACTCAAAGCCGAAGGCCAATCAGTCTCGTCGTTTCTTTTAAAAACATTAGAACGACTGATTGATCTGCATCTAAGGAACACAATTGATACCCGCGTCATAAGTGGCGCTCAACATGCCTATCGTAAAGGCAGATCTGTTGAGAGTGCGCTTCATGGCGTATTTGGTGTTATAGAGAGAGGATTGCAGCACAAGAATTACATACTGGCTGCATTCTTAGACAAAAGCAGAACCGTCAACTCGAGTAAGGGAAGAGGAAGCCTGAGGAGATTAACGACAAGAGGTACACCACAGGGAGGAGTTTTGTCACCTCTATTGTGGTTGTTGGCAATGAACGCAATTCTTAAGCGTTTTGGCAGGAGTGGACGGGAGTTGCATATGCGGATGACGTGGTTTTGCTGGTAACGGGAAAGTTTCTTCCCACTATTAGTGAAATCATGCAGTCTGCGTTGGGTGAACTATTCTCCTGGGCCAGCAGTAAAGGACCAGGAGTCAACCCAGAGAAAACCGATCTAGTCCTCCTTACTAGGAGATACAAAGTAGAAAGCTTTATACTACCCAGGATGGGAGGGGTGGAGCTGAGACTAGCAGAGGTGGCTAAATACCTGGGCGTTTTCGTAGATAGGAAGCTTTCTTGGAAAATAAACACGCAGGAAAGGCTAAAGAAAGGGCTCAATGCCTACTACGCATGCAGGAACTCCATAGGAAGGAACTGGGGTCTGCAACCGAAGATAGTAAACTGGATTTACACAACGGTTGTCAGGCCGGTTATTTCCTATGGTTGTGTGGTATGGTGGGAGGCATTGAGGAAGGAAAGTCACAGGACATTACTAGCTAAGGTTCAGAGATGTGCCTCTATCAGTTGTGAACAAGTCAGGCGATAATTAAGTTGTGATAGTCTGCGATACAGTAGTGAGTGATATAAGAGCAGTCTGTGCTTTACACGTAAGTTGGGAAAAGGAGAAACTATAGGACAGTTTATAGTGACAGCAAAGTCTGTCGTGGAATTGAGATTATTGTGGAGTCTACCGTGTCGACTGCAGTAAAGGGAACAGCGCAGCAAATAGACCTGTGTGAGGGTGTAAGTAAAGCCAGTGAGTCTTTATTGGTGTATCAACTGTGAGTGTCGGCAGAGTGAGTTCTGTGTGAGACGAGCAGCAGACAAAGAGGTATTGGTGTATAAACTGTTTGTGACGGCAGAGTGAGTCTCGTAAGTGACGAGCAGCAGACAAAAAGGTGTCACGTGAATACTTGCGCAGCCAGCTAAGAGACGTGCGTAAACTACAGTTAGGAATGCGTAGTGGTAACCAGCTGTGAATATTTGTGTGTAATTCAGTAGTTTAAGTTGTATTAGTGTATTTAAGCTCTTTAGATATCTAGTTTAAGTGTATTTGTAAATAAAATTTGTATCATTCTTAACCCTAATCACTACACTACACTTGTACTTATTTGCAAATCTGCGGGTCCAGGAAAAAGCGTTTTTAAAGAGAGAAAAACGTAACAGTATATTGATACTCACCACTTAACAATTCTTCGAAGTTAGAAGTTAATGTTGAAGTTAGCCATTTTATGTCAGGTGGAGACTGCGAGTAAGGGAGACAATGTTAGAGAATCACGCATGAGTAAGATTTTTTGTGCGAGATGAGCCAGCTAGAAGCAATATATTCAGCTTCCAAAAAGCCATTATTTTTTGACTTACCAAAGTGCTTCACAGAAGCAATAATACAGTATAGTTTTGTATATTCCCTGCAGATAATGCGACTAGTCCATACATGTATGTAAATATTCCAAAGAGGAGTAGGAATACTCCAAATATATGAAAAAGGAGGTTGATGTCCTAGGATTGGACTAAATGATCCAACTTTGCATTACGTCGGACTAACCCCAAAACTACTCCATATAGCATTGAATGCTTGTGTGAAAACGACATGGTCTATGACTGCATTAGATGGGACAATGATGTAACTAGTCTGTTTCATCTAGATTGGACCACGTATTCCATTAGTTATATGCAGGGTTTTTTGCATATACATAGATGTGTATAACTCTTTTAGCGCCAAATTGTCAATCAGCTGTTGTATATATTTTACTGGATTTTACAAATTTTCCGTTCGCGTACTTTTATATGCAAACTTTTTTATTGAGACTAATTTCTTTAAATTACTCAGTATTTACTCAGTTACTAGATTTTACTGGAAAAGTACTCAAACGCACCTAATGTATATTGAAATCTCATTACAACAAATATTTATGTATTTTGATCTTAATGCCTTACTATAAATTATTCTCATTATTCTCTCTTACTTGTATTTTGTCTTTGTCATTTCAATGCAATGTAATGCAAAATGCACATTTGGGTGTAAATTACTCGAATCTCAATCAAAAGGATTAGCTGTTTTATATATTTTTTATGTTATGTTAAAAACTTAACTGTCAGTTTAAAAATTCATGTAAAAATTCTCGGTTGTCTATTTATAATGAAAAAAAACAAATTTTGAGTGCTTTGTTTTTGTTTTCAATATAAATAGGCAGACGAGAATTTTCAAATGGCTTCTATGATCTTGCAGTAAAAGTGATACAAGAAAATATTTTTAAAAATAAAATTCATTAGCATATGATCACTCAACGAGTAAAGTCGAAAAATAAAATCAAGCGGACTTTTATTTCATTTCTATGTAATAAATAATATAAAAGAGAGGTCACTTTAAGACTTTCATAGTCCGAATTGTCCCTTACAAAATAATACAGAAAGAATAATATCCAACTAGGACGTTCATCGTCTGGTTTTGGTTTTACTAACAAATAATTAGAAAGTAACTTAAATACAAAAGGAAAGGAAGATTAATTCATCCTTCCTATATTTGGCGCCCAACTAAAAATTTTTTCTCTGCACTGAAAAACTTAACCAGCGATTGGCCAAGAAACTTGAAAATTGTAGAATCTTTAAATTGATATACAGACTACATAATTTCGTTACAACAGCTGTAATTATAATTGTGTTTGCCATCATCATCATTGTTTTTGTTGTTGTTGTTATTGTTGTATCAACCGTTCTTGTACTACAATTTATTCTTTTGTTGTTGCTTAAACAAATTATAAAATAAAATTTTTTGATTCTGAAGTCAGAGGTTCCCTAACTTTTTAATTAAATATATTTTGAATTCTGGGAAATGAGACACAGTCCTCGTAACACTTCTACTTTTTGCACAGAAAATAGTGCTGAGAATATCGTTCAGGAAAGCGTTGAAATTTTACCAACCCCAAGTAATGCATCAAGCGTTAACAATTCACAGACCCCAGTTAATATGATATTTACAGATGTTCAGTTTAGAGAATTTTTAGGAGGTTTGGCGGTGAGACAGGACGTAAAGACAACATTTAGCAACTATACAGCACGTTTTAATGGTGGTTGCAATTCCACAAAAATTTAAGATTTCTTAGCTACAATACTCGTTTAGAAGGAAGCGCAGGATATTTCAGACAAATATGCACTTGCTAGTTTGCCTCTGTTATTGGAAGGCTACTCTTCTACTTGGTAGCAAGGCGTACAGGACGAAGCAAGGACAATTAGTGATGCAGTCAAGCTCTTGAGAAAAGCTTTTGCACCTCCACAGCCAGATTGGCGCGTTTTCAATGAAATTTTCCAAGAAAAACAGAAAATGTTTGAGTCTACTGACAGTTTTGTTTGTAGGAAACAAAGGCTTTTTGCTCAACTATCTGAAAAACTATCCGAAAATGCAATGTTGAATATACTGTTCGGTCAACTAAATATACAAATTAGGGAAAAATTGTCTCGCGAAGTGTTTCAAACTTCCAGGAGTTGTTGCATAAAGCAAGAAAAATAGAAGAAATCGTTTCAGAAAACTGTCATGACTGAAAAGAGAAAAGAAAACCTATGGAAAACCAAATAAAACTTAGTTTTAAGATGCACATTTTGCAGAAAGAAAAACCATTTGGCTGAAAATTATTTAAAAAAAAAATGAAGCGGAAAGATATAAACATGTAAAAGAGCCATAGACAAAACTTACCTGTTATGGATGCGGAGCACCTGGATTTTACCGTTCTAATTGCCCTTATTGCAATAAAAATAACATAAGCACGGGAGAGCAAAAGCTTGGTTTTAATTCATTACATACTTCTTTGGTGGGACGAAATGCTCAGTTGTACAAATTTATGTTTTATTTTAGGCTTAATGTGTGAGGCTTACTTCGACACTGTTGCTAGAAGCAGTGCTGCAGGCTTCCTTTTATACCAGAAATTAATCAAGAAAGGTGTAATTTTGCAAAAAGTATGCGCGGAAATTACCCCAGCAGATGGTAGCCAACAAAATGAAATCGTTCATTCCACAACTGTCGATATTATAATAGGTAATCGTTTCAAAAATCGTTTCATATCTTTGCCAAAAGCTGCATGCAACAGAACGTTAATTGGTATTGATTTCCTTGAAGAAAGTGGCATTGTACTAGATATAGCTCAACGATCGTGGCACTTTAAGGATGATCAGTCCAAAATTTTTGATTTCAAAATAAGTCAGTCACAAATTATTAATAGAATATCGCTCTCAGAAAACATTATGTAAAATGAAGTTAAAGATTTTTTATCTTGGTTCGAAAAAGTTAATAACGAATATTCACCGAATGGAATAAAGAAAATTTTTAGAAATTCTATTCCAGAAAATTATGAGTCACCAAAACAATCAATCTTATTTCCACCTCTAAAAAAGTTAAAATATAACTTTTTCACTAGATGTAAAATTACGGCCATATGAGGGCCCGGGCTTATCAGAAAATGATAGGCAATGTCTAGGTGCTCTGTTGAATTCTGAAGAAGAGATATTCATGGACATAGGAAAACCTATTCTTCATGTAGAGAGCTACATTAAAACAGGCTCACATGATCCGATATCAAACCCACCATACAGGATTTCACCAAAAATGAAAATACTATTAAAACAAGAACTTGACAGTATATTGGAAAAAGGTATTATTGAAGAAGCAGAGTCTCCGTGGGCTTTTCCAATTGTTTTAGTACCCAAAAAAGATGGTTCCGTAAGATTATGTGTAGATTATCGCCGCTTGAACGTAATTACAACCACAGATACTTATCCATTGCCTAGAATTGACGATCTCCTACACTCGGCAAAAACAACCTAATTTATGTCTACTTTAGATCTTCGTTCCAGCTATTGGCAAATAAAAGTAGCTGAGAAGGATAAAATAAAAACGCCTTTTACAACACCTTTCGGAATTTTTGTTTTTAATCGAATGCCATTCGAGGTAAAGAATGCCCTGGCCACCTTTCAGAAAGTAATCGATAAATTTCGAACTGGCTTACCAAATATATTAATTTTGGCTTATTTGGATGATATTATTATATGCTCAAAAGATGTAAAAACTCATATATCTGATCTTAGACTAACATTTTATCGATTAAAAGAGTTTAATTTACATTTTATTCGGGAAAAATGTTTCTTTTGCAAGCCTGAAGTAAAATATCTTGGACACATACTTACAGCAGATGGATTAAAAGTTGACCCTGAAAGACAAAGGGCATTTGGATGATACAAAGTCCTCGAAACGCAAAAGATGTACTATCCTTTTTGCAAACCTTTTCGTGGTATAGGCGTTTTATACCTTCATTTTCAAACAGATCTAACAAAAAAGAACGCAGTTTGGCAGTGGTCTGAAAAAAAAACAAAATCCCTTTGACACATTAAAAAAAATTTTGACATTACCTCCAATTAGAGTTTTTCTTTTCCCGGACTCTTTCATTTCCCGGGAAAGCGGTACGGACTTTTTGGTTTTTCGGGAATTCCCGCCCAATGCAAACTAATACAAAATATTTTTTAATTTAATCTATTTCAACAAAAAACAAATTATAATTCATGATATCGATTAAATAATAACGTATTATAAACATTCAGCCTTATTTATAAAACTTAAAAAGGCTTTTTAAGCAAATTTTGTATAAAACTGATTTTAAAAAACCTTTATAAAGACTTTTTAAGTTTTATAAATAAGGCTGATTATATTTAAAATACATTATTACTGCGGCAATAATAACCACCCGACGATTAGTCAAGAAAATAATAGCACTTCAGTTCCCAAAAAAAAAACAAATTATATTATTAAAAAAAATCTTACAAGATATTTTTTAAAAAGTAAAAAGTACAATCGAATATATGCACGTTCAACTATGTATTGTTAGTCAGAATATTTACAACAGACTTTGGTGTTATTTGTTCATTAATAATTATCACATGTAATTTGGCTTAAAAAGCGATACGAACTTTAGCCCGTTCAAATCAAAAATATAGAAACAAATGGAGTTCGAATAATAATTAAAATTAACTAAAAATTAATAGCCATGGGCCTGTGGCAAAAATTAAATAAAAATATACTTAATAGTAACAAACCAAAAAAGTTTGTCTTAAGTAGAACAAAAAATAAGCAAATTAAGTAACATGTGTATATAATTAGTAAAAAGAACAAAAAACGACAATGGTAAGACTGTTGTAAATATAGTGATGGTAAAATTGAGCTTACAATACAAAAAAGCTTTCAGCAAATTGAAATACGATGAATCAAAACAATTCACATATTCCATTTGCAATAAAATGCTAAGTATATAAAGCAGAAATCTACATCAACTGACACTGGCCTTCGAAAACGGCTGGCTGTTCCGTTCAACTATGTGTTGTTAGTCAGAATATTTACAACAGACGTTGGTGTTATTTGTTCATTAATAATTATCACATGTAACTTGGCTTAAAAAGCGATACGAACTTTAGCCCGTTCAAATCACAAATATAGAAACAAATGGAGTTCGAATAATAATTAAAATTAACGAATACAATTTCATTCGGATTTTCAAATAATTTTTTATTTTATTAAATAAATTTTTATTATCTTGAAGTAATGCAACCTAATATAAAAATAATGAGCTTCTGCCTTAGTAAGAAAACAGATAAACATTTCCAGGAAGTAAAAGCAAAAGGATATGAAAAATATCACAATATGTTTTATTCGAATGAAATGAGTATTTGAATATCCAGCTTTTTCGATTCGTTTTGATTGTATGTGCATCCCTAAAACATTTTTGTATATTTCGATTTATTTTAATACTTTTTATGGATTTTGCTATGTATTTCTAATCAGTTGGATAATTTGGTGATGTTTTCCATCACATGACAGAAATAATAAATTTAAGATAAGAGCTAGCACTTTTAGCTTCATTTTCAGATGTAACGTGGATCAATATGTGCTATTTTAATAAAAAACATTTGATGCACAAAACACACATTTTGGAAATATCAACTTAAAGTAGTCTTAACAAACGAGGGTACCTACTTTAGAATTTTGATGTAATAATTTTTTTTTTTAGAATACAACTTTACTTAACATTGCATGGCAAAGCCTTGTTAAGTTTTTTGCATACGACCCTAAGACTTTAGTACAGAATAAGCATTAATAGAATCGTTCTTTTTACCAAAGAGAATCTGTAATTATTTTGTAAGTTTTCTTTTATTTCCTTGCGCATTTCTGTTTTTACTTTTACGAATTGTTGTCGAATTAAATTTTGAAAGTCGCGTTCCGCTTTTGGCAAATAAAGGCCTCTAAGTCTCAGAGCACATGTGTACCAGATGTAAACTCGGCCTTAGTTGTTGTATGGTTTAGCTATTTTGCTACATACAAACTAAAATTTCCATAACAAAATAATAAAAAAATCCCGGAAATTCCCGCACAAATTTCCCGGGATTTTTTTTTCCCGGAAAATGTGCGGGATCCCGGAAAATCCCGTATGAAAAACACTAGCTCCAATTTTAAAACAAGCAAATGAAGATATGTCTTGTAATAAAAGCAGATGCAAGTGATTATGCGATTGGAGCTGCCTTACTCCAGGGGGAGAAGCAATCTGAACACGTAATTAAATATACAAGTCGTCTTCTTCTTCCAGCTGAGAGAAACTATTCCACTACGGAACGTGAAGCCTTAGCAATTGTCTGGGCAGTGCAAAAATTCAGAGGTTATATAGAAGGGCCAGAAGTTTTAATTCTTACCATGCTCCCTAAAATCACACAAAATTGTAAAATGTGTAAAATGAGTGCATGACAATATACGTTGACTTTGCTAGAAATGGAGCTAATGATTTTAGAAAAGCGCAAATGGAAGATCCTGATTTAAAAGCAATAATAAATTCATTTGAAAATAATGAAAATATTTTACCATATATTTTATACCAGTAGAGGCTATATAATGCTAGATGTTCACTATGGAATCGATAGAACAATCAATCGAATAACGCCACACTTTTATTGGCCGAAAATGAGAGTAGAAATAACAGATGATTGTAAATCATGCATCGAATGTAAACGCTATAAGCTCACAAACATGAAACCTGCCGGACTTCTTCAAACTGTGTGCAGTAATAGTCGATTTTAAATCATCGCAGTCGATTTATTTGGTCCATTACCAAGGACACCGCAAGGTAACCAGTGGATACTAATTGTTCAGGATTTATGTAGCCGTTGGATAGAACTGTTTTCACTAAAAGTCGCCTCAGCCGAAAATTGCGCAGAAATATTATTAAATGACTATATTTATGATTTTAACAGGCTAAAGTTCGTATCGCTTTTTAATCCAAATTACATATGATAATTATTAATGAAGAAATAACAGCAAAGCTAGTCATAAATATTTTGACAACACATAGTTGAACGGAACAGCTAGCCGTTTTCGAATGCCACTAAACCTTCATCATCAGCGTTCTTTTGTGTTTGGTCCACTGTGTGTGGTGTCAGTTGATGTAGCTTTCTGCTTTATATACTTTAGCATTATTGCAAATGGAATATGTGAATTGTTTTGATTCATCGTATTTCAATTTGCTGAAAGCTTTTTTGTATTGTAAGCTCAATTTTACCATCTCTATATTTACAACAGTCTTACCATTGTCGTTTGTTCTTTTACTAATTATACACATGTTAGTTAATTTGCTTATTTTTGTTCTACTTAAGACAAACTTTTTTTGGTTTGTTACTATTAAGTATATTTTTATTTAATTTTTGCCACAAGTCCATGGCTATTAATTTTTTAGTTAATTTTAAAACAAATGGAGTTCGAATAATAATTAAAATTAACTAAAAAAAATTATTAAATGACATTTCTTAAGATTTGGAATTCCTAGAAGACTACATTCAGATAATGGATCTCAATTTATTTCAGCAGTAATGCAGAAACTGACACACTCTTGGTATAGACCAATCGTTTACTCCTGTCTATCACTCGGAAGCTAATCCAGTACAAAGAAAAAACAGAGATTTAAAACTTCAACTCTCTATTTGCGTTGGCAAAAATCACACTACCTGAGATCTGAATTTGCCATCCTAAGATATGTCATGAATACAGCTAAATGTGCAACAACTGGATACACTGCCGCCTATTTAACTTTTGGACTTAACTTAGATCTGCCTTTGAAGTCCAAAATGATCTGAGAGCAATTGTTAACGCTGAAAATTTTGTACCTCAAATTACACCACATTTAATTCGACTTGCAGACACTCTTGAATTGGCAAGAGAAACAGAAAAGCAAATGCAGAATAAAAACAAGCTATACGCAGATTTGATAGGAAAACCTCAAAAAAATTTTAAAGTTGGAGATAAAGTATTAATTTCAACACACATTTTAAGCAAAAAAGACAAAAACTTAGCACCACGAAGAGATGGCCCGTACGTAATCATTAACAAAAAAGGATCATCATGTTATACCATTACAGAAGTCCATAATCCTAGTGTACCTCTATCAACATATCATCCTCAGATTTAACGTTGTATGAAGGGAATTGAACAGCCTATTTATGCAGTAAAACGTAGAGGACGCCCAAAAACACTAGTAACAACGACACAACAAATTATAATACAAACAACAATACAACAATCAGCAATACAACAAATCATAATACAACAAATGATACAAGTATTATAAGCAAAGCTAAAGATTCTATATATAAATACAAGATCTATAAACACTAGTGATGAGCGATAACGTGAATTTTTAATAATGTTGCTCCTTGTGAACGTGATTTCTAAATCGCTGTTCTTTTAAACTGTGACTGTGATCACAGTTTAGCAATATTTTGTTTGTAGCAGTTCTGTTATTTTGAGAAAATCTAATAAGAAGAACATCAGTGAAATTAAACAGTGATTGTGATCACGATTTAACACATTTCAGCTCTTCTGCTTTAAAAGTATTTATTAGTATTGGTGTCTTGATAAATACTAATAAGAAGAGCGACAAGAATAAACAATTAGCAATCAACCCCATCCATACGTTGAGAATTGTCGTATAACAGGCAGAGAGACAATAAAATTGCAAATATAAAAATGTGAGCTGTACATAGTTGCCAGAAAAGACGATTTGACACGATTTGACGATTTTTTTCTTGACAAAAGCTGAATGTATAAAAAAAATTAATGTGGTAGCTTCATTTACTGTAAAGTAAGTAAACAAGAACATTCACAGTTTGTATGGAAGAACTATATTTCCAAAACCTGTTACTTGATAAATTCAGTCGCAGTTGTGATATGTGATTTTTCAATCGCTGTGAAAAAGTACCAGGTTTCCAAATATCGCTCAACTCTAATAAACACTACAACAACTCACAAAAGATTCCAAAAGATTTGTTGGTGTAATATTTAATATCTTTCCTAAAGGTTCGACCTGCCCGACTGTGCCGGCGCTAATTAACGCCACTGGCTCTAAAGGTTTTGAGGCAGATGAATGCCCTTGTTAAAGCAGATGAATGGTTTAATTTGTAATGAAGTAAACTATTTCTTTATTTAATTAGAGCTCAGCGAGGAGTTCCCAAGAAAGTTATTTATTCATTAAAATTAAATACAAAATTGTATTGGCTTATATACATCTTATGAGAATAATGCTTAACCTATCTTAACATAAGAGAGAAAAGAAAAGGTATATGCTTAATAGGGAAATTGTTCCTTTTAGTTTCTCACGGTAGGCGTGCGGCGTGTGTCTCATAAGAAATTTGGAAAACATAGATTCTGTATTGTTTATATTTATATATATAAACACATGTGGTTATTAAATATGATTTATTCAAGTGCATTATGCTGCGGCCTTTGATCAGACCTGTGAGTGTCAAATAGCAGTTGTACAAAATACGTATTTACGTTGCAGTCTGTCTGTCAATGCATTTATCTAACACTTCATGCAGCGGTATTTGCCCGAATGCATGAGTGTCAAATGTCCAGTGCACAAAAATAATTTCAATGCAATTGGATGTTATGTATGCTGCGGTCAAGTTGACTTTAAATGTTTACTATACAATGCTGGTTGTAGTGATACTTAGAGCACGCTACACCTCCACCTTTTATAAGAATGTTCATACAAACTTTGGTTTTTATGGACATTCTTTTACAAGCTATATTTTATTTTCAATATGTTTATATCTAGATGTTACTTACATAATTATAAAAAAATATTTGCTATCTGAATATATTAAAAGTAATGATTTTTGTAATATTAATAGTGCACTATGTAGTTCGAATATACATTTGTATTGTTTTATTTAAGATTATATAACTTAAGTCTATTTTTATGAACTACTTGTGTTTTATTTGTTTCCTTATCAACTATAGTTACATTATTTCTTAAATCTATTTTCTTAATTTTGTAAGGTCCTCTGTATTGTATTGCTAACTTATGACGCTTCATTTTTTAGTAAAACTAGATTTCCTATTTTAAGGTTATAATCAATTATATTCCTATCATAGTTTAATTTTTGCTTAAGTTTATTTTTATCTAATAATTGTTGGGCTCTCTTATATGCTACTTCTAATCTAAATTTTGCCTCTTTGGCGTAATCATCTATATTATATAAAGGAGAAATTCTATCTACTTCTGTGAATTGATGAAATTTATTCGGGAGTTTTGAAAAAACTAATTCATAAGGACAGTAATTATGAACTGTTGAAGGTGTTGTGTTAAAGCAATATGTAAAGTATTTTAACCATTCGTCCCAGTCAGTTTTGTCTACTCAACTGTAAGAGCGTACGTATTCGTTAAAGGTTCTATGGCTTCTTTCTATTGTTCCTAATGTTTGATGGTTGTAAGCTGTTAAGTTTAGTTTTTCAATTTTTATCAAGTTACAAATTTATGTTAAAATAGAATTCTTATACTCTGTTCCCATGTCCGAAATGAATGTCTTCATTGGACCATAGGTGAGTATGAAATTTTAAAAAATTGCTTTAGCAATTGTTTTTGCATTTCTGTCTCTAATCGGTATTGTTACCAAGTACTTAGTTAAATCACATATTATTGTGATCGCATATTCGTTTTCAATGATTTTGGAAATGGTCCAATAGTATCCACATAAACCGTATCAAAGGCCTTATTAGGTGTCTGTGTGATAATCATTGGACTTTTTATGTGTTTTGTTGTTTTGGAAGTTTGGCATTTATGACTGATTTTACATATTTAGATATGTCTTTTGACATATTTTTCCAATAATAATATCTCTTAATTTTTTTCTATTGTTCTATATATTCCGCAATGTCCTCCTTCTATGGGATCATCGTGATATTTCAGCATAAGTACTAGAATTGCCTTGGCATTCTTACTATAAATTTGGGTCACCTCATTTAGTAGCGCTACTTTAATTTTATTCAATATTTTATTGCCCATAACTTTAAATTCATTAATAGAGATAAATTCGAAAATTTTCTCACTAGGTGCCACTTGTAATTTATTGATATTATGTTTACCGGCCACATATTCGAGGCTAGAGAAAAATTGTCCTAAGTCAAAGTTCCCTTTAGTAAAAAAATCATTAATTTGTATATATGTTACTATAGATTTTCCTTGTTTGATATAACATCTTCCGGGGGAAATCTTTAGTTTATTATATTTTCTGACGTCAGTGTTATTTAATGGTACATATATACTGGGCTTACAATCATTATTATTTGTATTAATATTATGCTGTTTGGTATGTGAATTACTATCTAATTCTTTTTCCTTCTTATTGGTCATTGATCTAGTCGTGACTCTTAATATAGAACAAATTTTAATATTCATGTCTTTTAGGTCATTTATTGTAATTCGCGATAGAGCGTCAGCAACATGGTTATCTTTTCCCCTAAGATATTCTACTGTAAAGTCATATTCTTCTAAATCGAGTTTAATTCTTGTTAACTTGGAGCTTGGGTTTTTCATTGAAAACAAATAAGAAAGTGGTCTATGATCAGTACGGACAAGAAAATGTTTTCCATAGATACATGGTCTGACGTGGGTAATTTCCCAATGAATTGCAGTTAATTCTTGCTCAATTGTTGAGATTTATTACTTTCTCCTTTGGTGAATATTTTGGATGCATAGGCAATAGGTAAATGTTTGTCCTCGTGTTGTTGTGTTAAAACAGCACCACAAGCGTGTTTACTTGCATCTGTTGTTATACAAAATTCCTTGGCGAAATCAGGATACTGTAGTAACGTTGGACTCATTAATGCCTTTTTGAGATATTTAAATGCAAAATCACAATCTTTCGTCCATTCAAAGGGTGTATTTTTCTTGGATAATTTTGTTAAATGTCGAGTATTCAGAAAAATTTTTTAATAAATCTTCGATAGTAGTTACAAAAAGCTACGAATCTTGTTGCACTATCTGCGTCAGTTGGTGTTGGATAGTTTTCAATTATTGAATATTTACTATCGTCTAGTAATATTCCTTTATCTGTGCATTTGTGGCCAAGGTATGTTACTTCTCTCATGAAGAATGAAAATTTTTCAGGATGTAACTTAAGATTGTACTTTCGACATAGATCGAAAACGTTTTTTAAATTCGAAAGCATCTGCTTTTCGGAACATCCCAATACGACCAAATCATCCATGTATAGAAAGGCCTGGTCTGGTTTTAAACCACTGAAAGCAAGTGTCATCATTCGTTGAAAGGAATTGGGTGATATTTTTAGACCATACGGTAATCTAGTAAATCTGTATGAACCATTGTTAGTTGAAAAAGCTGTTAAGTCTTTGGAATTTTTCTCTAAACTGATCTGGTGAAAGCCTGACATTAAGTCTAAACAGGAAAAATATTTTGCTCTACCTAGTTGGTCTAATATATCATCAATTCTAGGTAAAGGGAATTTATCTGCAATTAATTATTATTATTAATTCATTTTTTATTTATTTGTCTGTAATCTATGACAAGTCTCCATCTTTTTTGGTCAGAGTTAGGAAGTGACTTCTTTGGTACTAACAAGACTGGACTATTGTATTCAGAATAGGAAGGTTCAATAATTTTATCGTCTATTAATTGTTTCACCTGTCTATAAATTTCTTTTTTATGTGTATGTGGTACACGATAATTTTTAATGTATTCGGGTTCTTTATCTTTTACTCTCAACTTTTGTTCATAAAAATTATTAGCTGTTATTGTTTCTGTTTCTAAACCGAAAATATCACTTTATGTTGAAGTTGAAGTTTTAAATTGTTGTGGAAAATTTTTCTTTAAAATTTTTAATATTTCTGATTTTCTTTGTGATTTTTTGCAAAAATTTTTTTTGATAATTTCATAATCAGAGATGTTTTCGGTTTTTATATTACTTTGTTTGATTTTAGTAATGGTGTTATTAGTGTTTAGAATACGAATAAATGATTTGTCGGATTTAACTAATGTATTTGGTATAAAAACACTTGGTTCAATTTCTTGATTTGGAATTAATATTTCATTATTTAAATTGTTAAAATTTACATCACGTATTACTTCACATCTTGGAGGTATATTAATTTCATTGCAGTTATTCGTAATCGGTATATCTATTGTATGTGGTATATTAAATGGTTTAAGGATAAGGTAATCATTATCTTGGTTGAAATCCAATATACAGTTATATTTTTTGATAAAATCCATGCCAATGATTCCATCGCATGGTATCGGAAAATTATTATCTACTACTTGGAAGTAATGTGGTATTAAAAACTTTTTAAATTTTAAATCGCAGAATGTATTTCCAATCGATTTGATTTTACCCTGTCCTATTCCACTTTTTTTTTTTTTTTTTTTTTTTAATGCATGTATTTATTTATTGTATCTTCATATACGAACTAACAATAAGTATTCAAATCTTAAATCTATAAAAAAAATTATTAGGCCCGACCAGTGTCGGACATAAACTTAGTGGGAGTTATAAATAATACATTAGTAGTGATAATCAAAAAAAGGGGGGAAAAGTATTTTCAAGTAGTCTCATCTGGAGTGTTAGGTATAAGAGCCCGTGTGTCCCTATTTTTTAAGCGGATGTGTCCAGTAAAGTTCAAAATATTACGAGCAAGCGGATTAGGATGTGATTCGAGTTTTGTTAAATATTTGCCTGCGTATTTTGCAATTTCTTCAGTCACTAGTGGCATATTTAAATCACGATGTATAATAGAATTTTGGATGTACCATGGAGCCGATGTTATTAACCGTAAAATTTTGTTTTGCCTTCGTTGGATTCTCTCGACATTGGAAGCTGAAGCAGTGCCCCGTAAGTGAATTCCGTAGCGCCATATTGGCTTCAAAAGCGACTTGTATAATAAAAGTTTGCAGTCTAGGCTGAGTGTTGAGTTTCTGCCAATCAACCAATATATTTGAGTTAACTTAAGTTTCATCTGAGTTAACTTAGAGTCAATATGATGTTTCCATGTAAGTCTTCGATCAAGGTGTATACCAAGCTATTTCACTTGGGAATGTTGAGGAATATTTTGATTGTTGATTCGAATGGGGGAGCAAGTATCTCTTCTTAGGGTGAACGTTATATGGACACACTTTTGTTCATTGACTTTAATTCTCCATAAGTTCAACCATATTTCCAGCTGGGTAATATGTTCCTGGAGATTGCGGGATGCCTCATAAGGGTTTTCGTGCACACTCATACAGGCTGTATCATCGGCAAAAGTAGAAATATGGATATTATTGCTCACAGGCATATCACAAGTATATATTAAACACAAGACAGGACCCAGAATACTACCCTGTGGCACACCAGAAGATATAGATTCGGGCACACTCGTGAACTCTCATTCCACAACAGTGAACTTCCTATCAATAATATAACTTTCCAAAAGCTTTTGAATGTTTATTGGTAGATATGTCTTCAATTTTAAAACTAGGCCTTCGTGTCATACTTTATCAAACGCCTGAGAAACATCAATAAAGAGAGCAGAACAATACTTCTTTTCTTCAAAAGTTTTTCTTACAACTTGGACCAGTCTATGCGTTTGTTCAATCGTGCTGTGCTGACTTCTAAAGCCAATCTGATGGTCCGGGATGCACCCATTATCAGTTAAAATTCTGGACAATTTAGTCATGAGCAACTTTTCGAAAAGCTTTGAGATTGTAGATAGTAAGCTTATAGGCCTATATGACTCAGTCTTGGTAAGATCTTTGCCCGCCTTTGGAATCATTTTGATCTTGGCCAGTTTCCAGTTATGTGGAAAATACTGCATTCTTAAAATAGCATTAAAAGTAAATAGCAGGATTCTTATTGCAATATGAGGCAAGTTCATGAGCATTTTGTTACTAATGCCATCAATACCTGGAGCTTTCTTAGGGTTGAGTTCAGCAATTACTTTTTGTACTTCACGCATCTTAAACCTTAAGGGACGAGGGGGTAGAGGAACTACACTCGGTAAATCAGCAGCACCCGTACATGAATTGGGAGTGAATACAGATTTTAAATGCTCAGAAAATAAGTTACCTTTCTCACTATCACTTCTTGCCCAGCCTCCGGTCGCAGTACGCAATGGTGATTTAAGATCAACGGGTCGTTTAAGATTTCTAGTAGCGCGCCATAAAGAGTAATTAGATGCGGACGTTACATCAAGACCTTCTAAATACTTTTCCAGTAGTGCAGTTTTTTCCGACGATAGCAGCTCTTTGAGTCGTTTAGTACATTCTTTAAGTCTGATTTTATTTAGGGGTGATCTGTGTTGTTGCCATTCTCTTCTAGCTCTCCTTTTTTCACATACAAGGCGTTCAATTTCCGTAGAATAAATTCTGTTAAAGCCGGTCTGCGGATAGGAGGTAGTGGCGTGTTCAGCAGCCTGTTTAATATTTTCGTTAAGATTGGCAATGTTAAATTCAATATCATCGCATGATCTAAGCTGAATGTTTTCTACGCAGTGACTACTAAGATATTTTTTGAATGTCAGCCAGTTGATTCCATTAATCATCTTCATATATGAGTTAGTTAAATCACTCCTTAGTGGGTTGAAAATTGTAACTATTGTTGGAGAGTGATCGGACGATAGATCTAGAGAGGCCTCTACATGAATTAAGTCCCTATGAATATTTTTCGTGACGGCAAAATCTATAACATCTGGAATTTTTCTTACGTCAGTAGGCCAGTAAGTAGGCTCCCCACTCGAAATGACATCTAAGCCCATTTTTGAAATTGTATTGAACAAGGCTCGACCTCTAGGTGTAACAAGACGCGATCCCCAGTACGTATGTTTTGCATTGTAGTCACCAGCTGCCACGAAACAAGATCCAAGCGATTTGTAGAACATCTCATACTGATCTTCGGTAACTGAAAATCTGGGAGGTGAGTAAATTGATGATATCACGAAATTCGCACAAAAATTTTCTACAAAAATATTCGTTGCTTGCAAATATTCTTCACTAACGTTGTCAAGGACATAGTGCTTGAGTCTTGACTTAATCAGAATTGCTGATCCACCACATGCTCTCTCTCTCTGGTCCTTTGTATCATATAAAGTGTAACCATTTATTTTAAATAAGCTTCTTGAGGTCAAATGAGTCTCAGAAACCAACATTATATCAATATTTTTTTCCATGAGGAACTGCTCAAGTTCATTTTTATGTTGGCGAATGCCGTTTGCGTTCCAGAAACATATTTTTAACGTGTTCATGGTTTATTAACTAATGTGTATTCTGCATTCGCAGCATTTCTTGCATCATACTTGTCATATTTGTAGTAAAGTTGTTTATAGTTAGCACCAGATTCTCAATAGTAGCTTCAAGGCGACTAAAGTTAAAGCTTGAGTTTGAATTCGTTGAATTATTTGGCGGTGGAACATTTTGCGTGGGAATTGAACTAGTCTTAGCAGCATCAGCATACGATACACGTGAAGTAACTGGTTGGCTGATTTGAGCAAAAGTGTCGGAGTTCGCGTTTACTTGTAGAGCTGGAGTTAACTTGAGTTTTTGACCCATAGCCTGTTTAACGAAAGAATATACAGGGCACCCTCTATAGTTAGCTGTGTGATTACCTCCACAATTACTACATTTTTTTTCTGCTTGATCTTTTGGCTTAGTGCAGCTAGCAGTACCATGCAATTCACCGCAGATAACACACACTGTAGGTAACTTGCAGTAAGTTTTCGTATGGCCATATTCTTGGCAATTATGGCACTGTACGGGACCTGAACGCTTACGTGGCTCTTCAATTGTGATTTTTCGATGTAAGAGATACTTGACGTTATAAACTGGATGGGTTTCATTTTTTTTCAATTGTATGTCATTCGGCTCCAGTTCAACCCGAAATAGGGGTTGGGGGACCTTTTCTCTATTAAATATGTTGGTAACATTTTTTACCTTGAATCCTTGGTCAACAAGTGCACATTTTACTTCTTCGGGTTCAACATATGAATCTATGCCCTTTAATACTATCTGTAGACCTTTAGCACTCTTAAGTTAGTATGTGTAAAAATTTGTTTTATTTTTTTCGAATTCACTAACAATTTTTCGGAAATCTTTTTCATTATATATTTGGATTTTAGTTTCATCAATATTACCTCGTTTAGTTGGAATGATGTGAAAAGTATTTTCACCAATGGTCGACAGTAGTTTTTTTATAAGCGCGTTAGAATTTTTTTCTCTCAGATAAATAGGTGGTGGCTTAAAAGACTTTTGCGATGATGTAGAGGGCTTGTCGTCGGTGTCTTGCAATAATGAAAAACGATTTTGGCGATTGGTAGATGATGCGCTGTTATCCCTAGACATCTTTGGAGCAGATGAAATTTTTGAAGAATTTGGGCTTCGCCCACGCTTTACCACTGTTATATATCTGTCCATTCCCATTTGTACCTTGGGTTTTGAGCTACTGTTATCTGTAGTGATAACTTGGTTTAGTGATGAAGGCGAGCCCGATGCGGATGATATCGCAGACTTATATGAAGAAGTACTAGGCAATGGTAGTGTTAACGATTCACTAGTTGGCATTGGACAAAGCGAAGTTGATCGCTGACGAAAAATTAGCTTTGCTGTTAAAAAAAGATTTTCATCAGATTTATTACGTATATTTTTTTCATTAAGAGTTTCAGAACTCACAGTAAAATAAGCATTTCTGCCGTTAGAACTCACTTCAAAATTTTTTTTCCTTTGAGGTACTCATACAGAGTATTATTCCTCAAGGGAACTTTGTTTGTGTTTACGGTTTTTTTTGTTTTTGCTATTTCTTGCTATGTAAAAAATATTAGTAAAGCCAATAAGCTTATTTATCAAGGTGAATATGTATTACGAATATTTTTTGTATGATTTTTGATTTTGTTGTTTTTTATATTTGTTTCGTATGTATGTATGTAAAGTTTGTAAAGTATGTATGTTTAGTTTAAAGAATTTTGATTTTATTAATGAAATGCCTGCTCCCGTGTCCACTAGAGTGTGAGTGCAATGTTAGTATTGCCTAATTGAATATGTATAAAGAAGCTCAAGTTTAGATTTAGATGGTAAATTTTTACTGATTTAATCCCAGGGGAAGTTCGGAGTTTTCCGAACCATTATCATTTGATTCTTTTGCTCTTACGTAGTTATTGTTCCTACGATTATTATTAAGTCTCTGCCGGTTTCTGTAATAATTGTTATTAGTATTGTTATTATTATAGTTGTTGTTATTATTTCTACGTGGGTAATTATTTCTTCCACGTGATCGTGTGTTATTAGCACGGTAACTGTTTCCAGCTTTGTACTTTTGTCCATACTACAAGACGGTGTTTTGTTGACCTGTGGTATCTGTAAAACTATTGACAAATTTACTAATAGCATCGTTCATGCTATTAAATTGACCTGCTTCCATAATAAGCTTAACTTTATCTATGGTGCAGTTTTAGCTAATGCCTTTACGGCAGTTTGTGTGGAATATTTTGTAGCTAGGTCGCATGACAGTCCATCTGAAATGTATGCGGTTTCTAATGCTTTAGTTAAATTTTCTATTTCGCTGCAATATGCGTTGGCTGTTTTATTGTTTTGTTTTATATTTAAAATTTTTGCTGTTAACACTTCCACAGACTCTCCCTTCACGCTACTTTTTAGTTTGTTTCTTATTTCTGATATAGTTGATTCATTGCTGATTAGATTTCTTGCAGTTCCCTTTAATTTTGTTTTTATTAGTGATACTGCCACTGCTTCGTGAGTACCTTTTATTGAATCTACCAGGGACAAGGAGTCAATAAAGGATCGTAAATTTTCTGATTTTCCATCAAAGTCTATAATCAGCTTTGATGCTGTGTTCAAAAAGTCCACTACAGTTTGAGTCATTGTGGATTCAGTTATAGGCATAGAAATATTAAATGTTACACTTTCGTGTACTGAATTTGGTAGTTCGATTTGTATCGATTTTTTATCAGCTAATTTTGAAACTGCTTGTTAAGTCAAGGAAAAATGCGCCTGCTGCTCTTTGGTGAGCTACTGTAAGCCTATTGTAATAAACGTTAAATAAAACTCTTATTTCTTCTAATCTTTTTAAAATGTTCTGAAAATGGTGGTTAGTTGTTTCGCTTTTAATTGGTCTATCAATATTGAGACACTTGTATGAACGTTCAAAATCTTTTATAATTCTGGCTTTAGTAATTATGGGTACGTTCGTAAATTCAGCAAATTCATGCATCTATGCAGCAACTCTGCCGAGTTTTACTGCGTATTATAGCATTGCACAGATGCATCTGTTTGCACCAGTTTTGCGTGTTTTTTGGTTCTTGTATGAAAAAATATGTTATTTAGCGTTTCTTTTACTAGTTGTAAATGTTGATTTTTAAAGCAGTTATTGTATGGTTGGTCAATGACCAAATGAGAAAAACACGTTTGTATGTATTTGTTTTTCTATAACAAATAAGATACATAAAACTGGTTTTAACATAAGTACCACATGGTGTGTTGAAAAAAAAATCCATGAATGATGAATGAATGAATGAAAGTAAAATTTGTAAGTAAATGATACATGTACATCAAACACATGCATTTGTAATTACTCTCAGAGCAAAATTGTCTCTTTCTCTCTCTCTCTCTCTCTGTATACTTGGCTGCGCCACAAAATAACATAACGAACGTCCGCACATACATCTCCACATCATGTATTTGTTTCAATAGTGGTTTTTTCATATATTTGTATTACAATATGTATTTTTGGTCAAAAATAGATCAAACAGTTGCTCAGCAGCAATACAATAAGCAATTGTTATTTGTTTTAATTGTATTTTAATTTGGAAAAGCGCGCACACACAATAACTCTTATACTAGTTCTGTCGCTCACACTACAATCACTCTACAATTACATGGTACATACCATGGTATATTTGTTTTGGCTATACAAACGAGTATACAAATGCAACCCTATACTGCGTATGCGTGATCAGCTGTTGCACATGCTATGCCACTGCGCGTCAATTGTGCATAGTTGACATTTTTGAACAAACTGCAAACATGTTTAAGGTGGCAATTAATTTCATTTTAGAAAATCTTGATACTAAAAGTGACAATTTTCTTTTAAACTATAATAAAAAAAGATTGAAAAGAAAGACAAAACGGATATTTCTTTTAAGAACACAATTGTCCAAAAATAAAAGAAGAATAACTAAAATAAAAAACTTCTTTCATGTAATAAAAAACTACCAAGATGATGTGTTCCATAGTCATTTTCGAATGCATCGATCTTCTTTTTCGGTAAGATTGGAAACATCTAATTTGAATATCAAAATATTTTCAATTTATTGTTCCACTATAGGCATTGGTCAATTCAATTAAACCTTTCTGGACTAAAGCACTTAGTGGTCGGCTGGTACATTCATTGCAAAATTGTTTATACATTACGCTTTGGAAACTTTGTAATAGCGATGTTAGCTTTCGAGAACTCAGTGACCGTTTCAATGTAGCAAAGGGAACTGTTGATAATATTTTTTATAAGACTGTTGATCTGATTTGTTTATTAAAACATGAAATAATGTGGCCTTCTGCTTTGGAGCAACAATCAATTATGGAGAAGTTTCAAATCAGTTGGATGTGTAGATGGGACACATTTTTCCATACCAATGCCACGGAAAGATGCTACCAGCTACTACAACCGCAAAGGAAACTATACAATAATAATGCAAGTAAGTATATTCCAATATCACAAAACTTAAGTTTCTTATATGTATGTACATACATATTGTGTGTATATGTACGTACGTATATACATGCATATGTACATATGTATGTATGTACATTCATATTCTCTTTTAAGGCTATATGCAGTAGCGACTTCCGCTTTTTTGATGTGTTTATTGGATGTCCAGGCAGCTGTCATGATGCTCATGTTTGGAAGCTAAGCCCAATTTACAAGGGAATTGTTTCAAAGCAAATAGAACTCGCAGAAAAGGCTTTTATATTAGGTGACTCAGCTTATCCATTGTCAAAGTTTTTAATGACACCGTATAGATATAATGGCCATTTGAGTCCCGAAGAAAAACGCTTCAACTATTACTTGAGCTCAACAAGAGTTTTAATAGAGCAAAAATTTAAGTCCTTGATGTGCAACCTAAAATGTATGTATTATACTTACATACATATATTAAATAAAACACAAATATAAAAATATATGGTCTATAGTTTTTTTTTTATTTTTTAGAAAAAAACAAACAAAATAATAGAAAAAACAAAACAATTTTTAGCCTTCAGTGGAATACATACATATACTAAAAACTAAAACACATCATACATACTTATGTATGTACACATATTGAAGCGTGCAATGCTTCCAAAAATAAATTTGTAGTTTAAAAAAAATTTACCTACTTCTCAAGAAGTTTTTCTAAAGCATTTTTGAGATCAATAGCAGCTTTTACTCTTTCTTGTTCCACTTCTAGTTTACGTCTTTCTATTTCTATGATTTTTTTATGTCTTTCATCGTCTTTTTAACTTCTTCCTTTAAAAAGTTTAACATATTATTTTCTTGATTCAGTTTTTGTCTTTTTTTCTTTTGTGGGCAGTAATCATCAGTCAAAATTTCGGTTGATACAAATGATTCCTCAACATTTGTTTCTATATTTTCGATATCGCAGCTTATGTTCAATGATGACTGCAAATTGTTTAATGGAGGATTGATGGAATGTTTCCATCCATACACTTCATCAAACATATCATAGAACTCTCAAGTTGTTGCATTTCGACCTCTTGAATTATTACGACTCTATTCTCTTATATGTATGTAGTATAAAGATTCAAATATTTTCTATTTATTTGTTCCCTGGTCATCATAATATCGAATTTTTGCTCTTTCATTTTTGAAAGAACCTTGGCCCACAAGACCTACTTTTTTTTCTTTCCTTCTTGGAACTAGTTAAAGACTCTTGTCTTTTGTTAAATAAAAAAATTTATTTTATGGCACTCAACTAGTGCCTTTAAATTTTTTTATTATTAATAGAACTTAATTCTAGAGTTGTTCTTAAACTATGTTAATACTAGACTGACTGTCAAAATTGTTTGTCAGTCATATTTATAATTATTCTTAATCTTAGGTACACAAATTGGTTATTAGTGTTTATCTCATCAAAAAGAACACATCCTTTGTTATTGATACAAATATTACTACAATTGTTTTTGTTTTAGCTTATCTCTTGTTACAATTTTGTTTTCTTATTTTCTATTTCGAAAGATATGTTTATCTTTTATTACAAGGTTGTTTCTTACTTTCTATTTAGAGAAAATATGTTTATCTTTTATTACAAGGTTGTTTCTTACTTTCTATTTAGAGAAAAATATGTTTATCTTTTATTACAAGGTTGTTTCTTACTTTCTATTTAGAGAAAATATGTTTATTCATATGTATTTCTTATTATTCTTACAATATGTTTATCTCTAGTAGACATGTTTTGGTTAGTTCATGCTTAAGATTTACTTAACTATTTTTTATTTATTATTTAATGATAGCATTCCTTAACTCTCCCCTTCCTAAATTAAATCGTCCCGATTTTGTTTCTTTCAAGTTTTTCTAATTCTCTGTTATACAAAACTCTAAAGTTCTCGTTAACTCTATTCTGTCTATAAATCATACAATATTTAAATATCTTTAATGACAAGGATATAATGCTGATGATTCCTAATATAGTTAATGTTAAGTAAATAAATGATTTTACTGGGTGTTTTTCCACAGGAATAAAAAAATTTTTTAACGAGTCTAAATTGTTAAAAGCGTATTCACTTCCTGAATACATAATTTTTTCTATTTCAAAATCTTCTGTATGTTTATTGTGGATTGCTTCCAGTAGTTGGTCGTGTATATTTCTATATGTAATGTTGTCTATCTTTACCTCGTTTGTATATTCTACTAAAACGGTTCCTGATGTATTTTGATTGTTTATTGTATGTATGCCGTCTAATAGTATGAATCCATCATCTATCTGTTGAAAAGGTTTGTTATATTCTTGTATAATTGTACATTTTGAATCCCTGTTTTCTAGTAATGGTATGATACAGTCGTTTGTAGCATTGTTACGTTCACAAATGTTTTTTCCTATATAGTTCTTACAATTTTTTACTCGTATATACTCATGATGGCACCTAGCTATGACCTTGTCTGTTACTATTTGTCCGTATTTGAAACTGATAGGCGTAATTTTAAAGAGATTGCAATAGTTATTAGGTTATAAATGAGTCTGATGTTCTGGCAATGTATACATCCGAATACTCCATTATATATATTTACAATTGGAATATTTGTTAGTTCATGTGCTACTATTTTTTTCAAATCTTCCAAATCCAGAGCCTCTGGTAAATATTCATTATTTTTGGCTGCATTTATTGTTCGCACTAGTACCAGCAATTTGTCATGTATTTGTTCCAATAGGATATGATTTTTTATGCGTTGTTTCCCTAAGGATTCTAAAATTTTATCAAATCTAGAGTTGATTATTTTCTGTTTTTCATTATTTTCAATAAGGGTATTAATTGCTGTTTCTATTTGTATAACGTCGTCATGATCTGGCACTCCTGTGATAAATTTTAACGCTGATCCCAAAAAATTTAATCCTCTCTTATGTATAACGTGTTCACTTAATTGTTCTTCTAATACTTTGATCTTTCGTATCCAGATAAGTTCTTCCGTAGTTGTAGAATATTTCCCTTCCAGTATTTGATTATAAGGTGCAAGGATTTTTGTCAAATTTGTTATATGAAATAGATGAGAAAATTCATCGAACAATAATACGTCGTCGCTTCTAGTCAAAATATACTTCCTGTCAGTTATGGTTGTTACCTTGGTATCTCCCTTTGCCTGGATTGCGATTATGATAACCATGGCTAGTAATTTCAGGTAATTCATTATCGTTTTCTGTAAGTGTGTAATTTTTTATGCTATCTTTGTGAATAACTTTCCCTTCCTTAGTCAAAATCGTGTCCTCGCGATCTTCCTGCACTATGTGTTTTTTATAACGGCTGTCGCTTTTACTTCTGATATTCGTTCTTAACACCAATACCTGGTCTCCTTGCTTGAATGTTCTGTGTCTACTTCCCTGGTTTAGACGTTGTAACGTTTTCTCTGATGCGTCTTTTAGTTTTTTCACTATGTCTTCCTTATTGTATGTTATTAGGTTAAAGTGTATATCCTTGGGTTTTTTTTCTGTGACAGTGTGAGTTGAGTTATTTAATTCTTTTACAGCTGTGAACAATTCTTCGGTTGCTGATGTAGAGTTCTTTATTTTTAAAATTCTTGCTAACTCAGATATAGAGTTGTGCGTTCGTTCTACTTGACCGTTTGCCTTTGATCTAAATACTGGTGTCTGTATTTTGTTGATTTTATATTTTATACACATTTGCTTCATCATAGCTGTATTTAAACAACTTTCGTTGTCTGTCATGAGTCGCTTGCAGTTCGGAAAATTGTTGATAATAATTTCTTCTACTCTTTTGTCCATATTTGTTTTTGAGTCTAGTTCTCTGATAGTTATATATTTTGAAAATTTGTCTACTGCTACTAAATATATTTTGTGTTCATTAAAATAAATATCTAAATGTATGTACTCCCCTGGTTGTGTTGGTATATCTGATTCTTTTAATGGTTCTTTCATGGGGTTCCGTTCATATTTGCCGTATAGACAAGCTGTGCACTTTTTGTTGTATGCCTTACATTGTTGTTTTATGTTCGGCCAATAGTATTGTTCTAGTAGTTCTTTTATATTGTTTTTGTATCCCCTATGTGCTCGTTCGTGTGTTTGTTTGACTAATTCTAGTTGTTTATCTGGTTGTGTTACGTCTTCAAGTTTCTTTGGTGTGTACACGAATTTTATGCCTGCAAATGTGTTCTTTATAACTTGACCGTACCTAAATAAATTTTCAGCTGTTGTATGTATTGCTGCGATTTTTTGTGGCTGCAAAAATTTCTTTAATTCGGATATCAGATAATTTTCATCGATGAAGTTTATAGTATGACGTACTTTACTTTGAAACATAATACATGTACGTGTCTCGTTCTTCTGTGTGTTTGGTACTAATTCTATTTGGGTGCCGTAGGCATTTAGCGGTTGAGTCACTGCTTTCATTATGTCGTTGAATGAACTATCGGATGAATGTGCAGTATCTATAGATGATGTGTTAATTATTTGTCGTGACAAGGCGTCGGCTACGACATTCTGTGCACCGGGTTTATACATAATTTTTGCTCCGTAATCCTCGATAATATTTTTCCATCTCTTTAATTTATGATTCGGATTCTTGTCTGATATAGCATACGTCAACGATTGATGATCAGTATATATGGTTAAGTCGGCTATGCCGTATATGTAATTTCGTAATTTTTGTAGTGACCATATAATAGCGAGTAACTCCTTCTCGTTCGTACTGTAATTCTGTTCAGTGGCACTAAGTGTGCGTGATAAGAAATAAATTGGGTTCCTGTTTTGACTCAGTACAGCTCCAATGGCTATATTGGAAGCGTCCGTAGTGAGTTCAAAAGCTTTCTCATAATTTGGTTGGTATAATTCTACTTGTTCCTTTAAGCAGTTTTTTAATTTATTTACAGCTTCTATGGCCGTTTGGTCTAAACTAATTTTTGTGTTTTTACTTTTATTTTTTCCGATATGAGAATTATCTCCTTTAAGGTATAGAGTCAAGGGTTTTGCTATCATTGCGTAGTTTTTTACAAATTTCCTATAGTAGCCGGTGAGCCCTAAAAATCATCTAAGATCTTTCAGGGTTTCTGGTATTGGGTAATTTTCTATGGTTTTTACTTTGTTAGGATCAGTTGCAATCCTATTGTGCTTAACAATATGCCCTAGATATTCTACTTCTTCCATAAAAAATTTAGATTTTTCATTGGATACTTTTAAAGTAGCTTTATTTAATGCATTAAAAATAATTCGTATGTGTTCCATGTGCTCTTCAACAGATGAGGAGTAAATGATTATATCGTCAATGTAAACATATGCGAACTTGCCTATGAAGTCGCGCAAGATATCATCCACGCATCTTTGGAAAATAGATGGGGCATTTTTTAACCCAAAGGGCATTCGAACAAACTCATATTTGCCTCCATTTACACAAAAGGCTGTCTTCTTCCTGTCGCTTTCTTTTATTCTAATCTGGTGAAAACCGGATTCTAAATCAAGTGTAGTAAAGAACTTAGCTTTCCCTAGGTTTTGCAGTGTGATATTTATGTCTGGTATCACATATCTGTCTGTGATTGTGTGTTCGTTTAATTTCCTAAAATCTATGACCATGCGTCTCTTAGGTTTTCCGTTTACGTCCATGCCTTTCTTATGTACCGTTAACATGGGGGAGTTGTATGGGCTGTAACTTTTTTGTATTATTCCGCCCTTTAATAATTTATCGATTTCTTTATTTACAAATTCTACGTCATTTATGTTGCTTGTATATTGTTTGGTCCATATAGGATCCTTGGTATCTGTCCGTATGCTAGCTTCAATCCTTGTAGTGAAGGGTAATGGTCCTATGCCATTATTGTCCTTCATTAACCTATCGATTTCTGCTTTATAAGTATTTATCCCTATAATGTGATTTACATAATTTTCTTCCCTACTTTCTGGATTCCTCAATGCCTCAAATGTCATTTTATTGAAATCTATTACTGCGTTTAATTCTTTCATTCCGTTCCATCCCAAGATTAAATCGAATCCGTTTATTTTATCTACTTCAAAGAAATCTAGTTCCTTATTCATAAACCAAATAGTTTGCTTTGTGTTTATCATTGAATTACCATGCATTGATATTACTTGTATTGGCTTTACCTTTTTTGTCAAACTGAATTTCAAATTTTTCTTAACATAATTATGGGTTGCACCTGTATCTACTAAAACATTATAGTTTATTTTCCCATCATTCATTACTATACTGGGCAACCCGTTTATTAGTTTAAATACTTAATAGTTAAATGATTTTGTCTACCTGTTTCTACAATCGTGCTAGAGTTGTCTTCTTCGGATGTTAAGTTGTTGCTCCGCATGTTTTTTGGTTGTTGATGTTGATTGGTGAACTGCCCACTATGTGGTCTTTTCCAATACCTATTCCCGTTGTAGTAGTTGTTTTGGTGCTGTGTTGGTTGCCGGAATGCCGTATTCCCCGATGATGTATCCATGGGTTCTGGTTTTGGTAATTGTGCTGACTGTTGGTTATCGTTGTATTTCTGCTGATACATGGGACGTCTTTGGTGATGTTGTTTCTCATGATAGTGTTTATTGTTGGTTGGATGGTTATTCGGCTGAGCGTAGCTTAGTCGTAACTTTCGATGTTCGTCATCGTGCTCAATGGTGCGGGCTACTGCAAAAGCATGCTCTAGATCCCTTATAGGATTTCCATATAGAGTGGAGCGAATATATGAATTATTTATTCCGTCTTTAAACACTCTCACCGCCTCTTGTGTTGCTTCATCAGTCATTACCTTGATTAATTCTAGGCTGTGACCGGACATAGATATTTTTGACGTGATTAGTGTCAGGGCTCTGTTTACATTGTCATGGAATTCGCTCAAGTTGTGTTTCCCTTGTGTGAGTCTCTTCATCTCGTCCTGTAACACATACAGTGGTCTTTGATCAGCATAGGTATAATCTAACCTATTCCTGATTGCGTCGAAGTTAAATATCGTGTTATGGTTAGTTAACACGTCGGCTGCTGCACCTTGTATTTTGGTTTTTATGATTGATAAGGCCTCTACATATCTATTAGAGTTTCTGTGATTACTAATTCCGTCCATTAGTCTAGAAACATCTTCCCTCCATACGCGGTATTTTGAAATGTTGCCATCGAATACAGGTAGTGCTTTAAAAACATCTAGGTTGATTTCATTAGGGTTGGTATAGGATATGTCGACTGGTTCCAGTCGTTCCGTTACTTGTTGATTCATAGCGGGGTGAACTTGCATTTGATCTACCCTGGCTCTTAACGTTTCATTTTCTGTTTGAATTCTCTGGATCATCATTTGTAAGTTAGCCATCTGTTGGATCATGGTGTTCATGTTAGTTTGTTCCATTTCGTTAGTGGTGTCCAAGTTTCTTCGTTCGTTGAATTTATTTAAAGATTTCCTCATTTATTCTTTTTTAGTTCACTTATTTATAGTCACTTCTTTCTTTTACAGTTTTTGTTTTTTTCATTTATATTAATAGGTCCGCCCGTAGAAGGATAAAAGTATATTATCCTCCTGGCAGGATCGCCAGTTAAAGACTCTTGTCTTTTGTTAAATAAAAAAAAATTATTTTATGGCACTCAACTAGTGCCTTTAAATTTTTTATTATTAATAGAACTTAATTCTAGAGTTGTTCTTAAACTATGTTAATACTAGACTGACTGTCAAAATTGTTTGTCAGTCGTATTTATAATTATTCTTAATCTTAGGTACACAAATTGGTTATTAGTGTTTATCTCATCAAAAAGAACACATCCTTTGTTATTGATACAAATATTACTACAATTGTTTTTGTTTTAGCTTATCTCTTGTTACAATTTTGTTTTCTTATTTTCTATTTCGAAAGATATGTTTATCTTTTATTACAAGGTTGTTTCTTACTTTCTATTTAGAGAAAATATGTTTATCTTTTATTACAAGGTTGTTTCTTACTTTCTATTTAGAGAAAAATATGTTTATCTTTTATTACAAGGTTGTTTCTTACTTTCTATTTAGAGAAAATATGTTTATTCATATGTATTTCTTATTATTCTTACAATATGTTTATCTCTAGTAGACATGTTTTGGTTAGTTCATGCTTAAGATTTACTTAACTATTTTTTATTTATTATTTAATGATAGGATTCCTTAACTAACTCCGGCTCTAAGTCCAGTCTTGTTCTTATTATTAACTTTTGTGTGTTAAATATAAAATCTTCGATGCTAAAAGATAAAAAAATTTTTTTCACAATAATTTTAATAAAATTTGATTTTAATAGTCTTACTCTTCCATTTTGCAATAAAGTTTGTATTATGTTTTCCTATTAAGTTAAATTTAGCGTTCAACACCTTATTGCATCAGAAAATATTTTACTGCGCCATTTGCAGAGATTTGCGGCAGGTATGCCGATTACTTGCATTAAAAAACGTTTGACTCTAAACAGTGCTGCCAAGTTGTGCTTTTTTGAACGTAAGATGTTCGTGATGCTGCAGACGTTCACTATAAATACTTTTACGAACGTACCTTATTTCTTTCCATTCCATTGCCCATGTTCTTTTATATCTTATCTAAATCGTTTGCTTTACTGAAATACTTTTTTCTTAGAGCTCTTTTATGTGACAAATATATTTTAAGCAACAAGTTTATTGCTGAAATTATTTCCAATATTAGCATTAGTAGCCATAATGAATTTATTTCTGACTTGTGATCAATGATTTCCAAATTAGTAATTGCGTTAGCATTGGGTTTTTCCATTTTGGATTCTGTTTTACCCATATTGAAAAAATAAATTCAACAGTTCACCACTGCAAAACAAAAAATCAAATTTCTTTTTTTTACAAGTAAAAAAAAATTTACCACTCTAAAAATTTCCTCATGAGTAAGACTGTTTCTTGTTCAATTTTTGGTTTATTTATTACGTCGTCTTCTGTTGGAGTTCCTTCTATACCTATTAATTCCCAAATCTGTTTTAAACATTTTATTCGCTATTCCATAGTTGGCTCATTTTCTTTAATTTCCCATTGAACTGGGTTTTTAGCCCTACTTCTGAATTTCCTATTCATTTTGAAAAAAATTTATGACCTTACAAAATTAATTTTATATTTTATAGTTATTTTTATTTTTGATATATTCTTATTGTGTTAAAATTTTTTTTCTTTTTTTTTTAAATTGTAAATTAAATATTCATTAAGACAAAAATTAGTTAAATTAGTTTTAGTGTCTGCGTTGCTGCATTAACGCCTCAAGCGCTTCAATTTATAGCCAGATCTCTATGGCTCTTTCCCAAGATGGTGGTGGATCGGATTCCACAATCCTTTTCATCGCAGCCAGTTTTTTCCGAATACGTACAATTTTGCCACCTCTTTTGTGCCGTGGTCTTTGTATTTTAGGGATTGTTGTCAATTGTTTCTCAATGTTCCTGGCCTGTCTTTCGCGGTATTCCTCTAGTCAAGGCTTTTGGTTCCTCTTTTTGTGGTGTGGATTTATTAGATGCTTTCAGTCATAGCTGTCTGCCTTTTGGCCAGGCAGCGTCTTCCTTCTCTTCTGACGGATTGTTTACAGGCTAATCCGTCAGGACAATTAAAAAAATTTTGTTTATGAGAACTGGCAGGATCACCATGTAATATTTAATATCTTTCCTAAAGGTTCTACCTGCCCGACTGTACCGGCGCTAATTAACGCCACTGGCTCTAAAGGTTTTAAGGCAGATGAATGTCCTTGTTAAAGCAGATGAATGCTCAGCGAGGAGCTCCCAAGAAAGTTATTTATTCATTAAAATTAAATACCAAATTGTATTGGCTTATATACTACTTATGAGAATAATGCTTAACCTATCTTAACATAAGAGAGAAAAGAAAAGGTATATGCTTAATAGGGAAATTGTTCCTTTTAGTTTCTCACGGTAGGCGTGCGGCGTGTGTCTCATAAGAAATTTGGAAAACATAGATTCTGTATTGTTTATATTTATATATATAAACACATGTGGTTATTAAATATGATTTATTCAAGTGCATTATGCTGCGGCCTTTGATCAGACCTGTGAGTGTCAAATACAAAATAGATATTTACGTTGCAGTCTGTCAATGCATTTATCTAACACTTTATGCAGGGGTATTTGCCAGAATGTCCAGTGCACAAAAATACTTTCAATGCAATTGAATGTTATGTATGCTGCGGTCAAGTTGACTTTAAATGTTTACTATACAATGTTGGTTGTAGTGATATTTAGAGCACGCTACATTGCGTAAATTTCTGAGCCACAGGGGGAGAGTGCAGTGGAACGACATTTATCTCATTTTTATTTTCTATTTCATTTTGTATACATTCACATGTTACATTTCGTTTAAATTAATTATTTTTATAACAATGATTTACCTATTAAATTTTTTTATTTTCTTTAACATAGTGCATATAGATATTTTTGATCGACTGTAGTTAATCAAGTATGTATTTAAAATATAGATGTCTGTTTCATAAAACAATTGGTAATTGGCTACATCCATCACTTTGTTATGCTCATTTAATTTAAGGCTCAATCAGACGTGACATAACCATAGCCATAGAGAGCAGCTGTTCGAACCAAACTAATGGGCAACACTGCATTCGATTATACGTGACTCGCCATAATACCATGTTCATTCACACTTATGGTCTTAAACGTGTTTAAGGCAAGTGTTTCAAAAAAACTAAACACAACCGTTCACATTATATTTGAGATGTTTAAGGTTGACGTTTTGTCAATGAATTATTGTATTTGTAAGAAATTACGAACAATTATGCTTTTTTATTGGTTAATTATTTTCAAACCACAATTGTTCTTGTAAATATTTTAGTATTCTGTAACAAATTACTTGTTTACCAAATAATTTTTGACATGAAGCCATTTAATAACAACACAAAGTTGCCAGAGTTATCAAAAAACGGACTGAACATACTCCATTATCGTGTTTAAGGAAGTGTTTAAATCTTAAACACTTCATTTGAGATGTTTAACAAAACAAGTCAATGTATGGTAAAACATCTCAAAATCGTCGTGTTTAAGCTCTTAAACACGAATGAGGCGTTAAACACGTTTAAAACAATAAGTGTGAACATAGTATAACTCTCACCATAGAAACCAATTGAATTTTGGTTTGGTTATGGCTATGGCGTTATGGCTATGTCACGTCTAATTTAAGCTTTAGATGTCTGCCAGACGGCAAGAAGTGCACATGCTAATAGAGCGCTTATCAGATGTTTTGTTTTTTTTTTCCAGATTATTGTTTTTTGTTAATTGATAGTGCGTAGAAAAAATGGTGGTACCATTACGAAAAATTTTTATGATTTTTAATGCCTTTGGTAATGTTCAATGTGTTTTGTGTTATCAAACATTTAAAGGACATTATGAACATGTTATTACAAGGCATTCTGATTCTTTTCATAGTGATATAAAAAAATATAATGAGGAAAAAAATTAGATTTTTAAAGAAATGAAAAATGTATATATTAAAAAAATTGAAGGGATGGTTACAAGGGGAAGAAAATATAGAAATGAAATTATCTTACAGATTATTTGAATTAAGGGAAGAAGTTCTTCAGTTTTTAGAAAATGAGAAAATAGATAAATGCTTATCTGATTCTCTTAAAGACTATCAATTCATTTCAGATTTAGCCTTCTTATCAGACATCACATTTTTTTTAATTAAAAATACATTGAAATTGATTATTGAGGGGTTTAGCTGGATCCTATGCTATTAATTTACTTAATAAGTAAAATATTAATTTGGGATTATTAGTGCGTTTAAAAAATTTTAAACATATATTTTAAAAATTCCCATAAAAAATCACTAATTATTAAATTGACTGCACCAGGTCAAAAAATACTTGTGTGGCAACACTCTATTCTTAAATAGCTGTTGTTGTTATTTACATTTATTTTCTTTTTACATACTTTTACAACTATAATTTGAAGCTGAAAAAAGTCAGCCAATCAGTGTGCACACTTCTACCGATATTTGGTAGATTCTACCGAATATGTTTGTGAATTTAACAATCTACCAATTCTACCGAACAAGGCCTGAAATCTACCGAATATTGTTATTTAGTAATTTAAGTCGATATATGTGTAAATTGCCTATTTTGCCACATAGCAATGCGGCCGCAGAGCGGTCATTTTCTGGCATAAAAATCATTAAAACAGAACAAAGAAATCGGTTAAAAACTGAAACTATAAGTAACCTAATATATGCCAAAGAATTGTGCCTTGGGGATGAAATATTTATTCCTACCAATGATTTAATAATTTTTGCACCAAAGTTTAAATTCATAAATGGATCTTATATATAATATTTGTAGTTATAAATGTTTGTCAAATAAAAGTTATTTTAGTAGCTTTATAAAACCTATGTACAAAAACTGAATTCCTGTTATTTATGTATGTTATTTTATATATGCATAGCATATCTATATAAAGGGTAAGCGCAAAAAAACTGGGGATGACACTTTTTTTATTGGAAATGCTTCATTGTTTATGGCAGTTTAATTTCCAATCACGTGAAGTTTTAAATACGCTTTTGGAACCTGTTTAGTTTGATACTCCTTGCACTTACCCTTTCTTTGAATTGTTATTTTGTATGTTTCTCTGAATAAAAAAAATTTTCTACCGAATTTCATTCAAATCTACCGATGTTTTTTGTCGATTCTACCGAATTTAAAAAAAAATAAGTGTGCACACTGCAGCCAATGTAGTAATGGTAAAGAAAATAAAAAACATGTTGATTATTGAGTTCTTGTTTCAACTTTGTTATTTGTTTTAAGCTTCTCATTTGTTTAAATGAAAGCTTATCTAGGCGCACGGCAGTGCGCCAGGCCAAGTTCCGACCAATGCACGCAATGTGTATATTTACAGGAAGCCATTCGAGCTGTTTTTACCCCCCTCATAACTTTGTTCTCCGCGACCGTAAAATTATGAAATTTAAATCATAACTAGAATAAATTCATGTTACCTAATGTGCAAAGTTTAAAAGTTTTACAGTGGAAGGTTCCGGAGATATGGATGTGCAAAAAGTGCATATTTTAAGACATACTCACTGACCTGCTGACTCACTCATCAATATTATGAAGCACTTCCTCTATAGCTAGAGATCTTAAATTTGGTACCCAAGTAGATCTAGATGAGCAATGAACTAGAAAAATCTGAAAACCCGAAAATTTAAACCAAGGGGGCTGGCTACGCCCATAAAAATGAAAATTTGTGCTAGCGAGCTGAAATTTGCTACAGAACTAGGCCTAGATAGGCAATAAACTAAAAAAATTTGAAAACCCGAAAATTTTGGCTAGGAGGGCGGGGCTACGCCCATAAAGGCTAGAAATAAAAAAGCTAATCTAAGGTGCTCAATGGAAGCTATTTTATTGAAATTCGGCATACATACTGCGATAGGGCAAGCCTAAACAATTTTCATTAAAAAAGTGGGCGTGCACACGCCCATACAATTTCAACTTCATTTTCGTGTACTACGGCTCAGCATATTTAGATATACTATTTCTGTGTGTATTATTATCCGTTTGCAACGAAACTTGACACAAATAACAAATACTGTCCGAAAAAAATCTTAAGTTTGGAAAAGTGGGCATGGTTACGTCCATAAATATTAAAAATTAAAAGTTGCGCTTAGGAGCTGAAATTGGATACACAACTAGGTCTAGTTGAGAAACCAACAGGAAAATCCTGAAAGCCCAGAAATTTTAGTCAGAGGGGCGGGGCTGCGCCCATTAAAATTAAAAATTAAAATTTGCGCTTATGAGCTGAAATTTGATACACAAGTAGGTCTAGGTGAGAAACCAACTAAAAAGTCTGAAAAACCACAAAATTTTACCAGAATGGGCGGGCCACGCTCTTATTGTTTGAACCTGAAAACTTGCAGCCTTATTTGTAAAACTTATTAAGGCTTTTTAAGAAAAGTTTCTTATGAAAATTTGTCTTAAAACCCCTTTATAAAGCCTTAAAAAGTTTTATAAATAAGGCTATTAATATACAGCTTTTAACTTAAGTCATTTTAGTGAAACCTTGCATATACGTTACACGTATACAATACTTTAAACTATCACCTAAAAAAGTGGGCGTGATCACTCCCATAAAACTTTAGCCTTGTGTGTAATCTACTTCGGTCTAGCATATTTTAGAGGAAAATTAGCATGAATTATAAGCGCTGCTCACAGCAATATTGTGAGTTTAAAATAGTGAGAGGGGTAATTCTCATAAAATTAAAAGGTATAGTTCACGCTAGAGAGCTGAAATTCTATATACAAGTAAGTGTAGATAAGTAAGCCGCTAAAACTTCAATTCGCACTAGAGAGCTGAAATTTGTTACACAATTTAATCTAGATCAGAGATCACTAAGAAAAATCTAAGAAACCAGAAGTTTCAATCAGGGGTGGGGAACAAAGCACTGTAAACTCAAAATTAAGTTAAATTTTATTGAAACTTTTCATACACATTGCACTTATCCAAAGTAAAAATTTCCTGTTTTGAAAAGTGGCCGTGACTTCATTCATAAATCTTAGCTTTTTCTTTCATGTACTTCGGCTTAGCAGTTTTTAGCATAGTACCAAAATATTCATGTGTGCTCTAAAAAAAACAAACATTTATAAGTTTTTTCATAAATGAAAACTCTCAAACTTTTTCGTTGCGTTTATTTTCATAAATGAAGCAACAAAACAAAATCTGCTAATAAACCAGTGGTGTCAAAAATAAAACTATAGTTGTATGTGTGAGAAAAACTGTCTCATTCGTCTCTGAAGTACATCGAAAAAAAAATAAATATTTGCAACAAATGCAGTTTAGTGAAGCAGCTCGAAATATATAAAAAGGAGTCTATAAGGTAGAAAATTAAAAAATAAGGAATAAAAATTAAATAAATACGGCGCTGTAAAATTTTTATAGGAAATTGTGAAGAAATTCCAAAAATAAATTTTTAAATAGCTTATCTGATAGAAACTTGAAAAATAAGAAGAAAAAATTAAACAAAAAAAATTGGCTGAGACCAATATTTTCCGAGTTATTGGTCTTTTAAGTTTTGATATTAAATGCAATTTAGTGAAGCTGGTCCAAAAAAAACCAAACTGCCTTTTTAATATATTGTTACGAAAATAGCCGTCAACAATGTTAAAGGTACCAACAGACGACATGTTTTTTACATGTGTTTTTTAAGTTTTCGACTCGTATGTTTTTCTTTATGCTTGTCAATATTGGTTAATTTACATAAAGTTTATAATTTTTGGTCACAAACGTACATGTAGTATCGCTTCTTCTTTTTCAGTACATAAATATCCATGTAGTTTGTTTTATAAATGGCTTGCAGCCGTCGAAATATTTTTTGTTCCGTCGCTGTAGTACTGGCGACGCAAATTTGCTTTTTTAATTTTTTCTTTTTTAAACAAGACGTTGAGGTTGTATCTAAAAATCTATACATTTTTGGACGCATTTTAATAAAACGACAACGTTAAATTACAAAAAAAAAACATAATTAATTTGTCTTGCAAAATACTTCATTCAGACGGCTAATCATAGTGCACATAATCAACCGCCGACGAATTTGTTCGCATGACATAGACATTTGGAGCTGTATGTTTAACATAAGAAAATAGAGCACGCTCTATTTCAAATAATGTCTTATGTTTTTTGTCATGTTTTTTACACAAGCAATGTTTTAAAGGTAACACACGACATGTTTTCGTTTACATATGTAAATTCTGGCACATACAATGTGAAAAACATGTCGTCTGTTGGTCCCTTAAGCAACATTACACAAAAATATTCCAACAGGGTTAATGTAAATGCTACGCGAAAATATTCCTACAGGGTCAAAGCAAAGAATAGTCTAGAATAGTAGCCAACAACTAAATAAGCATGCCTAGCTTGATTAAACAAGCAAAAGCAAAAACAACAAAAAAGCGTCTGCTATTAAGAAGATTCACATATTTAAACACATACATACATGCCAATTCAAACAAAAAGCAAAAGATAAACAACCACCGTGTGTTGCTTAGTTAATGATGTACACACGTACGCATATACACATGTATGTACATAGTTACCACATGAACTTAATTAGGCAGCATATAAGATGATAATGATCATCTAGACATTGCTTGAAACTTCTAGTGGAATTTGTGTGGAATATAAAAGGAGGTGACGCATCCAATGAGTTAGTTAGTTGCAGTTGTAACACAAAACATACAGAAGTGTCACGAGACGAAAGATATGGGTATTTTTCTGTTTGTCTCGTTTTCCCTCAAATTTTGTCGTCGTTTTTGTTTTGCTACGTCTTTCTAGTCCAATAAATGTTTATTAGCTGTATTAATTGGTAAGTAGTAATACACTACAGTATCAAATACGCTATGCTTTTCTCTTTTTTCCACGAATTTTAACAAAAACCTGATTGGAGCTTTTTTACCTGTCACTTTCTTCACTTCTGTGTATTCTGTGGTTGTAAGTCAGTCGCGAACAGTTATAGTTAGTACTAATCAGAAAGTAGTCAAGTTGATATCGTTGAGGCAGTACTAATCAGAAAGTAGTCAAGTTAAGACCTCGTTGAAAGTGGATAATAACGATAAGAAGTAGTTAAGTTAAGACAAGTTGTAATTTGCTTCGTTCAGAATAAAAGGAAAAACAGTAGCAAATAAAAATTGTGTATTATTTATTTTTATTTTTGAGCAATCAAAAGAACTCACACGTTTAATAAAATTTAAACGTAACAATATATTAATTTCTTTCCTTAAAAGTTTTGTAACATAAAATACATTGAATGTCGCAAAAAGCATTACTGATCATAGAATATTTTTCGCATACCACTTTTTTCCTTTCACTGTATCAATAAAGAATTTAATACACCCGCTACGCATGTGTTATCGTCGCTGTTTCATTGACGACTAAATGGAAGAGAATAAAGGCCCAACTATAATATGAATAAGCTGGCTTAAGCTAATGTCAGAATTGAATGCTTAAACAATTCAGATGTGACTTTTAGGTGGCCACAATGTACTTACATGCACTTAAGTATTCTTTAGCCACAGCTGCACATCTAGGTATTGTCAATAATTTTGTATTAATTTTATTTCTTCTCATAACTCATAAATGAATGCAATTCAATCAAACTAACTTGAAAGAATGTCCTAATCTATTAAAAATTCACATATAAATATATCCATCACCTTATTACTTGTTTTATTTGTTTTGCCTACTAAAAAGTACAACAGTGAATATACATAAGTAAATACATGTGTATGTGTGTATATGTGTATTGTAAAACAAACAATGAAAATAAAAGTTTTGCTTTATTTTCCGAGTTTAAAATAAGAAACAATAAAAAAATATTTAAAATCAATGCATATTTCCTGCTGCTGCTTGTTTGAGTTTAAAAAATGCACAAACAGTTCTTTCCTTACGGAATGTGCGTTCAGTTTGGCACTTTACTTAAGCAAATGACATTTGACGAAACTTGACGAAAAGTTTGTTAAGTACATTATAGTTTGCCACATACGTTTTATATATAGCCGCACAGTTGCTAAAGTTAGCTTATTCATATTATAGTTGGGCCTTAAGAATGTGTGTGATTTTATTTTGCACAATTGTGCCTCGAAACTGACATCATTGTAATAAACGCACATGAATGCTTATAACTTTTTCTGTTTTTCTACTCATGTTCAAGTGGTAATTGGAAACAAAACAAAATTGGACACTCGTGTGTGTACACATTTTTTTTATGTTACGCACATGATGTGCACATTTTTTGGCTCTTGCTCATATATGAGTTTTATTCATTTAGTCATGTTTTAGACTTGGCAATTTTTCTTGAAGCAGTTATCTTCAATTCTCTTTTAAAACTGCTCGCTTGTTTACACTCAGACAGTTTCTTGTTCAATTTTCCTATTATTTTAATGCTGCGAATGAAATAACAAAAGAGAATTGAAGTAACTTTTCTGTACAAGCAAGTCATTACCCCTCTTCTTTCTTCTTTCCTCTCTCTCCCATAAACTCAGACTTGCTGCAAGGAAAACTGCCGAGTCTAAAACATGAGTTATGAATTATTCATATATCAAATATTTTTATCTAATTTTTCGACCTTTTTTTATGTTTTAAATTAAACTATTTTCTTGAGCTTTCGGTCAGTTTATATTTTGAGTTTATTATCTTCAATATTTCGTTAACCTTCGGTTAACTTCTTCAGGATATATATTTTTTGGTTTTTTATGATATCTAATTTTTTCTTTTTCTTTCAAATAATAAATAACAGTTTACAATTTTCAAAAAAACAAAGTGTGTCATAAAAAATTATTTTTACAATTTTTGGTAATAAAATAAAATAGGTATGAGTCTACAATATTTGTTCATGTTAATAATATGAAAAAATTAATAGAAAAAAAATTAATAGAAAAAAAGCTTTTTAACATATAGAATTTTTGAAAGGTTCTTAGAAATGATAATACATATTTTCAATACTTTTACATAACATTGTGTATCTTTGAATTCTTAAAAAATTTTGAAAAATTGGTATAAGTTTAGAATTTTTTATCTGGTAATAAATATTTTCAAAAAAAAAAAAAAAAAAATTATAATATACATGTACATTAAAAAAATATATGTTTTTAACAAATGAGAATATTTTTTATAATTTTTGATACTTTAACGTAATAAATAGCAAAAAAGTAAAGACGTATTAAGAATTTTATATACAAAAAACAACTAAATACATTAATTAACTAAACTTTTTTTATTATATTATTTTTATATATATTTTCTAAAATTTTTTTATAAAATAACATTAAAAAACATAACATTAAAAATAATTATGTTGTTGTATGTTTGTTTTTTAAACCCTATTCTTGTTCTTATGTAATAAATATCTATAAGCCTGCGCAACATTGGCCGTATCTGTTCTGAAATTCATTCTCTGATCTGTTGGAACATCTATAATGTGTAACATTTCTAACATATACCTCCGTTTATAATTAAGTTCTGTATTCAAAATTGAAATATTATCAAAATCTGGATAATGATCTAAATCTAAACAATGTGAAGATAAAGCTGTTCTATGTGGATTAATATTCCTATACCTTTGATCTGTTTTATGTCCCGCTAATCTTGTCTTTAATTTATTTTTAGTTGTGCCTACATACATCTTGTCGCATCTCTCATTGTGGTTTCCTTTACATGGTATTTTGTAAATTACATTAGATCTATCTAGTTTTTTAATTCTATCTTTTGTGTTAGTAAATATATTTCCTAAAGTACTATACATCTTGTATGCCATCTTATACTTTGTCTTGTCATATATTTCTGACTTTTTTAATCTTTCTGACATATTTGGTACATATATTAATGATTTATAAATTTTTGGTTCATTATTGTTATTAATATTATTATTATTATTATTATTATTATTGGGTAGACGTACTGAAAGCTCTAAAGGAAAATTTCTCAGTACCAGAATATCTAATGAGGATGATCAGAGACTATTTAAAACACAGAGTTCTTATATATGATACGAGTCAAGGTACGAAGAGGATGTCTGTCACTTCGGGAGCGGCACAGGGATCCATTTTAGGACCTGACCTGTGGAATGCAAGCTATGATGAGATTCTAAGAATAGAAATGCCAGAAGACACCTTCCTAATCGGTTACGCAGATGACATTGCCGCAGTCATCACAGCGAGGAACACGGAAGATGCTCAGAGAAGACTGCGACAAGTGATGATTCGAACGAAGGCTTGGCTAAGCACACACGGACTAGAGCTAGCTACGCAAAAAACAGAGCTTCTACTTCTCACAAGGCGACAGATCCCCACGGAGATAACAATGCGCTTTGACGACGTTGAAATGATGACAAAAAGATGCGTAAACTACCTGGGAATAAGGCTGGATTCAAAGTTGACGTACTCGCAACAGATACAATACGCTACCATAAAAGCTGCCAAGATAACAGCCCAACTGAGCAGGCTAATGGCGAACGTTGGAGGGCCCCTTCCATGCAAGAGGAAGCTGCTGATGGAGGCTTGCAACAGCATCCTACTATATGGATGTGAAATTTGGGCAGAAACGCTAAAAACAAAAAAGAGGGCAAAAGCATTGCTCGCGGTGCAGAGGACAGCAGCGCTACGAGTAACATCGGCATATCGAACGGTGTCGGCAGCTGCTGTCTTTATAATAGCCGGAATGATACCAATCGACCTTCACGCAGCAGAACGCTTCAAGATTTTCACTGCAAGGAGAACACTTGCAGACACATTATCCCTACCAGACGTCAGACGCGAAACCATAGAGGACTGGCAGTCTCGATGGAATGAAGACAGAAATGGTAGGTGGACGGCCAAACTCATCCCCGATATACAAAAGTGGATATCTAGAAAACATGGAGAGGTGAATTATTACCTGACACAATTGCTATCTGGACACGGATATTTCAGGAATTATCTGTACAAAATGAGAAAATGTAGTACGCCATTCTGTATGTATGAAGAAACAGAAGTAGTTGACGACGCAGAGCATACGTTCTTTTTATGTCAACGCTGGTCCATAAGCCGCGAACGACTAGAAGCGCAGATTGGTATAGTCACGGTAGATAATCTTGTCGACAAAATGACAGACCACGTAGAAGCCTGGGAAGCGATAGCCAAATACAGTGAACAAGTGCTTCGTTCGAAGAAAAAAGATCTCGATAGAATGCAAAGCTCGCCCGAGTATAATGGCAGTCAACACAATGATAGCTATAACAACAGTGGGGGCCTGGACGCGGGTGAATAGAAGAGGCTGATCTTAAGATCCTAGAGGGATCCACCTGGAAGTAATGCCACAGCAGTTCCCAGGTGGGCAACACATCCCAGAAGCCACAAGGTGGGTTTTTAGCCGGTATACGTCACTTTATACGGAGCCCGGCATAAGGTGTGGATGACGATCCGCGCATCATGCATAAACCATTTTCCCATCTTGGACCCAAAAAAAAAAAAAAAAAAAAAAAAAAAAAAATTATTATTATTATTATTATTATTATTATTATTATTATTATTATTATTATTATTATTATTATTATTATTATTAGTATTATTATTATTATTATTATTATTATTAGTATTATTATTATTGTTAATATTATTATTTTTATTATTAAATTGCCTTATTAATTTACAAGAAAGATTATAGGGGAAACTATTTTCATTAAGTATACTCATTATCTTCTTTTCATTCTTCTTATGGAATTCCCTATCACTTATTGTCAATATTCGTTCTATGAAGTTCTTAGCTGTGTTAATTATCATCCACTTGGGATGTTTTGAGTAAAAATTAATAATTCTACCGGATGAAGTTTGTTTTTGGTACCAATCTATTGCTAATTTATTTTCCTTTTTTAATATTAATGTATCTAAATACGGAAGTACTGAGTTATTTTCTATTTCAATTGTAAATTTTATGTCTGGGTGAAAAGAATTAAATGTTGATAATGTAATATTTATTTCATTTTCTGGAATTATACAGAATAAATCATCAACATATTTTACCAAAAACTTTGGCTTAATAGTTAATTTTCTGATACATTCATCTAATAATTTTTCCATCACTATATCAGCTATAACTGGTGAAGCAGGAGATCCCATAGGAAGACCTTTCTGTTGTTGGTATATTTTATCATTACATTTAAAATATCTACTGTCTACTATACAAAACTTTAAAATACGTGAAAATAAATTTTTATTTATATCTGTATATTGTGTTATCTTATTCCAATTTTCATCTATGATATTCATAGCCAAATCGACTGGTATGCTTGGAAATAAAGATACAACATCAAGCGATATTAATTTAGATAATGATGATGATGTTGTATCTTTATTTCCAAGCATACCAGTCGATTTGGCTATGAATATCATAGATGAAAATTGGAATAAGATAACACAATATACAGATATAAATAAAAATTTATTTTCACGTATTTTAAAGTTTTGTATAGTAGACAGTAGATATTTTAAATGTAATGATAAAATATACCAACAACAGAAAGGTCTTCCTATGGGATCTCCTGCTTCACCAGTTATAGCTGATATAGTGATGGAAAAATTATTAGATGAATGTATCAGAAAATTAACTATTAAGCCAAAGTTTTTGGTAAAATATGTTGATGATTTATTCTGTATAATTCCAGAAAATGAAATAAATATTACATTATCAACATTTAATTCTTTTCACCCAGACATAAAATTTACAATTGAAATAGAAAATAACTCAGTACTTCCGTATTTAGATACATTAATATTAAAAAAGGAAAATAAATTAGCAATAGATTGGTACCAAAAACAAACTTCATCCGGTAGAATTATTAATTTTTACTCAAAACATCCCAAGTGGATGATAATTAACACAGCTAAGAACTTCATAGAACGAATATTGACAATAAGTGATAGGGAATTCCATAAGAAGAATGAAAAGAAGATAATGAGTATACTTAATGAAAATAGTTTCCCCTATAATCTTTCTTGTAAATTAATAAGGCAATTTAATAATAAAAATAATAATATTAACAATAATAATAATACTAATAATAATAATAATAATAATAATAATAATAATAATAATAATAATAATAATAATAATAATAATAATAATAATAATAATAATAATAATAATAATAATAATAATAATAATAATAATAATAATAATAATAATAATAATAATAATAATAATAATAATAATAATAATAATAATAATAATAATAATAATAATAATAATAATAATAATAATAATAATAATAATAATAATAATAATAATAATAATAATAATAATAATAATAATAATAATAATAATAATAATAATAATAATAATAATAATAATAATAATAATAATAATAATAATAATAATAATAATAATAATAATAATAATAATAATAATAATAATAATAATAATAATAATAATAATAATAATAATAATAATAATAATAATAATAATAATAATAATAATAATAATAATAATAATAATAATAATAATAATAATAATAATAATAATAATAATAATAATAATAATAATAATAATAATAATAATAATAATAATAATAATAATAATAATAATAATTTTTTTTTTTTTTTTTTTTTTTTTTTTTTTTTTTTGGGTCCAAGATGGGAAAATGGTTTATGCATGATGCGCGGATCGTCATCCACACCTTATGCCGGGCTCCGTATAAAGTGACGTATACCGGCTAAAAACCCACCTTGTGGCTTCTGGGATGTGTTGCCCACCTGGGAACTGCTGTGGCATTACTTCCAGGTGGATCCCTCTAGGATCTTAAGATCAGCCTCTTCTATTCACCCGCGTCCAGGCCCCCACTGTTGTTATAGCTGTCATTGTGTTGACTGCCATTATACTCGGGCGAGCTTTGCATTCTATCGAGATCTTTTTTCTTCGAACGAAGCACTTGTTCACTGTATTTGGCTATCGCTTCCCAGGCTTCTACGTGGTCTGTCATTTTGTCGACAAGATTATCTACCGTGACTATACCAATCTGCGCTTCTAGTCGTTCGCGGCTTATGGACCAGCGTTGACATAAAAAGAACGTATGCTCTGCGTCGTCAACTACTTCTGTTTCTTCATACATACAGAATGGCGTACTACATTTTCTCATTTTGTACAGATAATTCCTGAAATATCCGTGTCCAGATAGCAATTGTGTCAGGTAATAATTCACCTCTCCATGTTTTCTAGATATCCACTTTTGTATATCGGGGATGAGTTTGGCCGTCCACCTACCATTTCTGTCTTCATTCCATCGAGACTGCCAGTCCTCTATGGTTTCGCGTCTGACGTCTGGTAGGGATAATGTGTCTGCAAGTGTTCTCCTTGCAGTGAAAATCTTGAAGCGTTCTGCTGCGTGAAGGTCGATTGGTATCATTCCGGCTATTATAAAGACAGCAGCTGCCGACACCGTTCGATATGCCGATGTTACTCGTAGCGCTGCTGTCCTCTGCACCGCGAGCAATGCTTTTGCCCTCTTTTTTGTTTTTAGCGTTTCTGCCCAAATTTCACATCCATATAGTAGGATGCTGTTGCAAGCCTCCATCAGCAGCTTCCTCTTGCATGGAAGGGGCCCTCCAACGTTCGCCATTAGCCTGCTCAGTTGGGCTGTTATCTTGGCAGCTTTTATGGTAGCGTATTGTATCTGTTGCGAGTACGTCAACTTTGAATCCAGCCTTATTCCCAGGTAGTTTACGCATCTTTTTGTCATCATTTCAACGTCGTCAAAGCGCATTGTTATCTCCGTGGGGATCTGTCGCCTTGTGAGAAGTAGAAGCTCTGTTTTTTGCGTAGCTAGCTCTAGTCCGTGTGTGCTTAGCCAATCCTTCGTTCGAATCATCACTTGTCGCAGTCTTCTCTGAGCATCTTCCGTGTTCCTCGCTGTGATGACTGCGGCAATGTCATCTGCGTAACCGATTAGGAAGGTGTCTTCTGGCATTTCTATTCTTAGAATCTCATCATAGCTTGCATTCCACAGGTCAGGTCCTAAAATGGATCCCTGTGCCGCTCCCGAAGTGACAGACATCCTCTTCGTACCTTGACTCGTATCATATATAAGAACTCTGTGTTTTAAATAGTCTCTGATCATCCTCATTAGATATTCTGGTACTGAGAAATTTTCCTTTAGAGCTTTCAGTACGTCTACCCAATAATAATAATAATAATAATAATAATATTAATAACAATAATGAACCAAAAATTTATAAATCATTAATATATGTACCAAATATGTCAGAAAGATTAAAAAAGTCAGAAATATATGACAAGACAAAGTATAAGATGGCATACAAGATGTATAGTACTTTAGGAAATATATTTACTAACACAAAAGATAGAATTAAAAAACTAGATAGATCTAATGTAATTTACAAAATACCATGTAAAGGAAACCACAATGAGAGATGCGACAAGATGTATGTAGGCACAACTAAAAATAAATTAAAGACAAGATTAGCGGGACATAAAACAGATCAAAGGTATAGGAATATTAATCCACATAGAACAGCTTTATCTTCACATTGTTTAGATTTAGATCATTATCCAGATTTTGATAATATTTCAATTTTGAATACAGAACTTAATTATAAACGGAGGTATATGTTAGAAATGTTACACATTATAGATGTTCCAACAGATCAGAGAATGAATTTCAGAACAGATACGGCCAATGTTGCGCAGGCTTATAGATATTTATTACATAAGAACAAGAATAGGGTTTAAAAAACAAACATACAACAACATAATTATTTTTAATGTTATGTTTTTTAATGTTATTTTATAAAAAAATTTTAGAAAATATATATAAAAATAATATAATAAAAAAAGTTTAATTAATTAATGTATTTAGTTGTTTTTTGTATATAAAATTCTTAATACGTCTTTACTTTTTTGCTATTTATTACGTTAAAGTATCAAAAATTATAAAAAATATTCTCATTTGTTAAAAACATATATTTTTTTAATGTACATGTATATTATAAATTTTTTTTTTTTTTTTGAAAATATTTATTACCAGATAAAAAATTCTAAACTTATACCAATTTTTCAAAATTTTTTAAGAATTCAAAGATACACAATGTTATGTAAAAGTATTGAAAATATGTATTATCATTTCTAAGAACCTTTCAAAAATTCTATATGTTAAAAAGCTTTTTTTCTATTAATTTTTTTTCTATTAATTTTTTCATATTATTAACATGAACAAATATTGTAGACTCATACCTATTTTATTTTATTACCAAAAATTGTAAAAATAATTTTTTATGACACACTTTGTTTTTTTGAAAATTGTAAACTGTTATTTATTATTTGAAAGAAAAAGAAAAAATTAGATATCATAAAAAACCAAAAAATATATTTTTTTTTTTTTTTTTTTTTTAATGCATGTATTAATTTATTGTATCTTCATATATGAACTAACAATAAGTATTCAAATCTTAAATCTATAAAAAAATTATTAGGCCCGACCAGTGTCGGACATAAACTTAGTGATAGTTATAAATAATACATTAGTAGTGATAATCAAAAAAAAAAAAAGGGGGGAAAGTATTTTCAAGTAGTCCCATCTGGAGTGTTAGGTATAAGAGCCCGTGTGTCCCTCTTTTTTAAGCGGACGTGTCCAGTAAAGTTCAAAATATTACGAGCAAGCGGATTAGGATGTGATTCGAGTTTTGTTAAATATTTGCCTGCGTAGTTTTCAAAAAATATATATCCTGAAGAAGTTAACCGAAGGTTAACGAAATATTGAAGATAATAAACTCAAAATATAAACTGACCGAAAGCTCAAGAAAATAGTTTAATTATTCATATATGTATGAGTAAAAACTTATGAAAAAAATCTTCGATCTTCTTGTGGTAGGTATACAAGCAAATGTTTTTTTATGCATTGTGCCTCTAAAAGTTTTTTATTGAGTATCAGCGTTGCCGTTGAGTAAAAACTTATGAAAAAAATCTTCGATCTTCTTGTGGTAGGTATACAAGCAAATGTTTTTTATGCATTGTGCCTTTTTTTTTTATAATGCATGTATTTATTTATTGTATCTTCATATGTGAACTAACAATAAGTATTCAAATCTTAAATCTATAAAAAAAAATTATTAGGCCCGACCAGTCGGACATAAACTTAGTGGTAGTTATAAATAATACATTAGTAGTGATAATCAAAAAAAAAAGGGGGTGGGGGGGAGTAATTTCAAGTAGTCCCATCTGGAGTGTTAGGTATAATGCATGTGCCTCTAAAAGTTTTTTATTGAGTATCAGCGTTGCCGATTTGGATATTTTAAACAGAAATTAAGGGTCTTATGCAAAAAAACTTAATAAAGCTTTGCCAAGCAATGTTAAGTAAAGTTGTATTCTAAAAAAATTATTGTATAAAAATTCTAAAGTAGGCACCCACGTTTGTTAAGACTACTTTAAGTTGATATTTCCAAAATGTGTATTTTGTACCTCAAATATTTTTACTAATATAGCACATACTGATTCATGTTACATCTGAAAATGAAGCTAGAAGTGCCTGCTCTTATCTTAAATTTATTATTTCTGTCATGTAATGGGAAACATCACCAAATTATCCAACTGATTCGAAATACATAGCAAAATCCATAAAAAAATATCAAAATAAATACAATTATACAAAAATGTTTTAGTGATGTACATACATACAATCAAAACAAATCGAAAAAAGCTGGATATTCAAATACTCGTTTCATTCGAATAAAACAAATTGTAATAATTTTTCACATTTTTTTACTTTTACTTCATGGTTGTGTTTATCTGTTTTCCTATTAAGTCAGAAGCTCATATTTTTTAAATTAGGTTGCTTTACTTCAAGATAATAAAAATTTATTTAATAAAATAAAAAAAAATATTTGAATACCCGAATGAAATTGTATTCAATTTTGTACATCATAAGCTGTGAAGTGGTTGTTGAACACGGTGGTGTTACCAGTATTTATTATTAAATCACAAAATATTTAAAGTTGTCTTTTGCATATGATTTTTTAATAAAGCTGTGTTAGCCTTAAAGTGCTTATCAACTACTATGAACTTTAAAGCTAAATTAAAATATTTTTTTGCATAAGGGGGTAAGTCTTTATATGAATTAACAGCAAATAAATTGTAAAGTTTTAAATTAATAAATAAATATGTGTGTACATACATATATACTTACATATAGGTATTTATATGTATATACATGTGTACATAGAAATGTACCTTTAAATAAATATCAAGTTTTTATTAAGTATTTATAAATAAAATTGTAAATTTTTACATTGATCAGTTATTCACAAATTTGTGTTAAATTTTTTTCTTTTAATTTCAAACACAAAAGATGCAGGAAAATACATCGCTTCGTATTCACTAACCCTTTTGTCCAGTAAGTGTGCATATTTTATTTGATAATAAATAAACGAAGTCATAAAAAATAATAATTAAGTGATGGTCTTATTATTCATAAAGAATTTTGATTGCTAATTGCGCAATAACAAAAACACTGAATACAGGCTCTACCTGCTTAAAAGGGTGATTTTCAGTAAAATATACACAAGCAATTCTAAAAGTATTATTGTTGCACAGGTATTTTTTAATTTCACTATCAGAAGGATGCATGCTTTTGTTGTTTGTTTTTTATGGTAACCATTTTTGGTAGAAATTAGGTCATTGGGATTTTTTTTATTATAAAGTCCAAGTCGCATATGAAGTGCGAAATGCAAAATGTGTTCCTTTATGTATTTTGTTGTTAAGGTCCTTGTTTTTGCATCTCTCTTTTTTCTGCCCTCTCGCATTATTAAATTAAATGTCCTTGAGATGCGCACTCTGTTATGATTTATGTTTTACGCTTCATTATAAATGGCTGAAACCCGCTAATTAGGTAACCAGTTGTTATTTAGACTTGTTCGCGTGCGTTGTAGTTAAAAAATTTAAATATGCCAAAAAACAGTTTAACCTGGAAAAATTTGTGTCGTACGACGAATCCACAAAAAAAGTACTTGTGTCATAGAAACGTGCAAAAAAGAATTATGTGGTAAATCAAAAACTAACATTAAAAGACATTACAAACTTATTCATAAGCGTGACTTAGACAATGATGAGAGTGATAGTGATGATATTCCTGTTTGTAAGAGAGTTAAAAAAAACAATAAAATTAACAACAACTATGGATAAAAATGATTTTCTGAAATGTTGCGTCGGTTTGGTGACGAAAAAAACATCCCTTTTAGAGTATTTGATGACCAGGAGTGCTTTAAACCGTTAATTGCGCCCTACGAGCAAAAATTCGATATAAATATGAATTCTAACAACATTGGGATAATACTGGACAAAGCTAGTAGCCAAATTAAGTCCTAAATTACATCACTAGTAAATCAAGAAATTATATGTCTAAAAATTGATATTGCCAGCCGTATGGAAAGAAGTGTGGTTGGAATCAATATTCAGTTTATTAAAGACTATAAAATTTTTATTTATACAATTGGTAAGTTGATAAAAAATAATATTTTGGTTTATTTTTAAATTTTGCTTTTCGCGTATTTTGGTGAGAAACACTATAATATTCGTTGCAAATTGTAATAATCGCCTTTACTAGACTTCGACATGCCCTTTTCTAATTTTTACTTTGTCAACAAATTTATTTACTTCAAAGGCATGACACAAACAACAAAACGGCATACGGCTGCGAATTTGAAGGAAGAAATTCTTAAGTGCTTAGAAGAGTACAATATCGATATAAACCAAATTTATTCAAATACAACCGATAATGGAGCCAATGTCTTAAAACTATCAAAATTGCTGCAAGAAATGCAGGACGAGGTGATAGAAAATGAGATGAGTGACAATGAAATCGATGAGTCCAATCAGATTGAGTCACATATCTCATCTGTTTTTTCTATTGTGCGCTGTGCAGCACATACAGTCCAATTGGCTGCCTATGATGTTTTAAAAACAATAGATAAGGATATCGAAGAATGCAAAAAAGTTACAAAGAAACTACGAACGTCGGTAAGATAGGGAAACGATGATATCAGTTTACCTTGTTTAGATGTCATAACAAGATGGAACTCCACCTACAATATGATCAACAAAATCCTTTCCTTAAAGAGTACATTGAAAACTTCGAAAGTTTTAATGCCATTGACGTTAACTGGATATTTATCCAAAACTTTGTAAATGTATTTGCTCCATTGTCAAAATGCACTTTGAAACTTCAGAAAGAACAATATATATTGGGAGACTTTTTCAGAGACTGGCTAGTATGTGAGTTGGAACTAGAGGCATTAGTTCCTATAAATACATACGCAGTAGCACTGCTTAACGCGATGAAGAAAAGAAAAGAGACACTTTTAACACATAATGCCTTTGCTGCTGCACTATATTGAGACCCGCGCTTTAACTTTGAGGTACCCCTTTTATTACTGCGGATCGTAAACAAAGTGCTTTGGTAAGAGAGCAGACATATCGTATAAAGTTTTTAAAAATTGTTCTCAGAGAAAAATATTTATTAAAATATTACTTTCAATGGTGAATTCCAATAGCAACTTTGTTATGATTATATATTTTTCTTTTCACAAATCCATACTTACATATGTACAGATTGCAACAAAACAATTATATTGAAAGTAGAAAAAGGAATAATAAATATTTTTGCTTAGATAATTTAATAATATATATATGTATATGTATGTATATATGTACATATGTATATAAAAATTTACATATGTATATACTTCACGTAAGTAACATTTACTATTTTTTACAGTATCAGTTGCTAAAAACATATGAAATGATAAAATAAATTACAAATAACACAAATGAGCAAGAATCTATACCCAATCTTTCAAGCTGCGGTTATCAAGATGATATTCCGACTGATAACAAATCTGAATTATGATCTACTAGATTTTTCCAATTTTGATATATCACATGACTGCCCTTCAACAAGTTTGTAAAACATATACTTATAAACAGTGTACCAAAAAAATTTAAACTTTCTCCAATGAAATAATTCGTTTTCTTATAGAATCCATATGAAATAATACCCGACAAACAATAAAGCCAATTGAAGTGTACACTATATAAACTTTAAAGACACAGACAGCTATTTGTACACTCTCTGGGAAAAGTTTTAGTAATTCACATAAACAAAAAACACCACTTTATAAGGCAATAAAAAAAACTTGCACATGTCTAATCAAAGAAAAGCTTTTATACGGAAACAAAAATTTTAATCACCTTATGCTATTCTGCTTCCCTTACAACCCTTAGTCGATTCTTAAAAAAAAATGTGTACGTAATAATGTCAAATTGGTACGTTTCGCTAACACACAAGGTTCCATTTACGTCTTGTCGGCAAAAGCTGGGAAAATATCGGTCTCCAGATTAAGAAATTTTTTTAATTAAAGGAAAAGAAAGTATTTGGGGTGCACTATGAAACATTTTGTATTAAAATTACGACAAATTATACAAGAAAATTTACCATGTTTTTTTTCAGAATCGACTAAGAGACGTAAGGGAAGCAAAATAAATTCATTAAAATTTTTGCTTTCGTATAAAAGTTTTTATTTGATTAGAAGTGTAAAAGTTTTTTTATTACCTTGGAAAGTGATGTTTTTTGTTTCTGTAAATTACTAAAACTTATCCTAGAGAGTGTAGAAGCAGTTGTCCGTGTCTTTAAAGTTTATATAGTATACCCTTCAATTTGCTATATTGTTTGTCGGGTTTTATTTCGTATTGAAAGTTTACAATTTTTTTTTGGTTCACTGTGCCTATCTATTAATGTGAAAGATTGTAATCAATTTAATTGCAATCACATGATTTCATGTTAATGATTGCAAGTTTTTGATTGCAATCAAAATCGTAAATTTGATTTCATGATTTCAATTTGAAATCAATGCAATAAAAATGATTGCAATAAATTTTTTTGAAGTGAAGTTCCTTTTTGTTTATTAGACTTAAGAAATATACTTACATGTACAAAATTATTTTTAACTTTTTACACATCAGTTTTAGTTTATACTAATTACAAAATTTATAGTTATATGAAGTTCCTTTTTTTAGATAAATATTTAAATAAACATTTTCAAACATATGTACGTTCATTTTTTCTTAGTAAATTTCTAAGCTCATTTTTAGAGTCACAAAATATATGTTTATTTGCTTGTATACCACAAAAACTCAAGAGTCAAAAAGAAACCCTACGAAGAGTTTGTTATAAATATTTTTCCTATAATGGATCATAAAGCTGGATTCATTCAATTGTACGCTTAACGTAAAAGCCGCTAAATTGATTGGTATAAAACTTGCTAAAATAGCACTTTTTAAGGTAAAAACTTGTACACTTGTTTGTGTACATATATACATACATATATATACTGTCCAAACGAGTATTTAAACACTAAATTTCTGTTGATAATATCAAATCGGAGACGCTGCTACTCAATAAAAACTTTACATTTATTAAAGGTAAATTTCTATGTTTATACATATGTATGTATGTATATGTATGTATCTATATAATTAATAGGCGAACATGTTTTTTGTAATCCCTTTTACGCTGGTACCACTGCACCGATTTTAAAAAGATTTATATGGTTTTAAAGAATTTTTTATACAGATGTGCAGAATCTATATCTTATTGAAATCGGTTTAGTATTTTGGGAGCTATAAGCGTTTAAAGTTGCTACTACTACATGCACACATATTACACACGCATTTATTAGCTTACAAGTAAAAAAAGAAACAAAACATGAGTGTGTGTGTGTGTGTGTGTGTGTTTGTAGTATTTCTCTTGACCTTACAATTGTTTTTCTCTTATTTGTTGTTGTATCAAAGCCATAATACTTAAAGGAAGAGAGTTGAATAAATTGAATTAGGTTGAAGGGATTTTGTTTATGTTTTTTTTAATTTCATGTATTATTTAATTATGCTTGCATATGTATGTAAGTTTGTGTGTGGCTGTGTTTTAATGAATTTTTTTATGACGCTTAGATATTTTTTCTTTGAATCTTGAATTATTTACATTTTGATTCTAGAATACGGACGAGTGTGTCGTCCGTTTGGTATATCTAGTGTATATAAATATATAAACAATAAATTTGTGTTAAGAATTTGCAAATCGGCAGCGCTGATACTTTGTAAAATCTTACAGCCTTATTTATAAAACTTAAAAAGTCTTTATAAAGATTTTTTAAAACAAATTTTCATACAAAATTTTTCTTAAAAATCCTTTATAAAGCCTTTTTATGTTTTATAAATAAGGCTGTTACAATTTAATTGCAGTAAATTCATATAAAGAATTAATTTCGGCTAAAAATATCCAAATCGGCAACGCTGCTACATATTTATCCGACTCATATTAACAATAGAAACACAATACATACACACATGCATAAAAACATTTGCTTGCAATACAATCCGTCCCAGCGGTAAAACTCAGAAGACCTTCTTGGTGCAGGCCTTATTAAAGGACTCTTTCGCATAAAATATACGATACACATTCCACACTCGCTTCTATGAGAAGGGAGAAGAGAAGGAGTAACATGTTTTGTTTGGTTTTTTTTACCAAAGCAAAATCAAAATCTATTAGTTTGAAGGCCTTCCAGAATCTCTGGCGAAAGAAGCAAGAACAGAAGGCCTGCTCCGCAATGACAACGCGTGTAAAAAAGATATGAGTATGGAATGGAGCAAGCAGGCCTTCTACATCCAAAAGAAGGCGTACAGAGGCCTTCTAGAAGGCATCCCTACTCCTTCTAGTTCCCGCTGGGTTGTATCCACAACGAAATCGAAGATTTTTTTTCACAAAAATATTTACTCATATATGAATAATTCATAAATGAATAAAACTCATATATGTATGAGCGCTTGAAATTGCACACTGCATGTGCGCTCTTGTATGAAAAATAAGTTTTGCCTTCATTTTCATGTGTGTGTAACACAAAATAAAAGAAATAAGTGCACACATGAAAATTAGAAATACAAAATGTTTTTAGTGCTCACACTCTGTTTAAGGAGAAACAAAAAATTTTTTAAACGCTCTCGCACATTTCATGTATGGAGGTGAGTGAGTATTTCGGTACTATGGTTTTTAGTCTATTTACTCATGTACATATTTCTCAATAGCTTTTTCCTACAAAACTTAACATGAATCATAAGCAATAACAGATAATTATAAAAGTCGGCGGGGGCAGGCCCATAAAAATTTTACGTAGAGAGCTGACATTTTGTAGACAAATAGTCCTAATTGATTTATTCAATCGGAAAATCCAAAAATTAAAGCACCAGCTACCCTATTGAAACTTTGCATGCAAATTGGGCATATCCTTTTGATTTATGTACGTGGTCTAAGCAGACTTTAATATGTAAATATATTGAGAAAATAGGCGGCATCACTCCCACTAAAATTGACGCTGTATTTTACATGTTTCTTTCCAGACGACTCTTAACAATTTACGTACACATTGGCGACCCGTTGTAATAACACAATAATTCATTTTTACTTACGCTCTAACCCATTATTTTAGGTAACTATGAAATTTTTAACTGGCACAGTGATCATGAATAGAAATAAAACACCCTAGAAATTTTAAGTTTAAAAAGTGTTATCATAGAAAATTTTCAAAAAGTAGTCAGATCCTCACAAAAACATCAATGTGAAAAAAGGACAAATTCCTATCAAAAATTTCGGCCATCAAAAGCAGTGAGATATAAATTTTTACCAAGTTCTTGTTTGGCATAACACCTTTCACTGACATATGCTATGCATTATATATATTTGGCAATATTTTTAACTTTCTAGAAAAGGAGAGCATAATGCATATTTGTTCATTTCTTTATATCGGTAAAAATGTTGTCAAGTTACCAGATTATCTAGAAACTATATGACACCCTTACGATTACAAATATATATAATGCATAGCATATGTCAGTGAAAGGTGTTGTGCCAAACAAGAACTTGGTAAAAATTTATATCTCACTGCTTTTGATGGCCAAAATTTTTGATAGGAATTTGGCCTTTTTTCGCATTGATGTTTTTGTGAGGATAACATAATAACTTTAGTTGTTCTAAGAAACTTTGGGTAAATGTTCCCTGATGATCTGCATTAGCAACAGTGAAATGCGCATAGGATCCAGCTAAACCCTTCAATAATCAATTTCAATGTATTTTTAATTTAATAAGTAAAATATTAATTTGGGATTATTAGTGCGTTCAAAAAATTTTAAACGTATATTTTAACAATTCCCATAAAAAATCACTAATTATTTTTAGTTTTTCTTTACTGCCAAATCCAAATTCCTAATTTCGCAACACGTCGCCTAATAGTATTACGGGACAAAGGCACAGATTCTACAAAATTAATGTTATAATTAAGTTTTACAAAAATTTTACTTAAAAATTCTTTTATAAAACTCCACCAGTAAATGTTCTGCCCTGCTTCTCAATACCTAGACTAACTACGCTCGAATTTTGTTTTAACCAATTTTCTATCTAATTTCATTTCTATATTTTCTTCCTCTTGTAACCATCCTTTCAATTTTTTAATATATGTATATATTTGTCAAAATAAGAAAATTTGTTTTTGTTTTCAATAGAACTAAGCGAGAGATAATTTCTTGTCGACATCGAGGGCCTTCCCCTTCATTTCTATATTTTCTTCCTCTCGCAACCATACCATAAATTTTTTAATATATGTATGTACATATTTTTCAAAATTGAATATAAATCTATTCGTTTACTTTTTCGTTTTACTGTACCTCTAAATCTCACAATTTTTCACCAAACACAAACTTTTCATTTTTGGTCATCTTTGATTTAAAATAACTTCGACTCATTTATATTTTTATAATATTGTTCTCTATTGGCAATTTGCCACTTTTTCGACTACGTTTCCCCTTTTTCAACTGCCTTGCCACTTTTTGACCCCCTTTATTTAGGGTGAGTTATATGAAAATACATTAAAAATAAAAAGTTTAGTGCAGTTTTCTCGCTTTTTTTAAATTTTGCCCCCTTTTTTTGATAAATCCCCTATTTAGTGCCACTTTTTGAAAAATGTCATCGGTCACCCTGATTGAAATCTCATTACAGCAAATATTTATGTATTTTAATCATAATGCGTTACTATAAATTATTCTCATTATTCTCTTTTAAGTGCCTAGGAGACGTACAAAAAACGCCATCAATCGGTAAGAACATGATACAATTATAACAGGTACATGCATAAGCCCAGCATGTTATTGTATACAGTACAAGTAGTTATCAAACTTTGTTTACAAGCTGCAAAAATTTTAGTGTATGTGTTGTGAAGAAAATGATCACAGTGTTGCCATTGAGTTTACACATGGCTGTGTTTCCAATTACGCATTGAAGAAAATTAAAATAGACATGTTTTTTGAAGGTTAAAATGAAAACAAAAATAAATAAAAATGGAACATAAAGTAGAATTACAAAAAGATTATACATGAATCTAATTACATGGCCTACACATAAGAGTAATTGCACACTCTGTGTAATTACACACCTATTGGCAACACTGAATGCCTATAATCATTCATGAATGCCGCGTCTGCAATTATACTTTAGTTGCTCTGTTATTGTTATTTTTAAAAACAAAAGGCATCTGTTTCTGACAATTATACGTTTGTTTATACCAACAAAATGCATGTGTTTTTTGATGTTGTAATTTTGTTGTAGTCGTGCATGTACCTAGTATAATTGTACCATGGGTAAGAATGTGTTAGTGTCGTTTAATTGATGATTTTTCGGAGACGTACAAATAAAATCGTCAATCAGCATTTTAATTTTGTGTTCGTTGTGTGCGATGGCATATATGTATGTCTTCATCGGATGATGATTTTTTGTTATTAGCGGCATTAAAACTTTATGAAATCTTTGTATAAAAAAGCACATTAAACAAATATACAGAGTTAAATAATAATTTTTCTATCTTCCACTCTACTTTTTCATCTATTATTATTATTATTTATAATAATAATAATTCTAGTTCTTCAAACTATTCTAAAAAAAACATACATATATTTCTTAAAAAATTTTCGAAACATACAAACGATTTTTAATATAAAAACAAGACATTGGGTAGTGCAGATAAAAAATAATATGTATGTATGTATGTACATACTCGTATGTATTTGCTTTTTAGTTAAAAATTTGTTTTAAACACAAAATTCACATACATAAATTACACACGTATTTGGGGTTTAAAAAACAATTTTTAAGTAATTTTTTTATTCACACTGCCCATTAAGATTAGAAAAATTAGAGTATATAATATAGTAGTTATAATAATCATACAACTGTTTGTAGACTTTTGATTGTTTGGTTTTTTATAAAGATCAATGGTACATTTTCATAAAGTGCAAATTAATTTTTTTCATCCGCGCACTTCTCCATGTCGTCACAGAACAAATAACACAAAGCAAATGACGTTTTTTTCGTCAATCAGATTTGGAGACGTACAAATAATCAGCCGTCAAATAAAAATATCAAAATATTTTGATTCTCATCAATCAGTGCCGACAACGTGTACGTGTAGCCGAAAAGAAACGACTGCACGCACACAACTATGTGATTGATGGGTTTTTTTGTACGTCTCCTGGACACTTTACTTGTATTTTGTCTTTGTCATTTCAATGCAATGTAATGCAAAATGCACTCAAATGTAAATTACTCGAATCTCAATCAAAAGGATTAACTGCATTATATATTTTTTATGTTATGTTAAAAACTTAAAAGTGATACAAGAAAATATTTTTAAAAATAAAATTCATTCATTCATATGATCACTCAACGAGTAAAGTCAAAAAATAAAATCAAGTGGACTTTTATTTCATTTCTATATAATAAATAATATAAGTGAGAGGACACTTTAAGACTTTCATAGTCCGAATTGTCCCTTACAAAATAATACAGAAAGAATAATATTCAACTAGGACGTTCATCGTCTGGTTTTCGTTTTAATAATAAATAATTAGAAAATAACTTTTAAATACAAAAGGAAAGGAAGATTAATTCCTGCATCATATACATATATTCATAGTTTTTACTCCTCGTTTCTCTGCTGATGACTGTACTTAGTTGAAACTCTGCTACTTTACAATAATCGTAGCCAAAGAAATGATTACGTTGCAAAATATAAATGTATTCTACACAGTCACAAAATATTCCACGCACAAATTCCCACGGTCGCACATATATACAAACAAATATATATTTCTTAAACAAATAAACAAAATATAAACTTATAAGCAACAAACAAACTCGACACCCCACACACAAACATTGGGGCTTCACATATGTGAGAACATTTTATACATAAATAAAATAATTTAATAATTAGTGATTTTTTATGGGAATTGTTAAAATTTAAGTTTAAAATTTTCTAAACGCACTAATAATACCAAATTAATATTTTCCTTATTAAGTAAAATATTTTTTTTTAACTAAAATAATTTAATATATTGTTTATTAATTTTTTTAATTATTTTATTTATAAACAATTTGTTAGCGTGAGGAAATCACACACACACACACACACACATTCCGACGATTCATATGAGAATCGCGTAGTAGTCATCATATATATTTTCAATTATGGTATTACGATGACAAATTTCCACAGTCTGCCAACACTTGCAATTTTCCCGACAGCATTAGGAAAGATCATTTTCATGATATTCCAGTTGGCATTACGAAAAATCATTTTACCGTCGGCATTTGAAAAAATCATTTTCCCGTCGGCATTTGAAAACAATAATCATGTTTTCGCATAAGTACAAATGACACTGAACGTTTGGGCGGCCAATTGAAGTCAGTACACCCGAAAATGTCGAAAAAATCTACGAATGGTGTTGGCCGATCGAAGAGTAAAAGCGCGTGAGATTTTTGGTGCCATAGGCATTTCATAGGGCAGTGTGGTTGTCTGCAAGATGGGTGCCGCGTTTGCTCTTAATTGACCATAAACGCTTTTTTTTAATGCATGTATTGTATCTTCAAATATGAACTAACAATAAGTATTCAAATCTTAAATCTAAAATATAATTATTATGCCGAGTTATTAATAATACATCAGTAGTGATAATCAAAAAAAAAAGTATTTTCAAGCAGTCCCATCTGGTGTGTTGAGTATTAGAGCCCTTGTGCCCCTCTGTTTTAAGCGGATGTGACCAGTAAAGTTCAAAATATTACGAGCGGATTACGGATTAAGGTGTGATTCGAGTTTTGCTAAATGTTTGCCTGCGTATTTTGCAATTTCTTCAGTCAATTGTGGCATATTTAAATCACGATGTAAGTTTTAGTTTTTTATGTACCACGGAGCCGATGCTATTAACCGTAAATTTTTTTTGCCTTCGTTGGATTCTTTCGACATTGGAAACTGAAGCAGTGCCCCATAGTTGCATTCCGTAGCACCATATAGGTTTCAAAAGCGACTTGTATATCAAAAGTTTGCAATCTAAGTAGAGGGGGAGTTTCTACCAATCAGCCTATATAACTGTTATGCACTCCCCTAATGTTTTCAAGTTAACTAGCGATAATAACTGTTTGCTAATATGACTTAATACAAATTATCAATTCCTTTTGATACTCACTCTTACTTTATACTTTCAACCGTACAGTTGTAGTAATATTAAATAAATAATCTTAAGAACTAATATGCATACATACATACATATTTGTCTATACTGTTTTTTTATTTAAATTTTACGCAATAATAACTTAAGCTACAAGCTATTTTATTGGCGCAGTCGGTACCGTTAGTTCAAATCAGAAAGAACGTGGACCATCAAGTAGTGGTAAAATAATAAAAATAAAATGTCTACAGTTTGAAGTATTTAATCTTTTGATCTTTCACACCCGGAAAAATGGACGAGCTACTATGCGCTCCTCCCCTTATGCGTATAAGGGGAGGAGCGCAAAAAGGCAAACTTCCTAACTGTGGCTGAGCCAAGCCTTTTTGACCTCTTGACGTTATTGGCATCTCCAAAATCGGTGAGTTGAGTCTTTTAAATATTAAAGATATTCTATTTCACCTCGTCCGTCCGAAATCACTGCTTTTTATAAATTTCACAAACGTGACCAACAACCCGATGAGAGTTTTACGGACTACTTGGCAGCTTTACGTAAGCTTGCGGTGAATTGCAATTTTGGCCAATCTCTCGATCGGATGTTACGCGATCGCCTGGTATGTGGCCTTCATGACGAATCGTTACAAAGAAGTTTGTTATCTGAAAACTATATTCAGTTATTGACGGAGCCAACACAGCTGAATCAGTTGCCTAATTCCCGCATTCGATTGCTAGCGAGTTATTACTCGAATGTGCGAGTTTTTTAACTTTTGGGATTTTCGCATTCGGTTTCGAATAATACATATCGAAATTTCTAATGACAGCATTCGATAACGTTCATACATTCGAATGCAACCGTTCGTGTTTTACTCGCAAGCAAAAAGGCATTCGAAATCATGTTTAACATAGAAAAAGAGAATAAAAAGAAAATTCATGTTCAATATTTGAATTATTTATTTATAAATGAATGAATGCACAAATGTAAGTATAAAAAAATATAAATTAAAGAATTTCTAGTTGACTTTAAACATAACAAAACACACTGACTTGGCAAATAATGTTTTGCCTAAGAGTTGTCGGGGAAAATAAAAAAAAATCAACCAACTCTGGGAGCATCTAAATAAAAACTTAACTGATTCTGGTCAAGCAATAAAAGAATCTAAAATGTGGCTAGTGCTCTATTCTCTAACTTTACACTAATTTTTTATTAAGTTATTCCCCCTTATTGTGAATGGCGTCGACGACGTCAGATCAAGACGACAGTAAATTCTGTCACTTGTATACTCTTTATCGGCATAAATTGGATCTTATTGAGAATCTCTTACTAATCTCTAAGGCTTTGTAAATTAATGGAGCATGTTAGTAGTAGTAAATTTTTGTCGACAAAGAGTAGACAAGTGACAATTTTTAGTGTCGTCTTAATGTGATGTCGACGACGCCATTCACAATAAGGAGGATTAATTAAATTAAAATGAAAATAACATTTATGTATATTCGTTTCTTTTTTCTGCATACAAGCACGTGTGTATGTACGTACTTACATATGTTTTTGCACACATACACACATACAAACATATGCTTTTTCTTACAATTTATTCAGTGTTGTGAAGTGAATTTATATATAAATATATATGCCTTTTTCCAACACTGAAACAAAAACTCGATTCGGTTGGTAACGAGTGACATCATCGGAAAATTTCTTGCCATCGAAATTAATTTCTATTCGAATGCAATTCCGATCACGAGTGCAGGAATTAAGCCCCAGCTCTGAGAAATGTATTGGAAATTCGCCACCCAGAACAAGTTCACGCTATAACTCGTCATAAAAGAAAGAGTGATCAAAATAACCATGCAAATCAGCAAAGTTGCAATGGCTGCAGGGGCCCACACCCCACATCGTGATAAAATTTTGTTCATATTGTAAAATAAAGGGTCACCTTCAACGTGTCTGCAGATTAAATTTAACACGAACAACCACGAGCAACAACAAACAAAATAGTAAGACAAATCGAGCTGAAAAAAACAATTTGAATTGTATGAATAAAATATTATCATTATTATATATTATTATGAAAAAAGTAGCAACAATATTTTTAAATAATCGATCGTTTCTGGTTCCAATTATACTATTATCCCTCATAAGAGCAGAAAGCGTTGCGTTTGCAGCAGGGTGCGTATTTTCAGTACAATCAAAAAATATTTTTACATTTAAATGTACTAAAAATGCATACCCTGCTGCTAACGCAACGCTTGCCGCTTTTATTTGGGTATGGGGGTATGTAGTCGAATACTTTTCATACAATTTGACTAGACAAGACACCACATGTATACAATGGTACCATTTAACTAATGGACTTCCAGAGGAACAATATTCCTATTGTAGGTGTTGCAGATGTTCGCATAAGTTACAACAACAAGCGGATTGATGGTTTACCACTAGTAATTGTAAAAGGATATCAATCGAATATTCTCTGCTGGAATTGGTTCGCATCTCTTGGTATTAGAATTGAAGGAGTGATTAATCACCCTTATTCCAGTTGTCGACATCGACGTCACTTTAACACAATACCAAGTAATTGGGGCTTGTGTACCCAATGTCGGAAAACGACTGACTCCTGGTGGCAGGTTTTAACTATTTTCAAGGCCTTGGGGAACGGAAATAGATTGTCAGGAGCACAAAATTGTTCTCGAGAGCGTGTAAACAAGCACCGATTTTTTGGTATTGTGTTAAAGTGACGTCGATGTCGACAACTGGAATAGGGGTGAATATAAAAAACTCTAAAACAATTAACGAAGTTCTAAGGAAATATCAGAGTTTATTTAATGGTAGTCTCGGGTGTTATAAAGGTCTGCTCATTTCCTTGCCAACAGACAATACCATTTCCCCTATTAGACATTCGCCACGTCGAATTCCCTTCTTCTCGTTGAAGAAGAATTATCACGTCTCTGCTCACAGGAAGTTTTAGAGGCCGTTGAATATTCTGATTGGGCAAGGCCTATTGTGCCAGTAGTACCTATAGACAGACGGATCAATAAGAATATGCGGTGGCTACAAATCTACAGTCAATAAAGCTATAAAGACTATAGTTTCTAGGCGGGGAAAAATTCCGGGAATTCCCAGGAATTATTTTTTTACAAATCCCGGAAAATTTCCAACGGGAATTTTCGGGTATTAAATATTTACGTTTTTGAAATTTGCTTTTTTACTTTACATTGCTGTTAGTTGTTTTATTACTTAAAAATACAATTTTGTAACGATGCATAATATAAGCATGGAAGCAGGTGTAATAGAGGTTTCCGAGGTGACTCCAACAACTTCAAGCGTTACGAAATATTTTCAATCTAAAACTCTTTATAGGAAATAGTATCTAGATAGGCAGAAGTAGATGGAATTTCCATCTATGCTATAACTCAAAGCATATGAATTTATTTGTTTTTGAAATATTTTTGTTCTTGAAATGAATGAATGAAGTTGTTTTGTTTTTAATTTAAATGCTGCATGTTTTTTTCATAAAATTATATTTTTTATTGAGGCCATTTAATTAAATTCATATGTTTTGGAAATTCCCGTGAAAAGAACATTTTTATTCTCGATTCCCGGGAATTAGAAAAGTCCGGAAAATTAGAAACCCTAATAAAGACTCATTGCTTTTAAATTCCGCCATCAACACGTTATTGTCTTCCATAGAGGGGGGCATATTTTTGCCCAAATAGATTTGGCTCATGCTTATCAGCAGTTACCAGTTAATGAAGCTACATCAATGCTACAAACTATCGTTACTCAGAAAGGGGCATTCAAAGATAAAAGGTTACAGTTTGGTGATTCATCGGCACCAGGCATTTTCCAGTCTTATTGAAAATTTTTTTGTGGGATTGATTACACTAGTTTACAAAATTATATTTTTTTCATGTACATTTGATGGGAGGTAATTTTCCTTATGTATTTTCTTCCGCTGAATTCGAAAATCAAGGTTCAATTTTATTTATGGAACAGTTTTCGAGATATTGCAATTTTTCCATTTTTTCGACTTTTTTCACTTGACCAACCATATCTCGAGCTAGAAATGTCCGATTGGGTCGTTCTTGGTATTCAAATGAAAGGTATTAAGATGACGAATAAACATGTATAATCGGATCTATAATTGCTAAAGCGGTTTAAAATATATCGATGAAAATAGGGCACATTTTCAAAAAAAATCTTATTTTATAGTGATTCTATGGCCACAGAAAAGTACAAGTCGTTAAAAAAACGTCTGGTTTCTGTTCATGTACGTAAAGATAATACTTTTACGTAAGACCTAAGACCAACCAGAAGAAAATCGACCAAAAAAATGACAAAGTTATAAGCAATTGAGTGAATAAATTCCATTCCATATTTTCCAAATATTTGATTTTTTTCGACAATTTATGAGTTCAGTTGCTCACACGCAAATATATTTAAATTATTATATTTTATTTTTTATGTATTTTGACTGACATTACTATTATTTATTCACTTTATTTTCCTTTTTGATTATCACTACTTATGTATTATTTATAACTATCACTAAGTTTATGTCCGACAGTGGTCGGGCCTAATAATTATATTTTAGATTTAAGATTTGAATACTTATTGTTAGTACATATTTGAAGATACAAATTAAAAATTAAAAATTTTCATATTAAAATACTTCATCGAAAGTATTTTTGTTCGAAAGAAAATTCGTTGCTCAACGAAATTTTCGATGCTCATAATATGAATCCAGCATTCGATTTTCGATGTTCGATACCCAGCGAAGCTCGAAAATCTAATGCAATTCATAATAGGGCCTAATGTTTCACTATATGGTAACATTAATTTTTTTATGTGTGTTTTATTTTAATCTCTAATATAATAGTCGAATCTACGAATGTACCTTTATGAATGTAATATTTAATATTTTTTATTTTTTATTGTATACTGAATTTTTATGCACATTTGTATTAAGTTTCTGTTTTTTATTGTAAACTTCTGAATTTTTATAGTAATTTTTTTACGTTTTAATAAATATTAAAAATTGGTACCGTCATGGTCTAAAAAGTATATTTTATTTTCATAGTTGGTACAAAATCCAAGAAATCATGTTCCTTCCCTGACTCAGATCGACAGAGAAGCTATCGCATTAGTTGCGGGGGTAAAAAAATGTCTGAGTACTTACATGGACGAAGATTCTCTTTAGTGACTGACCATTGTCCTCTTTTGTGAATCTTTAGAGAATTGAAACCTGTTCCGACCGTTATATCAAACTAAACGCTACGTCGATGCATTTTATTAAACGCTTATGATTTTGAGTTAATTTACCGCCCGGGATATAAAATGGGAAATGCTGATTTTCTCAGTCGTTGTCCCATTCCTGATGAAAACATAAACTGCGAAGATGCTGATGTAGATAGTCCTGCCATAGATGCAAATCAAATTGCGAAAGAAACCTGGAAGGACAGCGTACTATCCAAAGTCTATAGCTGGTTGTTAAGGGTATGGCCAGACAAAGTATGTCGTTCAGCTGAGATTTTTCCATACTATACTAGACGAACGGAAATTTCTACACTTAAGGGCTGTTTATTATGGGGAAATCGAGCTATAATTCCCCAAAAGTCTCACCAAAATATTATCAACGCACTACACACGGCACATCCTGGAGTCGTAAGAATGAAGGCACTAGATAGAAGCTATGTTTGGTGGCCTCAAATAAACGCTGACATTGAGCAAATGTTAAAATAATGCCCGCCATGCCAAGAGACTAGACATAAAGCACCAAAAGCTGAAGTACGTTGTTGAGAAACAACACATAAGCCGTGGTCTCGTTTACACATCGATTTCGTAGGACCGTTCCGTATAAGTTGTTTTTTCTTATAGTCCATTCTTACTCCAAGTGGTTAGAAGTTTTCGTAGTGAAGTAAACGTCCACTTACTGAGCTGTAAAATCATTACAACTTTTTCTAACATTTGGATTACCAGATTGCATAGTATCAGACAGTGAAACAGCGTTTACCTCTAATAAATTTGTATGCAGTAATTTAATTCGCCACATTCGTGTTGCACCTTTTCATCCGTCATCAAATGGTCGTGCGGAGCGAATGGTGCGGACGACGAAAGATTTTTTAAAGAAAATGTCACCGAATACTGACGTTGAATTACACCTATCACGTTTTGTGTTTAACAAACACATAACACCAAATAGTACCACAAATCTCTTGCCAGCCGAAATGGCGTTTAACAAGCAATAGAAAACATATTTCGATAAAAAAAACATCCGAGTGAAATTAGATTCAAGAACGATAACATATCGAATAATATTTTCAATATCTCCTAAAATGTGTGGTGCAGAAATTACTCTTCTGGTCCCAAATGGATTAAAGGGACTATTATCACTAGAAATGGACCTTTATCGTATACAATAGAAGTAAAAGATTCGCGAGTTATAAAACGTCATTACAATCAGCTTCGCAAACAGATGTCGCCCAAATGGAACCATTTCGATCAACTTGAGTATTCAGCAGATTATCCGCGAGAGCAGGCACAAAGCGAAAATGTAACAGAAAATGAAAATCAAGCAAACATAGAATTGGAAGCTTACCGACATACAGGCACAGCAAATAAACCTATCGTTAAAATCCCCACAGTCGATATTAATTCTTCAAGGTGGTCTTGGAGAAATAGGCGTAAACCAAATTTTTATGATCCAACTGGGTATTAAAAGGTGTTATGTACTCCCCTAATGTTTTCAAGTTAACTAGCGATAATAACTGTTTGCTAATATCACTTGATACAAATTATCAATTCCTTTTGATACTCACTCTCACTTTATACTTTCAACCGTACAGTTGCAGTAATATTAAATAAATAATCTTAAGAACTAATATACATACATATTTTTTATATAAATTTTTTTTTAATTTTACGCAAGAATAACTTAAGCTACAAGTTATTTTAATAACTGAGTTAATTTTAGCTTCATTTTTGATAGCTTAGAGTCAATGTGATGTTTCCATATAAGCCGTCGATCAAGGTGTATACGAAGATATTTCACATGTGAATGTTGAGGAACAACTTGATTGTTAATCCGAATGTGGGAATAAGTATCTCTTCGTAAGGTAAATGTTACTTGAACATGCTTTTGCTCATTTACCTTAATCCTTCATAACTTTAACCATAGTTCCAGCTGCATACTAAGGCATGCTGTATCATCGGCAAATGTAGAAGTGTGGATATTACTTCTCACAGGCATATCACAAGTACAAATCAAATAAAAAACTGGCCCGAGTATACTCCCCTGTGGCACACAGGAAGAGATATCTTCAGGTACACTCATAAAGTCTCCTTCTACAACAGTGAACTTCCGAGCAAGAATGTAACTTTCTAATATTTTTTGGTAGGTATGTCTTCAATTTTAGAATAAGGCCTTCATGCCACACTTTATCAAATGCCTAACAAACGGCAATAAACAACGCAGAACAATAATTCTCTTCTTTAAAAGTTCTTCTTATAAATTAAACTAATTTGTGAGTTTGTTCAATGGTGAATTCTAAAACTAAATTGATGGTCCGCTGTTCACCCATTATCAGTTAGAATTGGGGACAAAGTTATCATGAGTAACTTTTCAAAGAGCTTTGACATTGTTGGCCGTAAACATATTGGCCTATATGACTCAGCCTTCGTAAGATCTTTTAGATTTGGAATCATTTTAACCTTGGCAATCTTCCAGCTGTGTGGATGATACTCCAGTCGTAAAATGGCATTAAATATGAATAACAAGATTATAAATGCAATACTAGGTAACTTCGTCAGCATCTGGTTACTAATTCCATGAATACCAGGAGCTTTCTTCGGGTTGAGTTCAGCAATTAGTTTTTGTACGTCACGCGTTTTAAACTTTAAGGGGGGTAGAGCACCTACACTCGGCAAATCAACTACACCAGTGCATGTGTTTGGGATAAATATGAATTTTATATGCTCAGCAAATATGTTACCTTTTTCAGTATTGCTTCTTACCCAACCTCCGGTAGATGTGCGCAGATGTGGATTAAACTCAACGGGTGTTTTAAGGTTTTTAGCAGTGCGACACAAAGAGTAAGTAGATGCTGGTGTGACATCAAGACCTTCCAGATAATTTTTAAGATATGCAGTTTTTTCAAATGCAAGCAAGTCGTGGAGTCTTTAAATCTGATTATAACTTGGGGTCATCTGTGCTGTTGCCATTCCATTCTACCTCTTGTTTTTTCACACACGAGACGTTCAATATCCGTAGAATAAATTTTATTAAACCCAGTCTGCGGATGGCAGGTAGTGGCGTGTTCAGCAGCCTGTTTAATTTCGTTAAGATTGACAATGTTAAATTCAATATCATCGGATGTTCTCAGCTTAATGTTTTCCGTACAATGACTACTGAGATATTTTTTGAACGCCAGATAATTAACACGATTGACCACCTTCACATATGGGTGAGGTAAGTCACTTCTTAATGGGCTACAAATTGTAACGATCGTGGGAGAGTGATCGGAAGACAGATCTAGGGAAGCTTCAACTTGAATTAAATTCCTAGACATTTTTCATGTCGCAAGCTCCTACAAAACAAGGTCCAAGAGATTTGTAGACATTCTCGTATTGATCCTCAATAATTGAAAATCTGGGAGAGGAGTAAATTGATGAAATCACGAAATTTGTACAAAAATTTTCAATGCCAATGTTTGTTGCTTGTAGATGTTTTTCACAAATGTTGTCGATAATATAATTCTCGAGTCTTGACTTTATTAGAATTGCTGATCCACAGCATGCTCTTCCTCGTGGGTCCTTTGAATCATATAAGGTGTAGCTACAAATTTTAAAAAGGCTTCTCGAAATCAAATGAGTCTCAGAGACCAACATTGTATCAATATTTTGCCCAAGTTCATTTTTATGTTGGCGAATGCCGTTTGCTAGGGTTTGCAAATAATTGCAGATTTTCATAATCGCGATTACGATAAAAAAATATGCGATTAATCGCGATTATCGGTTAAACGCGATTAATCAGGCAAATATACTATTACAAGTTTTTCTAAAACCAGAAGAAATTGCGTCATGAGTTTTAGTCGAAGTGTGTAGGTTTAGTCAAAGAAATTTATTTATTTTGTCTTGAGTTTGCGTTCTAATTTAATTTTTCAATTAAAATATATTTTTATGAGACATACTTAGATTTAGTTGAACTGTAGTGAATTTTAATCAGAAATAATTTCTTATTCGGGCTTAAGTTCAATAATTTCAATTCTTATTGAATGAAATATTTTTATTAATTAATGTGAGTTTCTAAAGTCTAGTTTAATTTTTCTTCTCTTCTTTAGAAACTCATATTTATTAATAAAAATATTATATTTTTAATTAGTGATTATTAGTGCGTTTAAAAAATTTTAAACTTATATTTTTATTTTGAGAAAATTGTAAAGGATGTTAAATTAAATCCGTAAATCAGAGCTTATGGGTATCAAAAACAATACGAATTGTGGGAAATCAATCTTTTGATAGGAAATTTTTCTAGGACGAAGTATATCGATAGTCTCCACTAGAAACGCCCTAAATCGTATATTTTACGAAATTGAGGTTTTCACTGTTTCCAATATATTTCACACAAATACACCTCGTCGCAAAAAATTATTGCAATAGTTTTTAGAAGCAGTTGAACAAAGCAGTTCTACATGCAGTTGTACTGTGCATTATTATGTTTTTACCTTCTCCTGTAAAGTTACAATTATTTGAGTTAGGGCCTTTCTACTTGAGACCAACGATATGTATTTCTACTTTCTTAATTTATTTTTTATTTAATTTTTAACGAATGAACAAGTTCATATAAAAATAATCAGCCCAATCATGAATATTCCCTCGGAATTTATTTCTCACGGAAAAAAATTTTCTCGAGAAAACATTACTCCAATCCAGTGTGCACACTTCTACCGATATTCGGTAAATTCTACCGAATATTGTTATTTAGTAATTTAAGTCGATATATATGTAAATTGCCTATTTTGGCACATAGCAGTGCGGCCGCAGAGCGGTAATTTCTGTCATGAAAATCATTAAAACAGAACAAAGAAATCAGTTAAAAACTGAAACTATAAGTAACCTAATATTTGCCAAAGAACTGTATCTTGGGGATGAAATATTTATTCCTACTAATGATTTAATAATTTTTGCACAAAAGTTTAAATTCATAAATGGATCTTACATACATATACTATGTAATCTTTGTAGTTACAAATGTTTGTCAAATAAAAGTTATTTTAGTAGCTTTATAAAACCTATGTACAAAAACTTAATTCCTGTTATTTATGTATGTTATTTTATATATGCATAGCATATCTATATAAAGGGTAAGCGCAAAAAAACTGGGGATGACACTTTTTTATTGGAAATGCTTCATTGTTTATGGCAGTTTAATTTCCAATCACATGTGAAGTTTTAAATGCGCTTTTGGAACCTGTTTAGTTTGATACTCCCTACTTACCCTTTATATATAAGTACACATATTTTGTTATTTTTTATGTTTCTTTGAATTGTTATTTTTTATGTTTCTCTGAATAAAAAAAATTTCTACCGAATTTCATTCAAATCTACCAATTTTTTTTTGTCGATTCTACCGAATTTAAAAAAAATTAAGTGTGCACACTGCTCCAATCATAAATTCCTTGGGTTATACTATGTTTAGACGACGAGTTGAATCACATGCTTCGCTCTCTGAATCTTGTTTTTGAATCTTGCCGTTTATACGACGCCTTCGTGCTTCGTGTGCAGCGTGCCAATTCAGTGCTTTTCGCACTAGATTTAGTGTTTTTTAATTCATAACAGTCCGGAATTTTTCAACTAGGTGCTTTTTTTTAAATACCTGTAATTGGTGCTTTTTCACCTTTGACTTTAGTGCTTTTAGTGCGTTTAACAAATCCACTAAATATAAATTTGTGATAGTATGTTGGCTTTACGCAAAACAACAAATAATCCTTTGCCACTTTTCTGTCTAATTGTCATAAGTAAAGAACGGAATGTGCTACAGTAAACTTCTTGGTACCCTTTTGTAGCAAATTTAACACTCTATAAAAAAAATTCAAATTTAAACTAAATCTGAAATAAAAATATTTTTAATTTCCATTCCATTCACTTATTACAGCTATGGCTAAAATAAATTGAAAAACTTATAAAATTGTTTTATATTTCTCTATTATAACGAAAAACACTTCTTTGGCTCTTTTTAAAAGGCCTGTTTGTATTTTGTTTGGAACTTGGTAAAATTTTCTGGAATAACATAATATTTCTGTTGTTTTCTTGAAAAATCGTATATATTTAGCGTAAATTTTATTTTGGGCTGTAAATAACTTTTGATCCAGCTAACTTATCAAAAAATTTTATGCAACTTTTTTTATAGAGCGTTTAATTTTCTACAAAAGCGTACCAAGAAGTTTACTGTAGGACATTCCGTTCTTTACTTATGACAATCAGAATGAATAAAATCAATTTATACCATGTAAATCGTATGGGAAATTGTAAAGTGCGATGCGCACCATCTCACCATCAATATTATGAGGTGATATTTTGACAGGCCTATTTTTTTACCTAAACTAAAGTTTGAAACCTGGTTCTGAAAAAAACAAAGGAATTTTTTTCTTAGAACCCCCTAATGTACATCCATACATAGTAAATAGTTTTTGTTAATTCATTGACACATGCCTACATATTTATACGTATGTACATATACACAAATACATACAAATTCTTTCGATTTGTATGCTAACTACACGCAGAATTCATTTTATTTCGATTCTAGTTACAATTACTGGAGTTACAGTAACAAATTGATGGACTCGATATCGACCAAAATCCTACATTTCCACATAAATTTAATCAAGTGTTTTGATATTTCATCTATACGGAATGTTTTAATTTAGGCAATTATATAAAAGAGTACAAATAAAATTTTAATTGAAATCTTTATCCTGTAAATAAAATTACTTTGTTTCTGAAGTTCAGTTTTATGGATTATATAAGCTACGAGTTCTACTTTATTTTTCCAAAATTATTATATCAAATATCCCATTACAATTGTTTAATTTGCTTTTGTCTTGAACTTAAATTATTTTCTTACTCATATTCTACTTATAAGTGAACAAAATCGAAATATGGCTTTATTGCATTTAGTGCTTTTTTTTTGAAGGCACAGTGCTTTTTGCTCTGAAAAAGTTGGCATCACTGTTCGTGTGACATCTTTTTATTTATATTCACACATTCATACATATCATACGCACGCATATACATACCCAGTGGGAAAAGGTAATGAATAGTAAATTATAAGGTAATGCACATCATGTATAATTTTTCATTTCTGAATTGATTACTGTTAACACAGAACATGTCCTAGAAAAGTAATGAATTATTTTAATTGTGTTTGATCAAATTACCCTCTCGTTTCTAAGGGTTGCATTGTTTTGCTTTGGGAAATAATACTTTATGTAATTAATGCCTACTTTTCCAGCTGGGTACGTATGTATCATATGCACGTATATACATACATAGACATAAGCATACATACATACTTACATACATTCGACTCATTCAAAATCTTGTTTTTGAAGGCATCCCTATATTTTCTTCTTATTTTTCCTTTTTTTACTATCCACAACTTAATTAAATTTATTTATATTAAACTCACATCTATGTTTTTTTGTTTTGTTTTTATTTGTTCAAACCCATACATACACATACACATATTTCGTTTTGATAGCTGGTTCAGCTATGATTGGGGTGTGAAGCATGAATAGAGAGCGAAGCACGTATCGTGTAAACATACTATTAAATCTGTCGAAGTGAGCGGACGTGTTTTTTTGCTCTCTGCATTTTTAATCATAAATATCTGCACATAATAAACTAAATAAACGTTCTGCTTGATTGAATTGTGACCAAAAACAAATATACAAATTAAAAATAAACAAATTATTTTTCAACTGTTCTTATAAATATTAAAGAAAAAGTTAAAAAATAAATTTATAATACTTTGCAAAAAATATAACTTTCCACTCATTGGATGGCTACAAAGCTACATTACAATAATATCGTAAGCTGAAATAACTGTTTTTGCTTCGCAAGTATGCAATTTTCCAATCAACATGAATATTTACACATATTCAATTAAAATTGTGGCTACGTGCATTCCCAAATTGTTAAGTGATTTATATACATACATATGTACATTCTTATAAACATATTTATAAAAAATATAGTACATGCTTATAAATTCAACATAACCTCTAATTTTGAGTGGCGGCTTTAACGTAAAGTAAATAAAATCATCAACCTCCGAATCATTGTGATAATGGTAATAATGTTCCATTCAAAATGTGAAAATGTTTCTCCTAATTTGTTCAATGTAATTGACAAAAACAGAAAACCTATTTTATACTTGCAAAGAGTGAATGGAAAATCCTCCTGATAATTCTGAAGCCAATTTCAATCTGATTTAAAAAAAGATCAAGATGTAATGAAAGCCAAATTTGATTCAGTTATTGGTGAAATATGCACGTGCTGATATGGCAAATAATTTAAAGGAGATTAAGAACGAAATTGAACAATACAAATCCTTCATTAATTCAAATGTGTGCTCAAACAAACAAATGTTTTATGAACTCGAGTTACAAAATCACAAGCTGCAGCATCGTTTAAACCGGGGAGATGTTATAATAACAGGCCTACCGAAGAAATTAAACAATTTATCAGTACAAATTACCAGCATATGTTCTCACTATAAAGTGGATATTAATCCTGGTGACATCCTAAATGCAATTTATATTAAAAGAGGAAATGCTATCCTTGTTAATCTCAGCCATGTTAATATTCGTGACAAATTAATGTCAACCTATTTTAAATCAAAATGCCTCAAAACTTCTGATATCGTTGCTGGTTATGAGGACAAACGAGTGTATTTGAACGATAATTACTCAGCCTTGGCGAACAAGTTTATAAAATTTGCTGGATGTTAAAAACTGAAAAAAAGGATTGTCAACTATAGCCTAATAAATCTAGAAAATCTTAAATGTAAATTAACTATGATAGATAAATAATGAAACTAAGACTTTTGATATTCTAGAGTGCATTGCTTTTTTTAAAATAAATCTCTAACTCCAGTCGTAAAGCAGCTCTGGGTTGAGGAACATCTCTCGCGTCATCGTAATTATTTCTTAAATGCGTTCAGGCTTGTGTATGTTGTTTGGTCTTCGAGAGTTTTTCGTCTCGCTCGCACTGGTTGATTGATCTGCCACGGATAACCGTATAATCTTGCGGTTTTTTGTGGAATTTCTTTAACAACCACGTTGCTACTTCCTATGTGAAGGCATAGGTCGTGTACAGTCAGTCACAAAACCTTTTAAAATACTGTTAATACCATCTTGGGCATATAGTCTAGTTACCCCGCCCATATTTTTGCAACACCATATTATGCAAATTTACTTTTATATTATTCTATTAAATCGTTATTTTTCAATCAAGTTGACCTTTTTTTCTTTTCTCTGATAATTTATATATTGATATACATATGTAAATATAAAAACTTGTGCCTCGTTTCTGTAAGGAATGTGAGAACTTTTCGAGTCGAGAAAATTGTTATCATCCTGTGAAACACAGGGTGAGTAAGAAAAAAACTGTATTTGTTGATATTTTTTGTAAGTTTGTATAAGTTTTTATGTGAGTAACCCTGTGTAAAATAGGACAACCAATATAATTATTTAATTTATCTGGATGCGAAAACTTCTCACAAGTTTCAGAAATGGGGTACTGTTATGAAATTAATTTTTGAAATATACTATACATTTTTTAGTAGTTATTATTAGGCCACCCCAGAAATATATACATTGCTCTACATTTAATGATACATACAGTTAATCTTGGTTCTTTAGCCAGCGATTGTTCCCACTTGAAGGGTTGGCTTTCTCAGTATGAGAGAAACCTTAATATTGGACACGGAAATGCTCAGAGCTTATGCCCGTCATATTCAAACACTAAGTTAGAAGAGTTTAAAAGTACGTTCTCTAATTCCAAACTTGACATAATCGGTATATCTGAGACATGGTTTAAACCTGACGTTTCCTCTCAGGTGCTTGCACTTTCGGGCTACAGTCTTGTTAGAAATGACCAACCTAATGAACACACTTCGAACAACAATATACCTAGAAGAGCAGGTGGTGTATGTTTGTATATTTCCAACAAACTGCGGTACAAAATCGTCTTTCGTGGTAAACAGTTTGGTATCTGCGAGTCTTTATATATGGAAATTTTTGGCATGAACTGTTCAAATCTGGTTGGTGTGGTTTATTTACCAAATAGTGATATAAACTCATTTGAAAACCTGCATGGTGATTTTTTTGACAGATTTCAATATATCACTGTCATGGGTGATTTTAACTGCAACCTGTTTGACGCAACTAAGGCGAGCAACTTTCGATCACTACTATGTAGATGCGGTCTAGGTTGTGTCCATAATTGCCTTCCAACTCACTTACATGTATCAAATAATACAACCTTCTTGCTCGAATATTTTCTCTTCAGTCATCCCTCTTCTGTTGCTTTTAGGAATCAAATCCAATTTCCATTCTTTTCTTCTTACCACAGTTTCATTTATGCCTCAATAAATTTTCCAACAGATTTGCAGACTGATTGGATTGAATTTAAAGATTACAATAAAGTTGATTACAACAACTTTTTGCAATATATCGATAATGTCGATACGTCTGGTATTTTTTCCACTAGTGATGTTGATTTGCAACTGTCCATAATAAATAACTTAGTAAATGATCTTCATGACCTTGTACCCAATTCCATATCTAGATCTGCTCGCATAGATTGTAAATGATGAAATCTAGTCAAATTGTATTAGCTAGATCGGAACGAGATAAACCTTATAAAATTTTTCTCACAAATCGTACTGATGCTAATTGGAAATTATACTGTAAACTCAGGAATAAAGCTAAATCTGTCATAAGGAAATGTAGACGTGAATATGGTACACGCTTATTTTCGCATGCAAATACCTCTCAAATGTGGAGTAAGCTACGTAAACTTGGCTGTCTTAGGAGTGAAAGACAAGAGATCGTTGAAGCTGATGTGGAAAATGTAGCTTTAAAATTTTTCAGTAACATGAGTCCAAACTGTGATGAAGTCTTAGACTTAAATTCTTTTGTAGAAACTCCAGAATCCTTCTCTTTCAGTTGCATCACTGAGTGTGATCTTTTACTTGCATTATATTACATAAAAACCAACGCCCAGGGATTTGACAAAATTCCCATTAAATTTATCAAAATTATATACCCTCTAATTTCCTCAGAAATTCTTCACTTAGTGAATACAATTTTCGCTACATCCAAGTTCCCTAACGCTTGGAAACTAGGTCGCGTTGTACCTATTAATAAGAGTCGCGGCAATTACAGTATAGACAATTTGAGACCTATAACAATTTTACCATCTATCTCAAAGATTATTGAGAATATTATTAAAATGCAAATCTTACCTCACTGTGAACGATTTTCTCTTATGCATCCTAATCAATTCGCTTTTCGACGAAATCATAATACTACTTCACTTCTTCTTTCACTAACTGATTCTGTTCGTCAAAAGCTTGATAAACATGGAAATTGTATTGTCGTTTCACTTGATCTCACGAAGGCATTTGACCGCATAAATCACAATATTCTTATTAAAAAACTTAATGAAAAATTCAATTTCTCTAAATCCGCATGTAAATTAGTGCAAACTTATCTGCTTGACAGAACTCAATTTGTTACTATAAATGGGGTAAACTCAAGTATAGGTACCATTAATTCTGGCGTACCGCAGGGATCTGTATTGGGACCCATCCTTTTTTTAATTTATTTAAATGACTGCAATTCACTGATGGAAAATAGTTTTTGTCAACCATTTGTTTTTGCTGATGACATCTTAATATTATATACCACTGGTTCTAGACAGCCCTGCCTTTCTGAAACATTGCTCAACAAACACTTAAACTCCTTATCTACTTGGATGAACTTAAATCGCTTGGAAATAAACCCAAATAAAACTAAAGCAATGCTTTTTCGTATTCCGAGTGCAAATGCAGTTTACACTAGTATTAGCATAAATGGACATGAAATAGACTTTGTAGATTCTTTGAAATGCCTTGGCATGATTTTGGATTTATCTCTGAAATTTGATAGTCACATTAATACTCTAAGGCCTAATAAACAAGTCAAGGTTTAAACGCTGGTTTAGTTAAACTAAACTCAAATTTATTTGTAGTTTAAACTAAACAGGAGTAAATCAGTGGACCATACTTTCTGTGTAGTTAAAAAAACAATATTGTGGCAGCACTAGAATAAATGTCAAAAAACAGCTGTTTTGAGCAGGCTATCAATTATTTGCACAATCAAAAAGACAAAAAAGTTAAGAAAATTTCAATTATGTCACCAAATTGTACCAAGAAAGGAATTATGTATATCCTTGGCAAAGTAGAATAGTATAAAAGAATACTAGAGTGTAAGAAAATAGGTCGAACAAGATGTGAAGAAAAATTGGAGGCTTGGAAAAAAGTTGAAAGCTCTTTCAATGCAAAACATATGGTCTGTAAGTAACAAAACCATATGGCCTGTATTGGTAGTTTAAACGCCCAATTTTATGCGTTTACAGATGGTTTAAATACTGTATTGATTTATAGGTTTGCTAGTTTAAACACATTTTAAACCAAAAATGGAGATTAACTTGCACTGATTTATTAGCCCTAACACATAAAACTTGCCTGACATTACGTAGACTGTATTCATTGAAAGCATATACACCGAGACATGTAAGAAAACACTTAGCAGTTTCTCTTATAATGTCTCAAGTAAACTACTGTTTAGAAGTCTACTCTGGGACACTCGCATACAATTTGTGTAGGATAGAAAAAATTGTGAGAAAAGTTGTCCGTTATATTTATAATGTTAGAATATTTGAACATAATCTAATTTCAGTTTTTCCCCGGGGAGTTTTTTTATTCCCATATTTGTTAAAAAGAGGGAAAAACAAATTCATAATAGGAGAAAAGAGAAAAGTGAGAAAACTCGTGCAGAATTTTTGTTTATGATTGGGCTAAATATTTTTTATACCGTTTTTTATATTAAGCTGTTCATCACTTGCGGACACTTATAACCAGGGACAGGGGTTTCATGCAAATGCATATTTTTTACCTGAAACCTGATAATGGCAAGAACGAAATATCTTTACTAAACATTGAATTTGTGTAAAAATGGCATCGATTTGTTAGTGCATATTTTTGCATATTTCGCTGAAAATGCATATTTTAGCATAATTTGGTCATAAATGCGTATTTTTGTCTCATATTTTGGTATAATTACAAGTTTTGTGTCATATTTAGTAAAAAAATTCAAATTTCAAAATTTGTTATTAATGCAAGACCATTTTTTTAACAAATTATTTCGCTTGCATTGTTGTAGAATTTTAAAAGGATTGTACAAGCACACACACCTACCAAATTTAATAAAAATTGTCATTTGGTGATTTCAAGAGGACATTTTCTGCCAATAAAGACACGAAAGGAGTGAAACAATTCTGCGGAAACTTGATATTGTTTTTAAAAATGCCAAATAAATCTAATAGTATTGGCAATCACTGTTCACTTGGCAATCACTAATGTTCGAAAACCAAATAAACGGGAGAATGCAACAACAAAAGTAACATAATATCCACTACTATAATACTTATATGTATGTACCGACGGTACATCGAATAAGTAAAAATAATTAATGTGATGATCGTAAAAGATAAGCAAGAATAGTTAAACATACGTAGGTAGAGTAATATAACTTCGTGCTAACCTAAATAGAAAAATGAAAAAATGGAAAAACAGGGGAAATAAATAGTGATGCTTACATATGTATTTACCAAAGGTAAATCAATAATTGTACACAACAATCATTTCTCACATTCCGTTTCATTAGAATTTACGTTAAATAGCTGATGTTAATAACAATCTCTACCCAAGTAGATAGACTAGGGTGCTGATGAAGTGCGTTGCTGCACAGAAAAATATCGGTATTTCCCCCAGCTTAAAAGTCTAATTTAATTTTTCTTCTCTTCTTTAGAAACTCACATTATTTAATAAAATATTTCATTCAATAAAAAGAATTGAAATTACTGAACTTAAACCTGACTAAAAATTATTTCTGATTAAAAATTCACTATAGTTCAATTAAAAATCTAAAAATATTTTTATATCTTTAATTAGTTGTATGTAAATTTAAAAATGTTATTTTGAACAAAAATTTTTTTAAAATATGTGCATATTTAATTGTTTTTAGTGCATATTTTTCGTTTTTAATGTCATATTTTAGGCGCCTAAAATACCTTTTTTAAATGCATGAAGTCCTTGTCCCTGCTTATAACTATACCCTCTTTTAGTATTTTTTTTTTTTTTTTTTTGGTAATAATGCAAGGTCCAAGATACACAAGCTGCACCTATCTGCCAACCGAATGAAAAATTTGAGAAATTTTTGAGATATTACGACGTTTTTGATATAAAATTGGAAGAATATAATAAAATAAAATAATAAATTTAATAAGTCCTTAATTTGGATTTTAATTATTGCTTTGCCTTATAATACATTTAATATAATGAGGTGTAGGAAAATAAAATAGATGCACATCGAATATAAATCATTTTTTATTTTGTAAAAGTTTCTGAGCCTACTTGCTTATTCTATTGGAATTTCCAAAAAGCTTTATGTAAATTCTCAAATGATTTTTGAAACTATGCTCTTAAGATAAGAAGTTTATAGACATGCTTATTCAAAATATATCGAGCCATAACCGCCAAAAATATTAAGTGACATATTTTTTAACTTCGTTTTTTGATGAAAATCAATTATTTATGATCGTAAATAATCGATTTTGTTAAAAAAATTAAGTTCGAAAATTATGTCGCCTAAGCTTTTTTGAAGGTCATGGCATGGCATATTTTGTATTAAAAATTTTAATTTTTTATGAGTTGAATTTGAGCTGTATTTCGCATAAATTCTTTGTTTAAAAAAGGGAAAAATTTTAATCGTAATCCAGCGAGTAATGGGTTCGATTACGATTAAAAGGTGCGATTAATCGCGATTGCGATTACGATTATAATCGTTGTGCAAACCCTATCGTTTGCGTCCCAGAAACATATTTTTAACGTGGTCATGGCTTGTTAACTAATGCTTGAAACAGTGTATTCTGCATTCGCAGAATTTTTTGCATCATGCTAGCCACATTTGTTGTGAAATAATTTGTTTACACCAGATTACCAATAGTACCTTCAAGGCGATTGAAATTAAAGCTTGAGTTTGTATGTGTTGAATTAGTTGGCTGTGCTTGGCAGGTATAACACTGCACGTGACCTGTACGCTTATGTGGATCCTCAACTGTGATTTTTCGGTATCTTATATATTTTAAATTATAAATTGGATGGTTCTCATTTTTTCTCAATGTTATATTATTTGGCTCAAGTTCAACGTGAAATAGAGGTTGGGGGATCTTCTCCCTATTGTAACGTCGTTTTCTGCCGGGTATACTCAGCCTGAAAATGCCAAGGTCGTTACAAGAAATAACACGTTTTCTTTATCCTTAATTATTAGTATTCTTTATTTAATAGTTAATAATTTTAGTTTTTTTTTCTCAAATACAGTTTGTTTGATTAAAGTTCGTAGTTTTATACCATCTGTTCCGCTTATGGCTTCTAAGCTTCCGGATTTGTTTTGACTTGGCTTCCTGTGAGTTATCTTTTATGCTTCCATGTTCAGTCTTAACCTTACTCTTGGGGTCCCATATAGTAATTTATGTTTCCGCACCCTTGAATGTACCAGCTACCGTTCTACTACTTCCCGTTTCAGTGGAGACGTTGTATTGGTTTAGTTGTGAGAACAATCGTTGCAACACTATCGAGATCTCCCTTTATTGCTTGGCGGCAATGTTTATAACTATTTGATTATCGATGCGTTACTTTATTGTTTCGCGACTAAGCAATTGCTAACAATGTTTATTAAAATCCACTTATCTTGGTTCTACTGTATTGTTTTGCTACTAGGCAATCGCTAACAATGTTTATTAATATTTATTTATACAGGTTCTACTGTATTGTTTCGCGACTAGGCAATCGCTAACAATGTTTATTAATATCTACTTATCTAGGTTCTACTGTATTGTTTCGCGACTAGGCAATCGTTAACAACGTTTATTAATATTTACTTAACCAGGTTCTACTGTATTGTTTCGTGACTAGGCAATCGCTAACAATGTTTATTAATATTTACTTATCTAGGTTCTACTGTACTGTTTCGCGACTAGGCAATCGCTAACAATGTTTATTAATATCTACTTATCTAGGTTCTACTGTATTGTTTCGCGACTAGGCAATCGCTAACAATGTTTATTAATATTTACTTAACCAGGTTCTACTGTATTGTTTCGCGACTAGGCAATCGCTAACAATGTTTATTAATTTTTACTTATCCAGGTTCTACTGTATTGTTTCGCGACTAGGCAATCGCTAACAATGTTTATTAATAAACATATATTTATCCGTGTTCTACTGTATTGTTTCGCGACTAGGAAATCGTTAACAATGTTTATTACTATCTACTTGCTTACCCTGATTAATCCTGATCCACTGATGACTACAGTGCGACTGATCCATGTTATCCTGTATTGTTTCGCGACTAGGTAATCACTAACAATGTTTGTTAGTTGAATACTAACTTACCCTGATTCATCCTGATCAACTGATGCCTACGCAACAGCTGATGATCGTTTGCAAAATTTTCGGCATTTTATACTAATTTTTCCCTTTATGTTATTGTTGTACTATTTGTCGAGATTTCTGCATGATTATTTTTGTTATTGTCCCTTATTTATTTTATTCAATTGTATTTGTTGTTGTATACATGTTTTACTTTAATGCGTTTACATGTTTGTATGTATATTTTATTAGTGACCGTTAATCCCTTTGTTTGTAAATTATTTTGTTGGATGTGTTGTTGTTGCAATATTTGTTATTTTATGTTTTTCTTCTTTACAGGGTGTGACATCAGTTTCTGTGCAAACTGTTCGTCACACTATTTATTATGTTAGATACAGTTTTTATCTTAAATCCCTGGAGGACGAGTGCATATTTTATTTCTTCGGGAAAAATATAAGAATCTAGTACCTTCAATAAATTTGAATTTTAGTTTCATCAATGTTACCACATTTTATTGGAACAATATCATATTTAATATCAACGTATCACTAGTTTGATTGTTTTTGGTCTCCCCTGTAATATTTAAAAATATATAAGTCCATATTTTCACTTATGTTTTTCAACATGTTTAATACGAGTTTTCTAAAAACTAAACACAACCGTTCACATTATATTTGAGATGTTTAAGGTTGACATACTGCCAGTTCGTAGAAGCCATGTGAAAATTCTCGTCTGGCTATTTATATTGAAAACAAAAACAAAGCACTCAAAATTTGTTATTGTTTTCATTATAAATAGACAGCCGAGAATTTTTACATGGCTTCTATAAACTGGAAGATAATGTCAATAAATTATCGCGTTTTTAAGAAATTTCGAACAATTATGTTTTATATTTGCTTTTGTATTTTTAAACATCAACTTTTTTTGAAAAAAATTGTTTTTTGAGTAATTGTTGTGTATTAAATAATTTTTTTCACGTGCCGCCATTTAATAACAACACAAAGTTGCCAGAGTAATGAAAAACGCCTTGAACATATTCCATTTACGTGTTTATAGAACTTTTTAAATTCAAAACACCGTTTTTGAGATGTTTAACAAAACAAGTAAATGTATGGCAAAACATCTAAAAATCGTCGTGTTTAAGCTCTCGAACACGAATGAGGCGTTAAACACGTATGTAAGTGTGAACTTAGTATTAGAGCCTTTTTACATGTGAAGCGAGCGATATATTGTTAAACCATTTTTTTAAATAACGTACAATATAACAATAAATAATAAATTCAGACGTGTTGCACAAAATGTAAACAAAAATCGTCGTGTTTAAGCTCTCGAACACGAATGAGGCGTTAAACACGTAGTAAGTGTGAACTTAGTATTAGAGCCTTTTTACATGTGAAGCGAGCGATATATTGTTAAACCATTTTTTTAAATAACGTACAATATAACAATAAATAATAAATTCAGACGTGTTGCACAAAATGTAAACAAATAAAGAAACAATTAATTGAAGGCCAAGTTAAACTCTGCAATTTATTTAATAATTTACAATTAATAATAAATAAAAGATATAAAACTAAATGTTAATTTATATATCACTGCTCCGTTTTACAATGTTTTGTTGCACAATTTACCATTTGACTTGAACAGTATCATTCTCTTGTAACGAGAAAAAATCCAAAGTTTTGGATAAATTATCTAAGGGTACTACCAAATCGGGATATTTATGGTCAATGTAATTTAACTGTGGTGAATAGTTGGTAGAATCCATTTGAAATTGTTTCACAATGAGCCCAAGTAATGTTTGCACTGTAATCATCCGAGGAAACTTCTTTTCCCACACTTCTCCAGTCTTTGTGTTTAGTACACGTATTTTGATTAAATTTGAAATTTTCTTAGCATTGTTTGGTATAAACTCAGCTGGGGAGCCATATTCTGAAAACATGAATGAATATAAATTATTAGTAATGTTTAGAAAGTACATATGTACATATCTTTGTATGGAAAACTTACTTCTTATAATTGTAGCATAAGAGCGGTGCTTCTTATAAAACTCTTTCAATGTATCAGAAGATTTGGAAGCTTGTAGCCATTCGACAGCATATTTCTTCCATACATCATATTCAGCTCCCCGTCTTTCTTCTGCCGTCAAATTAATTTTATTTAAAACTTTTAAATTTGAAATTGAACCAACAGCTGCAGCAAACATTTCATCAAAATTTGATTTTAAATGTGGTGTTTTGTACAACATTTTTAAACTAGTCAATTTGTCTAACTCATTAAAAGCTTCGACTTCATTCCATATTGGATTATAAAGCATATTTAACTGTTCTAATGCAACGAACACATCGAGTTTAGCATTTGGCTCACAATCAGGTAACTTTATTTCTTCGATTCCATTTTCCATGAGATTCAATGAAACCAATGTTTTGATATTTCCCAGTTTGCAAACTTGATCGAAATCCATTAATTTAGTGCGATGCAAATCTAATTCTCTTAAAAAAAAAAAATATTGTTACGCAAATATATATAAACAGAGGTTAAGTAAATGGTTTTATAAAGAAAAAATTTGGTAAAATTGTTTAGATAAAGAACTAAATACACATGCGTACTACATAACATAAAAAAACTATAGCAACAATAATGAAATAGAAGAAAATACACACAAGAAAATACACATTAAAACGAAAGAACTGAGCTGAAGTTCTTTCGTTTTTTAAAAAATATAATTACTTCAAGGTACCAATTGTATCTTGAAGAGTTCTTTATTTAAATTTTCATTTTACTTAATGAACTAAACACTTTATTTAACTTTCTTATGAAACTATTAGAGGCCTATCTCTGTCTTATGAGTTTACTTATGCACTAACTAGCAAAAGTATTTACAAAGCTACTTATACTTTTGACATACCTCTAATTTATTACAATCTGTATCTTTATCTTTAAAAATGTTTTTCTTAAGTCTTTATCTTTAACAATGATTTTCTTAAGTCTTTATCTTTAACAGTGTTTTTCTTAAAACTGTAATGTTTTCTGCATATAATATTTGATGATAAAATGTAATATTTTCTTGTTAGGTGATATGAAATTTCATTTGTGAGGAGTGATAAGGGAGCTCTTTGTTTTCTTAGTTTTATATATGGAGATAAGGATAAACATATTTTTCTTAATGATAAAAATAGAAAGTCTTTGTTGTATAAAAATTAATAGTATTTTGTTACCTTTAGAATGATATATGCGAGTATCATTGTTGTTATAATTGCTAAAATTAAATATAAAGTGTATTTAATAGGCTGCGTTTCTATTGGTATTATGAATTTCTTTAGAGAATTTATTTTGTTGAATGCTAATTCTGAACAGGATGTTATTATTTTTGTTATTTCTAGATCCTCATCATGTTTATTGTGTATTGCCTCTATTATTTTATGGTGAATTTTTGTATTCACAATATTATTAATCACTACTCTGCCTGATTATTTCACTTATATGTTTCCAGTAATAGTTTCGTCATTTACCGTGTTTACACCGTCTAAGAGGATGAATCCTTCGTCTTTTTTTAATAATGGGTAATTATATTTCTGTAATACTATACATTTGGCTCTTCTATGTTCTAATAAAGGTTTGATGCAGTCATCATTTGTGATGGTGGTTGTTCTGGAGATGGCAACCCAGTGAAGAATTTGTGCTAAAACTGTTTTATATTTTGCCATTGTCATATTTATTTGTATACTTGTGTTATTAATTTTGCCTATTAAGTTGTGTTTGTGCAAATGTACATATATAAAATTTTTTGTCGTAGAATTTTCAAGAATGTTAGAACGAAACTCACGTCAAGGAAAGCGTACTTTTTAAAATTATACCCGTAAAACTGTATGGACACTCTACAGAGATTTCAACGTACGCTTTTATTGATGATGGATCACACACCACTATACTAGATGAAGAAATTGCCCACCAACTTGGAGCTTCCGGCAGAAAGACCAACTTAGAAGTTCAGTGGTTTACTCAATTTGCAATCTCTGAGCCCACTGAAGTCATTGATGTTACCATTAGTGGGGTTCATGAGGGTGCTGAAAAATATAATATCTCCAAGGTTTTTACGTCTAAAAACATGTCCCTACCTAGCCAAAGCTATTGCCGCAGTAAGTACGAAAATACACATCTAAATAATTTGCCAATCATGGAGTATAAGAATATTCAGCCAAAAATGATAATAAGTCTGGCTCATGCCTTTTTAATAGCGCCAATAGAAGTGCCAAACGCGCCAGTAAGCGAAGGTCTTACTGCGGTAAGAACAAGATTAGGTTGGATGGTTTATGGGATAATTAGAAATTACGAAAATAGAAATGTCTGTCATTTGTTACACGTCAAGAGAATAGAAAATGAAGATATAGAAAAATTGCTAACTTCATATTTTGGAATGGAAACGTTTGGGGTGAAACCGACTAATGAAGTCGTAATTACTAAAGAAGATGCTAGAGCCTTATCCATTATGAAAACATCAACCGTAAGGTCTGGAGGTCGTTTTGTTACGTCGTTATTATGGAAAGAAAATTTCAGTGGTTTTCCCGAAAGTTTTGATATGACATATAAACGTCTTCAAGGTGTAGAAAGAAAGATGCAGCGTGACCCCAAGTATGCTCACGAATATAAAGAAAAAATTGATAGCTATATAACCAAAGGTTATGCTCGCCGTTTAACGCCAAGTGAAAGAAATGTCTTATCAACAAAATCGTTTTATTTGCCGCATTTTGCAGTGCATAACCCTAACAAAGATGGTTTACGACTTGTGTTTGATGCAGCAGCAGAAGTAGAAAGCATGTCGCTCAACAAAGCTTTGATCGCTGGTCCAGATCTCAACCAACCGCTTATCGCCATTTTATTTAAATTTCGCCAAGCTCCAATTGCCGTATGTGGTGACATCGCCGAAATGTTTCACCAAATTGGTATAATTAAAGAAGATCAAGCCAGTCTAAAATTTCTTTGGAGAAACGGTGATCCAAGTAAGCCAGTTGAAGTATTTGTTATGCAAAGGTTAATATTCGGCGCAACATGCTCACCGAGCATAGCTCAATTCGTTAAAAATATGAACGCCAAGCTGTTTGAGTCAAGTTATCCCCGAGCTGTGCAAGGTATTGTGGAACGTCATTATGTCGACGACTATGTCGACTGCTTTAATACTGAAATTGAAGCCGCTAAAGTCCTAAAAGAGATTATTGAGATACACAAACACGCCGGATTTAAATTACGAAATATTTTATCTAATTCAGACTTTGTAAGTAAACAGTGTGGCAGCTCCAGTAGCGGTGAAAAGTCATTAAAACTGGAAGGTGACAGTGATCGCGTCCTCGGAATGCATTGGCTTACAAAACAAGATGTATTTACCTTCAGCCTTAGATTACATCGTGTTCCACAAACGATATTAAAAATGGAAAAAGTTCCCACGAAACGTGAAATGCTAAGCGTCACTATGTCAGTATTCGATCCATTTGGTTTTTTAGGAAATTTTATGATCTCAATTAAATTATTGATGCAGTCAACGTGGAAATTAGGACTAAATTGGGATCAAGAGACAGACAGTTTATATGACAGATGGAAAAAGTGGATGAAGGAATTGCCCAAAGTGCAACAATTAAAAGTGCCTCGTTGTTACATGAATTCCTTCGAGACAACAGAAGTACAATTACATTTGTTCGCCGACGCAAGTGAAGAAGCTTTAGCAGTGGTGGCATACTGGCGAGAAGAAATCAAAGGTAGGGTACAGCTGTCATTCGTCTGCGCTAAAACTAGTTGCGCTCCAACACGTTATCATACTGTACCAAAACTTGAACTTCAAGCAGCAACAATGGCCGTGCGGCTGAAAAACAGTATTATCAAATGTCACACTATTCAAGTCAAAGAATGTTTCTTTTGGATTGACTCAACAACCGCAATAAGGTGGATTCGAGGCGATCACACAAAATATAAGCAGTATGTGGCTAATCGAGTTGCAGAAATTGTTGAGAGCAGTGAGATTACACAATGGCGATGGTGTCCGGGAAAACTGAATCCTGCCGACGATGGTACTAGAGCAAAATTTTCTCCCGTATATAACCCTAACTCTACATGGATAGCCGGTCCATCATTTTTATTAAATCCCGAGTCGCAGGTGCCAGACCAAAATGAAATGACTAATATTCCTGATACATGCCTTGATGAGCTGAAAGCTAAACGCAACGTTTTTCTTGTTATACAAGTGAGTATATTTGAGAATGCTATTAACCGTTTTTCAAATTACCGTAGGCTTAAACGCACTATAAGTTGGATTTTGCGCTATGTGAAAAATCTCTTGAGAAAGTCGAAACGTATGGAATTATTTAGAGGAGAACTTTCAGCCGAAGAAGAAAAGTGTGCAGAAATATTTATTTGCCGATACGCTCAAAAATCTAGTTTCGCCAACGATTACGCTATACTTAAACAACAAGGCCGCATTTCAAAATCGAGTGCGTTGTCGCAACTGAACCCTTAAATGGATGATGAAGGTATCATACGAGCCAGTGGTCGAATACAGAATGCCGTATTCAAATCAGTTGAATCGTGTCGCCCCATAATTTTGCCTAAACAACACAAAATTACACGATTAATCGCCAGTTGGTATCATAGCCGATTTTGCCACATAAACAGAGGTTTGGTAATAAATGAAATACGCCGTCGTTTTTGGATACCGTCCATTCGTGAAGTTCTAAGAAGTGTGGAGTCAAGCTGTCAGGCTTGTAAATTGAAAAAAGCCAAGCCGTTTCAGCCGCAAATGGGACTGTTACCAATGGATCGAACTACTCCATTTGTACGTCCTTTCTCGTATGCAGGTGTCGATTTCTTTGGCCCTTTGGTGGTAACCATCCGAAGAAGGAAAGAAAAACGTTGGGTCGCCCTGTTCACCTGCCTTTCTGTTCGTGCTGTCCATCTAGAATTGTCAGCCGACTTGTCCAGCGACGCATTTATTTTATGCTTACGAAATTTTATTAATAGACGTGGAGTGCCTGTTCAAATTCGCAGCGACAACGGTACGAACTTCGTGGGTGTTGCCAAAGAGCTAGGAAATGCAACGGATTTTCTTGATCACAATAAAATAACAGAGCATTTAGCGCCACTTGGAGTCAAATGGATATTTAATACGCCAGCCAATCCCAGTGAAGAAGGTGCATGGGAACGTCTTGTCCAAAGCATCAAAAGAGCCCTCTATGCCATGTTAAAGGAAAGTGCTCCACGCGTTGAAACGCTATATAGTTTGCTTCTGGAGGCAGAAAATATCGTGAATTCTCGCCCACTTACTCATTTGCCAATATCTCCTGACGAACCAGAACCATTAACGCCAAACCATTTCCTGTTCGGATGTACGAACTCAACGCAAACACCGGCACAATATGAGCCCAAACTGAATTGTCTTCGTAAGCAATGGCGGGTGGCCCAGAACTTAAAAAATGGTTGGTGGCGACAGTGGCTCCGAGAGTATCTACCTGAGGTCACCCGACGTACGAAATGGTGTCTGCCAACAAAACCAATGTGTATAGGAAGTCTCGCTTTTATATGTGATCCTAATTCGCCCAGGTCTTCATGGCGTCGTGGCAAAGTTATTGAATTGTTTAAAGGAAAAGATGGTACAGTGCGGTCAGCCAACGTCCAAACGACTACTGGTATACTAAAAAGACCAGTCTCAAAATTAGCGGTTTTAGATGTCGATGAAGCAGGTGGTGAGTCCTCCTCCACTGTATCGGCTCACGGGGGTGGGGATGTTGTGGAGATGGCAACCCAGTGAAGAATTTGTGCTAAAACTGTTTTATATTTTGCCATTGTCATATTTATTTGTATACTTGTGTTATTAATTTTGCCTATTAAGTTGTGTTTGTGCAAATGTACATATATAAAATTTTTTGTCGTAGAATTTTCAAGAATGTTAACGGTTCAACTTTGTAAATAATTTTTTAGTAAGATTACATAGGATCGATACTTTTAAAATCATTCTGTGTCTAGACCCCGAGCAAAACACTAAAGAATAAACGCACGAATCGTGCCTACAACATATTTTGATAATAAATGCAATTAATAATAAAATAAAAGATCGTGGTTGTTTATTCCGGCTTTTTGACACAGGATCAGATCGTGGCAGACAGCCATCTTATTAACAGTGGTTTTGCAAATATTTTTACCTTAATAATTTTTACATTAATTCATATTGCTAAATTCATTCTTCAATTCTTGAAAGTGTTTAAATGAAGTCTTTTTTTGTTTAATTTTAATGAATTATTTAAATTTACTTTTTGTGATGCAATATTAAAATAAATTAATATATAATAAACATGTTTGTAATTAAAATAAATGATAAAACTATTTTGCATTAAAGTGTAATAGGGCCTTTGATTTCAGAAAATTGAGGTTCAAAAGGTCCTAACTAACATATGTAGCCATTCAAATATCACAAATTTGATGTTATTCTGCCAGAAATCAATTTGTCACATCTTTTTAATAATTCTGGTGAAAACCATGCTGATTGAAACTATACTTTTGGTTTAAAACAGCATTTTGCTTCTCTTGTAAAATTTCAAAAATGTTAGATAGGGCCGTTTGCGTTTTAGCTGACGATATGTATGTCAAAATTTTTAAAATATTGACTTTTACTGAAAATAATTTATAGTTCGTTCGGTTGCAAAATTAAAATTTAAATATAAAAGTGGTAAAAAAATTATGATGTTTGTGAAAAAGGTAAGATAAAAACAATAATGAACAAAAGAAATTGTATACAATTTAATTAAAAATATACATATGTATGTATGTATTCGTTTCTTTTTTCAATTTTTAGATATTTGGAAAGATCAAGATGTGTTGGGAGTTGAAGAAGGCGGTAATACAATTTATTCTGTCTGTGAATAGTTTACAAAAGTGTTAAAAAAATAGCGAATAAAAGAATTCAGATGAATTTAATATGTATATTTATTTGCAATATTTTAGATATTTGTCAAGAGCAAGATGCGTCGGAGATGAAAAGGTGTGAAGAGGGCTAGATACCGGTTTAATTATTTGTTTTTGTTTTTTTGTATTATTTGCTTTAAATACGTTATTTACATGTTTATTTGAAAGTTATTCTTATAATAAAAAAGCAAATAAAAAGTATATTTGCTGTCAGTATATCAATCAATTGTGGGGGATATATTATTCAATTATGAACAGTAAAACTTGAGTAATATTTATGCTATCATTGATTAGTAAAAAGCACTGGAGTGAGCAGTGCAACTATATGTTATATTCATTGGTTAGAGAGAGATGCAACATCACACGTACACAAAAGTTTCCATCACATTTTTCATTTTGACTTTAGCAATGTGATAGAAACTTTGTTCTACGCATTGATGAATATATCCTGCATGACTTCCGATCAAATGAGCAGTCAATTGACTGGTAGCGTTCTTGTAGGGTAGTCTTTACTTTCTGTTGCTCTTCTGTGCCGTTCTGCTGTGCCGTTCTGCTTCTAAATTTGAGTACTTACTTATTCTGCAGTAACTAATCAGCTGTTTCTGACCAGAAGGGTCGCAGTTTTCCACTAAAGCGATGAGTTTTGTATCGTCCACTATTAAGTTTCAATAAAGTTTAATTTTTTTCCTTTAAAAATAATTTTTTTAATTCTAGAAGTACAATCACAATTTATTTCTAAATATTTTTATTTAATTTATGCTGTCACTTAAAATTACTTAAACATTTTTTGATTTTCACAGGTTGAACCGTAACAGAACAGAACGAAACAGAAAAACTAACGACTTGTACTAGATTTCTATGAACCAAAACGAGTCAGCTGATTCGTAACAGAACAGAAAGTAAAAACTAATTCTGCCTTTATTATTTCAACCAGTTTTTTTATTTCTTCGCGACTTGTGATAAATAAATTATTGTAGAAATGTCAAAAGGTTAAGTAACGAATAGATTTTTGAAAATTATAGTAGGAATAGACGAGCAATTTTTATTTCTGAACATAAGCAATAACTTTGGCAGAATGACGTCCCAAAAAATTTTGTGTTCAAATTTATTTTAAGGGGTGGCTAGACGTATAATGCTAAAACTCAAAATTATAGTCGTCGTATGCATACAAAGTGCGCATTTTAAGTTTTGATTTTTTAGTACTTCTGCCACAGAGCATATATTTTGTGTTTCTGCTTAATTTTTTTTTGTAATAAACTTATGATTTCTAGTTTCCCGCCATTATTTTCTCCGAAAAAGGTAAATTTGACAGCTTGTGTCCTAACATAATTGCTCAGACTTGTGTTTGAGCAATTGTTTCCAAACATGTGTTCGAACACTAACATTTACGGTTTACACAGTCATTTTTTGTGTTAGCAACAGATTTTGACAATTGCCAACACAAAAATTTCCGAAGTTATGTCTCGTGTAATCTCACTGTTAGATCTGTGAGATATTGAAACTAATAATTTGAAATTATATCGTTAAAAAATAAAATATGTGTTAGCGAAAATTGGGGCAAGTTTATAAAGTGTCACCTGTAGGTGACACTGGGCATTATTATACAGTATAAACAGATGTATTTAACAAAATTTGCGAATTACTTAATTTCACAATTGCTACTTGTATTGCTGTAGATTGAGTTTGAACGATATACTGGAAATACTAGAGAGTGGAGAATCCGCTGTTTACACTCCTTGAGGATGGAAAGGTTTATGAAGATAGTGGAGACGAAAATGAAGTCGATTTTGTTCACCTTCCTAGCCGAATGTTACGTTTAGAAGTAGAGGTTCATACAAGATCTATCGATAGAAGTGGTGAGGTGGATTAGAGTACATTACAAATATCATAACACAGTAAAGAAGGATTGATTGTACAGTAAAGAAATGGTCAAATAATGATGCAAGTTTTACTCAGATTTCAGTATTTCTGACTGGCTCTAGTTATAATATAGTGAGAATATAGCAAATCTAATCGCGAATATGAGCAACTTGCATGCCCTAAAGAAAAATCCTCACAAAAACATCAATGTGAAAAAAGGCCAAGTTCCTATCAAAAATTCGGCCATCAAAAGAAGTGAGATATAAATTTTGACCAAGTTCTTGTTTGGTACAACACCTATCACTGACATATGCTATGCATTATATACATTTGTAATCGTAAGGGTGTCATATAATTTCTCGATAATCTGTAAGGCTGTATATTAACAGCCTTATTTATATAACTTATTAAGGCTTTATAAGGGGGTTTTAAGACAAATTTTCATTAAAAGATTTTCTTAAAAAGTCTTAATAAATTTTATAAATAAGGCTGTAAGTTTTCAGGTTCAAACAATAGTAGTGTGGCCCCGCCCATTCTGGAAATTTTTTTTTTTCAGATTTATCTCACCTAGACCTACTTGTGTATCAAATTTCAGCTCATAAGCGCAACTTTTAATTTTTAATTTTTATGGGCGCAGCCCCGCCCCTTTGACTAAAATGTCCGGATTTCTTGTTGTTTTCTCCCCTATACCCATTCGTGTATCAAATTTCAGCTCCTTAGCGCAACTTTTTATAATTTTACTGGGCGTAACCCCGCCCACTTTTAAAAACTCAAGATTTTTTTCGATCATTGCCTATTATTCCTGTCAAGTTTCGTTGCAAACGGACAATAATACATACAGAAATAGTATATCTAAATATGCTGAGCCGTAGTACACGAACATGAGGTTGAAATTGTATGGGCGTGTTAACGCCCACTTTTTAAATAAAAACTTTTTAGGCTTGCATTATCGCAGTACGTATGCCGAATTTCAATAAAATAGTTTCCATTAAGCGCCTTAGATTTGCTTTTTTAATTCTAGACTTTATGGGCGTAGCCCCGCCCTCCTGGCCAAAATTTTCGGGTTTTAAATTTTTTTTAGTTTATTCCTCACCTAGACCTATCTTTGTAGCAAATTTCAGCTCACTAGCACATATTTTAATTTTTATGGGCGTAGCCCTGCCCCTTGGTTAAAATTTTTAGGTTTTCAGATTTTTCTGGTTCATTGCTCACCTAGATATATTCTCTAGCTATAGCGGAAGTGCTTCATCAATTTGATGAGTGATCAGTGAGTCAGTGAGTATGTCTTAAAATATGCACTTTTTGCACCTCCATATCTCCGGAACCTTTCATTGTGAAATTTTCAAACTTCGCATATAAGGTTATATGAATTTATTCTAATTATGATTTAAATTTCATAATTTTACGGTCGCGGGGAACAAAGTTATGCGGGAATTAGGTATCTGGGAGCTAGGGATGCCAATCGGGATCGATTTTTGGAAATCCCGGGATTTTCGGGATTTTCATTCAAGCATTATCTAATTTTTTATCAATTTCGTTACGACTATGACAACGATAATAAGGCTGAACATGTCGAAAAATTAAAAGAAATGTATACACTATTCTAATCAAATTCGATTAATTACGTCTAAAGATCACATTTTTATAGGCACATATATTAAAAGTTTGCCTGAGCACTTGAACAGTATTTTTGCTGTACTGAAAAATTTTAAATTCATACATAAGTTTTTTTCTACAAGTTCAGCAGATACATATGTATGTATTCATACGTTCGCTAAGAGGACTATGGTTTATTAGTGTCCTGGCCTTCTACTCTGCAACTCGAATACAACTATAATTGAGTCGAACTCATTCAGTCGGTCGTTTTTGACTAAAACTATTTATTAAATCCATGTAATTTAAATGGGTTTGATTTTAGGTTTGTATCAAAAACGAACTAAACGGTCTAAATAAAAAACAAAATAGTTTTGAACTGTAATGTAAAAAACATACATACACACTCGAGCAGTTTTTTAGACAAAATACTCCACATTATTCTGTAAATATTTCTCGATTTTACATCAACCCGACAACAAGAAGTTTTCACTTGCCTTGTATTGTATTCTACTCCAATTGTAAGGAGGTGTCAATAGTACTCAATTGTTACCGACAAGTAGATAAGTGCTAATTTTTTTTAGCGTTGAGGAGTCGACATACAGATAGTTATACACTGCAATTATGAATAAATTTCCGCAAGAAATTTCTCCCTTTTTCAATTAGATTTTTTTGTTTTCCCTATTATTTGCTACTGTATGAAATTATTCCACGGGAACAATTTCTCGTTGAATTTGAATTATAATTGCCCTCATAATATAGAATAAGACGGAATAAATTTGTCAAACTTATGAATTTTTCAAATATTATTTCCCTTCCAAAGGTAATATATTTCTTTTGTTTTCAAAATAATTCTAAAATGTACATATATTGTAGCACCTTTGATGAAAAATTTATGAGAAATATGTCAGGAATAGTCTTTAAATTGTTAAAACTGTACGTATAAAATTGTATGGGACTTTTAAATATTATAAAAAATGCCTTAGAGTCAACGAAAATTTTAATTTATAGTTTTTATATAAAAATTGCTAAGAAATCTCGAAAATGAAATCTCGGGATTGAATTTTACAAATCCCGGGATTCGGGATTTACCAAATCCCGAAAATCCCGGGATTTCCGAGATCGGGATTTCCCGTTAGGCATCCCTACTGGGAGCATAAAACGAAACCGTTTTTTGAAAAACAACAATATCTCCACTTGTGTAAAATTACCAATAACCGAAAATACTTTCAGTTGCTTATTGGTATCTTCTGAACTGATACTTTACTGGTACATTTACATACATGGTCGGCCGCTACAGCACAATGATATATTATAAACTGTGAAGTGTGCCAAGCAGCAATAAGTCCGAATTTGAAGTTGCGATCAGAGTATGGCATAGGTGCCGAGCAGTCTCTAGACTATGTCAGAAGCTTGGCCCCAATGTGGTGTTTCGATTATGTCGAAGTTGCAGATAAAATTAGACTGGGTGGTTGCTCAAAACCTACCATTTCAAGAAAGACTTATCACAACGTCACTGTGATTTTTTAATGAACGGACAAGGAAAATGTGTTCTATGTGCAATATTAGACATTTCAAATAATGGTACAAATCCCTCAAAAAATTTAAAAATAAACTCAAATTTTGTTCTAAAAACAAAGCTAGCAATATTTCTTTTATATCGAAAAATTTTTTGGTGTAACAAACATACTTATGCTACACAAAAATAAATCAGTTTTATTTTCATAAATGGGAATTAGAGAGTTAACGCTTTATAAAGTCTTAATAGGAAAAATTTTGTATTAAAATTTGTCTTAAAAACCCTTTAAATATGTAAATTTTTGGACTATATGATAATTAAAAAGCCTATTTAACTACAAAAACGCTAAACGGTCACACCACAATATAAAACTTACTTTAAATTCTTGAAGATCTCCTTAGTATTAACAACGCTAAGCTCAGTTATTGGATTTTCCTGTAAGCCCAGTGATTCTATGAAAGGCCATAAGCGTGCCGTTTTTGTAACCTCATTCCAATCCGTTAAACCACAATTCCGTAAGTTGATAAATTTTACATTTTTGAAAGCTTTAGATAATTCGGGCACTTGTGAATCGTTAGGTAAGACCAAGCGGTTTTCACTAAATGAAAAGTTGAATCAAGTATTAGAAATTTACATATGTAATATTTTCAAAAGTAAACTTTAAAATCCAACCTAAGATTCAAATCTCTCAAAGTAGGTACTTGTTGACATATATCAGCCATTATTTCCCAATTCCATATTAAAGTGTGACTCAAATTTAATGAAGTTAGTGACGTAAATTCTTTTAAGTAGCCTGCAGAATTTATAGGGCAATTGTCTAAGCTAATTTCGTTTAACTGCTCAAATTTGCTTTGTTTGCGAGCCAATTTATCCATGCCGACAATCTCAAAGAAAGGAGCCTGTATGGATGCCTGAGTTTCTTTTATCAATTGCTTATCCAGAACGTTATCTGTATAATCTAAATAGCGTTCACGGGCAGCATCTTCCAATGATTCAAATGGCCCAACTTTCCCAGGACGTATAAAACTGCCAGCAGTCGGATGAAAGCTATAAAAATAATGTTTACCATGAATAGTACCACTGTGTTTTCCTCTCTTGGGATCATCCCATTCGACACCAAGCCAAGTTCCTTGATAGCCAGCTACCTATAAACAAAATTATGCAAGCAAGATATAGTAGGAGCCAATTTCAGAATTAAACAATTTTTTCATCTTACTTCTCCAACATAGCGTACGGTTCCAAAATTGTCTCCAATTTTTATTCGTGTACCCAATGGATAACACAAACAGGTGTCGTCTAATATACCAACCATTTCGCCGGACCCTACCCTTGTTATTTTAACTGGCTTAAACTGTGTTGGTGTATTTTTTATTATTCTCACTTCAACTTGTTTATAGGTAAATACATATGGATATGTACCTTCTTTTTATCTGATGATTTATTTGATTATAATTATAAAACACTTAATTGTTTATTACTCTCATAAAGTAGGAATATTCTGTTATTATGAAAATGTAACACTTGCGATTTTTAGGAAAATTGATTTTCCTGTTTCTTTTATCTATGTGTATCTTTTTTGTTTTATTATTTGCCCATAGACAGCAGGGATGATAAATTAAAAACTAATTTCGTACCAGATAGCTTTAAAAATTGTACTTTTCGATCCCAAGATTACTAACCTTGTGGCTACACTCTCAATATAATGCTTTCAATTTTTTCACACATGGTTTGTCAAAATTTAAGTTGTGACGTAGGCTGCAAGCAAATTGATTTACAATTTTAAGTTCAAAATACCCTCGTCAAGGAAACAATATTAAAAATATTCGCCAAACATATTTTATTTATTTATTTATTTCAGTCTATGGACAATAAATCCTTATAGACTAACAGATAACAAAATACCTATACCTAACAATGAAGTATGTGTAAAACCTACATATATACAAAATTATGTTACAGTTTATAAATCACAGCTAAATTTTATATTAAAACAGTTATTTTATTACACTAAAAAGTAGGAGTTTAAACTCGACTTTCTCAGTGCCGACTTCAATAAAAGATGGAGAAAGTTTTTGTAAATTGAAGTTAATCTCATTTAGCTGAACAAAGGGTACATGTTAAAGTACCATTACGTGCATAATTAGTCCTATGGAGGGGTACATCAAATAGCTTAGCCAACCTAAGACTTCAAGGAGGTATATAAAACGGTATCATATAAAGCAAATCTGGGCAATCTATAGAACCATTAATAATATCATATACAAATAGTGCCGATTTAACTATTCTGCGTGCTTCTAGAGTACGTAAGCCTATAAACACGCATTTAGACTCATACGGAACGGACGGGTGTAATCAATATGAACTGCAAAAGACAACGAGCTGTCGAACATCACCCCTAAGTCCAACTTAGAGTTTGACGTGTTCAAATTAATAAAATATGAAAGGAGACATGTAAACATTTATTAATGCTTAGACTCAACTATTACTATTATTTTACGGCACCAATCACTTAGATTATTAATCTCAATTTGCAGAATATGCGCATCACCAGTAAAGAAAATTACTTCTGTTTTAAATTTTTTACAAACACAAAAATTATTTTAAAACAGCTGTTAAACTAAAAAAAATATTGAATAAAGCGTTGAAAGTAAAAAAGTGTGAATATGTTGAACCTTGGAACAAAAATTAGAGAAAACATTTAACGTGTAGCCTTCAAGTAACAGTACGAAAAGACGAGCAATTTTTATTTCAGAACATAAGCAACAACGTCGGCAGAGAGACGTCACAAAAAAGTTTGTGTTGAAACTTTTTTTAAGGGGTGGCAAGGCGTATAATGTTAAATTCAAAATTTAGGTTGTCGTATGCATTCAAAGCGCGCGTTTTAAGTTTTAATTTTTTAATACTTCTACCCAGGACATATATTTTGTGCTTCTGCTTGATTTTTTTTTTTTTGTAATAAACTTATTATTTCTAGTTTCCCGCCATTATTTTCTACGAAAAAGGTAAATTTGACAGTTTGTGTCCTAACATAATTTCTCAGCCTTGTGTTTCAGCAATTATTTCCAAACATGTGTTCGAACACTAACATTTACAGTATACACTATAATTTTTGTGATAGCAACAGATTTTGACAATTGCCAACACAAAAATTTCCAATCTTATGTCTTGTGTAATCTCATTGTAAATTTTCATATGCTTATTTGTGCCGCCGAAAGTTCTCTCGTTGCGTCGCCGCCGGTAGCAAAGTAGTGCGCCGCCGTCTCCGATAATTTTGCTACGACGTGTTTCTTTGATGTATATAGGTATATAGCATACTAAGGCCCATTTATTAGGTCTATGAAACTCTACAAAAACACAGCAACACAAAAAACAACTTTGTGTTTCAGTTGCCAGAAACGCACACATAAACTAATGTGTATGGTGCAAACAGCTTTTGACAGTTAAAACACGAAAACAAAGAATATCATCATGACGATTTCATTGACCTGATAAATAGGCCTTGTAGCGTCAAATTTAGTCAGGTATCCGCTTTCTACAACAAATATTACAACAGCAATAACCAAATGTAATTTGTTGGTAAAATTACCTTCTTTTAAAAACAACATCGTCAGATTGCATGTTTCCCATAGGAAATGTCAAACACCATACAAAACTGTATATTCGATATGTGTTGACGGATACCAATATTAAAGCGAGCTTTTAGGCTTAGTCCCAATTTACATTTGAGACATATCTTGCCGGACATTTTTTCAATTCTCTTGCTCTTGCCCGAAGCTTTTACATATTGGAAATGAATAGACAGACAGAAATTTTGTAGTTTATTTACCTCTTCTTCGTGTTTGCTAGTTACACACACACACCATATGCCTTGATAATACACATCAAGTATCCATACAGCCGTTGAAAAGAGAAAAATCATATGAAGCAACGAGAATAAATTGCGAAGAGTAGAAAAGAGAAACAAAAATGTACGGTACAGAGGGTTGTATACTACACACTCTGCATCTTCGCCCCTTCATCCACAAACTTCTTCTGACTGTCTTTCAATTTCCCAAATGTAAAAGGGCACTTAAAGCGATGTCAGATACAACTTCAACGCTTTGCGTGACGTTTCTAACTTTGGGGAAAAAGCGTGAAGCAAAGTGTGCATTACACAATGAAAACTTTGACAACACTCACTTTTTTGTTTCACTATTCGGTTTTATGTATAAGAAACAGCACAATTTTATTACTCTGATGCCACGAACTCGTTTTTTATGTAAATTTATCTACATTTTAATAAAAATTTCATATTTACATGCGAGTTTGGTCAACCAAATTAAAATAATTATACCAACTGATTATCAAATCACGCAAAAAGTTGAGAGTTGGCTAACTTTTCGCTTCGCTTTGCGTTAAAAGTTCTTTATGTGACATGTTTCATATAAGCACGCACATTTCATCTTAGATGTCAAAGCTAATCATCAACGCAAAGCGAAGCAAAAGTTTTATCCAAGGCGCATTTATTAGGTGGCAGCACTACACCAGGTGACTAATGTCATTATACCAATCTAAATGTCAAATTTGGATTGTGTAGGTATAAGACTAAAAGCATGCTTTTATTTGGGTATACATAAACACCTTTCGAATATTCAGTTTTGTATGGTGTTTGACATTTCCTATAAGAAACGTGCAATTTGACGATGTTACAATGTTCTGAAAAGTAAGAAGATAATTTATACCAACAAAGTACATGTGGTTGTTGCTGTTGTAATATTTGTTGTAGAATCGCTGGCACCTGATTGATGTGCCTTGGTTTTATCTGACATGGGCTTTATACTTACACAGTCCAAATTTGACATTTAGATTGGTATAAGGACATTACCCTGCAAGAAATGAATAACCGAAACTAACACAATAGTAATTTTTTCACTAACACAATCACAACAATTTTATATTGAAATCAACAGTGACAGTCAATTGCTCTAGTTGCTCTTCTCTAACATGTATGTAAAGGTAGAATTAGTAAAATCGTATCATTATACTTTACAGCTTGCCGTATCGTTCAACTTTGTGCACAAGTTATAGAAAATGTAACAGTTTGCACAGCACATATTTTTTGTCTGGCACTAAATGCGGCGTTTTTGACATTCGCTACAGAAAAATCTGTTTTCTGCAGATTCCTACGTCAGCAGTGCTACCACCACATATTTTATAACTAGTAAAATGCATTGTATATGGTACGGTTTTTGTCAGCTGACACGCAACATCACGATACGATTTTACTAATTCTACCTTAAGAGTGGAACATTTAATGTACACATGCCAAAAATTAAAAAAATAGCATTTTATTTTAAAATATACAACTCGGTCTGTTACCTCGTTTATACGCAAATTTTATTTGCAAATAAAAATATTTGCAAATACTGAACTCACCGTTTATACGTACATAGAATACATAACTATCTGTGAATGATATTGCCACACATTGTAAAATTTGTATTACATTTCTTACAAAACAAAAAAAAAAATTGGCAACATTTTACACTTTATTTGCAAATAGTGCGCTATTAACTTACAATAAAAAAGTTATACGGCAACGCTTTCCAGTTTTATTTGCAAATAAGAAGTGCGTATAAACGGGATATGTGAAACTAAAATTAATATAAGAATTAAAAAAGTTAAGTAAAAATCAAAAGTGTATAACAGAAATTTCAAAAACTTAATTAAATATATATATATGTAGAATTTGTAGAAATATTCTTTTCAGAATTATAATTTTCCATGTTTTTTAATATTTTTAGAAAATTTATTTAGACCTCAATTTTTTTTTAACAAAACTTCAAATATTTTTAATTTTTATTTATTTTTTATTAATTTAACTAGGCAGTCTCGAGCTCGCCACTACTGCTTTGCAAAACGTTCTTCTGTGTTCTAAATCCCTCCTTTCTTAAGTAGCGCCAGTCGATTCTGCCCAAGCTTGACATAACAGTTAATGCTTGCCGTTTTATATACAAAATACATTCAATATTCCGACACGGCCGTCCTGGCGTTTTGCACGTCCTCGTGCAATTCATCTGAAATGTGAAACAGAACTCCAAGGAGTATCTTTCTCAACCACTCGGTCAATTCTGACCAGAATAAACCTTTAGTTAACAAAACAAAATTGTACGATCTAACCACATTGTAAACATCTATTACAGTTTTATATCGCATAAAACAAATCAACTACAGTCATATCTAACCATAGAACCATACCATCGTATTAGACTCTTGCCCATCTACATGCCGTCTGCCATGTACCATACAATACTACATTACGCAACATTTATTTCAAATGTAATACACATTGATGACTTCAGTAATTTCTATCCAATTACTTATATGCCCTCATCCGGCACAAACAATTAATACCACCTCTATCCGGTGATATTAATTTCCAACTCACACCATTGCTTCTATCCAGCAATGCAATCATCATCAATCACAGCAATGCGTATTATATTTTCACATTTTATTTTACATTAATCATACATTATTAACAGAAAACTTAACTAACTTCATCAATATTACAGTCAATATCAACAGGGATATAAGCTTCTGGTATTCGCCTTATACGGTCGCGAGCATAACTTATATATTCGATTACAACTTAAAGACTTAACTACATATCGGTCACCATCCAAAACTTCCATCACTCTAAATGGACCCTTATATTTTGGATCAAGTTTTGTCTGATTGCGCTCCTCATTTTGTAGTAACACCAAGTCACCTACAACAAAATTGTCCAATCTAGGCTTAGTACTATCAAATCTGATCTTATCATAACAAGAATTTTTTTCTATGTTACAATGGCCTCATTTCGAACTTCATCAAGGTTTACCAATTGTTCAATTTCATCAGACACTAGCATTTCGATGGGTCTAGCTACCTTACCTATAAGCAACTCCAACGAACTATGTTTGGTAACACGACTTTGAGTACAATTCATGGCTAATTGAACATCAGGAAGAGCATCCTGCCAGGTGCGATTACCTGTCTCAACTGCCGTGAGCATATTCTTTAACATACTCATTACACGCTCAACTTGACCGTTCGCATGAGCACTACCTGTTGCAATTAAATGTAAATTAATATTGTGTGTACTAAAAAATTCTTTGAACTCTCGGTTCGCGAAACAACGACCTTAATCTGCAATAACTCTTATTGGAGCACCAAATAAAGAGATAGCATGTCTTAATGCTGCAATACTACTTCAAAATCAAATGCTTGTAAGAAAGCCCACCATCTATGCACTCTAGGAGTAAGATCAAGCTTTTTACGCGAAGCTTGCAAGGAGTTACAGTCAGTAACAACAACAAATCTACGTCCGTGTAAATAGGGACGAAAACGTTTAATCGCGTTGACAAAAGCAAGGGTTTCTAATTCGTAAGAGTGGTACTTAGATTCAGCGACCGAAGTTCTCTTGCTAAAGTAGGCAACCACAAAACTCTTCGCAATTTTTTTCTGCATTAAAACAGCACCATATGCAATAGCACTGGCATCCGTATGAAGTTCTATTGGGCATGAAGGGTCAAATATAACCAATACAGGCTCAGAAGTCAAAACAGTTATCATCTGTGCTTCATGCACGGGTTTCCAATCAATGTTTCTCTTGCTAGTCGTTAAAATATACAATGGGGCCATAATCTGAGAAAAATTAGGGACAAACTTTCTAAAGTAGGAATCAAGTCCTATAAATTGGCGCAATTGAGTAACAGTTTCGGGTGGAGGCAACGCAGTCAAAGCCTTAATTTTTTTAGGGTTTGGCTTTGTCATTCCCGCACTGACTTCAAAACCGAGGTACTTTCTGCTTAAGAAAAGAACATTTTTTCAAATTCAGTGAGAATCCCTGTTCGGTGAGCACCTGGAGTACAATGCGGAGTCTTTCCAATGCTTCTTCAGCATTACACTACGACCACACGAGCAATTTGATGTGTCTTAACACAAGCAATAACGTCGGCAGAATGATGACATCAAATTGCTTGTGTTCAGCAATGTATCTAGAGGTGGTGAACACGTATATTCAAATATATTTGGTTTTTATTCACATAATTACTTCAATTATCAATCATTTTATCCTTTTATAATTTTAAATTGAACTTTTATTGATTTTATTTAGTTAAAAGTTTTGTTTTCTACATTTACGTTGAAAAAAATTTAATATAATTTGTATTTGACAGCATGTGTTAAGAGATTGTTGCTCAGCAATGTATTTTAGCATTTGTTGCTGGATACATATTTGAACACATATTCATATGGTCCACACGCTAATATCTTGTGTCGGCAATCGAATTTGACAGTTGCCACGGCAATAATTGCCAAGATTATTGCTGGTGTGGTCGCCATGTTAGAAGCTACAATTAAAATGTCATCCATATAGACAACAACAAACGAATTAACTAAATCCCCTAAAGCATTCATTACAGCACGTTGAAAAACCGAAGGTGCATTTCTAAGTCCAAATGGCATTGTCAAAAACTCATATTGACCATCAGGTGTTACAAAAGCTGTGTACTTAATCGAGTCAGAATGAATAGGTATTTGATAGAATCCTGAAGCCATGTCTAAACTCGTGAAAAAGTTAGAACCATGTAAACGATCAATTTGATCTGATATTAAAGGCAACGGAAACCTATCCGGAATGGTATTATCATTTAATTCCCGAAAATCCACACACATGCGGAAGTATGGGACTGGCAAAAGGTGATGAACTAGGACGAATAATGCCACAATCTAAAAGTTCGTTAACTCTTTTTCGAACAACACAGCGTTCCTCCGTACTTAAATGATAGGGACGTCTATACTATAAACCGTTTTTTAAGGATCTTTTAGGCCTATTTGCATCAGTGTTACATTAGCATGAGATTTAGGAAATGTTGTAACAAAATGTTTTCTAAAATAATTTAAGGTATCTATCAATTTTGGCTTTAGGTTCTGAGGAATGTCAGTGTCAATTGAATCAAAATTTATATCCCAAGGTGTAGTTGTCTCGCAAGTCAAAACAAGGTTTTCTCTACTTACAGCTTGTCTGACGCCATATATATCGTAATACCTTGATGAAGAATTTCTCGCCCAATCATTATCTTGTTATGAGAGTAGGGATCTGGCAAAACATGAAACAAAACTTCCAGAACAATTCCCTCAACTTCAACCACAGATAAAATTTGAAAAGTACTATTAACACTCGTTTGTCCAATCCCTATCATTGTCACTACATTACAACAACGTTTACCCCGAAATTTATCACTTATAGACTCTTGAATGAGTGAACATTTGGAGCTTGAATCAAAAACAAAACTGAATTTATCACCAGAATGATTCAATGCTCCAGCAGGTACTCCAACAGTACATAGCTCCACCCGTCATTTCCTTGCAGCAATCTCATCGCTTTCACCAAACCTTTGCGGGCAATCTTGGGGCAACTTGATGCGTAGCGACCAGTCTCTTGACAGTTGAAACATGTTACTGGCTTCATTTGTTTTTTTAAATCCTTGTTGTCCATCCAATTCAAAACATTCGAGTCTCTTCTTTTTGACCTGCATTGTGCCGCCTTATGTCCTTGTTGACCACAGTTAAAACATTTAATGCCTTGCAATGACGTTGATACTTTGTTCCTTTTTGCATCGTGGCCACTGACATCATCTGTTGTAACTTTCCTCTTCAAAAACGACATAGCCTTTAGTTCTCTTTGTATCATATTCCTTGTACCAATATCAGCCGTAAAGGACATGCGATGTACTCTTGGCTCAAACTGAGAAAGATGCGCTAATACTGTGGATACAGCTATTTCTTCAACAGACAAATTCTTCCACCTAGCCATCAAAGACGTCATCAGAGTGGCAGCATATGCGGATAAACATTCCCCGTCTTTAGGTCGGCTGCTGTTCAACCCGATTAGAAATGCAGCTGAGGTTTCCGGACAATCAAAGCGAGCCAAAAAAAGATCCTTGAATTCTGCCCAGGTCATTCCCGGATATGATACTTGAGCCAGCCAGATAGATGCTTGTCCTTTCAGATCTCGACCAAGAATATTATAAATTGTTTTTAACGAAACTTCAAATATTTTCAATATTTATTTATTTTTTTATTAATTTAACGAGGCAGTCTCGAGCTCGCCACTACTGCTTCGCAAAACGTTCTTCCGTCTTCTAAATCCCTCCTTTCTTCAGTAGCGCCAGTCGATTCTGCCCAAGCTTGACATAACAGTCAATGCTTTGTTGCGGCATGAGCAAACAAAAAAAAATAAATATTGCAGATTTTCTTTCACAGGTGCCCCAAGATTGTCACATACGTATATTTGCTGTGAAAGTTTCAGTAGGGTAGAGCAAGTGTTACTTCAAATAGGTAAGGCTAGATGAGACTCCACTATAAATCACTATTGCGTACTGCGACCGGAGGCTGGGCAAGAAGTGATAGTGAGAAAGGTAACTTATTTTCTGAGCATTTAAAATCTGTATTCACTCCCAATTCATGTACGGGTGCTGTTGATTAACCGAGTGTAGTTTCTCTACCCCGTCGTCCCTTAAGGTTTAAGATGCGTGAAGTACAAAAAGTAATTGCATTATTAACAAAATGTTCATGAACTTGCCTCATATTGCAATAAGAATCCTGCTATTTACTTTTAATGCTATTTTAAGAATGCAGTATTTTCCACATAACTGGAAACTGGCCAAGATCAAAATGATTCCAAAGGCGGGCAAAGATCTTACCAAGACTGAGTCATATAGGCCTATAAGCTTACTATCTACAATCTCAAAGCTTTTCGAAAAGCTGCTCATGACTAAATTGTCCAAAATTTTAACAGATAATGGGTGCATTTCGGACCATCAATTTGGCTTTAGAAGTCAGCACAGCACGATTGAACAAACGCATAGACTGGTCCAAGTTGTAAGAAGAACATTTGAAGAAAAGAAGTATTGTTCTGCTTTCTTTATTGATGTTTCTCAGGCGTTTGATAAAGTATGGCACGAAGGCCTAGTTTTAAAATTGAAGACATATCTGCTAATAAACATTCAAAAGCTTTTGGAAAGTTATATTATTAATAGGAAGTTCACTGTTGTGGAAGGAGAGTTCACGAGTATGCCCGAATCTATATCTTCTGGTGTGCCCCAGGGTAGTGTTCTGGGTCCTGTCTTGTATTTAATATATACTTGTGATATGCCTGTGAGCAATAATATCCATATTTCTACTTTTGCCGCTGATACAGCCTGTATGAGTGTGCGCGAAAACCCTTATGAGGCATCCCGAAATCTCCAGGAACATATTACTCAGCTGGAAATATGGTTGAACTTATGGAGAATTAAAGTCAATGAACAAAAGTGTGTCCATATAACGTTCACCCTAAGAAGAGATACTTGCTCCCCCATTCGAATCAACAATCAAAATATTCCTCAACATTCCCAAGTGAAATACCTTGGTATACACCTTGATCGAAGACTTACATGGAAACATCATATTGACTCTAAGTTAACTCAGATGAAACTTAAGTTAACTCAAATATATTGGTTGATTGGCAGAAACTCAACAGTCAGCTTAGACTGCAAACTTTTACTATACAAATCGCTTTTGAAGCCAATATGGTGCTACGGAATTCAGTTATGGGGCACTGCTTCAGCTTCCAATGTCGAGAGAATCCAACGAAGGCAAAACAAAATTTTACGGTTAATAACATCGGCTCCATGGTACATCCAAAATTCTATTATACATCGTGATTTAAATATGCCACTAGTGACTGAAGAAATTGCAAAATACGCAGGCAAATATTTAACAAAACTCGAATCACATCCTAATCCGCTTGCTCGTAATATTTTGAACTTTACTGGACACATCCGCTTAAAAAAGAGGGACACACGGGCTCTTATACCTAACACTCCAGATGGGACTAATTAAAAATACTTCCCCCCCCTTTTTTTTGATTATCATTACTAATGTATTATTTATAACTACCACTAAGTTTATGTCCGACACTGGTCGGGCCTAATAATTTTTTTTATAGATTTAAGATTTGAATACTTATTGTTAGTTCACATATGAAGATACAATAAATAAGTACATGCATTACAAAAAAAAATAGTTCTTGGAGCCCAGTACATGGTAAAGTTTGAAAACGCAAATTTAGTTGGCATATATGTAATTATGATTTCTAGCGCGCTTATTCGGCTGTAGTTATGGTAAAGTTGGGTGATTCTCATTAGAAAAGAGACGTGTTTAAGGTCCCTTAGGGACAATAAATTATAATAAAATTTTAAGAAATATCTTTTGTTATGGTGAACTAGTATGTGAATATAGTAGAGAATGATAAAATGAAATGTCAGCTGGTGTTGAGTGAACAAAGTTTACACATTATACAGTTGCCAATACTGTAGTGCTGCTATTTTTTTTATGTGGAACGTAATAATTTTTACAGAGACGGCATTTTTTTTTCATTCAATCTACTAAAAGGAAAACGGTTACATTATAAATTGAGTGATATATCCTCTATCTAAAATTATGTGATCCTAGTAAAGGAAAAATGGAAAAGCCAGAGAAAAGGATAAATAAAATAAAGAATGAAAAAAAAGCAAAGTAACTCGTTAAATTACTGAAAATTCCAGAAAAATGAATTGATAAGCCTAAGTTTAAATATAATCTTATAAGAGCGCGTATGTGTATATAGTATGTGGATATATGTAGGTACATGCACATATATATAGAGACTTATATATATACAAATATGTCTATATCTATGCATGTAAATGAAGTACGGGGAAAAGTTAGGGAAAATTCTAGAAAGGAAAAAGATGTCGGTTTGGCGGGAGAGAGATTGGCTGGAAAATTGGAAAAACTAAGAAGAAAATTGGATTGAAGGGAATGAAACTTAATACCTACGAGACAATACGTAAAGATCAGTCAAAGTAGTCGCACCTGAAGCGGAAAACCTAAAATAAAATACTTAAATAAAAAGTTATATAGATGATAAAAGTAAGTGTGAGTGTAGAAATCATAAAGTGGTAAAACAAATGTAAGAGTGTTTTTTTTTTGGGGTATAGGACCGGGAACAAACCAACCTAGAGGAAATAGATCCAAGCGTTTGTCTAGAGCAAGTGACCATAAAGAAGATCAGTAAACGCCAAGGTCCACTAACAGGAAGAGAAAAAACCCAGCGGCATATCGTCCAGCAGAGCCAGGACATAATATAAACTGGTCAGACCGCGGGTAAACCAAAACAAAATCGAAGGAAAAGAAAATAAAGTAATAAAGAAATTTTAATTCCTGTCGTAAAGTCACGGACCCCAAATAAGGCAAAATTTGAGCTGATTGGGTCCCGGTCTAAAAAGCAAAATTCGCTAAAACACTGAAGGTGCAAAGAGAAAAGTGTTAATAAAGTGATAGGTTTGCAAGAAATAAATAAGAAAGGCTTTCCAAGAAAAAAATAAAAGAAATGAAGATAAGAAAAATCATAAAGAATTTATTATAAAAAAAAAGAGAAAAAAGATAATAGTATCGTAGAACTCAAGTCAGAAAATTTTAATAAGTAATTTTAAATAAGTAAAAAAAAAACAAACAAAATTTTATTTGAAATCAAAATTAGCAACTCCATGTTAAATATTTAAGTTTATGTATGTATTTTAGCTTAGTATAAATATTTTTATTGTACAGTGCCCAAATAGAAACCCCTTTGGATAGGCAATAGTTTTTTTTTTTGCGTTATTAGGTTTGATGCTGAATTGTATAAATCAGTATATCAGATTTGCTATAAAATAAATGATTAGGGTAGGGTAAAGTTGATTTCATGAAATAAACTATACGAATCTTGAAAGTGTGTCTCCAAATTACAGGCTAACCTTAGGGAGCTCCTGCAGGATAGGTTGTATAGGATTTGACCGAATAGAGTGAAAATATATAGTGAAAGAAAAATTTTATGTTAATGAAAAATTGTGAAGAGCGAAAATAAAAGAACAAGTTTTATTTTATAGACAAAATAATGAAATAACCTAATAGCGCAAAAGGAAATCAAATTAATTAAGATAAAAGAAACAAAAATTGTAAATTTTAGAAAGGAAATAAAAGAATAGATAATAAATTATATTTTAACATAATTACCTCAAGAAAACAGGGGAAATAAAAAAAGGGGGCACAAAAATTTAGCAAAATAGTATATTTAAGGAATAAAAAAAAAAATTTTATTTATATAAAAAAAGTGAAACAAATCATAAAAAAATATCATTTATATATATATATATATATATATATATATATATATATATATATATATATATATATATTTCAAAAATAAAATTTTTATTTATAGAAATTGCATAAATAAATAATGTAAATTTTGTGAGAAAAAAAAACAATGTTGGCTTAAAAATTCTGAAATAAAGGAGAAAATGGAAAGATAAGAGGAAATAAGGTCGGAAGGTTTATGGTTCGCAGGAAAAATATTGAACGGAGAGGTTCGCGACAAGGATGGGAGGGCTGGGGAAACAACACCATCTGTTTCCCGTAGTGTTTTTAATGTGGTACGTTTTAGTGTAGAGTCCGGATGATAAGTTGTTTGTTTTTGTTTGTTGAATAATTTTTTTGTGTGTGCGGATACGCGGCCGGCGGGAAGGGTTGGGACCTCCTGAGAATAACCGAGCTAGTTGGAAACCTCGCCGCGTCAACCGGTCTGTAACATAAATGGCGCCCAACCGTTGGAATGGTTAGAGTTGTAAAAGACCCAACGTTAGGTAGAGTCGTGTATGAGCACCCAAACACGCAGCAATAGCCCACTAGTGTTGAAAGCCTTTAACCTTTTTTGCAGTATAGGTGAAAGTTGAAATCGCTGTAATAGCCGCTAAATAGATAAAGAGAAAAATAGTATCATTAGTGTATATATGTATTCTGGTGTATAAATTTGTAGCCGATTGTAAAGCGAATCCCTAGAGCATAGAACAATAACTTACAAGACGTATGAGGTCAGTAGTTAAATGTATTGTTAAATGTTCTTGTTAGTATCGTGTTAAGTAAACTATTAGCGTTCCTTATCTGTTTCGAGTTCGGGTTAAAGATAATTTGCGATAACAGATAGCCTCACGGCAATGTCAAATATACAATTGGCGTGGTAAGATGTATTTGTTAAAATCCAGTTGTACTCATAGCCCCTCTGTAAAATAAAAATAAAAGCGGATGAATAGTATGAGTAACCACCAGAAAGAACTTGAAATAATAATAATATCAGATTGATTAATACCACAGTAATAACAAAAATTTAGTAGACCGCCTTGAATTTCCAATCCGTCCATTTTCTCCTGAATGGAAAAGAATAATAGTGTATTTGAATATCACAAACGTAAGCTAAAAAAACATAAATAAAATAAAAAAAATAAAAATGAAAAAAATATATATATTGTTACGTTTTTCTCTCTATAAAAACGCTTTTCCGTAGATCCGAAGATTTGCAAATGAATACAAGAGCCGAGTGTACAAATGAATACAAGAGCCGAGTCATACAAGAATGATACAAGTTTTATTTACAAATACACTTATACTAAATTAATCAAGAGCTTAAATACCTAATACAACTTAAACTACTGAATTACACACAAATATTCATAACTGGTTACTATTGCGCCTTCCTCGCTGTAGTTTACGCACGTTTCTCAGCTGACTGCGCAAGTAATCACGTGACACCTCTTTGTCTGCTACTCGTCACTTACGAGACTCACTCTGCCGTCACTCACAGTTGATACAATAATACTTCTTTGTCTGCTGCTTGTCACACACGGCACTCACTCTGCCGACACTCACAGTTAATAAAGACTCACTGGCTTTACTTACACCCTTACACACGTCTATTCGCTGCGCTGTTCCCTTTACTCCAGTCGACACGATAGAAGATAGCATATAAATGCTGCCTAATTAAGTTCATGTGGTAACTATGTACATACATTTGTATATGCATACGTGTGTACATCATTAACTAAGCAATACACGGTGGTTGTATGTATGTGTGTAAATATGTGAATCTTCTTAATAAGCAGACACTTTTTGTTGTTGTTGCTTTTGCTTGATTACGTTTAATCAAGCTAGGCATGCTTATTTAGTTGTTGGCTACTATTCTAGACTATTCTTTGCTTTGACCATGTAGGAATATTTTCGCGTAGCACTTACATTAACCCTGTCTGAATATTTTTGTGTAATGCTGCTTAAACCTGTCGACGGCTATTTTAGTAACAATATATAGCAGATTGAAATAAATATATGATTTTTTTATGAATCTTGTTTAATTTATTTGTATTTATTAATGTATATAAAGTTTTCGTTTTAATTAGTATATTGTTGAAAAGGAAATTATTAAAATGAGTGTTAGTATTCTTGCTTAGAGCTATTAGTACATAGTTTGTAGATCAAGTGCGGTATATCAATTAAGTGTTACATAAGTTTATAGAATAAAATTATAGAGTAGTAAGCTGGAATTAGTATTCTTGCTATTATTAGATATTAGAAGTTTTTTTTTATTAAGCCAATTTCATATCCCTTCTAAAAGTGATTCCAATTTTCCAAATGGATTTGCTGTCTTGTGCGTAATCGTTTTTTTTTTTTTTTGTTAGAGGATAAACAAAGCAATTCTGTTTTGAATAGATAGTGGTTTTCTTCCGTTGTTGTTTGGGGTTTTATTATTAAAGAGTTTCCAGGGAAAGGAATACCATTTACTAGAAAAGACCACGTGGTCAATTGGAAATGTTAACAAAACAGTCCAGAAAAAGAAATAGGCAAGTTCAGTTCGATCTAAACCGTTCCACACCACAAATTGCATACAAAATTTACAAGACAAATACCCCTAGAGCTAAACCTAGAACGAAATCTAAATTGGAAATGGCAGAAGGCAGAAAAGATCAAGGGCAGTTCACAGATTTGTCGCAGACCATAAGAACAGACTCGTCCAGATTACATCCAAATGGTAAAGAGCCAGCAGAAACCGCAGTACCAGGAAGGAGTAGCCAAAGGGCAGGTACACATACTCAAGGAGAGATGAAAGATGCCGCGAAATTGATAGTCGATGAAAGTGTTAATGCACAAGTTTCCGAGATGAGGAGGCAAATGACAGAACTAACAGCGATAATTAGTAGACTGAGTGTAGTGGTCCAACAAACTCAGCAAGAGAATAAAAGAATTTTGGAATCCAATTTGGCAAAAAGTTACAATATGTTCATTCACAGTCAGCCGAACGTAGATATGTCCGGAATAAATATTCACTCTAGGCAGTCCTCGAGAGCGTCGTCAATAGAAGAGAATCAACCCAGGACACATGATAGACCGCGAATTGAGAAATGGGGGTTAGAATTCTATGGGGATCAAAATAAACTCGCCGTAGAAGATTTTGTATTCAGGCTGGAGAGACTTCAGAGTCAGTATGTAGTTCCCTGGAGAGCAATATCGATCTACTAGATCAAGTTTTGAGCTAATGCGCGACCTAGTCGAAAGGAGACAACAGCCTGGAGAATCCATTGATAAATTTTTCTTTGAGATGACTCATCTTCGTTCCAGGCTAAATATGTCAATGCCCGAAGAAGAAATGATTAAGATGATAAAGAGGAACTTACGGGAGAGTGTAGGGAGGATAGTTTATCCAATAGCCGTATCTTCGGTAGAAGAATTAAGGATGTGTTGCCTAGATGCGGAAAAGACATTCCTCCGAAAAGATGCTCGGATACAGCCACCAACGATCAGTCGGTACCAAAAACACGTGAATGAACTATATGAAGAGCCAACAAGTCCCACGTTCACCTCGGAAACACAGTCTGATGAAGTAGCAGCGATTCAGATGAATAATAGGAATATACTGATCTGCTGGAACTGCCGCCAAAATGGTCATGTCTTCATGGATTGCCCCTCAACCGAAAGAAATATTTTTTGTTATCGATGTGGAAAAATGGATGTCACTGCTCCTAATTGCGCAACGTGCAGAAATAGAAATTTTGCGTCGAACGAAGGGAAAGCGGGGAACCATCGTTCGTCGGAGACCCGCGGGCAGAGTACCAGACAAAATAAGCCAGAAAACAAACTTAGTACACAAAACAAAGCACTTTAATAGAATCATACCCAAAGAAAGGCACTTACATACGTTAGAAGAAAGAAAAGAAAATTATGAGCGAGTCAGGAAAGAAATCTTTAACGCAGAAATCTACGAAAAACCAACAGTGTCTAGAAAGATTAAGAAATTGAGGGAAAAATTTGCTAAGAGAAGAAAATTAAGAAAGTTAGTTATAGAAGCAATTAAAACAGTGGATCAAAAGCCAGACGATCCTAGGTCTTATGCGAATTTTAAAATAGGTGAAAAGGAAATGAGTGGCCTGCTTGACTCTGGTGCATCAGTGAGTATATTGGGAAAGGGGTGTAGGGAACTCGTGGAGAGTTTAGGAATAGAAATAAAGCCAATTTTCTCAATCATTACCACTGCTGAGGGAAACGAGCATAGATTGTTAGGGGAAGCAACCGTTAATGTAGAATATGAGGAAAAAAAGGGAACAAATAAAATTTTACCTATGTCCAGATTCGCAACAAACTGCATATCTGGGAATCGATTTTTTGAAAGCATTTAAAATAGCTCCTGAAATTGTAGGGGTAGTAGAAATCGATATAGAAAAAATCATGAAAAATTCCAAAACAGATAATTATAGATCTGATCCTCATATTTTAAATGCATCACAACAGGCTAGTCTCGACAAGGTAATAGATCAATTTCCTACATTTGAAAAAGAAAGTCTAGTATGTACTCCGCTGGAACAACACAAAATTAAACTTATTGATGAGGCTGAACCTGTTAAGGATAGGTATTATCCAATATCCCCGGCTGTGCAGGATATAGTATACAAGGAGGTAGATAAGATGTTAGAACTTAGGGTAATAGAGGAAAGTGAAAGTCCTTGGAGCAACAGGACAACAGTTGTCAGAAAACCGGATAAAACAGATTCTGCTTAGATGCACGTAAATTGAATAAACTCACCATAAAGGACGCGTACCCACTCCAAAACATAGAGGGGATTCTAAGCAGAATAGATGAGACACATTTTATAAGTAGTGTCGACTTGAAATTTGCGTTCTGGCAAATAAAATTAGATAGGGAGAGTAGACCATACACTGCGTTTACCGTACCGGGTCGGATGATGCCATTCGGCTTATGCAACGCCGCACAGAGACTGTGTCGTCTAATGGACAAAGTCATACCGCAACAGTTAAAATAAAATGTGTTTGTGTATTTAGACGATCTCCTTATTATACCGGAGACTTTCGAAAAACATCTATGTCTACTAAGTGAAGTAGCTGCCTGTATTAGAAAAGCAAATCTTACAATTGGCCTTCAAAAGTCGCAATACTGTTTTAAACAATTGAAATATTTAGGATTCATCATAGGAGGAGGAATGTTAAAAACTGACCCCGAAAAGGTAAAAGCCATCAAAGAAATAAAAATTCCAAAGTCGCCAAGAGAAGTTCGTAGTTTTTTAGATACCGCGAGATGGTATCGGCGTTTTATTAAAGATTTTGCGTCCATATCAGCACCCTTGACGGAAACGCGTAAAAAATCAAAAAAATTTGTAATGACGGCAAAAGCTGAAGAGGCGTTTGAAAATCTTAAAAAAGCACTCACTTCCGCTACAGTCTTGAAACACGCAGATTTTTCTAAAAGGTTCTATATACAATGCGACGCGTGTGAATACGGTATCGGCGCAGTCTTATACCAATTAAATGACCAAGAAGAGGAAACCCCAATTGCGTTTTACTCACAAAAATTTAATGCATTTCAAAAGAACTATAGCGTTACTGAAAAGGAATGCCTCGCTGCAGTAATGGCTGTAAAAAAATTTAGGCCCTACATAGAAATGTTGCCGTTTACGATTGTGAAAGATCACGCCAGCCTTAAATGGCTCATGTCGTTGAAGGACCTAAGTGGAAGACTAGCACGATAGTCGTTACTACTCCAGCCATATTACTTTGAGATAAAACTACGAAAAGGATCTGAAAATACAGTGGCTGACATGTTGTTAAGGTTACCTAATCAAAAGGATGTTGAAGAAATAAACATAGAAGACCTATTCGATTTTGAGACGACAGAGCTTGGGAGTGAAGAATATTTAGAACTTATAAGCGAAATACAGAAAAATAGTGAACACCTACCCGATCTGAAAGTGGAAAATGGTATGATTTTTAAGAAAGAAGCGTTCGAACAGGACTTGGAAGAAAATAAATGGAAAATGTGGATACCAGCAAACATAACCCAGGCTATAATAGAAAAACCTCATGCAAGTTTTACAACTGCACATGGAGGTGTAGCAAAAACTATAGAGCGTTTAAAACGGTTTTTCTATTGGCCGAAAATGTCTTTCCAAATAAAAACGTTCATTAAGAACTGCCAAACCTGTAAAGAGACGAAAGCCACTAACTATAGAATGAGGCCGGAAATTGGAAAACAGGTAGTGACAGAAAGACCTTTCCAAAAGCTCTATATTGATTTTATGGGGAAATATCCGAGATCCAAAACAGGAAACAGTTATATACTTATAGTGGTGGACCATTTTACCAAATTCACTTTCCTAAAGGCAATGAAAGAGGCATCAACAGCAAATGTAATAGAATTTCTTGTTCGGGAAATATTTCACAAATTCGGCGTTCCACAAATTATACACAGCGATAATGGAACCCAATTTGTAGCTAAAAGTTTCGAAAATCTGATGACAACCTATAAAATACAGCATATAAAAACAGCAGTGTATTCTCCACAGAGTAACGCCAGCGAAAGGGTGAATCAATCAGTTTTGACAGCAATAAGAGCTTATTTGAAGGATGATCATCGCGATTGGGAGCAGGGTTGTCAGATTTTTTCCGACCTATTTCGCCAAATTGATTTTAAAAATCGCCAAAAGTCGCCAAAAATCAGTTTTATGTAGGTTTTCTTAGTAAATATTTGATAATTTATTTGATTTCATATAACACTTTTTTTATATTAATTTTTATAAAATAATCGTATCAAAATTAATCAGAAAATCGCCAAAATTAGAAATAAAATCGCCAGAAACTATTTCTTGTAAATTTTTCTCATTCAAATTAAATGACTTTAATTAATATAAGAAAAATCATCAAAATCAAATTGTTTTAACTTCTTGCAGGCGAGTTTTGGTAGGATTTATATTTGAAACTACTCCTTCAACAAACTAATTTTCCTGAATTAGAATAATTTTTAAGTTCAATTTTGTTTAAAAAATAGCCATAATAATCGCCAACAAATTTATTTATCGCCAGAAAAATCGCCAACAAATTTATTTATCGCCAGAAAAATCGCCATGTCGCCAAGCCAAAAATTTGGACGCCAAACAAGTTAAAAAATCGCCACGTTTGGCGAGAAATCGCCATATCTGACAGCCCTGATTGGGAGATGTACCTGTCCGAAATTAAGTGTGCACTTAGATCAGCGGTTCATGCAGCTAGAGGATTTACACCGTTTTTTGCTCTTTTCGGGTATCACATGTACACAAGTGGTGCCGAGTATAAGTTAGAGAGAAAACTACAATCACTCAATGATCACCAGATTCTTGAGCTCAGTAGAGGGGACAAGATGGAAATTATCAGATTGAAAATTAAAGAAAATCTTCAAAAAGCTTATGAAAAAAGTGCAGAAAATTACAATAAACGAGCCCGAATTGTAAACTTCAGGCCAGGGCAAGAAGTGTATTGACGCAACAACATCTTAAGTGACTTTTCGAAAAATCGAAATGCAAAATTTTGCAGAAAATTCGTAAAACGTAGAGTGGTCCGACCCGTCGGAAACAACATGTACGAGTTAGAAACGCCTCAAGGGAAATTGATAGGGACATACCATGTTAAAGACATAAAAGCGTAAAGGTGATGACCTTGTGAAATAAGAATAACAAATGCTCTGAAGAAACAAAATAGAAGAGAGATGGAGTGACACAATGATGATAAGCATCCGTTGGAGTTACGAAAATTTCTGATATCTGTGATAAAATTCCTTACGTAGTACTTGATAAGCTAAATTTTAATTATACACTCTCTTGTTTAATTTTACACCTTCATTTGTAATTATACACCCTCTCTTTTTTTAATTATACACCCTTACCATTTTAATTATACAAACACTAATTTTAGGTTAGTCTAGGTAGATTACATACATACCCATAGTGCATACCAGATAAGTAACGATAGAAACTGAAATTTTGGTGATAAAAATCTGTGATATTTTTTCCTGTGACGTCCGTTTGTGTGATAGTATAGACCCATTTAAATAAATAATGCAATATAAGATGCTGTGTTGTGCGATTGGATGGAATTTGTGAAACCTGAAAAGGGGGTAGTAATAAATCACAAAGTAATAGTTTTTGGGTGATACCAAGGTGAAGTATACTTCCCGTAATAAATCATAACAGTCGAGGTAAAATAATGCTACTTGGATTCTCATCCTTTTACCATAAAAGAATGAGAGTTCACCTTCCATTCCCAAGCAAGTGTGACTCATAATGAAAAAAGGGGGAAGAATAGAGGCGATACCCAATAATATACATGATGACGTAGTTCATAAAACAAAGAAGAATTAAAATAATTGTGCCTCAAAAGGGCGATCGTTTAAATTGATTATGGTACTCTAAAGTACCCTACCAACAAAAAAATTGGTAACTAGAAAAATACTCCGATACGGCCATCATGGCATTTTGCACGTCCTCGTGCAATTCATCTGAAATGTGAAACAGAACTCCAAGGAGTATCTTTCTCAATCACTCGGTCAATTCTGATCAGAATAAACCTTTAGTTAACAAAACAAAATTGTACGATCTAACCACATTGTAAACATCTATTACAGTTTTATATCGCATAAAACAAATCAACTACAGTCATATCTAACCATAGCACCATACCATCGTATTAGACTCTTGCCCATCTAAATGCCATCTGCCATACAATACTACATTACGCAACATTTATTTCAAATGTAATACACATTGATGACTCCAGTAATTTCTATCCAATTACTTATAAAACCAATATCACTTCTCTCCAGTGACATTATCCAAACAGCAACCTCTATCCGGTTACTGAATTGAACCATCACTTCCATCCAGTGATACTACCATGCCCTCATCCGGCACAAACAATTAATACCACCTCTATCCGGTGATATTAATTTCCAACTCACACCATTGCTTCTATCCAGCAATGCAATCATCATCAATCACAGCAATGCGTATTATATTTTCACATTTTATTTTACATTAATCATACATTATTAACAGAAAACTTAACTAACTTCATCAATATTACAGTCAATATCAACAGGGATATAACCTTCTGGTATTCGCCTTATACGGTCGCGAGCATAACTTATATATTCGATTACAACTTAAAGACTTAACTACATATCGGTCACCATCCAAAACTTCCATCACTCTAAATGGACCCTTATATTTTGGATCAAGTTTTGTCTGATTGCGCTCCTCATTTTGTAGTAACACCAAGTCACCTACAACAAAATTGTCCAATCTAGGCTTAGTACTATCAAATCTGATCTTATCATAACAAGAATTTTTTTCTATGTTACAATGGCCTCATTTCGAACTTCATCAAGGTTTACCAATTGTTCAATTTCATCAGACACTAGCATTTCGATGGGTCTAGCTACCTTACCTATAAGCAACTCCAACGAACTATGTTTGGTAACACGACTTTGAGTACAATTCATGGCTAATTGAACATCAGGAAGAGCATCCTGCCAGGTGCGATTACCTGTCTCAACTGCCATGAGCATATTCTTTAACATACTCATTACACGCTCAACTTGACCGTTCGCATGAGCACTACCTGTTGCAATTAAATGTAAATTAATATTGTGTGTACTAAAAAATTCTTTGAACTCTCGGTTCGCGAAACAACGACCTTAATCTGCAATAACTCTTATTGGAGCACCAAATAAAGAGATAGCATGTCTTAATGCTGCAATACTACTTCAAAATCAAATGCTTGTAAGAAAGCCCACCATCTATGCACTCTAGGAGTAAGATCAAGCTTTTTACGCGAAGCTTGCAAGGAGTTACAGTCAGTAACAACAACAAATCTACGTCCGTGTAAATAGGGACGAAAACGTTTAATCGCGTTGACAAAAGCAAGGGTTTCTAATTCGTAAGAGTGGTACTTAGATTCAGCGACCGAAGTTCTCTTGCTAAAGTAGGCAACCACAAAACTCTTCGCAATTTTTTTCTGCATTAAAACAGCACCATATGCAATAGCACTGGCATCCGTATGAAGTTCTATTGGGCATGAAGGGTCAAATATAACCAATACAGGCTCAGAAGTCAAAACAGTTATCATCTGTGCTTCATGCACGGGTTTCCAATCAATGTTTCTCTTGCTAGTCGTTAAAATATACAATGGGGCCATAATCTGAGAAAAATTAGGGACAAACTTTCTAAAGTAGGAATCAAGTCCTATAAATTGGCGCAATTGAGTAACAGTTTCGGGTGGAGGCAACGCAGTCAAAGCCTTAATTTTTTTAGGGTTTGGCTTTGTCATTCCCGCACTGACTTCAAAACCGAGGTACTTTCTGCTTAAGAAAAGAACATTTTTTCAAATTCAGTGAGAATCCCTGTTCGGTGAGCACCTGGAGTACAATGCGGAGTCTTTCCAATGCTTCTTCAGCATTACACTACGACCACACGAGCAATTTGATGTGTCTTAACACAAGCAATAACGTCGGCAGAATGATGACATCAAATTGCTTGTGTTCAGCAATGTATCTAGAGGTGGTGAACACGTATATTCAAATATATTTGGTTTTTATTCACATAATTACTTCAATTATCAATCATTTTATCCTTTTCTAATTTTAAATTGAACTTTTATTGATTTTATTTAGTTAAAATTTTTGTTTTCTACATTTACGTTGAAAAAAATTTAATATAATTTGTATTTGACAGCATGTGTTAAGAGATTGTTGCTCAGCAATGTATTTTAGCATTTGTTGCTGGATACATATTTGAACACATATTCATATGGTCCACACGCTAATATCTTGTGTCGGCAATCGAATTTGACAGTTGCCACGGCAATAATTGCCAAGATTATTGCTGGTGTGGTCGCCATGTTAGAAGCTACAATTAAAATGTCATCCATATAGACAACAACAAACGAATTAACTAAATCCCCTAAAGCATTCATTACAGCACGTTGAAAAACCGAAGGTGCATTTCTAAGTCCAAATGGCATTGTCAAAAACTCATATTGACCATCAGGTGTTACAAAAGCTGTGTACTTAATCGAGTCAGAATGAATAGGTATTTGATAGAATCCTGAAGCCATGTCTAAACTCGTGAAAAAGTTAGAACCATGTAAACGATCAATTTGATCTGATATTAAAGTCAACGGAAACCTATCCGGAATGGTATTATCATTTAATTCCCGAAAATCCACACACATGCGGAAGTATGGGACTGGCAAAAGGTGATGAACTAGGACGAATAATGCCACAATCTAAAAGTTCGTTAACTCTTTTTCGAACAACACAGCGTTCCTCCGTACTTAAATGATAGGGACGTCTATACTATAAACAGTTTTTTAAGGATCTTTTAGGCCTATTTGCATCAGTGTTACATTAGCATGAGATTTAGGAAATGTTGTAACAAAATGTTTTCTAAAATAATTTAAGGTATCTATCAATTTTGGCTTTAGGTTCTGAGGAATGTCAGTGTCAATTGAATCAAAATTTATATCCCAAGGTGTAGTTGTCTCGCAAGTCAAAACAAGGTTTTCTCTACTTACAGCTTGTCTGACGCCATATATACCGTAATACCTTGATGAAGAATTTCTCGCCCAATCATTATCTTGTTATGAGAGTAGGGATCTGGCAAAACATGAAACAAAACTTCCAGAACAATTCCCTCAACTTCAACCACAGATAAAATTTGAAAAGTACTATTAACACTCGTTTGTCCAATCCCTATCATTGTCACTACATTACAACAACGTTTACCCCGAAATTTATCACTTATAGACTCTTGAATGAGTGAACATTTGGAGCTTGAATCAAAAACAAAACTGAATTTATCACCAGAATGATTCAATGCTCCAGCAGGTACTCCAACAGTACATAGCTCCACCCGTCATTTCCTTGCAGCAATCTCATCGCTTTCACCAAACCTTTGCGGGCAATTTTGGGGCAACTTGATGCGTAGCGACCAGTCTCTTGACAGTTGAAACATGTTACTGGCTTCATTTGTTTTTTTAAATCCTTGTTGTCCATCCAATTCAAAACATTCGAGTCTCTTCTTTTTGACCTGCATTGTGCCGCCTTATGTCCTTGTTGACCACAGTTAAAACATTTAATGCCTTGCAATGACGTTGATACTTTGTTCCTTTTTGCATCGTGGCCACTGACATCATCTGTTGTAACTTTCCTCTTCAAAAACGACATAGCCTTTAGTTCTCTTTGTATCATATTCCTTGTACAGCCGTAAAGGACATGCGATGTACTCTTGGCTCAAACTGAGAAAGATGCGCTAATACTGTGGATACAGCTATTTCTTCAACAGACAAATTCTTCCACCTAGCCATCAAAGACGTCATCAGAGTGGCACCATATGCGGATAAACATTCCCCGTCTTTAGGTCGGCTGCTGTTCAACCCGATTAGAAATGCAGCTGAGGTTTTCGGACAATCAAAGCGAGCCAAAAAAATATCCTTGAATTCTGCCCAGGTCATTCCCGGATATGATACTTGAGCCAGCCAGATAGATGCTTGTCCTTTCAGAGCTCGACCAAGAATATTATAAATTGTTTTTAACGAAACTTCAAATATTTTCAATATTTATTTATTTTTTTATTAATTTAACGAGGCAGTCTCGAGCTCGCCACTACTGCTTCGCAAAACGTTCTTCCGTCTTCTAAATCCCTCCTTTCTTCAGTAGCGCCAGTCGATTCTGCCCAAGCTTGACATAACAGTCAATGCTTTGTTGCGGCATGAGCAAACAAAAAAAATAAATATTGCAGATTTTCTTTCACAGGTGCCCCAAGATTGTCACATACGTATATTCGCTGTGAAAGTTTCAGTAGGGTAGAGCAAGTGTTACTTCAAATAGGTAAGGCTAGATGAGACTCCACTATAACCAACGACCATAGTTACGCCACAACTCAGGCCACTAGATAGGGAAGCAAGTTAAATAGTTCTTGGAGCCCAGTAAAGTTGGAAAACGCAAATTTAGTTGTGCCAATAAATATGTACATACATATATACAAACGTATGTGGATGTACATATGTACATATGTATATGCAGCCACACAAGCTTCCACAGGCCAAGGCATATATGTAATTATGATTTCTAGCGCGCTTATTCGGCTGTAGTTATGGTAAAGTTGGGTGATTCTCATTAGAAAAGAGACGTATTTAAGGTCCCTTAGGGACAATAAATTATAATAAAATTTTAAGAAATATCTTTTGTTATGGTGAACTAGTATGTGAATGTAGTAAATGTAGTAGAGAATGATAAAATGAAATGTCAGCTGGTGTTGAGTGAACAAAGTTTACACATTATACAGTTGCCAATACTGTAGTGTTGCTATTTTTTTATGTGGAACGTAATAATTTTTACAGAGACGGCATTTTTTTTTTCATTCAATCTACTAAAAGGAAAACGGTTACATTATAAATTGAGTGATATATCCTCTATCTAAAATTATGCGATCCTAGTAAAGGAAAAATGGAAAAGCCAGAGAAAAGGATAAATAAAATAAAGAATGAAAAAAAAGCAAAGTAACTCGTTAAATTACTGAAAATTCCAGAAAAATGAATTGATAAGCCTAAGTTTAAATATAATCTTATAAGAGCGCGTATGTGTTTATAGTATGTGGATATATGTAGGTACATGCACATATATATAGAGACTTATGTATATACAAATATGTCTATATCTATGCATGTAAATGAAGTACGGGGAAAAGTTAGGGAAAATTCTAGAAAGGAAAAAGATGTCGGTTTGGCGGGAGAGAGATTGGCTGGAAAATTGGAAAAACTAAGAAGAAAATTGGATTGAAGGGAATGAAACTTAATACCTACGAGACAATACGTAAAGATCAGTCAAAGTAGTCGCACCTGAAGCGGAAAACCTAAAATAAAATACTTAAATAAAAAGTTATATAGATGATAAAAGTAAGTGTGAGTGTAGAAATCATAAAGTGGTAAAACAAATGTAAGAGTGTTTTTTTTTGGGTATAGGACCGGGAACAAACCAACCTAGAGGAAATAGATCCAATCGTTTGTCTAGAGCAAGTGACCATAAAGAAGATCAGTAAACGCCAAGGTCCACTAACAGGAAGAGAAAAAAACCCAGCGGCATATCGTCCAGCAGAGCCAGAACATAATATAAACTGGTCAGACCGCGGGTAAACTAAAACAAAATCGAAGGAAAAGAAAATAAAGTAATAAAGAAATTTTAATTCCTGTCGTAAAGTCACGGACCCCAAATAAGGCAAAATTTGAGCTGATTGGGTCCCGGTCTAAAAAGCAAAATTCGCTAAAACACTGAAGGTGCAAAGAGAAAGGTGTTAATAAAGTGATAGGTTTGCAAGAAATAAATAAGAAAGGCTTTCCAAGAAAAAAATAAAAGAAATGAAGATAAGAAAAATCATAAAGAATTTATTATAAAAAAAGAGAAAAAAAGATAATAGTATCGTAGAACTCAAGTCAGAAAATTTTAATAAGTAATTTTAAATAAGTAAAAAAAGAAAAACAAACAAAATTTTATTTGAAATCAAAATTAGCAACTCCATGTTAAATATTTAAGTTTATGTATGTATTTTAGCTTAGTATAAATATTTTTATTGTACAGTGCCCAAATAGAAACCTCTTTGGATAGGCAATAGTTTTTTTTGCGTTATTAGGTTTGATGCTGAATTGTATAAATCAGTATATCAGATTTGCTATAAAATAAATGATTAGGGTAGGGTAAAGTTGATTTCGTGAAATAAACTATACGAATCGTGAAAGTGTGTCTCCAAATTACAGGCTAACCTTAGGGAGCTCCTGCAGAATAGGTTGTATAGGATTTGACCGAATAGAGTGAAAATATATGGCGGTAGGAACTAAGTCCCCAAAACATAAATGAACTGAGTCCCTAAAGTTTGGGGAGTTAGTTCGCTATGAACTAAGTCCCCAAACATAAAAATGAACTTGCCCCCAAAAATTTAACTAAAAGAGAACTAATTCCCCAAAAGTCGTTGTTTTTTTTCATATAAAACTTTGGTGGCTTTGTTCATATCTGTTTTGGGGTGTTTGGTCATTAAAGATGTATCGCCTACCGAGACTGGCAGTAGGAACTAAGTCCCCAATGAACTAAACCCCCAAAGTTTGGTGACTTAGTTCATGGTGAACCAGCGCCCTAATTTTTAAAATTAAATAAGTCCCCAATGTAATGAATTAATACCCCAAGCAAAAAGCGAACCAAATAAAAAGTTGTTCCAAATAATGACCACCTTTTGATTCAAAATAAATAAAAATTATATTGAAATTAATTTAAAAAAATGCGATATTAAAGTGAAATTAAAGTAACATGTATACATATATGTACATATTTATGTAAGTTAAAATAAAGTTTGAGAAATAAAGAAATGCATATTCAATAAAAATTATAGCACAATGAGATCCAAATTAAAAAAATTAATTACCCATAAACTTGCATAGAGCTCTGTACTACTTTTCGGCAGTACGGACAGTTATAATTTTGATTAGTTTTCGAAATTGCATCAGCTTGTAATGTGAGATTACATTCGCTGCAAATTTTTAAATGTCTACAAGGTATCAAAACTGCATTTGCCCGTTTGTCCAGACAAATAATGCACTCGTTTTGAGCACTGTCCAATGGTGGTTCATCCAGGCTTTCAAGCACTTCATCCTCCGATGTTTCTTCTCGAAATATATTTTCTTCCGGAACCATATTAATACATATATTATTATCTGTGAACACCATTCGGGAGAGGAATGATGACGCTGTAATTTTTGCATCTATCAATAACTGAGTTGCTTCTCTAATTTTTCTACTTTTTTCAATGCTGCTGTTTCTTTTCTTTTTTGCAAGGGATCCACCACTGTCACACAACATATCAAAATGACGACTTTTAAAAAACTCCTCGTCTCGAATTATGCGCACGAATTTAAAAAACTGTCCATACTTTTCGGCAGATCGTCCAAGGAAACCGTTGTAAGCCTCAACTGCAGATGTTGTTCTTGTATCCTGATTATGTACAGCTAAGCTTTCACAGCCAATCTATAACAACATTGTATGCATACAGACAAGTAAATATATGTAAATTATACCGTACATATATTTAATATTACCTTGTTAATCCATTGTTTTTCAAAATATTCTAAAAATTTTGAAAATAAGCACTTGGTATCCATCAATAGTATTTTGGATCTTAATGCCTCAAAAGAACTTTTTATTAAATCAGGCGGTAATAAAGGAAGTGCCAAAATTTTGTGGTAGAGCATTGACGCATATTTTGATGGGCGGTAGGAACTAAGTCCCCAATGAATTAAGTCCCCAAAATATAAATGAACTAAGTCCCTAAAGTTTTATATGGATGACAACAAAAACGATTTTTGGGGAATTAGTTCTCTTTTAGTTAAATTTTTGGGGGCCAAGCTCATTTTTATTTTTGGGGAGTTAATTCATAGCGAACTAACTCCCCAAACTTTGTGGACTTAGTTCAAATGTGATTTCGGCCAAAGTTCATTAGGGACTTAGTTCCTACCGTCTGAAGGCCATAGGAAGTAAGTCCTCCATGAATTAAGTCCCAAAAAAACGAACTAATTTCCAAACTTTTATATGATTTTTGGGGACTTATTTCTTTTGTTGAGGACTTGATTTATGTTGAATTTATTACGAACTAAATTCGCAATCTCAATATTTTTTTTGCATAATTGTCCACTTGCAGCAATAATTACTGAATAATTTATTTCATAAAGTCATCAAGTGTGCTTTTTCTATATGTCAGTTGATGGGTTTCTGAAATGAAAATATTCAATTAGTTTTTGATAAACCGTGGGCTATAAGGACATTCAAAATGGAATTTTAAATTATTTCGGGATGTAGAAAAAATAGCGAAATGCTTTATATACCCGAACAAAAATGATTTACGTCAAAAAGTCGGTATACAAAAATGTATGTAAATATGAATGTAGACAAAATAACTGTAAAGCGCGAATGACTTTAAATCCAAATGGGAAATGTTTACTCGCAAAAAGATACGTCAAACACAACCACGGCGATGAGGAAGTAGCCTACCGGGAATTGAAGGCTTTAAATAAAATTAAAAATGAATGCCAAGATACGGCACGTGCTCTCGGTGGCATTAAAACTAATATAAGTGCTATAAGAAGTGCTTTTAGACGGACTTGTGAAACGTAAGTAAACAATAGAAATTTGATTTTTATATCTCATATAACTTTATATTTGTATTAGTTATCAGGACGATACAAAAATTTATGCTTTCCAAAATTACGAAGAGGATTGCAGAAGATCGTCGCAAAAAACTTGGTGTACGAACAAGCCCTAAGAAATCCGTTAAGTGCAGTTTTTCCACGAGCAAGACTTGTAGGATGCTGGTAAGTAATTTTTTGACAATTTAAAATTTATGAAGATATGTAGTGAAATCATAATTATTTTTGGTCAAAACTTTTTAGTGATTAATTTTTAATCCACTTACATTAAAAAGTTCTTAACACTAAATTCGCGCGAATTTTTAATTTACAACCCATTTGCACTCAACTGGTTTTTTGTCACAAACACTATAATGATTGAAGTTTTATCTACATAGATCACATTATTGTAATTATATACATTATCTTTTTATATAGTATGTGAAAAAATGCGTTTTAAAACTTTTCGGTTTAGTTTTTTTTCGGATAAAGCTCGTATCGCTTTTTACAAAAAAGCTTTCAGCAAATTGAAATACGATGAATCAAAACAATTCACATATTCCATTTGCAATAAAATGCTAAGTATATAAAGCAGAAATCTACATCAACTGACACCACACACAGTGGACCAAACACAAAAGAACGCTGATGATGAAGGTTTAGTGGCCTTCGAAAACGGCTGGCTGTTCCGTTCAACTATGTGTTGTTAGTCAGAATATTTACAACAGACTTTGGTGTTATTTGTTCATTAATAATTATCACATGTAATTTGGCTTAAAAAGCGATACGAACTTTAGCCCGTTCAAATCAAAAATATAGAAACAAATGGAGTTCGAATAATAATTAAAATTAACTAAAAATTAATAGCCATGGGCCTGTGGCAAAAATTAAATAAAAATATACTTAATAGTAACAAACCAAAAAAGTTTGTCTTAAGTAGAACAAAAAATAAGCAAATTAAGTAACATGTGTATATAATTAGTAAAAAGAACAAAAAACGACAATGGTAAGACTGTTGTAAATATAGTGATGGTAAAATTGAGCTTACAATACAAAAAAGCTTTCAGCAAATTGAAATACGATGAATCAAAACAATTCACATATTCCATTTGCAATAAAATGCTAAGTATATAAAGCAGAAATCTACATCAACTGACACCACACACAGTGGACCAAACACAAAAGAACGCTGATGATGAAGGTTTAGTGGCCTTCGAAAACGGCTGGCTGTTCCGTTCAACTATGTGTTGTTAGTCAGAATATTTACAACAGACTTTGGTGCTATTTGTTCATTAATAATTATCACATGTTATTTGGCTTAAAAAGCGATACATATGAACTTTAGCCCGTTCAAATCACAAATATAGAAACAAATGGTGTTCGAATAATAATTAAAATTAACTAAAAAGAAATATTTTATGTTAATGAAAAATTGTGAAGAGCGAAAATAAAAGAACAAGTTTTATTTTATAGACAAAATGATGAAATAACCTAATAGCGCAAAAGGAAATCAAATTAATTAAGATAAAATAAACAAAAATTGTAGTGTAGTGCTGCCAGCTAATGGAGACACCTTCAAACTTCAAGTTAATGTTAGGTGTAGACTGCTCAAGTTAATACTTTTTTTCAAGTTATAACATTGTTGTTAGAGCATTTGTTTTAACAACTCAGTTATAACTTCAAGTTACAGCAAAGTGTCATGTCAGGTGGAAACGTAGGGTAACATGGTGCAGACTTCAAATTAATGTTATGTCAATCTTATAATAGTTTTTATGAGAGCGATGTTATAAGAAATCCTGTGAAACCATCTTATGATATGAACAGTCAAAAAACACATGAATATAAATTAGTATGCATGTGTGAGTGTTTATTAAAATAAATGAAAAATTATGTTTTGGATATAATTTCTGGGATTTGATATGTTTAAATGTGTTTAATAGATTTATCAATTAAAGTTTGAGTGAAAAAGTGAAAATAAAATAACTAATTATACAAATACAAATACATGTTAACTCGATGAGAAAATTCATAAAATGAAATGGTATAAGAAAACTAAATTTACGTTGTCCTATTGTGTGCGATGGAGAGAAATATCGACATTTTATTTGTGTTGTTCTGCCGACGTTCTCTTAGATATTATGTCAGAGTTAATAGTAGTTGTAGACGCTATGTTACTGTGAGTCTATACTAGATAAATTTTTATCATGATAAAAGTCAAATCGTGTTCAAGAGAAAAATTTGTCAGGTATAGACTCCATTTATCAGAGCTCAAGCTCAGACAAATTTGTCTTGATAAAAAACGTAAACAGGCTGTGTGACGTTTTAATTTATTTCTAATAAAAATAAAATATTTACGTAATTTTCAGGAAAAAATATAAAAATAAAGTAAAATATTGATGTTTTTACTAAATAAAACCTTTTTATAAATATGAAGTGAAATATTGCAAGTATTGTGACAAACTTTCTTCACGACGACAAAGAAATTATGATTTATCATAACAAAAAACATCACAACGTCTTCGCATGAATGCTTGCATTAACAAAAATTTTACGGTTCTGCCGACGTTTTGTTCGTTGTTATGATAAATTTTTATCAGATATAGACGCTATGTTATGGATGACTGTTATTATAGCGTAAACGTAGAATTAGTAAAATCGTATCATTCTACTTTACAGCTTGCCGTATCGTTCAACTTTGTGCACAAGTTATAGAAAATGTAACAGTTTGAATAGCACATTTTTTTTGTCTGGCATTAAATACGGCGTTTTTGACATTCGCTACAGAAAAATCTGTTTTCTGCAGATTCCTACGTCAACAGTGCTACCACTACGTATTTTATATCGAGTAACATGCATTGTATATTTGACGGTTTTTGTCAGCTGACACGCAACATCACGATACGATTTTACTAATTCTACCTTAAATCTCATTACCTGCTGATGATTTTATATCACCCTATATTTATGGTCTTGGTACGTCGTGTGAATTTGGTTTTACAATAAAATGAAATAGGAAGAATTACCTTACAAAATAGGGGTTTTCCCTTTACATCAATTAGTAAAGCTGGTAAAACTGACGTGGCTCAATCATTTCACAGAATATATTGTATTTTGTGTCCATTTATCCGGCGGATAGGAGTGTGTAGTGTATCTGATAATTATTTTGGTGTAATATATGTAATTATTGCCAGAGATCGCAGTAGAACTTTGGATCACTATTGTTGGTATTTGCATATTTATGATTGAAAGAGTATGGCTGATCGAGAGCAAACAGAAAAAGCTGTAAATGCATGATACAATATCATGTACCTATGTATAAATATTAATTATAATTATGTCTTCTATTCCAGTTTCAGCCGAGACAATATCAGTTGGAATTACTGAATTATGTTTGTAACAGAAATGCAATTATTTATTTACCAACAGGAGCAGGCAAAACGTTCATTGCTATTTTGGCACTGAAACATTTTTCTTCCCAACTGCAAGAGTGAGTATTTTATGTTTAAATTAAATGGACATATATCTCTCCTTTATAGCAACATGGACATATAATGTAATGGAGCAAATTAAGTTTAGGTGCACCTTTTAAATATTAAAAAATTGTATCCTATCCTATAGAAAATTGAAAAATAAAAGAGAATAATTAAATAAAAAAATTGGCGGAGATGGATAGTTTCTCAGTTATGGGCCTCTGAAATTGTAGTACAAAACTGTGATTGTACGATGTATTTTCTAACGACTGTGACTTGTTTTCCGTCTACAAAACACAATTATAGAACAATTAGTCAATATGAATTTTCTCCACGGTATTTCCAGGCAAGGCGCATTGCCAAGTTTTCATGCCTAATAACATTTTCTGCACTGCCGGATTTGGCCGGGCTTAAATGTTTTCTCCACCATGGTATTCACGACACGGCGTAGCATACTAAAGATTTTCTTCGTTGCGAAGTTTTCCTGCTTATCGTTTTTCTGCACTGCTGGTCCGGGCTTAATGATTTTCTCCACCATGGTTTTTCCCGACACGGCGTAGCCGAATAAAGATTTTTTTGCAGTGCCAAGTTTTTCTGCATAATAACGTTTCTTGCACAGCCGGCCTTCGGCCGAGCTTAATGATTTTCTCCACCATGGTCTTTCCCGACAGGTCGCTGAATAATAAAGATTTTTTTTTAAAGAGAAGTAACACTCAAAAGTGAAAAACAATGCCTCCTAAAACTAGTGGTAAAGCAGCAAAGAAGGCCGGAAAAGCCCAAAAGAATATTACAAAAAGTGATAAGGGTAAGAAGCGTTAACGCAAGGAAAGTTACGCTATCTACATTTACAAAGTGTTGAAGCAAGTGCATCCCGATACTGGTATCTCATCGAAAGCCATGAGTATCATGAACAGTTTTGTTAATGATATTTTTGAACGTATTGCCGCTGAAGCATCTCGTTTGGCTCACTACAACAAACGTTCGACCATTACCAGTCGGGAAATTCAAACAGCCGTGCGTCTTCTGTTGCCCGGTGAATTGGCCAAGCACGCTGTTAGTGAAGGTACTAAGGCCGTAACTAAATATACCAGCTCGAAGTAAATTATTTTTATATTCGTCCCCTCCAACAACCAAAACACAAATTAATGCCTACTACTATTCCTAGGTGTTACCTTCTTTACGGGCTTAAGGATTTTCTCCACCATGATGTTTCTCGCCACGGCGCAGCCTAATAAAGATTTTCTGCCTCATAAATTTTTCTTGCCTAATAAAGATTTCCTGCATGGCAGACCAAGACTGCATTTTTACAACGTCATAAAAGATATTCTCAAAACCTTTAAGATGATACTTATATTGGTTATATTCGTTGGAAAACACCGCATACTCACAGGTGCCCCTAAACTTGATTTAAGCCTATATATGTGCATAAGTATGTGTGTATGTACGAATATTTACTGCTACTAGTATGTATTTACGTAAATTGAAAAGTTAAAACTTATTTTGTACTAAACAAGGGGCCTAATTTTGTAAAACGCAACGCCAAGCGTTAAAAAATTTTATATGGAAAAAATTTAAATTACAAAAACAAAATACATACAAAATTTGTGAGCGCTAAGCGTTGCGTATTACAAAATTAGGCCCAAGATTTGACCTATGCCTCTGTTGCAATAAAGGATCGATATGTACAATCATCCATAGCTTGAATCGGTGTATTTTGATGAAAAAACTTTGCGTAAAAAGCGAAGATATTGGATGACATGGAATATGTCTACCTTTTTAACAACCCATATAAATTCATACAATGTATGTATGAATATTCCCGAATATTCGTCCATTTTCAGGTACTCACATTCGTATTCGTCAAATTTGGGCGAATACCAATATTTTTTCCCAAAAATAAAATAAATTAATGCATAAATCCTAAACGAAATTAAAAAAAATGCCATAAAAATATTTGTATACACAGTTAGTTCATGATATACATAAATATATTTATATCATGTATAAGTTTGTAATTACCAGGAAAACCGCAAATATTCAATTGCATGTTTTTTTCTTGTATGACATAACTATTAATACAGCGACAAGATATTTATCCGTTTCAGAACTTTTTATGAATTTTGGCATCGATTTGTTAGTGCATATTTTTGCATATTTTACCTTTTAAAGCATATTTTTGCATATATCAGTCTTTCACGCATACTTTCTAATTTTTAGAGACCATAATTTACGCTTTTAGGGCATATTTTGATAATTTATAGATTTTTTTTTTATTAAAAAAAAGAGAAAAAAATATGCTTACAAGCTTATGGTTGGCCAACATTTTTATTTTTCGCCATCTAACTCATTTCTAATGTTCCATGTGTATATTAATTTTTCTTACATGTATGCATATTACGCAATTATTATGAACGTTAGTTTCAATAAAAAATTCGGTTTGCTAGTTGTATCGGTCTATGCCCCGAGTAGACGTTGGAGGAACATTGTCAATGTATAAAAGTTGTGACAGGCAACGATTTTTATTTGAAAATCCAGGCCAATATTTTGTTGTTTATTGCATAGGTCGTGCATAGTCAGTCACAAAAACTTTTTAAAATTCTGTTAATAACATCTTGGGCATATGGTCTAGTTATTCCGTCCATATTTGTGCAACCATATTCTACTAAATTTACTTTTTAGAATATTTATTTATTTATTTCTTCATATTGTAATACAAAAGCCCGGAGGCCAAAAAAAAAAACGTACTACATAGTTCAATACTGTGTAAATGATTAACATTACTATAGTAATATATTAATAAAGATTAATTAAAATATTTCAATTTGATAATAATAAAATTCACTTAAACTAAAAAAATACAACAAAAATTAAAAATTTTAAAAACCCCCGACTTTTTTCAGAAAAGATGTTATATCTTATAAACGTCTGGACCGATTTTCTTCAAACCCTAAGAACCCTCCCAATCAAGTCATCTTTCAAACAGAAAAAAACTAAATGAAAATCGGTCCAGCCGTTTGGACTGTACGTGGACACCTACAGACAAACAGATACACAGACACACACTACAAACTTACAACACCCCTTTTATAGTCGGGGGTTAAAAATAGAAATCATTTATATTCTATATACCGTCCATTTCCCACGGCTCCCTAAGCCGTATTAGTAAATATATTTAAATTTTACAAAAAATTTATTAAAAAAACAAACTCTTTCCGGGTTTCATTAATGACGGCCAGACCATATCAAAAAGAGCAATTTAGTTATTTGAAAAAAATCCTTAAATTTGAGCCGAAAAACATTATTAGAGTGTGAAAAAACACGCAATTCATGCGGCAAATAATTCCAATAGCGAGCGACCCTGACAACAAATGATCTTTCATATAAAGAACAGTTTATTTTAGGTACTAATTAATATCTGTTTATTCCTAGACGAACGTGAGAACAAGAATTTATCACACAATGTTTTAGGTCCGCCGGTTTTAAATATTCGATAAAAAAAAGATTAAATTTCTAAGTTTCACAAATTCATTGAAAGAACGCCCCAAAAAGTTTTTTACAAACCCAGAAATATGTTCCCTCCTCCGAATGTTAAATACATATCCAACCACAGTGTTTACACTACGTTTCAATGTATCAAGATTAGTAGCAGTAGCGCCAAAAACCACCTCAAGGCCATATAAAATCTGGGGCATCATAAGGGCATGGGCTAATCTATGCTTAACATTAATAGGTAAATATATGTATATTAGTTGAATAAATCCTACGCAATGTACTTGAGACTTTACGAATAACAGATTGAAAATGCGGTTCAAAAGATAAGCGATTATCAATAATTATTCCCAAGCATTTCTGTTGACTGACAATTTCAATAGGAGAATTTCGAATATACAAATTAAGGCCAGGAAGGGTATCAAGCGATAAAGTAAAGAAAATAGCTTTAGATTTGAAATGATTAATAGATAAGGAATTAAAATCTGACCAAACAGAGATTCTCTCAAGACAGTAATTAATATTAGGCTCTAATACATCAGCGAAGTCACGATCAGTACTAAACAGAAGCATGATGTCATTAGCAAACAAATAGGTCTTACAAATACTAGAATCCACGTACTCATGTAAGTCATTAATATATAATAAAAACAAAAGGTTACCCAAAACAGACCCCTGCGGTACATCCGATGTAAGAGAAACAGTACGAGAAACTTGACCGTTCAGATCCACAAATTGTTTTCTATCCGACAAATAAGACATAATAAGTTTACAGGCTGACCCAGAGAAATTAAACTTTTCCTTGAGCTTAATAATCATAGTAGAGTAAGTCCCAAATCACACTGTGCAAGCCTTATTGCTAAGCTGATTAGTTTCAGGGAGAGAAAGACGAGGGGAACAGCAAGATTTCTTTTCCCCCCGTCTCTCTCTCCTAATAAACTAATCAGCTTAGCAATGAGACTTGCATAGTGTAAATAGGGACTAACATAAAAAGTTAAAAGCTTTAGTTAAGTCAAGGGTAGTAAAGCAAGCCACAGACCTTGCGACCGTTGGTACAACATGAGCAGGTTGTGTATGAGATTGTAAAGTGTATGGGGTCGTTGTATGAAGTTGTGTCTCGGTTGTATGAAAAGATTTGATTTTTTGGCAAGTTGTATAGACAGGTTGTATAATTTAGAAGTATGTTGTACAACTTCATTTCATTTTGTTTTTATTTTCTAAGTGTGATATAAAGAACCGTCACGCGCGAATTCAAATGTGCGTTTAAAATGTCATGCAAATGTAATTTTTTAAGTCTTTTGGCTCACTTTCTTTTAGTGTTTTTAAGTTTGTTGTTAGAATATGTTTCTTTTTATATAAACCAAATTTTTTTTACCAAATTTTTTTCTGCCCTTTTTTACATTCTTCTTTTTCGTTTTGCACGAAAAAAATCATCGACTACAATATGCGCAGTAGTACCCGATGTCATGTTTATTCAAAATTATTTTTTTGTGAAATGAAGTTGTGCGCTAATGTTGCACACGTTGTTGTATAGTTTATGTCCAAAACACACAACTTGATAAACCAACGTGTTGTACCAACGGTCGCAAGGTCTGTGGGTTGCATAAGAACACATAATTTCCTATGATTAACTTGAGGGTTACACGATCAAGTTTTGCTTTTCAAATTTCAATACATTGACACTTTTTCACTAATACATTCATACTTTTAGAATTTGATTCAAATTTGACTTCCAATTCTCTTTCCAATTGTGTGTTCAATTTATAGGCAAAAAAAACGACTGAAAGCAATTTCAATGAGCATACTTTACGATTTTGTTTTCAAATTTTCTGCCAACATAGTATTTTTGTGTTCTTTTATTATAAATAATTAGAGATGTGCAAATATCGTGATTTTATCTTGTCACGCGTGAGTCACGCGTGATTCACGTGATTCGTGATCAAATATTATAACTTATCACGCGTGAGTGCGTGAGAGTGACTGAAAAAAATTTACTCGTGCGTGATCGTGCGTGAGCTTTTTTTTAAATAATCACGCACGAATTCTCACGCTCTCACGAGATAACATTCCTGCATAGGTACATATTAGAGTTGAGCGATATTTCGAAACCTGTTACTTTTTCACAGCGATTGCAAAATCACATATCACAACTGTGACTGAATTTATCAAGTAACAGGTTTTGGAAATATAGTTCTTTCATACAAACTGTGAATGTTCTTGTATGCTTACTTTACGGTAAATGAAGCTACCACATAAATTTTTTTTATACATTCAGCTTTTGTCAAGAAAAAAATCGTCAGATCGTGTCAAATCGTCTTTTCTGGCAACTATGTACAGCTCACATTTTTATATTTGCAATTTTATTGTCTCTCTGCCTGTTATACGACAATTCTCAATGTATGGATGAGGTTGATTGGTAATTGTTTATTCTTGTCGCTCTTCTTATTAGTATTTATCAAGACACCAATACTAATAAATACTTTTAAAGCAGCAGAGCTGAAATGTGTTAAATCGTGATAACAGTCACTGTTTAATTTCACTGCTGTTCTTCTTATTAGATTTTCTCAAAATAACAGAACTGCTACAAACAAAATATTGCTAAACTGTGATCACAGTCACAGTTTAAAAGAACAGCGATTTAGAAATCACGTTCACAAGTAGCAACATTATTAAAAAATCACGCTATCGCTCATCACTAGTACATATGTATGTAACTGTATTCAATCATTTGAAATAAATTATTTTATAATAATAAATGCATATACATATGTATGTATTAGAGCTGGGTCCAACTCGTTCATTCGTTCATTTTTGCCACAAACCTATGATCAAACCCATGTAAATTAAATGGGTTTGATCATAGGTTTGTGGCAAAAATGAACGAATGAACGAGTTGGACCCAGCTCTAGTATGTATAGTAATATGTATGATAGTATGAGCTTACAAACATAATGAATACCCCCAAACAAAATGTTTCGACTTTTTCTGAAGTCAGACTTGTTGTACCGAATTCGTTAAGACATTTCTGAAAAAAAAATTTTTAAACATTAAATACAATAAATATGTATATGTTGATAAAAAAAAAGGATTGTAACAAATATTAAAAAAAACGTGAGTATGTGCAAATTACTTCGACAATAGCAGCAACATAACGGTGAAGCGGTACTCTGCTATAAAAGCAAAAAGAAATAGATATCAAGCGATAAAGTAAAGAAAATAGCTTTAGATTTGAAATGATTAATAGATAAGGAATTAAAATCTGACCAAACAGAGATTCTCTCAAGACAGTAATTAATATTAGGCTCTAATACATCAGCGAAGTCACGATCAGTACTAAACAGAAGCATGATGTCATTAGCAAACAAATAGGTCTTACAAATACTAGAATCCACGTACTCATGTAAGTCATTAATATATAATAAAAACAAAAGGTTACCCAAAACAGACCCCTGCGGTACATCCGATGTAAGAGAAACAGTACGAGAAACTTGACCGTTCAGATCCACAAATTGTTTTCTATCCGACAAATAAGACATAATAAGTTTACAGGCTGACCCAGAGAAATTAAACTTTTCCTTGAGCTTAATAATCATAGTAGAGTAAGTCCCAAATCACACTGTGCAAGCCTTATTGCTAAGCTGATTAGTTTCAGGGAGAGAAAGACGAGGGGAACAGCAAGATTTCTTTTCCCCCCGTCTCTCTCTCCTAATAAACTAATCAGCTTAGCAATGAGACTTGCATAGTGTAAATAGGGACTAACATAAAAAGTTAAAAGCTTTAGTTAAGTCAAGGGTAGTAAAGCAAGCCACAGACCTTGCGACCGTTGGTACAACATGAGCAGGTTGTGTATGAGATTGTAAAGTGTATGGGGTCGTTGTATGAAGTTGTGTCTCGGTTGTATGAAAAGATTTGATTTTTTGGCAAGTTGTATAGACAGGTTGTATAATTTAGAAGTATGTTGTACAACTTCATTTCATTTTGTTTTTATTTTCTAAGTGTGATATAAAGAACCGTCACGCGCGAATTCAAATGTGCGTTTAAAATGTCATGCAAATGTAATTTTTTAAGTCTTTTGGCTCACTTTCTTTTAGTGTTTTTAAGTTTGTTGTTAGAATATGTTTCTTTTTATATAAACCAAATTTTTTTTACCAAATTTTTTTCTGCCCTTTTTTACATTCTTCTTTTTCGTTTTGCACGAAAAAAATCATCGACTACAATATGCGCAGTAGTACCCGATGTCATGTTTATTCAAAATTATTTTTTTGTGAAATGAAGTTGTGCGCTAATGTTGCACACGTTGTTGTATAGTTTATGTCCAAAACACACAACTTGATAAACCAACGTGTTGTACCAACGGTCGCAAGGTCTGTGGGTTGCATAAGAACACATAATTTCCTATGATTAACTTGAGGGTTACACGATCAAGTTTTGCTTTTCAAATTTCAATACATTGACACTTTTTCACTAATACATTCATACTTTTAGAATTTGATTCAAATTTGACTTCCAATTCTCTTTCCAATTGTGTGTTCAATTTATAGGCAAAAAAAACGACTGAAAGCAATTTCAATGAGCATACTTTACGATTTTGTTTTCAAATTTTCTGCCAACATAGTATTTTTGTGTTCTTTTATTATAAATAATTAGAGATGTGCAAATATCGTGATTTTATCTTGTCACGCGTGAGTCACGCGTGATTCACGTGATTCGTGATCAAATATTATAACTTATCACGCGTGAGTGCGTGAGAGTGACTGAAAAAAATTTACTCGTGCGTGATCGTGCGTGAGCTTTTTTTTAAATAATCACGCACGAATTCTCACGCTCTCACGAGATAACATTCCTGCATAGGTACATATTAGAGTTGAGCGATATTTCGAAACCTGTTACTTTTTCACAGCGATTGCAAAATCACATATCACAACTGTGACTGAATTTATCAAGTAACAGGTTTTGGAAATATAGTTCTTTCATACAAACTGTGAATGTTCTTGTATGCTTACTTTACGGTAAATGAAGCTACCACATAAATTTTTTTTATACATTCAGCTTTTGTCAAGAAAAAAATCGTCAGATCGTGTCAAATCGTCTTTTCTGGCAACTATGTACAGCTCACATTTTTATATTTGCAATTTTATTGTCTCTCTGCCTGTTATACGACAATTCTCAATGTATGGATGAGGTTGATTGGTAATTGTTTATTCTTGTCGCTCTTCTTATTAGTATTTATCAAGACACCAATACTAATAAATACTTTTAAAGCAGCAGAGCTGAAATGTGTTAAATCGTGATAACAGTCACTGTTTAATTTCACTGCTGTTCTTCTTATTAGATTTTCTCAAAATAACAGAACTGCTACAAACAAAATATTGCTAAACTGTGATCACAGTCACAGTTTAAAAGAACAGCGATTTAGAAATCACGTTCACAAGTAGCAACATTATTAAAAAATCACGCTATCGCTCATCACTAGTACATATGTATGTAACTGTATTCAATCATTTGAAATAAATTATTTTATAATAATAAATGCATATACATATGTATGTATTAGAGCTGGGTCCAACTCGTTCATTCGTTCATTTTTGCCACAAACCTATGATCAAACCCATGTAAATTAAATGGGTTTGATCATAGGTTTGTGGCAAAAATGAACGAATGAACGAGTTGGACCCAGCTCTAGTATGTATAGTAATATGTATGATAGTATGAGCTTACAAACATAATGAATACCCCCAAACAAAATGTTTCGACTTTTTCTGAAGTCAGACTTGTTGTACCGAATTCGTTAAGACATTTCTGAAAAAAAAATTTTTAAACATTAAATACAATAAATATGTATATGTTGATAAAAAAAAGGATTGTAACAAATATTAAAAAAAACGTGAGTATGTGCAAATTACTTCGACAATAGCAGCAACATAACGGTGAAGCGGTACTCTGCTATAAAAGCAAAAAGAAATAGTACCTACACGTCGTTACGAATTCGTACCGACATATCGTTACGAAGTCGTGTCAACCATTTCATACAAAAACGATTTCGGTAATATTTCAGTGCCGAAATCGGAAGATTTTGTCGACCAATCGTTACGAATTCTTTACGAATTCGGAGCATTTTGTTTGATGGGTACATACACCTTTGTAAGTATTTATATACCCAGTAGGAAGTATCAATTGAGAAACACTACTGATTCAACAGTGCCCTTGTCAACAATACTACTGACGAATTGTACCGCAGAAAATGTTTTTTGATTTAGGGGCCGTCTATATATTACGTAACGCTGTAGGAGGAGGGGTGGGGTTCGAGTTTTGCTATGATTTGTTATAGTGCGGGTGGGGGTCTTTGAAAATGTTACGTAACAGAAAAATGTTAGTTATTTTGTATGTTTTCTCATTTAATATGCTTTTCTCGTTTATTTGATTATCATTTATTTAATTGATCATACGTCTTACCTTCACATTTATATTATGTATGTATACATACATACATGTGCGGAATGTCAATTTTTGATATACGAGAATTCGAATTCGAATATTTAAAATGATATCCGCGAATACAAATATTTAAAACGATATTAAATTAAATTTGCTTTATTTTAATTTACATTGTAAATTTTACAAAAACACGAGCATACATATATACATAGATATGTATATACATATGTATATCGTCACCTAAAATCCAAAAGGCCGTAAGTACACTTTTTACTATTTTACAGGAGAAGCAAAACACTTCATAAATTTATTCTATTTACATATATGTTAGATGCCAAATTAAATAATGAATAAAATCGGTATTTTTAAACATATGTGAGTAAAATTTTAGGAAAATATGTATTTTGGCTAATCACATCATAATCAATCAAAAAGTCTATTTTGAATTTTTTGGTTGTTACGGCCTTTTGGATTTTAATGACGATATGTAAGAACCTATTTTTCAACCCAAAAAACATGAAAATTATATTATACATATACTTTTTCGTGAACGTGCGTGATCGTGATAAGTTGTAAACCACTCGTGCGTGATTAAAAATATTTTATTCGTGAGCGTGCGTGATCGTGAAAATTTTCAATATAATTCGTGCGTGAAAGTGCGTGAGTAAAATATTTTTCTGCGTGAGCGTGCGTGTCGTGAGTCAGAAAACAATCACATGCACATCTCTACAAATAATGTTATATTCCACCTAAAAATTTTAATTACACTTAAATAAATATGTTTAGGAAGAAAAATAAAAATTATAATGATATGTTGCGGTTTATAGACCTATATAGAAGTCATGCAGTTTTGTTGTCTTACACTGTTTTTTTTTATCAACGGCATATTGAAAATAAATTTGCTTGGAAATTGCGTGCAGCCTACGTCACAGCTTTCAATTTAAACGACTTTTGACAACCAGTATGTGTGAAAAACTTGAAAGCAAATCTTGGTCGTGTAACTGTAGCGTAAAGCAGGTCCTAACGGTATCGTTTAGGTTGACTACGAGGGAGGTAGTATTATGTCCAGAACGAAAGGCATATTGGGAATAAAAATTTTTATTCTTAGTAAACAAAAGCATTTGTTCCATAATAATATGCTCCACAACATTAGATAAAGCAGGTAAAATGGAAATTGCTCTTAAATCTTCAGGGCTATTAACTCTACCTGACTTAGGGATAGGCACGACTCTAGCTATCTTCCATACATCGGAAAAAATAGACTTAGTTAAAATAGTATTAATTAAGTTTAGGATTACCTCAGAAATATAGGGATAAACAAGCTTAATAAATAAGATTGGTATGTTATCAACTCCAGAAGATTTATATTTCACCTTATGGAAAGCCTCTAGTATTCAGTAACACAACGAAAAAAAACGACCCAATCATATCACAGAGTGTATCAATCTCAACATCAGGAGTTTGGGCAGTAATTGAACCCCGCGTGAAGATTTCATTTATACGACGAATCAAGACCCCCAAACAACTTCGAGTAATGCATTAAACACATTCACCACAGCAAGCTACCGACTACCAAATGTCAAGGATAGAACACACATTTATATGAGAATGATTCTTTTGAAGACAGCAAGGCAAGAGGGCGACAGGTTGTTATCTATGCTGATTTTGTCGTTGCAGTCCAATTAAACTAATTTCTATTTCTTTGGCTACAATGAGAAAATTCAATGTTACCAGGATAATACAAAATGTTGAATGAATGATTTTGGACAATTATTTCATATTAATTAATAAAAACAATATCCAAAAATTGATGTAAAGCATAAATTGATTAATTTTTATACTTTTACGTCATATAAGTACATTTCGAAAGAGTAATTAAATATTTATAAATGCGAAATATTTGCAAGTGGTAATACTGAACTATGTATTCATACTTAAATATGATGCATTAAACACATTCACCACAGCAAGCTACCGGCTACCTAATGTCAAGGATAGAATGCACATGTTTATATGAGAATGATTCTTTTGAAGACAGCAAGGCAACAGGGCGACAGGTTGTTGTCTATGCTGATTTTGTCGTTGTAGTCCAATTAAACTAATTTCTATTTCCATATTTATGATTTGAACAGGCTAAAGTTCGTATCGCTTTTTAAGCCAAATTACATGTTATAATTATTAATGAACAAATAACACCAAAGTCAGTTGTAAATGTTCTGACAACACATAGTTGAACGGAACATCTAGCCGTTTTCGAAGGCCACTAAACCTTTATCATTAGCGTTCTTCTGTCTTTGGTCCACTGTGTGGTGTCCATTGATGTAGATTTCTGCTTTATATACGAAACTTTTTTGCAAATGGAATATGTGAATTGTTTTAATTCATCGTATTTCACTTAAAGTTATCACTACAGATAACAGTAGCTCAAAACGAAAGGTACAAGTCGGAATGGACAGATATATAACCGTGGCAAAGCGTGGGTGAAACCTGAATTCTTCAAAAATTGCATCTGCTCCAAAGATGTCTAGGGACAACAGCGCATCTTCTACTAATCGTCAAAACCGTTTACAAATATTGCAAGATGACAACAACAAATCCGATGTATCCACGAACAAAACATCTAAGCCATCTAAGAGAAAAAAATTCAAACGCTCTTATCAATAAATTAATCTCGTCCATTGGTGAGAATGAATTTCATATTGTTGCAATAAAACGCGGCAACATCGATGAAACGAAAATTCAAATTTATGACGAAAAAGATTTCCGCAAAATGGTTGCTGAATTTGAAAAAAAAAATAAAACAAGCTTCTACACATACCAGCTTAAGAGCGCAGATCGTATTGAAGGGCATATATTCTTATGTTGTTCCCAAGGAAATAAAAGATGCACTCGTCCTCCAGGGATTTAAGGTAAAAAATGTGTCCAATATAATAAATAGGAAGAAAATTTCCCAACCCCTATTTCGTGTTGAACTTGAGCCTAATGATATAAAATTGAAAAAAAATGAGACGCACCCAATTTATAGCTTAAAATACCTGTTACCGAAAAATATCAGTTGAAGAACCACACAAGCCTTCTGTGCCCGTACAGTGCCATAATTGTCAAGAATATGGCCATACAAAAACTTACTGCAATTTACCTACTGTTTGTGTTGTGTGCGGCGAATTACACGGCACTGCGAGTTGCAATAAGCCAAAAGATCAAAGTGATAAAAAATGCAGTAATTGTGGAGGTAATCACACCGCTAACTACAGAGGTTGTTCTGTGTACTCTTTCGTAAAGAAGACTATGGTGCAAAAACCTAAATTAGTTCCAGTTCAAACAACAAACGCAGCCTCCGCCACTTCTGCGCAAATGAGCCAACCAGTTACTTCCCGTGTATCGTATGCAGATGCTGCTAAGACAAATTCAATTCCCATACAAAATGTTTCCCCGCCAAATAATTCAAACAATACTGACGCAAGCTTTAATTTTAATCGCCTTGAAGCTATTATTGATAATCTGGTGCAAACGATAAACAACTTTACAACAAATATGACTAGCATGATGCAAGAAATGCTGCGAATGCAGAATACACTGCTTCAAGCATTGGTTAACAAACCACGAACACGTTAAAAATATGTTTCTGGAACGCAAATGGCATTCGCCAACATAAAAACGAACTTGAGCACTTCGTCATGGAAAAAAATATTGATGTAATATGTTGGTCTCTGAGACTCATTTGACCTCAAGAAGCTTATTTAAAATAAATGGTTACACTCTATATGATTCAAAGGACCCTAGAGGAAGAGCATGCGGTGGATCAGAAATTCTAATAAAGTCAAGACTCAAGCACTATATTCTTGACAACATTTGTGCAGAACACCTACAAGCAAAAAATATTGGCATTGAAAGTTTTTGTACAAATTTCGTGATATCTTCAATTTACTCCCCTCCTAGATTTTCAATCACTGAGGATCAATACGAGAAATTCTACAAATCTCTTTGACCTTGTTTCGTAGCAGCTGGCGACTACAACGCTAAGCATACGTTCTGGGGTTCGCGTCTTATTACGCCTAGAGGTAGGGCGTTGTTCGACACAATTTCAAAAATGGGCTTGAATGTTATTTCGAGTGGGGAGCCCACTTACTGGCCTACTGACGTACGAAAAATTCCGGATGTTATAGATTTTGGCGTCATAAAAAGTATTTCTAGGGAATTAATTCACGTTGAAGCTTTCCTAGATCTCTCGTCCGATCACTCTCCCACGATCGTTTTAATCTGTAGCCTACTGACAAGCGCTTTACCTGACCCATATGTCAAGATGATAAATCGTGTTAATTGGCTGGGATTCAAAAAATATCTTAGTAGTCATTGCACGGAAAATATTACGCTAAGAACACCCGATGATATTGAATCTAACATTGCCAATCTTAACGAGAATATTAAACAAGCTGCTGATCATGCCACTACCTCCCATCCGCATACTGGTTTAATAGAATTTATTCTACAGACGAACGTCTCGTACGTGAAAAAAGAAGAGCTAGAAGGGAATGGCAACAGCACAGATCACCTCAACAAAAAATCATATTTAAAGAGTGCACTAAACGACTCCAAGAGTTGCTTGCATCTGAAAAAACAAAATATTTTAAAAATTATCTGGAAGGTCTTGATTTCACACCAGCATCTAATTACTCTTTGTGGCGCGCTGCTAAAAAGCTTAAAACACCCTTTGAGTTTAAGCCACCTCTGCGCACATCTACTGGAGGTTGGGCAAGAAGTGATACTGAAAAAGGTATAATATTTGCTGAGCATTTAAAATCCGTATTTCCACCAAACACATTTACCGGTGTTGCTGATTTACGGAGTGTAGTTGCTCTACCCCCTCGACCCTTAAAATTTAAGATGTGTGATGTACAAAAACTAATTGCGGAACTCAACCCGAAAAAAGCTCCCGGTATTGATGGAATTAGTAACCAGATGCTGATTAAGTTGCCTCGTACTGTAATTAGAATCCTGTTATTAATTTTTAATGTCATTTTACGACTGGAGTATTATCCCCACTGCTGGAAGCTTGCCAAGGTTAAAATGATTCCAAAGCCAGGTAAAGATCTTACCAAGGCTGAGTCATATAGGCCAATAAGTTTACTGTCAACAATGTCAAAGCTCTTTGAAAAGCAACTCATGACAAAATTGTCTTAAATTTTAACTGATAATGGGTGCATCCCGGACCATCAATTTGGTTTTAGAAGCCAGCATAGCACCGTTGAGCAAACGCATACATTGGTTAAATTTATAAGAAAATCATTTGAAGAAAAGAAGTATTGTTCTGCCCTGTTTATTGATGCTCCTCAGGCATTCGATAAAGTGTGGCATGAAGGCCTGATTTTGAAATTGAAGACATACTTACCAATAAATATTCTAAATCTTTTGGAAAGTTACATTCTTGACCGAAAATTTACAGTTGTGGAAGGACACTTTATGAGTATGCCTGAAACTATCTCATCCGGTGTACCACAGGGGAGTATACTGGGGCCAGTTTTATATTTGATTTATACTTGTGATATGCCTGTGAGCAGTAGTATCCATACTTCTACATTTGCCGACGATACAGCCTGCCTTAGTATGCACGAAAACCCTGATGAGGCATCCCGCAAACTCCAAGAACACATTAGCCAGATGGAACTACGGTTAAACTTATGGAGAATTAAGGTAAATGAACAAAAGTGTGTTCAAGTAACATTTGCCTTACGAAGAGATACTTGTTCCGCCATTCGGATTAATAATCAAGTTTTTCCTCAACATTCACATGTGAAATATCTTGGTATACACCTTGATCGACGGCTAACATGGAAACATCACATTGACTCTAAGTTAACTCAAATGAAACTAAAATTAACAGGTACATTGGCTGATTGGCAGAAATTTAACACTCAGCCTAGACTGCAAACTTTTAATATACAAGTCGCTTTTAAAGCCAATATGGTGCTACGGAATTCAGCTATGTGGCACTGCTTCAGCTTCAAATGTTGAGAAAATCCAACGAAGGCAAAACAAAAAATTAATTAATAGTGCCTGAAATTTTAAAAGAAAATAAAAGTGAATTTACATACACAAAAATATTTGATTTACCAATAATTAATTTGTGTATAAAGCAGTGGTGTCAAAAATAAAACTATAGTTGTATGTGTGAGAAAAACTGTCTCATTCGTCTCTGAAGTACATCGAAAAAATAAATATTCGCAACAAATGCAGTTTAGTGAAGCAGCTCAAAATATATAAAAAGGAAAGGTAGAAAATTAAAAAATAAGGAATAAAAATTAAATAAAAAAGTTGCGGGCGACCCATATTTTCCGAGTTACGGCGCTGTAAACTTTTCATAGGAAACTGTTAAGAAATTCCAAAAATAAATTTTTAAATAGCTTATCTGATAGAAACTTGAAATATAAGAAGAAAAAATTAAACAAAAAAATTGGCTGCGACCAATATTTTCCGAGTTATTGGTCTTTTAAGTTTTGATATTAAATGCAATTTAGTGAAGCTGCTAGAAAAAAAACCAAAATGTCTTTTTAATATATATTCATTTCTTTCCTTAAAAGTTTTGTAACATAAAATACATTGAATGTCGCAAAAAGCATTACTGATCATAGAATATTTTTCGCATACCACTTTTTTTCTTTCACTGTATCTATAAAGAATTTAATACACCCACTGCGCATGTGTTATCGTCGCTGTTTCATTGACGACTAAATGGAAGAGAATAAGAATGTGTGTGATTTTGGTTTGCACAATTGTGCCATGAAACTGACATCATTGTACTAAACCAGTGGTGTCAAAAATAAAACTATAGTTGTATGTGTGAGAAAAATTGTCTTATTCGTCTCTGAAGTACATCGAAAAAAATAAATATTTGCAACAAATGCAGTTTAGTGAAGCAGGTCAAAACATATAAAAAGGAGTCTATATGATAGAAAACTAAAAAATAAAGAATAAAAATTAAATAAAAAATTTGGGGGCGGCCCATATTTTCTGAGTTACGGGGCTGTGAACTTTTCATAGGAAACTATGAAGAATTTCTTAAAATAAATTTTTAAATATCTTATCTGATAGAAACGTGAAAAATAAAAAGAAAAAATTAAACAAAAAAATTGACTGCGACCAATATTTCCCGAGTTATTGGTCTTTTAAGTTTTGATTTAAAATGCAGTTTAGTGAATCTGCTACAAAAAAAAATAATCAAAACGTCTTTTTAATATATATTCGTTTGTTTCCTTAAAAGTTTTGTAACATAAAATACCTACATTGAATGTCGCAAAAAGCATTACCGATCATAGAATATTTTTCGCATACCACTTTTTTTCTTTCACTGTATCTATAAAGAATTTAATACACCCGCTACGCATGTGTTTTCGTCGCTGTTTCATTGACGACTAAATGGAAAAGAATAAGAATGTGTGTGATTTTAGTTTGCACAATTGTGCCATGAAACTGACATCATTGGTATAAAGATACAAGTATAGACACATCCATATACATATGTATACTGTGTTATCTTAATTGATCGGAAAAAACTACTGTGCGTTTGTTTATGTGGACGGATATATTGAAAAATTAAAATTGTTAAAAAATTTATTAAAAGTACATACAGCTTGACTCAACATTCGTAAAGTAGCTTTGGGCGAGTCAACATTAAGCGTCGTTGGCAATTATTTCTTAAATGCAACCAGGCCAATGTTGTTAATTGGACTTCGAGAGTTTTGCGTCTCACACCGCATGTGATTAGTGGTTGGCCTCGGTTAGCGGTATTCTGCGATATCCCGTTGTTTTCCATTAACCACATGTATGTCGTTTGGAATTTTCTCGGAGTAGGCTCCTTAATAAAGAAATTGTTGATGGCGTTATAACCTTAATGTTCGGCCAAATTAAATTCTCCCATCCCTTGTATTAACAAGGGGGCACGGAGTAACTTCAAACCATTAAAAAAAAGCTTTTTCAATATACTTTGTTTTTTGCAAAAATTAAATAAAATAAAAAACGAATATCAAGTGCAATAAATTAGTGCGGTGTTATTGTGTTGTGAATATTATTAATTGCTATATACATATGCGCATATTCATAGTCATAAACAAAGTACACTTTAAGAGTTTAAACCCAGTAGTGCCATACAATATACTGGTTTTAAACTCATAAAGTATACTTTGTTTTGACTATGACTATGCGCCATAGTTATTAATATAAATACGTAAGTATGTAATACATACTTACATTCACACACAAAGCAAATTCTTCTTGAACTTATAAAGTACAACATACGGTCGGTCAGCTTGACTATTAATGCGTTTGAAATAAATATAATTGCTTAATTTCATTAAAATTTATTTAATTTAATACGTATATTGAATTAAATACAGATTTATTGAAATTTAATAGAAATTTTATTTATTTTCATCGAAATTAAGGTGCAATCGCTTTCTGAAATTTTAAGTGTACATAAACACAAATAAATATTTTGCATTTTTTAGAAGTTTTCAAAGAAGAAAATAATGTCGGTTAATGCACTTGCTAAATTTACCAGAGCTTCGGACGCTCTTATCGGATTAATGACATTAATAATGAAGCTCATACAGTTGATACTTTAGAGCTTCACGCAGAAGAATTGAGACTTATGGCAGAAAGTTAAGCTCATTTACGATGACTGGTTAGATTCCGTGAAACCCTCTAAAAGCACTGATAATGATGCTGAAGTGATTATTGCTAAATATAGAGCCAATTACACATCATACATCACATGTTTGGGAAAATAAATATAATAATAATAAATAATAATAAACGTGAGTTGGAGCAAGAACAAAAAGTTAATGTTGCACCTTCGGTCATTTCAGCAAATTCTGATAACCATTTTTTAACCTTACCTCCCTGCGACGTTAACATGTTTGATGGTGACTATCTTTCATGGCCTACTTTTAGGGATTTATTTGCCGCGCTTTACATAAATAGCTCACGACTTAGTAATATTGAGCGTTAATGTCATTTATTGCGAAAAACTAGCGGTGAAGCAAAAGAAATCATTTCAAAGTGTCCTCTTACAAATCAAGGTTTTGACTTAGCGGTGAAAAAACTCAAGGATGCTTATGAGAATCCTCGTATGCTGATTAACAATCAGCTCAAAGTACTTTTTGGTCTCCCTACAGTGGAAAAAGAAACTTATATGGGTCTCAAGAATTTACAAAGAGGTATAAATAGTTGTCTTTCTGCTATGTCTATTTATGAGGTTTCAACTGAAAATTGGGATCCTATTATAGTTTTTCTTTGTATTCAGCGATTACCTGATTGCACTGTCACCTTATAGGAACAAACTATAAGAGATAAATTTGTTTTATCTTCTTGGAAAGATTTGGATGCCTTTCTTACGGAAAGGATTCAAACTTTGGAATGTCTACGTGATATTAGAGAAACGCCACAGGATAAAAAGAAATCAATTCAAAAGGTGAAAACTCACCATACTAACATATCGTCTTCGAATTCTTGTGTTAATTGTTTATCGCGCACACATGAAGTTAAAGATTGGAATAGCGTTCATAGTTGTTCGAATTGTAATAGAAGACATCATATTTTATTACATAAAAATATAACTTCTACAGAAGTTCATAATAGAAATTCAAATGCGGTTTCTAATGCGGGTGTTGTTTCACAACAACCTAATTCCATACCTAGCTAGGATGAAGTACCTTCTACCTCTCGTGGAATTAGTCCGTCAGCCCCATTCAATCGTCAAGTTTTTCATACTGCATAGAATCGAGCTGTGTTATTAGGGACAGGGTACTACGTATCCCGCTTGAGCCCTTATTGATCCTGCTTCAGAAACTTCATTTATTTCTGAACGTTTACAGAATCGTTTAAAAATTTCAGCGCACTCTACGAATGCCAAAATTTCAGGTGTAAACAAAACGGTCTCTGCTACTTCTAGGAAAATTTGTTCGATTGACATAGGATCTCCTCTGAATTCTTCTATTCAGTTTACAACTACTGCTCCTGTTTTACCAAGTATTTCGGGTAATTTACCATCATTTATTCTAAATGAAGGGCTTATTGTAAAAACACGATAAGCCACACAATTTCAGAAAGTGGTTTTATCAGTTCATTCAATTACTTTACAGCATCGGAACGTCCTCTTAAAATATTGTACCTATATTCCGTTTAATTTCCGCCTTAGCCGCAAGTGTCACTTTTTACATTTTGATTTTATTCAGAATTATTTGTCCCAAAAACTCGATAAGCCACAGGAATTACAAAGGCAATCACAACTTATAGAAATTATTTGATGTAATAAATAGAAAAAATAATAAATTTTAAACTGCAAAAACACGATATGCCACTTTATTTCAAGCAAAATAACAAAACTTTTGATATTCAAAAAAAAAAAAAAAAAAAAAAATATGTATAAATTTCATGCAATAACTGGATAAGCCACAACTTTTTGCAATTTTAGCGATTTCCGAAGATTTCTTGGTGTACAGCGACGGGTATGTGATAGTAGTCTTCCTTAAGCACTAAATAAAAGTATCTGTATCATGATTTCATCAAATCCCTATTTTCTGCATTTATTTTAAACTTCAAAGGCGATTTTTTCAGTATTTTCATTTTGTGGCTTTTCGAGGTTTTGCAATAAGCCCTTCAAATGATGAACATAGAAAAACTCTGCCAAATTTAATTAGGTGCTGATTTATATCCACGTACAATTATGTGCGATATTCGGCAAAATGTGCTAGGTTCATTATTAGCTCAAAAGACCATATTCGGCTGGCTTATTACGGGCCCTATACATCAATCTTCGTTGCATGTTTATTCCACTAGGGTTGAATTTTCTGAAGAAGATAATTTGAATCAGAATTGACGAGATTTTGGGAACTAGATGAAACGCCGAAGCGGAAAATAATGTCTCAATATGATTTAATATGTGAAAAAAATTTGCAAAATACAACTCGTCGGGACATTGATGGACGTTATATAGTGACTTTACCATTTAAGTCGGAATGTCCTGAAAAAATATCTTTAGGCTCGTCTAAAGCCAATGTTATGGCACAGTTCATACGAAATGAGACCTCTTTATTAAGAAAGCCTTCAGTTAAGGAAATGTATGATGATGTGGTTAGGGAATATTTAACTTTAGGTCACATGAAGTCTGTAACTGAGGATTCTTCTCCTTTATCCTGTTATTTACCCCACCATCCAGTATTCAAATTAGAATGCAAAACTACAAAATAAAGGGTAGTTTTCAATGCTTCAAACAGGACTAATGGTAATAGTCTAAAGGATTGCCTGTATGTAGGACCAACTCTGCAGGCTGATTTAGTACTTTTAATTTTACGTTGGAGATTTTTCAAATTCGTTCTCAATTGTGACATTACTAAAATGTATTGACAGATTAGACTAGATGAGGCACATACTCCTTTTCAACGCATCTTATTCAGAGATTCTCCTACGGAGGAAGTTAAGGAGTATGAATTGCAAGCGGTCATCTTCGGTGTCAATTGTGCGCCTTATCTGGCTATTCGTACTTTGCTACAGTTGGCTGACGATTGTGAAACTGAGTTTCCCCTCGCATCAAATATTCTATGTAAGGGTATGTACGTTGACGACGTATTAACAGGGACTCATGATGTCACCACTGCGTTGATCGCTCGTGATCAACTTAGAAGAGCTTTGTCATCCGCAGGATTTTAACTTCGAAAATGGACTTCGAATAAAAAAGCAATTTTAACTGATCTTCCCCCCGATCATTTAGTCGATGCTCAATTTTTGACTTGTTGAGTCAAGTAGTTCCAAAACACTGGGACTTCAGTGGAACGCTCATTTAGACGTGTTCTATTTTAAAGTGGATCCAATTACGTTGCGATGTAGTTTTTTTTGTCCATTATCGCAAAACTATTTGATCCCGTTGGCTGGCTCGCACCTGTCATTGTAGTTGCAAAAATTATTACGCAAACGGTATGGCAAGATAATACTGATTGGGACGATTCACTTAAGTCTTCAACGAAGGTAGAATGGGACAAATTTGTTACTTCTTATAGTGAAGTTAACAATGTACAAATTCCCAGGTGGGTTAACTATGAAATCGACTGCTCTGTTGAACTGCATGTTTTTTCTGATGCCTCGGAAAAAGCATACGCGGGGGTAATATATATACGTATTGAGAACTTTGTGCTGCAGTTTTGGCTTCAGATCTCTTAAAAACTGTTCTTAGTGAGATTGATATGCCACTTCAAGTTTATTGTTGGACTGATTCTACAATCGTCTTTTCCTGGCTAAGAAAAGACGCCAGTTTCTGGACCACATTTGTTGCCAATAGCGTATGCAAGGTTCAGGAAATTGTTGGTAGTCACAATTGGCATAATGTAAAATCAGAGTATAGTCCTTCTGATTTAGGAAGTCGTGGTGTTACTCCGGCATAGTGTTGTAAAAGTATTGAGTGTTTGAGTACTGAGTACTCAATACCTGGAGTTTTTGCCGGTACTCAATACACAAAAGTAACTACTCAATACTTTCAGGGTTGCATTTTGTAGTATTCAAGCGAAAGTCTGATGTATTTTATCAGAATTATACATTTCTGTGAGTTTGATACAAACAAATATGACTCTGAACCTCATGGAGTTAGTGTAACAAATACCAATTCTGTTAGGCATTATTTTGATACGAAAACAGCCGCTAATAAAAGTACTACAAAATGCATTATTGAACTACTTCAGTCATTAACAAATACTATTGGACAGAAAAAGTGACCCTTTAGAATAGTGGAAGGAAGGCACGTGATACAATATAACCATCAATTCAGGTCCTCACAAACATGAAAAATATTTTAAATTCTTTCAATGTCGGTAAAATTTTATTTCTACATTTCAACAATGACTAAGTAATAACATCAATTGTGAGAAAAAAATGTTTATTAAAAAATATTTAGAAGATAATTTAAGAGATTAATGCACTAGAAGTGTAAGAGTACGTTAAATATTTTTTATGTACAAAAACTAATCTTCAAACTTATTTAGTTTCAATTGTTATAAATTAATTTAAATATACTTTTATTTTATCCTTGTTTTTCATATTGCATTATCAATAAAATAATATAAATAATAATTTTTAACTTCGCATATACATACATATACAAAGTATTGAGTAGTATCGAGTACCCAATTGAAAAAGTATAGAGTAGTACTGAGTATTCAAAAGTAGCCGCTTTTTACAACACTACTCCGGCAGACTTAACACATACTGATCTTTGGTGGCATGGACCACATTGGCTTCGAAATTATAAATCTAGCGTGAATATTAGAAATCTAAATTCATTAGACACCGACCTTGAAGCTCGTGTAGTGAAATCTCATGCTTCATATTTTACAAATTATGAAGACGTGTTGAATAGATTTTCTTCGCTAGATGTGCTATTCGTGTGATATCTTATTTATTCAGATTCTTTAACAAATCTCATGCTTCCCACAAGGATAGCCATGTTTATGAGTCAATTACAATATCAAATGTGGAGGTGAAATTTGTGAAGACACGTTTAGCTATTATCGCACAAAAAGTTAATTTTGCTGAGGAATATGAATGCCTTTACGCTAAAAATGCTCTTTCTTCGAAGAGTTCACTCTTATGCTTAAATCCTATTCTGGACAATGAAGATGTTATGCGTCTTAATAGTAGATTAGTAAAATCACCTACTTTAACTTATACTGAACGACATCCTATAATACTGCCATATTCTTGCCGTTTTACTTAACTTATGGCTGAATTTGTTCATACGATTTCTATTCATGGAGGAAATTAACTCATGGTTCGAATTAGAAATGTGCTCGTGAGCGTTTTTTGACTCACGACACGAACGCTCACGCAGAAAAATATTTTACTCACGCACTTTCACGGACGAATGATATTGAAAATTTTCATGATCACGCACGAGTGGTTTACAGCTTATCACGATTACGCACGCTCACGAAAAATTATATAATCCAATTTGTATCTTTTTTTGGGTTGAAAAATAGGTTATTACACATACATATGTATGTATGCACGTCTATATGTAAAATTTAAATTGCACATTGGGGACTTTTACAAAGTAAATGGCAATAATTCTGGAACTTCTAAACTACTGAGTGGATTTATATGAAACTCCTTACATCTGTAGGGGAGGACTTAGGCTTTATAGCACATGTCATCACAGCCTTCTGACTTGAGCTGGACAGGAGGTACAGTGGGCCAAATATACTACCTGGGACTCAAAAAACTTCTGAGGCTTTTAACTTTTTTTAAAATTATCCGATTTTTACCGGATAAAGTATTTTGAGATAAACTTGAAATTCTTAATAATTAATTTCCCAAGATGTGTTTCCGTATCTCACATAAAATATTTTACCTTGGCTTTTTTAGTATTTCGCGTATTAATTTTTAATTTATTGTTGGATTTTAAATTAAAAGACAGCATTAAATATTTGACAAAATTTTAAATAAAAATAAGAAAAAAATTTATTAATATCTCCATTCGTGAAATCGCGAAAAGGCAAAATTAAAATTTTAAAATTTCCCTTAAAACGGCATGTGGGTTTTTAAGTATCTTCATTATTTTAAGTTTTGTAAAAAGCTTTGTTTAATAGATTGAGAATGTGCTTAGAGCCAATTATTTTGTATATTGGACATGTACCCTACATTCAGCAATGCCCTAAAATAGTAAATTTTAAAAATATTTAGTGTGCTAAAGCGCTTATAAAAAGATGTGATAGATTTTGAAAGTTTCAACTATAACATTTTATTATGTAGATAGTTTTAAACATTTTGAATTAAAATTTAAGAGTGGCTTTTCATAAAAGCAGATACGCGCAGATTTTCTGAAAAAAGTCAAAGTTTAGGGAAATTATAGTTGTGTACCATAAAAAAAATGTTAAAAAATAATTTTATTTTCCTAAATTGGTATTTTTGAATTTCACATGAGTCTTTTTACTACGCCTGAAAAAATTATAACAATAGCCCAATTCACAATCTTTTGCAAATGATCTTGCATCGTAGCGTGTGCAAAATGATGTAGTATATTGATACTCACCTATGCAGGAATAACATTTCGTGAGAGCGTGAGAATTCGTAATTTATTTTTAAGTCACGATCACGCACTCACGCGTGATTAATTATAAATTTAATCACGATCATGCGTGAGTCACGTGTGATTCACGCGTGACACGATAAAATCACGACATGTGCACATCTCTAGTTCGAATTATACGAAACGAGTATTGGGTACCTAGGTTAAAAACTTTGGTTCGAATGGTAATCAATCGTTCTAAGCGTTGTATTCTAGATTGCATTTACGCTTGTAGTCAGATCATGGCTGCATTACCACCGGAAAAGACTCGTGTGGATCGACCATTTACGACAACGACAGTCGACTTTGCAGGTCCTTTTGATATGAAAAGTTCTTCCGCCAGGTGTAGCCAGGTTTTTTAATCCTATGTTTGCATTTTTGTATGCTTTTCCACTAAAGCAATTCATTTGGAAGTCACGTCGGATTTAACTACGGATAGATTTTTAGCGGCATTTAATCGTTTTGTTTCAAAACGTGGTTGCCCGCATACTATATTTTCCGATAATTGTACAAATTGGGGTTTCTAGAGAACTAGAAAGGGAATTTAAGACTTTTTTTGGCAGAAAATCGAGCTAGGATGTGTTCTACCTTTGAAATTAATGGCCTGTTGTGGCGTTTTATACCAGCTGGCGCTCCTCACATGGGAGGTCTGTGGGAAGCGGGAGTTCGAAGTTTTAAATTACACTTTCGTAAAGAAGTTCAATCGGTTAAGTATACTTTCGAAGAACTTTCCATAATACTTGCTAGAATCGAAGCGTGTCGTAACTCTCGCCCACTTTGTCCAATTAGCGATAATCCTAATGATCCTGTGGCCCTCACCCCTGGACATTTTTTGATAGGTTCTCCAATATTGGCTCCGCCGGAACCCTCTATATTCGAAACTCCTATAAGTCTCGTTAATCGGTATAGGAAAGTTAAAGCGTTTGCTCAACACTTCTGTCTACGATGGAAAGATGAGTATTTATCGAATCTTCATAAACGCTACAAGTGGAAATTTCCACAAAGAGATATAGCTTTAAACGACTTAGTTGATATTCGTCATGAGCAACTTTCTCCCACTTCATGGAAGTTAGGCGGGGTAATTAAAATGTACCCCGGAAGTGGTAACCACGTCCGCGTCGCTAACATACGCGGAATTGTTAAGCGACCAATTACAAAACTGGTCATATTGACTAGTTAAACATTTTTAAAAATAAACTTTTGTTAACCTTCATCATTTCCTAGTAACATGGACTCTGTCTCCCAAAAATTTGAAGATGCTTTATTAGAGGATTACGAGGAGGTGATGGAGGTGGAGGCTAAGGCAGCCGACGAAAATTCTTCGCCAAACGCTGAGGTCCAGGACATAGGAAAATTTCCGACTGACCTACCGGCTCCTGATGCCCCCAACGTAAAGAATGCTACGCATTCTGACACCGCTGTAGTTACAGTGGTTACCGCTCCAGTAGCCCCATCGTCATCGTCAATTCCTGACCCTATGTCAGGTGTCAAGGCAAATTCGGGTTCGAATATAGAGCGAAAAGCGGTCGTCGTTTGTAGAATCTGCAACAAACGGCATCAACTATCAGCTCGCCGCGCTTTTCAGAATATGGCATTCGAAAAGAGGTTACGCATAGTCCTGTTACACCATTAGTGCTCTCGATGCTTGTCGATGACCATGTTTCACGTGTTTGTAAGAGTCAAGGCCAATGTAAAAAATGTAAAAGCAAGCATAATTCTATGCTACATTCTAATAATCATGCCTCCTTAAAAAAGAAGCAAATACAAAATGCCAAACCAGTTACATTGCCTTTAGCCCCAAATTTACAAATTCGGCACATGATAACTTTTTCGCCGACAGTTAAAGTCTATTTGAGGGTGGCTAATAAGTCAATCCCTGTGCGAGGTGTTATAGACCTCTGTTGTAGTATGAGCTATATTTGTGAAAGTTTAATCAAAACTCGCAAACTGCCTGTGTCTTCTATGGACCTTCGTGCGTGCAGGTCAGCTCTATATACGACTCATCACAACAGATTGGTCTAACAGTAAAAGTAAAAAAGATGAAAGGAATTAATACGCCGGTACAGACCGTTTCGAATGCCATCAAAGAGCAATTCGTGGGTATGCAATTAGCAGACCCTAGGTTCAACATTTCAAGTAAAGTGGCACTTGTTATAGGCCCAGAAGTTGCGCCTCATGTATTGAAACCACGAATATATTCGAACCCGGGGTTCCCTTTGGCTCAGTACACCATATTTGGTTGGACCATTTCTGGCCAAACTCCGTTTTAAGGAGAACGTCGTCAATGCAGTATGTAGTCTGTACAAAACTACATCCCATAGACTTTGAGCTATGGGAATTTTTACCACGTTATTTGGAATAATTTGTTTTTTGAAAAAAAAAAATTAAAATAAATTAAGTAATTACAAATATCATTCATAACAGTCCATTAATTTTATTATTTATTTAATTTATTCTTAAATAATAGTTGCAACTAAAATTTATGTTGCAAGGTGGCCGGCAATGTTTAAGTTAGATTTATTACGTTATGAATTCTTTACACTTTATTTATTACAGCCTTGCTAGGATCTACATATATTACTCCTTCTTCGCAACCTTGTGTGGGAGTATTTACATAGATTCTAACGAGTGAACCGCTAACGGAATATTTTACTTATTAAGTAAAATATTTTTTTTATTAAAAATACATTGAAATTGATTATTGAGGGGTTTAGCTGGATCCTATGCGCATTTCACTGTTGCTAATGCAGATCATCAGGGAACCTTTACCCAAAGCTTCTTAGAACAACTAGAGTTATTATATTATAAACTTTCATTTAAACAAATGAGAAGCTCAATAACAAATAACAAAGTTGAAACAAGAACTCAATAATCAACATGTTTTTTATTTTCTTACTTTACTATTGCTACATTGGCTGACTTTTTTTCAGCTTCAAATTGTAGTCATAAGAGTATGTAACAGAAAATAAATGTAAATAACAACAACAGCTATTTAAGAATAAAGTAATTTTTTGACCGGATGCAGTCAAGTTAATAATTAGTGTTTTTTATGGGAATTGTTACAATTTAAGTTTAAAATTTTTAAACGCACTAATAATCCCAAATTAATATTATACTTATAAAAAAATATTTTACTTAATAAGTAAAATATTAATTTGGGATTATTAGTGCGTTTAAAAATTTTAAACTTAAATTGTAACAATTCCCATAAAAAGTTATTTTAATAAATTTATCCAATAATAAGTTCTAATAAAAAATTTTTTGTTATTTGAACACGTACGGAAGAAAATAATTCAGTGTCTCATAAGCATTCGTACAAACATGCATTTTACTCTTTCTGTCATATTATACACTAATTAATAAATATAAAGATGTATGTGTGTTTTCCTGACTTTGATATAAACAGTATGTGCAGCGTGACCATATTAGCTTATTTAGGGCTAAATTTAGCTTATTTTTTTGGGATTTAACTGCAAAATTTTTATTTAGCTCTTAGCTTATTTTTCAGCTTTTTTTTCAAAAATTCATTTAGCTTTTTTAGCCGTTTTTTTTAATCTAAATTGCATGTTCTCAAAAAATATGTTAAAGACATGAAAAAGTTATAATAACAAAAATTAAAAATTTTAAAAACCTCAACGTACTGACCAAACGGCTGTACCGGATTTTCTTGAAGTATAGGCAAGATCAAGTCACTTTTTAAACGACAAAAACAGAATTAAAATAGGTCTAGCCGTTTTGGGAGCTACGGTGTCAAAGACACACAGATTCAGCTAAATATATCTAAACGGCTGGACCGATTTTTTCAGCTTTCAAACTAAATCAAAATCGATCCAGCCATTTGGTATATACGTGGACTCGTACAGACATACAGATACACAGACACAAACTACAAAATTACAATACCCCTTTTTTTGGTTGGGTGTGAAAAATTATAATTTGTTAACAATTAAAAATATAAATTTTTTTCATTAGAAAATGATATAAAAAATACAAAATGTAAATTGCTTATTTATAAGAGAAATTGCAAATTTAAATATTGGACATTGATTGCAATTTTGGAGTTACAATGGCAAAAGATAAATAATTAATATTACCAATAAGACTTTTAAAGAGTTCCTTTGACTTGAGTTGAATGTGCATTCAGCGGCATGAATTTACTTAAAACAAAAATTAGAAATAGATTTAAAAAAGGTTTCGTATTTTAGTGTAAATGTTTTTACATTTCTGAAGACTGGTTAAGCTTATTTTTTGAAGTTTTTCTTTTGTTTTTCCTTAAACTCAAATATAATAATGAATAAATATTTTAATTAAAAAATTATTCAAATATTTTTTTATTATATATATATATATATGTACATTATATTTAACGTTATTTCAGCAATAAGAAACTATTGCAAATTGATCAAATAAGTCGAAAAAAGTTTAGCTTTATTTTCTGGCTTAAAATTTAGATTTTTAGCTTATTTTAACTCTTTTTCAAACGTGATTTAGCTTAATGTTATTTTAAAATCTGGTCACACTGAGTATGTGTATTTATATCAGTGGTGCCAACTTTTTTAAAGCAAAAAGCACTGTTCGGTCATGAAAAAAGCACTAAAAAGCACCAAATGCAATAAATATGTTTGTATGTACATATATACATATGTATATGCAGGATAAACATTTGAATTCAAATTTTATTTTTACTCTTTTATATATTAAATTAAATCATCCACTATAGTCGAAATATCAAAACACTTGAATAAAATTTAAGTGGAAATGTTTTGAAATTTCGGTCCTTATCGATTGCTCTTGTTATACTTTTAAAATAATTCATAGCGCTAAAAATAACTTTCCATTTTTGTAGTCTTCAACTTCACCGCATTTGCTATTATATTCTTTTATAACGTCTATGTGTCCTCTGTAATTTCTATAAATATGTTCTTAACGATACATAAAGTTTTTTTTTACAATTTTGAAATTATGTAGCGATTTAGCTCTAAAATCAATTACTTTTTTCGTGATAGCCATTTCTGCACACTGTGAATGAGAAAGTATGTAGTTCCCTATCTGTCTTTCATCCAATTGAATAAATACTGCTAAGAATATCAAATAAGGAATATCAAAAAAGGGTCTAATCCATGGGTGAACATCATGTAGCAAATTTTTGCAAATCGAATTCACACGTATTTTTATTCTCTTTCATTTAGTCTGAGAAAACTTTTTCCTTATCTTTAAACTAATTTTTCTCAAACGCACTGCGAGAAATTTATTATGTATGCTGTTTATGTTCAAAAATGCTTTTGCCTACATAAAAATTAAAAATTACTTTCTTTTACAAATTGGTTTTTAGTAGTTTTAAACTCAGAATTAAAGTGAATAATAATGTTTATTTATTACTTTTTGTTGAAACGGTTTTCTAGAAAAAAATTCTTTTTTATTTTAATTATAATTTCATTTTTTGTTTTTTATTTTCCCAATATATCGATCATCTTCAGAGGATCTAAAATATATGTACATAAAAACACAAATAGAAATATTATAATAACAACATTAATTAATATTAATGCACAAATTAAGCTATAATTACATTTTTAAAAACAAATGGTGTAATTATTAATTTTAAAGTTTTAAAAGCTTTACTTGACCGTCTCGTTTCTTTTGTAAACAGAACTCTAATGATGTTTTGGCCTGTGTTTTTGTATTGTGTTTCTGTAGATCTGCGCGCATTTTTCTACATCGCTCTTATAATTTAATCTCTTGTCAGGTGGTACATCAATAATGTGAAGCATTTCAAGAGTATATCTCTTTTTGTAGTTGTTCTCTATTGTTAACACTTTAATATTACAGAAATTTGGTTTGTGACCAATTACAGCACAGTGGGCCGCAAGTGCGGTTTTTTGGTTTAAAGGTTTGTGTTTAGATTTTAAGTCCGACTTATGTGAAGAAATTCTGGTTTTTAATTTTGTTTTTGTTGTGCCAACATATACTTTCGAGCATATATTGGAACCGTCACCATCGCAGTTAATTTGGTACACAATGTTCGACTTTTCATCGTTTGTCAATTTTGATTTTGTTTTACTAAATAATTTGTTGTTTGTATTGAAAGTTTTGAAGGCTAATTCGTTCTTTTCTTTGTCATAGATGTCTGAATGTTTTAGTCTTTCAGAAAACCCAGGTATGTACGTTGACGATTTGTATGTTTTTTGCGTTTTTTCCGCTCTAACATTGTCATTATTACTTTTTGATTTTGTATATTTTAGTAATTCCAAAATAGTTTTCTTTGGAAAATCATTCTTTTTAATATTTTTATTATTTTGTTTTCATTTTTTTGATGAAACGACTGGTCACTAATAGACAAAACTCTACTAATAAAATTAATGGCAGTATTTATAATAATTTTTCGTGGACGTTTCGAATAGATGTTTATCATTCTACCAGAACACATTGTTTTTTGATACCAATCTAATTTTAATTTATTATTTTGTCTAATTATAATGGAGTCTAGATATGGTAGTTTGGCTTCATTTTCTACTTCCATTGTAAATTTTATTTGTTTGTCGAAGGAATTTAATGTTTTTAAAATATTTCCAACACTATCTCTTTCAACTACGGCGAAAAGATCATCAACATATTTGATGATTATTTTCGGCTTGTTTTCAATTTTTCCGAGAGACACGTCTAGTAATTCTTCCATTATTATGTCCGCTATTATCGGTGAGATGGGTGAGCCCATTGGCATTCCTTTCTTTTGTTCGTATAATTTTTCTTGATATTTAAAATATCTACATTCTTTTATGCAAAACGATACTAACTCCATAAAACTATTTTTAGGTATCCTCGTATACTGTTCCAATGTATTCCATTTTTTCTCAATCGTTTTAAGTGCCAGATTTAGAAAGAGAGAAATTACATCAAACGAAATAAGAACTTCATTGTCATTTATTGTAACATTTGTAATTTTGTTTTTCAGATCTTTGGCATCTTTAACATTATATACCGAGATTTTTGTCAAGTGCTTTAGCGTTTCAACTAAGAATTTACTCAATTTATAGGATGGGAATTTGTTGACGAGCAAATCGGGCGAAGAGGCATATCAATTTTATGTATTTTAGGTAGACCATAAATACTTGGTGGTGTAGCAGTTTTGGTGGTTAACCAATTTTTGTCTGTTAAACTAATCAGATTCATATTGAAAAGTTGTTCCGTTAATATATTGTTTTTATTTTGAAGACTAGAGATAGGGTCTTTTCTAAGTCTCCTATATGTACATAAATCTCCAATAATGTCATTCATTTTTGTTTCATACTCATTTTTCATAATAGCCACCGTATTATTTCCCTTATCCGAATTTAATTTTAATAAATCTTTATTTTGCTTTAAAAAACATTCCGCCTGTCCCACTGTGTCCAGTATAAGTTTATCTCTCTTATTGTCCCTCTAGTTAGCCTAGAACCATATATCTCTATGTCAATACTCTTTCTTCAGCGACAATTGCACTAGTTAAAATGTCGACAACTTTCCTTTTTTGCGCGAGTAGAGATACGTCAGAGACAACAGTTCTAGTGTATATCTGGTGATATTGTCAATGAACGCGTCAATAGTTTGTTTTTCTTTTTTATTATGTTGTGCAATAATATTAAATAAATATGTGTAGAGGAGGGTCACTAAAATGTACTAGTGAATCTTTGGTTCAAATATCTCCATATGGTCGTTAAAGAACTACCTTCTCAATAGCGCTAAAGTATACTGGTAGATTTTCAATGACAACCCTATGTTATATGTCAATAGGCGATTACATTGGCTGGGGTACACTTAGTCAGTAGCACTATTGACAATGTCACTAGAAAATCACTATAATTTTACTATTGACAACGAGTGAGGAAATATCGATATTGTAGACTATAGCCCCTAAAATTTACTAGTGAATCTTTGGTGTCAATGTCTCCATGTGGTCCCAAAAGAACTACGTAGTAAGCAGTGCTACAGTATAGTGGTGGATTTTCAATGACAAGCTAATGTTAAATGTCAATAGATGATTACATTGGCTGGGGTACACCTAGTCAGTAGTACTATTGACAATGTCACAAGTAAATTACTATCCTCACAAAAACATCAAAGTGAAAAAATGCCAAGTTCTTATCCAAACTTTCGGCCATTAAAAGCTGTGAGATATATAAATTTTGACCAAGTTCTGTACCACAATACCTAATACAGAAATATATTAGCGGAGTTCTATGTTTGATGCAAATTGTCTTGCGTAAGTGCAAATGCAAAATATCGTAGCTTTTATTTCAAATCCAACAACAAAATACACACACAATCCAAAGAAAAGCTACGATATTTTGCATTTGCACTTACGTAAGAAAATTTCCATCAAACATCGAACTCCGCTATTATGTATGATATAAATTTGTAATCGTAAGGGTGTCATATAATTTGTAGATAATCTGCCAACTTGACAACATTTTTATCAATATAAAGAAATGAACATTTACATATACATTATTCTCACCTTTTTTGGAAAGGTAAAAATATTGCCAAGTTAACAGATTATCTAGAAATTATATGACACCCTTACGATTACAAATTTATATCATACATAATATATTTCTGTGTTAGGTATTGTGGAAGAGCTTGGTCAAAATTTATATCTCACAGCTTTTAATGGCCGAAAGTTTGGATAAGAACTTGGCCTTTTTTCACATTGATGTTTTTGTGAGGATCTGACTACTTTTTGAAAAATTTTCTAAGATAACACTTTTTAAACTTAAGGTTTCTGGGGAGTTTTGTTTCTATTCATGATCACTGTGCCAGTTAAAAATGGCATAGTTACATAAAATAATGGGTTAGAGCATGATGAGTGTTGGATTGTACACCTTAAAAATTAATTATTGTGCTATTACAACGGGTCGCCAGTGTGTACGCTATTTGTTAAGAGTCGACTGGAAGAAACATGTAAAATACAGCGTAAATTTTACTGGGCATGACCCCGCCTACTTTCTCAATATATTTACATATTAAAGTCTGCTTAGCCAAAGTACATAAATCAAAAGGATATTCCCAATGTGCATACAAAGTTTCAATAGGGTAGCTGGTGCTTTTAATTTTTGGATTTTCCGATTGAGTAAATCAATTACTATTTGTGTACAAAATGTCAGCTCTCTATAGTATAATATTACGTAAAATTTTCATGGGCCTGGTCCCGCGGACTTTTATATCTGCTAGTGCTTATGGTTCATGCAAAGTTTGGTATTAAAAAGTTAATAAGAAATACCTGAGTATCAAATTAAAAACTGGTAAGTCGAAGTACCTGAACGAAAAAGCTAAGATTTATGGGTGAAGTCACGGCTACTTTTCAAAATAGGGAATTTTATTTTGGATAAGTGCAATGTGTATGAAAAGTTTTAATAAAATGTATGTTCATTTTGAATTTGAAGTGCTTGTTTCCGCCCTCTGATAGCAACTTCTGGGTTTTCAGATTTACTAGTGAATCTTTGGAGATTCTTAGTGATCTCTTATCTAGATTTATTTGTGTATCAAATTTAAGCTCGCTAGTGCGAATTGGAGTTTTAACGTCGTGACCCCGCATACCGGGTAAAACTTTTTGGTTTTAAGATTTTCCCATTGGCCTAAGCAGCTACACTTACTAGTGTATAAAATGTCAGCTCTATAGCGCGAATTATATCTTCAGATTTTATCAGCATTACCTCTCCCGCTATTCCTAACTCAAAATTTTGTTGTGAGCAGGGCTTATAATTCATGCTAATTTTCTTCTAATATATGCTAGACCGATGTAGATTAAACACAAGGCTAACATTTTATGGGAGTGATCACGCCCAATTTTTGAGGTGATAGTTTAAAGTATTGTGTAAGTGCAACGCGTATGCAAGATTTCACTAAATTGGCTTGAGTTAAAAACTGTATATTAAGTTTTTAGTTCAAAATAATATTAGCGTGGCCCCGCCCACTCTGGTAACATTTTTTGGGTTTTAAAATTTTTCTAGTTGGTTTCTCACTTAGACCTACTTGTATATCAATTTTCAGCTCCTTAGCGCAACTTTTAATTTTTATGGGCGCAGCCCCGCCCCTCTAACTAAAATTTCCGGGTTTTTAGATATTTCTAGTTGGTTTCTCACCTAGACCTACTTGTATATCAAATTTCAGCACCTTAGCGCAACTTTTAATTTTTATGGGCGTAACCCCGCCCACTTTTTCAAAGTCAAAATATTTTTGGGTCAATGCTAATTATTCGTGTTTAGTTTCATTACAAACGGATAATAATAGCTAGATAAATAGTATATCTAAATATGCTGAGCCGCAGGGCATTAAAATGAAGTTTAAATTGTTTTATATAATAATAAAATTAATAAAAAATTTTTAGCCTTGCATTATCGCAGTATATATGCCGAATTTCAATAAAAAACGCTTCCATTAAGCGCCTTATATTAGCTTTTTAATTCTGACTTTTATGGGCGTAGCCCCGCCCTCCTGGATAAAATTTCTAAATTTTCAAATTTTTTTATTTTATTTCTCACCTAGACCTGGCTCTATCGAATTTCAGCTCAATAGCACAAATTTTAATTTTTATGGGCGTAGCCCCGCCCTCCTGGTTAAAATTTTCGGGTTTTCATATTTTTCTGGTTCATTGCTCACCTAGATCTCGTGTACTAAATTTTAGCTCTCTAGCTATAGCGGAAGTGCTTCATCAATTTGATGAGTGTGTCAGTGGTCAGTGAGTATGTCTTAAAATATGCACTTTTTGCACCTCTATATCTATATGAGGTTATATGAATTTATTCTAATTATGGTTTAAATATCATAATTTTACTATTGCGGGGAACAAAGTTATGAGGGGGGTAAAAACAGCTCGAATGGCTTCGTGTAAATACACACACTGCGTGCATTGGCCAGAACTTGGCCTGGCGCATTGTCGTGCGCCTAGATAATTTCACTATTCGCACTTTCTGCAGGGGTGTTTGTTTTTGTGTATGTGGTTGTCAATAAGTGATACAAGTTTTGTTCGCGCTATTTCTTGTTGCTCTCTGCCATCTATTGTTTGTATTCAATCTTCACCATCTACAATGCATTTAAACAAAAAAAAAATTATAAAAAAATTAAAATTAAAAAAAAACAAAAAATTAAATTATAATTAAAATAAAACTCTAACCTGTTTTTAATTTTATAACCAGAGCTCAAGCTGAACAAAATTAATTAATAATTAGTAAAATAAAAGGTCTACGATATACACAATAAATGGTTTTTTTTTTTGTAACAATAGTTTTTCTTTTTTAAATGTGAAATAAAATAAATAAATAAATTACTTATTTATTTATTTATTTATATACATATTTATTTTCTTATTTTATTTCTCATAATAAATTTGTATAATAAAATATAAATTTTCTACTGTTTAATACATTTAAACTCACCCAATTCAAATGTGTTTCCGAAGAATAGAATCAGTATTGTAGGCCGTGTTTCGCCCAAAAATAGACGAATGTTACTATCTAATCCATTTTCGATGTGAAAATTTGTACATAGCATGGAGAAAATATTTTCAAAATTCAATCAATCGAAAGAACAGCAATTGTAAGTATATCAAACAAAAAAACTAAAATTTTGTGAAAATTAGTGAATTCACTGAATTGTGAATAAATTCGAAAAGACTCCATCGATTTTTATTATCGATATCTCAGTTTGTTTCTATTACATGTAGCTTTACGAAAAATCAATAAATTTGAACAATTTATATCGTTTTCCATTTTTCACGATTTTTTTAAAACAAAAAATTAGCTATTTTTACGTAAAATATATATTTTTGGCTACAATTTTTTATTGTAACTCCGAAACTACTGAGCCGATTGAAATGCAATATATAAACGAATTAAAGGTTATGTAAATAGTAATTTTTGTAAATTTAGTTGAACAAAATTGGACCGGTTTTTTTTTTGAGTTATGAGAACATAAGTTGAGTGGACCATTTTTGTTCTACTGGAACCACAATACATCAAAATTTTATAGTGGTTTTAAAAGCATTTTTTTGCTGTTGACCTGTGTAATGAAAAACGAACTAAAAGTCATTTCATTGATCATTTTAAGTCAAAAGGTGAATCGATTATTTAAAAAAACACAAAACACACATTCGTACACAACATATAATTTAAGAAATCAGATTAAAAACTAATGCAATTCTAAAAGAAAAAATAGTCCGTTTTTATACTAACACTAGTTTTCAATATTATTTGTGGCAGTTATATGTATTTTCTTTCTAAAATATATCTGGGAATTCCGTTATTTTATTATTTTTTAATTATTTGATTTATTAAATATGCCCACAATATATAAAATCATACAAGAATGATTTTTTTTTTTTTGTTACAAGAGTTTTTATTTTTTAAACCTTGAGGTTATACGCATATCAACTTTGCATACCGTATGTATTTTGTAACAGACTTCAAGTTCACTAGGTGATAAAAAAAGAGAGAAAAATATCTAGTTAATAATTTTCTACGAAAATATTCGTTGCTTGCAAATATTCTTCACTAACGTTGTCAAGGACATAGTGCTTGAGTCTTGACTTAATCAGAATTGCTGATCCACCACATGCTCTCCCTCTCGGGTCCTTTGTATCACATAACGTGTAACCATTTATTTTAAATAAGCTTCTTGAGGTCAAATGAGTCTCAGAAACCAACATTATATCAATATTTTTCTCCATGAGGAAGTGCTCAAGTTCATTTTTATGTTGGCGAATGCCGTTTGCGTTCCAGAAACATATTTTTAACGTGTTCATGGTTTATTAACTAATGCTTGAAGCAGCGTATTCTGTATTCGCAGCATTTCTTGCATCATACTTGTCATATTTGTAGTAAAGTTGTTTATAGTTAGCACCAGATTCTCAATAGTAGCTTCAAGGCGACTAAAGTTAAGGCTTGAGTTTGAATTCGTTGAACATGGAGACATTGACACCAAAGATTCACTAGTAAATTTTAGGGGCTCTAGTCTACAATATCGATATTTCCTCGCTCGTTGTTAATAGTTAAATTATAGTGATTTTCTAGTGACATTGTCAACAGTGCTACTGACTAGATGCACCCCAGCCAATGTAATCGCCTATTGACATATAAAATACGGTTGTAATTGAAAATCTACCAGTAGACTTTAGCACTATTGTGAAGGTAGTTTTTTTACGACCATATGGAGATATTTGAACCAAAGATTTACTAGTAGATTTTAGTAACCCTCGTCTGCATACATTTTTTTAATATTATTGCACAGCATAATAAAAAAGAAAAACAATCTATTGACGCGTTCATTGACAATATCACCAGAAATACACTAGAACTGCTGTATCTAACGTATCTTTACTCGCACATAAAAGGAAAGGTGTCGTCATTTTAACTAATGCAATTTTCGCTGGAGAAATAGTATTGACAAAGAGACATATGGTTCTAGTCTGGCTAGAGGGTATATATATCATATACACACATGTATATTTGCTTAAGCCCCGTTCAGACTATTTTACAAGTATTAATACTTTCATCACATTTTACGATACAGAAATCTAAATACATTCATTGCGACTGTCAAAAAATCTAACGTAAAATCACATATTGTGTTCAGACCATCACACTTCAAATCAAATGTGTAATACAAGTAGAAAACAAAACAGCTGTTCAATGAAAATGTCTGTGCTATTCATTTACTAGCGGCGGCAAAGCGGTTTCATGCAGGCGGGGACGTGCCGACACTTGAAAAAATTTAGCAGTTAAAAATATTTTATGTAAATAACAGAAAAATATTTAAGAAAAGATGTTACAAAAGCGTTAAAAATTACGTCAACGAAATATACTTCCATACGATTCACTTGTTAAAAATTTTGAGCCGATATACATATGACAAAACATTTACATCAATGACGACACGCTATCGGCGGCGAAACAGCCGACTTGGAAGTTTGGTTTGTGTGAAAATGCAACCCTGATCTAATGAAAAGTATTATCGTTTAGAAAATTTTCTAAAAACGAAAAAGTTTTATGGGATGTCAAAATTTTTATCGTATTATTTGCCACTTTGATGACATTTTGCGTTCAGACTATCGCACTTGCACGTATTATTTGAATTTTTGACAAGTATAAATACAAAGTATAATGGTCTGAACGCGGCTTTAATTCGCAACAATCTTTATCGTGTATTTGTGTACCAAATACACTTTTTGTTTTTTAATTGTGAACACCCTCTGTGTAGTGTATTAATGTATTTTGTATTTTTAATGAAAAAAGAAGAACAAGCTGCATACAAATTCTTTCAGAGAGCCTCTCTCTGAATACAACATTTTAAAAACAGTGATGCCTACTTTTTTGGCTCTAAAGGCACATCAGTGAAATTTGACAATGTTTTCTAGGCTATTCTCTATTTCGGCAATATTATCAACATCTTTAATGAAATATATCAGACGAAAAAGGAATGCTTTACACTGAAGTTTTTTTTAAAGTAATTTTAAGAAATACACAAATTTCTTAAAAGCACTAATTAGTGCCTTTTCTTAGTTTGGCACTAACACTCAAAGTTTGGCGTTTTGAGTCTTCAAAAAGCACTAAAAATAGTGCCAAAAGCACCAAGTTGGCATCGCTGTTTAAAAATATATGAAATAAAAGTGTAATAGTGTATTTCATTTTTATATGAAAATTTCAAACAACAAATGTTGCACTCTTGTATTTAATATGATAATACAATCGATACAGAGATACAAAAGATTTTGTGAATTAAGCAATTATATATAGTGTATATATATTATATATGTATAGAATAATGAACAAATAGGGTTTATATGGCATTTACACCTGCACAAAATCTAGCATATTTTAATTGAAATCTTTACGAAAATCTATACCGTTTACACCATGTTTTTTGACATTTTTGAGGATTTCTTTTTATCCATATGGGTAGTTAAAATAAAATAAAAATATTAGATTTTGAGTAGATTGCCTATAAATCTACTCACAAACTAGATTTTACTTTGTATGGGAAACCAAGTAAAAAGCAGTTAGATTTAGCTCGAAATATCGTAAGTACTATATTTTGTGATAATGTAAATGCATTATTAGGTCCTAATCGCAGAAATAAATAAAAACTATCCTATCAGATAGAAAATTAAAAAATAAGAAGAAAAAATTAAATAAAAATATTGGGCGAGCCTTCGTTTCTGAGTTATGGGCGTCCAAAGTTCCAGTGCACAATTGTGATTATTTGATGTATTTTCAATCCAGAGCAGTCAATATTGGTATCATTTAAAAGCTTTTAAGATCTTAAAAGATTTATTGAAAATTTAAAAAAATTCACTAATCCATGGTTTTTCCCAACACTGCGTTGCGTACTAAAGTTTTTTTGGTATAGCCGGGCTTCGGCCGGGCTTAAGAATTTTCTTTTCACCATGGTTTCCCCAACACGGCGCTGCGTACTAAAGGTTTTTTGTAGAGATGTGCACGTGAGTGTTTTTTGACCCACGACACGCACGCTCACGCAGAAAAATATTTCGCTCATTCATTTTCTCGGACGAATGATCTTGAAAATTTTCACGATCACGCACGCTCGCGAATAAAATATTCTTAATCACGCACGAGTAGTTTACAACTTTCGCGATCACGCACGCTCACGAAAAAGTATGTAATCCGATTTGTATTTTTTTTTTTGGGTTGAAAAATAGGTTTTTACACATACATATGGGACTTTTACAAAGTAAATGGCAATAAATCTGGAACTTCTAAACTATTGATTGGATTTATATGACATCGGTAGATGAGGTTTTAGGCCTTATAACTCCGGTGACCATTCGTCCTTTTTTTTAAAAAGGACAGTCCTTTTTTAACATGATGTCCTTTTAAATTTTTTTAAAATAAAGTGACCTTTTTTTAAATCAATAGTCCTTTATTGGCCTTTAGTTTTGATTACTAATCTTTTTTTTTTCTTTAAACTCTAAAATTTTAAGTTTTATTTTATCAAAACCCGAAAATGTCAACATCAATACAATAGAAATTATAATCATTCAAAAGTGGAATTACCTGGCAGCACTGAAAAAGTACATATCGCACACTAAATCATAAAGAGTCAAAATTCAAAAAATCCTAGATGTTGAGGAGTTGAAAAAGCTGTTTATACTGTACAAATGACGCAAGTATGTAACATAAAAACAGGCATAATAAGCTATAGGTCTTTTGTAATTAATTTACAATTTTATTTATTTTTTACCGATATTTCGCTTCAATTTTGTGTAGCTTGAAAAAAAGTATTTTAAAACAGTTTTATCTGTAGTGTTGAGTATTGGAGCCCCTTTATCCCTCTCTTTTAAGCGGATGTATCCTAAAGCTCAAAATATTACGAGCAAGCGGATTAGGATGTGACTCGAGTTTTGTTAGATATTTCCCTGAGTATTTTGCAATTTTCTTAGTCACTTCTGGCATATTTAAATCACTAGGTGCGTTTGAGTACTTTTCCAGTAAAATCCGGTAACTGAGTAAATACTGAGTAATATAAAGAAATTACTCTCAATAAAAAAAAATTTGCATCTAAAAGTACGCGAACGGAAAAATTGTAAAATCCAGTACAATATATACAACAGCTGATTACCAATTTTGGCGCTAAAGAAATTATACATATGAAATACACGAAATTTAATGTAGAAAGTGATTGTAAACTATATGTAAGTAAAATAAGTAAACCTTTATGTATGTATGAATGTTTGTTTGTTTATTTATTTATTATATCTATTATATTTACATATCGTTGCCAGATTAATAAAAATTATCCCTGAAGAAGCTGGAAAATGCCAGCGAAACGTTGGATACAATAATGTAATAATAGTTTGTTATTTACATTAAAATACAATAAATACCTTGAAAGCCCACTATTACATTACTCTGTAATATCAAGAATAAATAAGGAAAATAAGGTCGTTTAAGTATCACAACATGATAGAATATTTTGTTTAATAATAAAAGTAATAGTTATGGACATATGTTTTTATTTAAACTTATTTGGCTTGTCCACGATGTCGATAAGAAACTTTCTATAGCTTACTTATATTGAAAACAAAAATAAACTTTCTTATTTTGATTTTGTTTTAAATATAAGTAAGCGATAGAAACTTTCTTATCGACATCGAGGGTCATGCCGTTAAAGATTCTAAGATTTTTACCCTGAACGTAAGAAGTTATTAGGATGATATATTCAAGACAACGAAAAACTGGGAAAGAATTAAAAAAAAGTACTCAAAGTAAATTTTTTTTAAATGTTCCATACGGCAAACCAGGAACCGTCCGCCCGACGATATCTATAAACAAAAATTTTAATATAATAATCTATTAACTTTATTCACGTTTAAAAGCAATCGGTTATGTTCTGAATTCCACGTGAAATTAAATCGTTCGGAAATGCCATATCATTGTTATTATAAATACATACATATATATGTATGTATGTATGTACATACATACATAATACATATGTACATATTTCCAACAATTCTATGGAAATTCCGCACGTTTTAATTTCACGTGGAATACATAACACACCAGAATATTTTTCTAGCATCAAACTTAAATAAATGTTATAATGCTTATAACTTAATACATTTGTTTTTTGTGATCTTAAAAATTTCATCAAAAATTTAAAATTTTTGTTTCCCTTTGCTTTAGTTTGTTTATATATAAAAACATATGGTTTCGTTTTACTGGATTTTGCTGGCAAAAATTTGTCCAGTAAAAACTTGCATTTACTCAGTAAACGAACTGTCATTTTTCTCTCTCAATTCGCCCTCTCATTTACTGGATTTTGTGTACGCGAACGCAATCCAGTAAAAAAATAGTACAAATTTGTAAAAAATTTTGAGTTCTCTAACGCACTTACTATGTAAATTTGAATTTTTTATGTACCATGGAGCCGGTGTTATTAACTGTAAAATTTTTTTTGCCTTAATTTTTATTACATTTCTAAATGTCCTTTATTTTTGTTGGAAAATATGGTCACCGTCACTTGAAAATCTTAAGACATAACTTCCTTGATTTTTTTTTAGTATTTCGCCTACAACTTTTTAGTTTATTGCTGGATTTTAAATTAAAAGACAGCATTAAATTTTTGACAAAATTTTAAACAAAAATAGGAAAAAATGTATTAATATCTCTATTCGTGAAATCGCGAAAAGGATAAAAAAATCAAAATTTTACAATTTCTTGAAAAATTCATGTTTTTTTAAGTATCTTCATGATTTTCAATTTTGTAAAAAAAAACTTCGTTTAATACATTCATTCACTTTTTAATTACATATCGCTAAAGACAATGCATTAAGAATATGCTTATAGCCAATTATTTTGTATTTTAGACATGTACCCTACATTCAGCAATGTCCTAAAATAGTAAATTTTAAAAATATTTTTTAACTTTAAGCGCTCACAAAACGTTATGGCGGTAGATTTTGAAAATTTCAAGTACCACATTTTATTATGTCGATACTTTTAAACATTTTTAACTAAAATTTAAGACTGCCTTTTTTCATAAATGCGGATATACACGCAGGTTTGCTGAAAAAAATCAAAATTTAGGGAAAATATAATTGTGTACCATAAAAAAATTTTTAATAATTTTATTTTCCTAAATTGGTATTTTTGAATTGCATATGAGTCTGTTTACTACGCCTGAAAAAATTATAACAATATATTTAAATACTTTCGAGATATTCCGATTGTAGGGTACAGTTCTAAAAATATATAGAATGTGTTCAACTTATTTCATTTTGTTCACACATTAGCTGTTTAGAACTGTTGTGATTTCTAAAATTCTACCTAAATAGAAAAACAAAAATAAATTTAGAATATTATACTCGTACAATAAGTATGTATATACACTTTCCTTGTAATTATACGATATGTTTTTCCATGTAAGTGTAGTTAATGCTAATAGCAGGTAGCATTTAACGAATAACAAAACACATTTTTTAATGGATTTAAAAAAAAGATTTTCGCGCATTACTTTACAGCGGCGTCGGAAGGTGCTACCTGATTATGCTACTGCTGGTTTTTTTAAAGTTTCTAAGTATACTATGCTCATTTTGCTTTTGTGATTTTCAAATTGCAATTTGCAAAGAGTTTTTGAAAGTCTGTACATAAGATTGTTGGATATCAACAGAATAGCGGAATTCACTATTCGTATTAAATTTAAAACCCTATGTAAAAGATCTACAATAGCCAACCGTGGATACCGCTAATATAAATATATGGCTGATTCTGAGATTACGGACTAATTTGCTATATTTGTATTTAAAAGGGGGAAAAAGATACATATATACACCACTTTATTATCTACTTCACAGCAACGTTTTATAGGTCTTTTGCTATCTCTGAAATAATTTTTACTAAAATTGTTATTTTTTTTTATCGCCTGCTAAAGTGTTAAAAAGTCTTTACCCTGGGTGTCCAACAACAAAATAGTATATAATATTTTAATAAAATGATTGTATAATAAAAAAATTATATTAAATGATCTCTTTTTTCATGTAATACATATATATATATATATATATATATATATATATATATATATATATATATATATATATATATATATATTATTTTTTTTTAATTAATATTATTATGAATGATAATATTGTGTCCCTCAAGTTTCTCGTCATTCCCCTGTAAAATCGTATATTTGTTAAAACTTAATTTTACGAAACATTGGTGATTTGCAGTAATTTAAATTTGAAGGAACATTATGTTTCCTGAGTATACTTGTTGCAGCATTTTCAGCAACAATATTAATGAAGAGAAGTCAGTGTCATTTTGCCTTTCGTATCGAGCAGTCACACTTACGTTGGTCAAAACTTGATAAATGAAAGAAAAATGAAGTGTCATGTGGGATTTACTGAAGTGTAATTTTTTAGTTTCATGATGCCTAAAAATAAAGCAAAAACCAAGGAACAAGTATTGGTGGCTAAGCGAGAGGCAGAGAAAAGCGATATAATAAGATTAAAAATGACCCAGTTAAGTATGAACAGCAGAAGAAAAAGGAGAAATTAAAGTATCTTAAGAAAAAAGAGAAAAAGTTAGTAAAACCTATTTTTGAAATGACATCACGAGAAAAACGTGCCAAGAGAAAGTCTTGGAGAAATAATTAAAAAAATTACAGAGAAAACAAGAAAAAGGAAACCGTGGTTAAAATTTTTTTGAGAGCTTATTCTCCACCAGACTCAGATAACAGTAATGGAAGCAATACATCCTGAACCTGCAGTTCATCACCTTCGAGAGAAAGTTCGAAAGGATAAACTGTTGGCAACAAGAAACAGGAAAAGATATTCTTTGGCACTAAAGGAAAAAGATAACATCATTCATATATTGAAAAGCAAAACTGAAATGTATAAGAAAATATATAACACATTAAAGGCTATAAGGAAACCAAGATGTGAGGTAAATAAAATGGTTTCGGATTCTGAAATATCCCATAGTCCGGAAATTACAAAAAAATATTTTGTTCGGAAAAGTTCTACGAGATCAGTTAGTTTATAATTTTACAAGTATGAAATCGGATCGAGAAAGGTAAATGTTCACAAACATAATTTCGGGTAAAGTAATTAAAAAATATAGAATGCAAAATCAATGCTCTCGATTCTTAAAATATAAGAGAACATCAAAGGACTATATCAATGCTTCATCTTTGACCTATTCTCGAAAAGATAGATTTGACACCACAAAAAACAGAAAATCAGTACAAGAGTTTCTTGAGCTTGATATTAACAGCCGGATTTGCCCTGGCAAGCGTGAGTTTGTCCGAAAAGGAAAAATGTCGAAGCCAAAACGATTCTTAAATGACACCTTAAAGAATTTGCATAAGAAATTTTTGAAAGAATATCCAAATACTATCCTAAGTTATGCAACGTTTTGCACATATTGCCCATTTTGGATTCAGCAAATGAGTGTTACCAACCGCGAAACATGTAAGTGCAACTTCGAATTCTCGGTTGAATCACTTGTTAATAACAACGTCCTCAATGAAAAAAAAACCAGGTGATGTTATTAGATCTATTTGTTGCAGAAAGGAAGCAAGACGCCTCTTAAGGATGTGTGATTTGTGTAAAGAGTTTAAAGTTACTTTTAAGGATTTTGTAAGCTCAGAACCTACATACTACTTTAAATGGGGATGTACTAAAGAAACATATTTTCGATAAGCGAAGCAACCAAAATAAAACTGTGACAAGAAATCTAAAACAAAAACTTTAATGCCAACTGCAGGATATATATATATATATATATATATATATATATATATATATATATATATATATAAGGAGAATAGGGCAGGGATATAGTACGCACATTTGAAAAACAATTGCCTCTGTTTTTTAATCATCATCATGCATCAGTTTACCGAAATCCTAAACTTAAAATCAAATCTTAAAGAAAACGATGTATTACTCCACATGGATTTTAGCGAGAATTATAATCTGAAGTATGCGGAAGAAGTGCAAAGTTTTCACTTCGGTGGATCGCGCAAGCAAATAATTCTACACACAGTTGTTGTTTATACAAAATGTGAGCACGGCACTCCGAAAGTCGAGAGTTTTTGTACATTTTCTGAGTCACTCCTTCACAATGTTTTTGTTATATGGGCTCACTTGCAGCCAATTTGGATCGTATAGCTTCAACAACAAAAGCGACGAATATAAATTTTTTAAATGACGGTCCAGCGACATAGTACCGAAACAAAACTATGTTTTGTTTTCTTGCCAACGCACTCCACGAGTCTTATCCTCAAATGAAAAAGTTTACATGCAACTACAGTGAATCTGGTCACGGAAAAGGTGCTCCGGATGGTATTGGAGGACTGTTACACGAACCGCGGATCGTCTTGTTGCGCAAGGTACCGATTTGATGAATTTAAATATTTTATTGCAGAAACTGGAAAGCAATTGCCCGGAATTTTTTTTTTTTTTATTTTTTTTTGTAATAAAAAATACTGATATTGAGGCAAAGTTAAAAAAATTGAGAACAAAAATATTTTACCATTTCCTGGCACTTTAAAAGTGCATCAAGTTTGTGGTAATCATCTGTCTAGTCGTTTAAAAATGAAAAGTTTAAGTTTAAAATTTTTAAACGCACTAATAATCCCAAATTAATATTTTACTTATTAAGTAAAATATTTTTTTATTAAAAATACATTGAAATTGATTATTGACGGGTTTAGCTGGATCCTATGCGCATTTCACTGTTGCTAATGCAGATCATCAGGGAACCTTTACCCAAAGCTTCTTAGAACAACTAGAGTTATTATATCATAAACTTTCATTTAAACAAATGAGAAGCTCAATAACAAATAACAAAGTTGAAACAAGAACTCAATGAGGTAGTTTAGACGAGAACAATTTTTAAGCCGCACAATTTTTGTTCTTTTCCAAATTACGCGAGACTAATTCATCTGGCACAAAATGTATACGTATACACCGCTTTGTGTGTTAAGTGTTTTTTGTATTCATTTAACACTTGCTGTTTTTTAATTTGTGTGTGTATTAGTTTTATGCTGCTAATGCAGGGTTGTAGCTGGTTGAAAAGTTATGCCAACCGCAAAACCACTCTCTTTGCCTCTCTCACCAACAAACTGGCATGTTATGCCAGCACAATTATGCCCGTGTAAATAAGCGCAATAATCAACATGTTTTTTATTTTCTTACTTTACTATTGCTACATTGGCTGACTTTTTTTCAGCTTCAAATTGTAGTCGTAAAGCTATGTACAAACGATTGTCAGATCTTACAATATTGTTAGATCTGGCAATGTGCTAACAATGTACTGGCAATCGAAAATTGCCAGCACAATATTCCTTGTCAGTTCACACGGTTCTCAGAAAATCTTACAACTTATTGCCAGACGGTTGTATGACAATAAATTCATTTGACAAAATCATCAGTAGAAGAATTGTCAGTTCACACGATTGTCATATGCACAAATAGTCAGATCTGTTGTTATGCGTTGGCAGACAAAATATTTGTTCGAAATTGTTCAATATCAATCGTTTGTATTTGTGTTAAATGTAAAAAGTGAAAGTATGAATTATTATGAACCATAAAGAAGCAATTGAAATGATTTTATCTGCATATATTTTATTATAATTTTTTTTAAATCAAGCGTGTGCAATGTTGCCCATAGAAAGAATTCTCTTACAATGACGCCATTGTCAGATGCATGAACTTCGCACATCTGACAATATTAAAATGTCTGACAAATATCTGGCAATAATTTTACAATGTGTTCACACGATTGTAAGATGTCTGACAATTTATTGTCAGCTGCTGGTCTTGCAATGAACTGACAATGCTTTTTCTGGCAACGTCGTCTGACAAAAATTGCTAGTTCACACGGTTGTAAGAAATTTTTAGCACATTTTACTGGCAATATTGTAAGATCTGACAACCGTCTGTACATAGCTTAAGAGTATGTAAAAGAAAATAAATGTAAATAACAACAACAGCTATTTAAGAATAGAGTGTTGCCACACAAGTATTTTTTTGACCGGGTGCAGTCAAGTTAATAATTAGTGTTTTTTATGGGAATTGTTACAATTCAAGTTTAAAATTTTTAAACGCACTAATAATCCCAAATTAATATTTTACTTATTAAGTAAAATATTTTTTTATTAAAAATACATTGAAATTGATTATTGAGGGGTTTAGCTGGATCCTATGCGCATTTCACTGTTGCTAATGCAGATCATCAGGGAACCTTTACCCAAAGCTTCTTAGAACAACTAGAGTTATTATATTATAAACTTTCATTTAAACAAATGAGAAGCTCAATAACAAATAACAAAGTTTAAACAAGAACTCAATAATCAAAATGTTTTTTATTTTCTTACTTTACTATTGCTACATTGGCTGACTTTTTTTTAGCTTCAAATTGTAGTCGTAAGAGTATGTAAAAGAAAATAAATGTAAATAACAACAACAGTTATTTAAGAATAGAGTGTTGCCACACAAGTATTTTTTTGACCGGGGTGCAGACAAGTTAATAATTAGTGTTTTTTATGGGAATTGTTACAATTTTAGTTTAAAATTTTTAAACGCACTAATAATCCCAAATTAATATTTTACTTATTAAGTAAAATATTTTTTTATTAAAAATACATTGAAATTGATTATTGAGGGGTTTAGCTGGATCCTATGCGCATTTCACTGTTGCTAATGCAGATCATCAGGGAACCTTTACCCAAAGCTTCTTAGAACAACTAGAGTTATTATATCATGAACATTCATTTAAACAAATGAGAAGCTCAATAACAAATAACAAAGTTGAAACAAGAACTCAATAATCAACATGTTTTTTATTTTCTTACTTTACTATTGCTACATTGGCTGACTTTTTTTCAGCTTCAAATTGTAGTCGTAAGAGTATGTAAAATAAAATAAATGTAAATAACAACAACAGCTATTTAAGAATAGAGTGTTGCCACACAAGTATTTTTTTGACCGGGTGCAGTCAAGTTAATAATTAGTGTTTTTTATGGGAATTGTTACAATTTAAGTTTAAAATTTTTAAACGCACTAATAATCCCAAATTAATATTTTACGTATTAAGTAAAATATTTTTTTATTAAAAATACATTGAAATTGATTATTGAGGGGTTTAGCTGGATCCTATGCGCATTTGGGATTATTAGTGCGTTTAAAAATTTTAAACTTAAATTGTAACAATTCCCATAAAAAACACTAATTAATGAAAAGTTTAAGTTGTTTCGGTTGTGAAGATTGTAATCACTTTGAATTAGGAATTGTCGATTATCACCAGCATAGGACGAGAGACTTAATTCCTGCAGCTCACATGATATTTTGGCAATGCATACTTCAAAAGCTTGGAAATACGAGCATGTGTACAATTCAAGTGAAGATGATAGCGACAGCGTTCGAAAAGTACAGAGTCTGAAAGCTGGCACTCTCATACTATTTACTTTTGCTGAAGGCGATAACTATAAACAACAAATTCGGTAAAAATTATATTTTGACATTATCTAATATTTCATATTTTTTTAAATTATAATTTCTTTTTTTTTAACAGATATGCTGCCATTTGTCAAAAGGACTCCAAGAATGACAACAAAGTTCAAATTGCAAAACTTCTAAGGCGAACATCGGATATCTTTGTTGTCGATAAAAGTGATATACATATCTTACATTTCTTTATATCAAGTTCAGGGTATATTGCCAACCAGTGATGGGAATTGGAAATCTTGATTTTGTGCCAAATCTGCTTTTAAATAGTACCAAAATCACTTGAATAGTGCCAAACCACTTTTTATGTAATTTTAATGTTGGCACTTGATAAATAATAATTTATTGCGTGTATAACTAGAATATCACAAAAAACACGGTCTAAAATTAGTTGTATGTACATATATACATATTAAAATTGCAAGTTGTAAAATTTATAGTAAGGTACATTTACTTATGCTCTCGTAAAACATATTTGAGTATTAAAGAAAACCTTCTCCTAAATCGCAAATAATGCTCGATATTCATACATATAGAGACATCATAAGAAATAAAAATATAAAAACATTGTTTACTTTATAGTAATGATTCTAAACGACATACTTAAAGACTATAATAACCCTAAACTAATTTAAATGATAAAATAGCTTTTTCTTATTAGATGTACATATACAGAAGTTTTCGCTTATAAAATTGCACAGAAATTGTGGACTATATCGCAAATGTGACTATAAGCCTAATTTTTTATATGTCACGGAGAGGTATATAAAAGAATTTCCATACAATCCAATTATGTCAATTACAAAACGATGTTGTATTTAAAAGGCACATTTGTGTGGCCTTTTATGCAACAATGTTTTGTTCTAAAGACATGTTCTTCTACTAAACAGTAGATGGAGGTTGAAATTTAGATTTACTTTTTGGTTTATGACTTAAATACATAACAAAAAAATCTGTTGAAAATTTTTGTGACTAAAACGCGAATTGTTTGCATACAATTTGGATTTTGACTACCCAAAGTTGGTGCATAAGTGTCAAATATGACTGTATAGTAAATGGACTATATCGTAAACTTTTTGAATGAAATTAAGTTTAAAAGTCACAAAAAACATTAAATATGGACTATATCATTAATGTGACAATAAGCGGTAGTGCCTATAAACGAAAACTACTGTATAGTGACAATTATAGTTTCTAATTTTTTTATGGTTAATATAGTCCTTGTCCAGGCTTGCAATTTTTGTTGCTGCAATTTCTTAAAATTATGCTTTCAAATTGTATAAGTGTCCACATTATGAAATTCTAATATTGCAATTATGCATTAAAAAAATTATTAGACCACAAATTTTCTTGAAAAATTAATAATTCTATTTACTTTTTGTTATATATTTTTTTCGTTTTTCATACAACTGAAGAAATAAAATTATAAAAAACGTCAAATACCACTAACAACTTGAAATTAACAATTACGAATTTTAATTCAAAAGAGAATTGCCGAGCACATGAAACTGTGTACCCCTCCCCAATCTTCTCACCTCTCTCACCAATGAACTCAAGAATTGCTGCAACAAAAATTGCAAGTCTGGACAGGAACATACTGTCGAGTTTTACAATTTCGTGCACGTAAAAATAATAATAATTGTTACCTATTTATTTTAATCAAACAAATATTCGTCGGTATAGTAGAATTTGTATTGTTGTTTTTGGTTCATCATTTTATATGTACTCGGATCGCCCGGTGGTCTAAATTAGACCACTTGACACCTAGTGTGTCTTTATTTATTATAAATACATGTGTACAAAACAAACACAAAGGAGAAAGTTGTCTTTTTTCAAACTCATTTTAATAGATTTTTACTACTTTTGAACCAATAATTTGAAAAAAAAAAACATTTACATATATTGTGCATATCTACAGAAAAATACCTTTTAAACCATATATGTTTCACCAATATTGGTGGACAGATACTTAAAAGTGTACGACAAAAAAACGTGTGCCATATTTATATATAAGATTAGGATTAAAATAAGATACATATGTATATTGTTAGACTTCAAAAGTCTTTACCATGTATTAAAGATGCTAAAGTTTATAATTGCAGTCCATTTAACATTTTAATTTTGATAAAATTTCGAACTAAAAATATACTTTCCACGCTTGATGAAGAGTAGAGAATAAAAAGAATACCTAGAACGATTATATAAATATTACTTAAAAATTTTTCATTCAAACTATCGTTTACGTCTCCATGTCTTTCAAAAGTTCGCTCACACTTAAGCTCTTGAATTTTTTTAAATCTTCAGTCTAATATGGATCTGAATTCACTTTTAATTGTTTCATTTTTATCAAAAGGAACAGTATTATTTGTGTCTCCACTTAGAACATATTCTGGCGCATACTTTAGAAAACAATTCAAATAATAATCCTTGGAGTAATATTTAGTTTTCAAATATAACACAAAAGAAATATAAGAAGACTTTAATTCTATTTTTGAATTATACAACTTTATGCTGGGAAAATTAATTTTTGATTATGAGTAGTTTCATTTCAGTGCAGCAATAATTTTCTTCCGTTGGAAGATGGTTAGAATTTCGAACTATATTGTCAACATGGAGATCATTAATATAAATAAAAAAAGCCCCTTGAAAATTAAATGTCTCACATTTTTAGATTGCATTGCGGTAATTTACTATCTCAAGGATATAAGCTAAAAATAAAAATACATTTTGCTTATATAATCCGTTAAACTATTTAATATGAATAAAGTTTTATCATTGCGTTATGACTGAAAATTTTATAGTGTGAATAAATACTTCATGGGCTCCCACTGTTTAAAGACTATCTGCAACAACTTGACGAGACAACCAACTTAAGAATTTCATAAATTTCAGAGTTGAAATATTTCTACAAATTTATAAAATCATATCTACGACATGAGCTGTTACCAGCAAATTTATATATTCATTTTAATAGATCGTCAGAACCGAACAGTTGTCAGCCTGAAATCCTACTAAGTTTTCATTACTTAAAAACGTAGAAAGAACAAGACGAGTACTTATTATTGCAATAAGAAAAGTGTCCATACTTAATGATCAAAAAGTGCCAGAAAAGGAGCGAGTGCCACAGTGCCAGGCAACATCCAATAGTGCACGAATGTGGCGTTAAATACAAGTTTCCATACAAAGTAGACTCTGACAACTAATAATTATTATTTATTAATAGTTTATAACATACTTGCTTAGAATAAACATTTTTTTATAATTCTAATAAACGAACTGAATTAAAATAATTGATTTTAAATGAAATAAATTGATTTCATTTGTCATCGTCATTTCCCTGCCCAATAAGTCGTTACCCTGGGGGAACATATTTTGTAATTGCACATAATTCGGTTAATCATTAAGAGCTAGTTTTTAACATAAAGATAAACTCTACTTGTCAGTTAAGGCCGTGATACACTATCATACAAAGTCGTGCGATCTACGAAAAAGTACAACGCTGGTATGATGGAGCTTATGAAAATTTTTAAAAGACAATAACAATTCATCACACCAGGGTTGTATATTTTCGTAGATCGCACGACTTTGTATGATAGTGTATCACGGCCTTTAACTGTAGTTTAAACTTAAAATTTTGTTTTTCAGATAAGGATTATCTAGTTAATAATCTAGGTTTAACCGAGCAACATTGCTCAGCTAAACTATAGTTAGAACTGTCAAATGATAAATATGTATATGAAATAAATATTACGCAATTGAAAAAAAATTACAAAAAAGCATAATAAATAAATTTATTCATACATAAATAAAATGGATGCTTGTTATGACGACGAAGATTATAGTGATTATGAAACCAGAATAACTTAGTACAATTGTAAGAAAAATAAGAGAGATAAAAACATGTCCAAATAATTTTTGTGTGCATAATGAATTGGAGTTCTTGCAAATATTTCGTTTAGCAAAGAGGTTTGTGTATGATGATTTTATAATAAATTGGAAAGAAAGTCTATTTCATTGGGTTTAAAATTTTATGATCTTTTCTGGTTTTATTTTTGGAGCTTCACTATTTTTAAGTCCATGTTATTTAATTTTTTATTTTACGAAAATTCAGAATCCAGTAAAGTTTTTTTAAAATAAATTTAAAGAATTGTCACATCGTTTTTTAAGTGTTGCCCTATTTACGTAAACTATTTTCAAGAATGCCACATCTATATTGAAAACAAAGTATGGCATTTCTAACTAAATTGACAACTGTTAATCCATTACTGAAAAACAGCATGGGCGGTTAAATCCCGTTCAACTTTGTTTCTTGGTTAACTCAAACGTGTGTTAAACTAAGTTTAACTATTTAGTAAAAAACTAGCCCTAAGAAATTAATGTATACCTACGATAGTTAAGTAGATATTCTTTGAAGGCTTAAAGCTACATATTTGAAATATTAAATTCCGCAAAAAACTTAAATGCCGAAAAATTATGTCTAAATTCGCCGGTAATCTCAGAATGAGCCATATATGGTACTTGTAATTTAAATACTTAAATTTTAACATCAATTATAGATTGAAATATTTATAATTTCCTGACGTTTTTTCAATAAATTATTATTACATGAACTTTTATACAAAACACAAGTCGTGTGTAGAGATGCTAATCGGGACAGGCTTTTAGAAATCCCGGGCTTCGGGATTTAGTGATGGAGTCTCGAAATCCCGAACCGGGACCCTGGGATTTTGGGGACTTACAAAATCCCGAAAAGATTGTGAAAAAATGTGTGTCTATATTAAAAATAATATTTTTATTTAACAATTTATTTTTTTTTTTTGCATATTTACCCTACGTCTCCACTAGCCATTGACTTGGACATGACATGGACATGACGCCGGCAGAGCAACTGTGAAAAATTCATCAACTTCCTTGTTGTGGTGAACACGTGCGATGTCCATGTTCAGGCATATCAAAGTATTTTGCGGTAGTGCAAGAGAGATGGAATATTTACCAATTTTGGTCTGTCTCTTTTCTTTCTATTGCAAATGGTTGCGAACTTCAAATCTCATGGCGAACATTTTTGCTCAGACATATGCTCGGGCATTAATGTCAGAGCATGGACGAAAGTTGGACATGAGCGGTCTCCATTAGCCATTTGCGATGTCCGACATGATGCCCATACCAAGTTCATGGCTAGTGGAGACCGCTAGTTAAAAGATGTATACAGACGAACATATGTACATACAGTTACTCACAGAAATATTTTGCATATGTAAAACTCAATAAATTTACGAAAAGAATGCTACATAAAAATATCTGCTTTTAAAAATTCATGTTTATTTTTTTACATATTCAATAAGAGAAGCCTTAACTGCAATTATTTTAATAAAAATTTAAAAACAAAAAAATATTTTATGAAATTTAAAAAAAAAAAAATGAAAAAATCGCTTATTTATCAGGTCACAAAAGTATTTTGCCTTTTGAATTTTTTATACAGATTTTTCATTATTATAGCAGCAAACTATGTTTTAATGTTTTGTGTGATATACATTATTAGAAATGATCACTTGCAGACACGTTATCATAGCTTCTACTAAATTTCGGAAATTTCGAGATATATTTTTAAACGTTTATTCTGCCAATACTAGTCCGTAAGTACACTTTTGATAAAATACTATTTTCTCGGATTTTTCCCTCGAAATACGCCCAACGATTTTCTATACGACTCATGTCGAGACTTTGTGGTTTTATTGGCAGATGTTTTTTATTATATAAGAGCCATAATGTAATGTCCAGGGCTATATGTTTTGGGTCGTTGTAATGTTGGAAGTAATATACAGACCCATTTGTTCAGCGCTGGCATGTAGATTTTCTCTAAGAATGGACAATTATAGATGTTTATCCATTGTGCTTTATATAAACACCAAATTTCCTACTCCTATTGCCGACGTTCAGCCCCACACCATGAGGCAACCACCACGATGTTTCACTGTTGGCCTCATATTCTTAATATTTCGTGATTTATTCGGATTGCACCGCACCATACATTGTTTATATCACCCAAAACTTATGCACTTACTTTTGTCACTAAATATCGTTTTCCCAAAATCAAAAGTCTGAAATTTATATAGTTCAGCAAATGACTAACGATTCTGTCTATTAACTTCAGAAATCAAGGTTTTTTTATAGCTACGCTACCGTTAGTATTGTTGGCTTTTAGAATCCTACTGATGGACTTGCCACTTAGGTGTGTCCGTAGTGTTCCCTTTAGCATTTTTTTTTTAAACTTAGCACATATAAATGGTGGTTTTCCCTATTTTCTTTAATAGTTTGTCGTGCCTTTCTTACCGTTAACAACTTTGCTCGACTTTTTCATGGAATATTTTCAATGTAATTGTGCTCTTTTACACGTTTAATTGCATTTTCTATTGTTTTCTACATCGACCAAACATATCCCAAATACATTTGACTGATTTGCCCTATCATACAGATATAAACTGATCTTATTCGTAGATCAATTTAATTCCTTCACTTTTAGCCGTTTTTTTTTTACAAAAACTTCACGTGTTGCACTCAATGCGCTGATTTACACGGGCATAATTGTGGTGGCATAACATACCAGTTTGTAGGTCAGAGAGGCAAAGAGAGTGGTTTTGCGGTTGGCATAACTTTTCAACCAGCTTCAACCCCGCATTAGCAGCATAAAACCAATACACAATGCAATACAACCAATACACAATACAATACAACTTACAAAACAGCAAATGTTAAATGAATACTAAAAACACTAACACACACACAGTTGTGTATACGAATACATTTTGTATTATGATGATGAATTAGTCTCGTGTAATTTGGAAAAGAACAAAAATTGTGAGGATTAAAAATTGTTCTCGTCTAAACTACCTCAATAAGAAAATATTGGAACCAATTATAAACAAAAATGCATAATAATTACTATTGCAAACGAAAAGCAAAAAAAACCATGTGACAACACAAATATTTAAAAAATAACGGGAATGTTAAAAGAAGCAAAATACTTTTGTGAAGTTGAAATTTCGTAGTTGACACAAGAAAAAGCAACAAAAGTATAACAGTTAAACTCAAAGTTGTTGTTGTTTTGAGTATTTTCTATTCTATAGGCTTTGCTTGCTCAGTTACAAAAGAAATAAATTTAACATGTTGCCTAAATTTCTTATTTTTAATAAATTTATTTAATTTTTTTGTTAAAAAATGTATGCAAAATATTTCTGAGAGTAACTGTATGTAGTATGTACATACATATGTGCTTATATAATTCAGGGGCCTAATTCCCGCATTCGATTGCGAGCGAGTTCGTGTTTTTACTCGCAAGCAAAAAGGCATTCGAAATCATGTTTAACATAGAAGAAGCGAAGAAAAAGAAAATGTATGTTCAATATTTGACTTATTTATTTATAAATGAATGAATGCACAAATGTACGTATAAAAAAATACAAATTAAAGAATTTCTAGTTGACTTTAAACATAACAAAATACACTGACTTGGCAAATAATGTTTTGCCTAAGAGTTGTCGGGGAAAATAAAAAAAATCAACCAACTCTGGGAGCATCTAAATAACAAATTAACTGCTTCTGGTCAACCAATAAAAGAATCGAAAATGTGGCTAGTGCTCTATTCTCTAACCTTACACTAATTTATTATTGTTAAAGTATTAATTAAATTAAAATGAAAATAACATTTATGTATATTCCCTGTCGAGATTTGAGCTAACTTAAAAGTAACTAATGGTTAATCAGAGGCGAGTGGCAACTGACTCAAAAGCTAACTCATTTTACATGTTAAACGCTATTCAGTTTTTCAACGTAATGTCCTCAGAACGAGTCAGTACTCACTCACGCTGCATAAGTTTCAAACAACCACAAGTTAGCTCATTTCGAGTGAGTTTTTGGTTGATAAAATGCAAGTGCACTATTAGTTAGTTGCGAACTGACCAACTAATGCTTAGCCCAGTATGACTTAGTTTGTGGCTCATCAAAAAAGAAGAAAAAAGGTCTTTCTTTAGCTAACAATTATTTTTAACTTACTAATGATTAAATTTTTAGTCAACTTAAATTTGAAACAATTCTAAATATTTTTAGAGACGAGAATTGGTATCGAACTGTGATCACTTTGTTTGTCAGCCATCATACTTAACACTTTGCTATTGCGCCATATAAAATAAAGATGGCACAGAGTTAACATAAACATGAATTTTACTCTAAAATATTATCGATAAACTTTGACTCATCTCTGCATCAGCTTTGAGTTAGCTTAAAGTTAGTTCAAAACTTATCGAGGAGATGTTAGTTGTACAAACACAACTCACTAATCTCAGTATCAGTTTTAAGTTAGCTTAAAGTTAGTTCAATACTTATCGGGAAGAAGACAGTTCTACAAAAAGCTACTCAATCACATCTGCATCATTTATAAGTTAGTTCAGAAGCTAGTTGTAAATGAGTTAGCAAAAAGTCACCTATATTTTGAGCTAGCTAATAAAAATCCGACATTGTTCGTTTCTTTTTTCTGCATATACGTGTGTATGTACGTACATAAATATTAGTGTCCTGCATATGACATCTTATAAGAACTTTCAAGACATGAGGGATTTTTCAAATGCTTTACTACAGCGAAATTTTATAAAACAACCGTTAACAACACTGAAAGAAATTTGTTTGAGTATTATAGGTATAAGAGTAAAGAAGAAAACACTTCGTGACGGAAGAATTTGTGATACTTGCTTCTTTCTACGCATGAGCGCATGTACAAACGTCATGCATGTATGTGTGTATGATCTTTTATTTTTCTGCGCACATGCAAAGGCACACACATGCATTAACATTAGTTGTATGCGGTTATAACCAGTCAGTAGTACTGGTGACATCGTCATTAGATAATCAGTATAATTTTACTATTGACATTTCCTGCAGGGTTAATCACATAATAGCTTACCATCTACATATTACACACACACTCAAACGTACAATATGAAAAATAACAAGCATACACTAATCAACAGTACTTCTTTTGCGTGTTTGTTACAAACAAGCTGTCTTGGCGACATCGCTTGTTAACACTGATATACACGTACACCAATATATCCATCGTGCTTCGCTTATAGTACGACAGCATCTATTATTGGTTTAGTATGATACATGCGACGTGAATAGATTTAAAAAACGACGTATTTACATGTAAAGACTGTTTATGCAGGTCTCTAATACATGTGTTTTTGCACACATACATATGTATATACAAACATATCGCTCATTAAACTTCAATAGTGGCATAACTCAAAAAATGAGTTTTTTGTGTAAAAATTTCATATAAATAGCTTGTACCATCACCTCCTGAGAGAAGAATTTTTTTTCATTTTTCCATTGAGTTGTATGCAAATTGAAAACTTAAAACGCGTTTTCTGCAAAACTGATTTTTTTGAGTTATGCCACTATTGAAGTCAATGATATGCTTACAATTTATTCAGTGTTGTAAAATAAATTTATATATAAATATATTGGCCTTTTTCCAACACTGAAACAAAAACTCGATTCGCATGGTAACGAATGACATCATCAGAAAATTTCTTGCCCTCGAAATTAATTTTTATTCTAATGCAATTCCGATCACGAGTGCAGGTATTAGGCTCCAGACTTTTAATTAAAAGATTAAACACTAATGCCGTTTTCGTTTCTAGAAAAAGTTTCACACTTTTTACTATAAAATTTGGCGTTCGTTTTAAGCAAAAGTTTACATTCGTATGGTGTGATACAATAATTTCTAATAAACTCTCTATTTCAAAAAACCATTGTATTGCAAATTTTCATTTCATGTAATATTTTTTCCTAGAAAATGAAGCGCATAATATTTGTGGCAAAAAGGAAAAGTGCTTGAGTCGAGATTAGCTGATTTTAAGATAATGGTACCTCCGTAATCTGCATATTCGAAAGTACTGCTGTGCTATAACTTTCTTTTTCAGGACTTATCTTTTTTAGACCTCTAATCTCATTTGGAACAATAGCTTAATTTAGGTTATACTTAATTTAGGTTATACTTTGTCACTGTCCTGGACTTGCAGGAAAGAGAATGACCACAATTGGCGCTCTTGAGTTCAGGGAACTTACTGACGTTGCTAGTGTTGAACTTCAACGTATTAGTAGCTTTATATTGAGCTCTCGTTGGTTCGACGGTAAGGACTCCGCATAAGCAGAGTCTCCGTGGTGTCACAATGGACCAAAACGGTCTAAGTGAGTCCTGGTTTCTGACTGCCACGCCTACCTAACCTAACCTAACCTAGGTTATACTTTAGTATATTTCAACTTAAATGTATTACTTATGGTGTGTAGAACGATGTTTGCGGTTAACAGAGAATTTCCTAATTTAACTGTAAAAGAAATAAATTTCTGAAAATCGAGGTGAAAGTTTAAAAGTCCTCTCCTGCAAAACAGTAAAATATGACTTAAGCACTTTTCCTTATTGCCACAGATATACATAGTTATATTATGTATACACAATATAATATGGAACCTAATTACGAGTGTCGTATTTCGACTACGACTACGACGATTTCGTACTAGATTAAAGAAAAAATTTTGCAATGTTCTTAGGTCTTCTACAAAATCGTCGTAGTTGAAGTCATAATACGACACTCGTAATAAGGCCCATTATCAGAATATTTATTCAAAGCAGATTTTTTATTTTAAATTTTTATAACAGGGAATATAGTAATAATTATTATTATATAAGATGACAGTCAAAAACATTATTTATGCAAAAACGGGATTCAGAAAATTCCGGGCTTTAAAATTATATAATCCCGGGCTCCGGGGTTTGCATAGTCCCGAAAATCCCGGGATTTCCAGGCTCGGGATTTCCCGTTTAGCATATCTAGTCGTGTGTTATTAAATACATAGCTCCAATAGGTTATGGGCCCAGCTCCGTTTTGTTAATAGTATATAGTTCTGAAAATTTAATTAATAAATATAATGGAGACTAAAGCGGTATTTCAACTTCTAAGTAATATTAATTATTTTACGTGGAAGTTTAAGTTGCAAAAGCATCTCATACAACTGGATTTGTGGGATGTAATTGAAGATCCGATCCCTGTACCACCAACACCTCAGTGGATTCGACAATAAGCAGAATTGCCGCATTTGGGTGCATGATAATCCCAGTGTGATTGTCGAAAAACAAATGCACCCACAAAGAGTGACTATTTGGTGCGGTTTATGGGCTGACGGCATCATCGGGCCGTATTTTTTCCAAAATGAGGCCGGTCAGGCAGTTACTGTGAATGATGTTCGCTATCGTGAGATGATAACGAACTTTTTATGGCCCGAATCGTAAGATATGGATGTGGACGATATGTTGTTTCAACAGGACGGTGCCACTTGCCACACAGCTAACAATGGCCGTGTTATCTCACGTGGTGGCGATGTCAATTGGTCGCGAAGATCATGTGATTTGATACCGTTGGACTTCTTTCATTGGAGTTATTTGAAAGAAAAGGTGTAAAATTCAAGAGCTACAGGATGAGATAATTCGGCACATAAACGGCATAGCGTCATCGAAAATTTGGACCATCGGCGGCCATTTGTCCGATATTTTATTCCATACATAATTGAACCATACTTTGCCATCCCTGATCTGAGAGGATTTGTATGTATCTTGTTCTTCTTTTGTACAAACTAAATTCAGCTTCAACATCTACTATAGTTTTTAGTATAGTAGATGGTGTAGGCATCTAACTAAAAATGATGTTGTTGCTGCCGTTTTTTAAATTTGCCATGGTTTATCAAAGCTACAATATGTAAAAGATCTACTATAGCCAACAGTGAATACCGCTAATATTTCCTTCTATATTGTCTGTTACTGGGGGTCTCCACGCAATAAACTTGGAAATAATTATGTTCTCAACTGTCAAACTCTATTTCCAACACCATATGTCCACGTGTGGACCGAATAGATATTTATTTGCAAATAAATTGCGAAATAGTTGTTCAAACTTATTTCGAAGAAGCTGTCAAATTTCATAGGCCGGGCTTCCACCTGTGTGCCATGTGCCACACAAGCGTAAAAAAGCGTAACCACTAATTACTAATGAAAAACAGTTTGATTCAGACACGTATTTATTAAGCTAAACAGTTTCATACATAACTAATAGACAATTTTATAGAATCCAACATGATTGGAAACTGTTTAAATCAATAAATAAATGTCTGAATCAAAAAGTTTTTCATTAGTAATTAGTTGGTTACGCTTTTTTGGGCAAATGACACATAAGAAATGCCAGATGTAAACTCAGCCATAGACATTTGTTGTTAATGAGAATTAAATATAATAAACTTGTGACTGTTGTAAAAATACAGCATTTTTTATTTTTAACCCCCGACTAAGAAAAGGGGTGTTATAAGTTTGTAGTGTGTGTCTGTGTATCTGTGTGTCTGTGTCCACGTACAGGCCAAACGGCTGAACCGATTTTCATTTAGTTTTTTCTGTTTGAAATATGACTAGATCGAGAGGGTTCTTAGCTATGTTTGAAGAAAATCGGTCCAGCCGTTTAGAAGATATAGCATCTTTTCTGAAAAAAGTCGGGAGTTTTTAAAATTTGTGATTTTTGTTTTAATAAAACGAATATAAATAAATTAGTTTTAAATCAAATAAAATAAACATAAAAAATATCTATCTATACACAGTGAATTTTTTAAATTTATGTCCAATACCACAATGCGTTTTTTATAGCCTAGAACATAAACTTGTACAATGTACATGAACATATCTGTGACGTCATGCTGCCGACGTTATTTCTTATGTTCAGAAATAAATATTGCGCGTGGAAACGAGCAGTTATGCCCATAGTCATATCGCTTTGTTGTTACTTAAATGAACAAATATTTTTTTATTTTGTAGAACAATTGAAAATGGAGGAAAACGCGCAATTTTTATGTGCAATACGGTCGAGTTGGCGCGCCAGCAATTTAAAGTGCTTAAAAAGACTACCAATTTTAATATTGGTATCTACATTGGAGAACGTGATGTTGATAATTGGTGCCGGAGGGAGTGGGAAGATGAAATTAAAAATAATCAAGTAAGTACTTCAAGAACAACATTAAGATTATTAAAAATAATATTGTTTGAATTATAGGTCTTAGTTGGGACTGCGCAAATCTTTCTCGATATTATCAATCAAAATTTATTAAAAGTAACAGATTTAAGTATTGTTATAATCGATGAATGTCACCATGCAACCGGCAATCATCCAATGCATGCTTTTCTTAGTGCCTTTCAGTACTGTGACCCCAAAAAATTACCTCGTGTGATTGGTTTGACCGGTGTCATTATTAAAGGAAATAAATTTGGAAAGATAATAGAAGAACTTAAAAATTTGGAGGCCACGTTCCGCGGAAATATTGTAACAATTTGTGACATAGAACAAATGAAAAATGTGATGGTGTAAGTATTGAAAATTACATCTTTATATATTATGTTAGGCTATGCAGAGTTGGACAAAATACAGTTAGCGAAATAACTATATGTGCATAGGCTTTTTTATAGGTTTATACCTCATTTAAATAATGCAACTAACGGTAAAATATAAGTTTGAAAAAATGTTGATAGATTCTCCGCATATTGTTTTTTAAAATTATAATAGAAATTTCTTCTCTCAAAAGTACTGTCATCAGCAAGTATTCTTTGTTATCACTTCATTGTCAATGGAAATAATTATATGTGCAAAAAGAAAATTTTATTTCATTTAAAATATAGATAAACAAAATACAAAATAAATCGAAACCACTAAATGCTAATGAAAAATCTTTCAATTCAGAGAAAAGTTTGTCAAATTAAAGAGCAGCCAATAATGTTGGATTCTATGACATCATCTATGAGTTGTGTTAGAAACTGTTTAATTTTATAAACAAGTGTCTGGATCAAAGCTTTTTTTTATTAGTGTTTGTTGGTTACGCTTTTTCGGGCAAATGTTTGGCAAGTGTGACCGTACCTTAAGTATCCGTCGTGGCACTGAGTCAATGAGGCTGCGCAGAGTATCTTCGTTCAGTTTCACCCATTCTTCTTCATTGACATTTTTAAGCGATTTTAAAATGTCAAACTGCCTTCCATTGCTGTAAGCTGCATTATATAATATGCGGCATAAGTTTTTAATTGCACCTAAATCAGGATTGACCACAGGCCACTTAATTACCCGGATATTCGTCTCTTGAAAAAAAAATTTTTTGTGTCTGGCGTTATGTGTGGGTGCATTTGCATACATTACTTGTATTTTAAATTTTAATCATATATGGCCCATTGGGCTCGATTAATTTATTGAATAAATAAATGAAATGAAATGATTGCCATTCGTCGTCCTAAAATTTGTGTGCTTCGGCAAATTCCATTCTAGCAACTTTGTGCTTCTCTGATAGTTTTGGTTTTTGATATAAAAGATGTTCACTGTTGCTTAATATTTGTTGAACACTTCTTTTGGTTACATTCTGTCCAACATTAAATTTTTTGAATAATAATAATATTTGACAAGCCAAACTTCCTAAAAAAAGCAGCTGTTAACTTGGCACCAGCTTTTCTTCATGTAAGTGCTTTATTTGTGTTTTTTGCTTCTGTAAAATATTTAAAATTCGAGTTAGGCCTTTTTTATATTAAGCCATCGATGTGTAGGTATTTTTTTTTTGAGAAATCTACTGGCAACACTGCCTACGAGAGACAATTACCGTGTACCACGGTACCACCATACTCCAAACCCCGGTACCCCCATACAATTACAATAGAGATGTAATGTAACGTAACCTACTTTTCACATAAAAATATCGATTAGCATTTTCTTACGTTGCAGTTACATTCCATTACAATCAGGGTAACTGAGCCCTTTTTTCTAGTGTTTGCGTTGTTGAAGCGTATAAAACGTATCAATGATCATAATCTGTTAGTACTAACCCATGGTACAATTATACTAGGTACATGCACGACTACAACAAAATTACAACACCAAAAAACACATTCATTTTGTTGGTATAAACAAACAAATAATTGTCAGAAGCACATGCCTTTTGTTTTTAAAAATAACAATTACAGGGTAACTAAAGTACAATTGCAGACGCAGCATTCATGAATGATTATAGTCATTCAGTGTTGCCAATAGGTGTGTAATTACACAGGGTGTGCAATTACTCTCATTTGTAGGCCATGTAATTACATTCATGTATAATCTGTGTGTAATTCTACTTTGGCTTGTATTTTTATTTATTTTTGTTTTAATTTTAACCTACACAAAAGATGTGTAGTGTAATTTTCTTCAACATATAATTGGAAACACAGCCATATTTAATTTCATTGGCAACACTGTAATCATTTTATGCACACACATACACTAACATTTTTGCAGCTTGTAAACAAAGTTTGACAAATGTAGGTATTGTATACATTAATAGGCTGGGCTTTTGCATGTACCTGTTATAATTGTATCATGTACTAACCAACCCCCTTGACACGCTATTTTGACCTACCTGCAGACAAATGTACATATTTAAATCAAATGATTTTAGCATCAATTTCAATTAAAAAAAAAAAAACGAAAAAAGTACATACGGGTACCCGGTCATTGACTAACGTATATTTTTTTGATCATTGACCGTAGGGTTAAGGTCTTAGATTAAACGAATTTTCTATCGAACAGAATTTAGCTTTCGATGAAAAAAATTTTTTATAAACGACTGTTTTTTATATTTTAGATATATGTAGTTGTTGAAAATTTTAAAAATCACTGAGTGATATTGATAATAAGAACATTTTTTGTCGAATGCTCGTCATAATACATTAATTATAAAAGAATTTGTTAGAAACTTATGTATGAATATATGTAATTTTTTTTATCCAATGCTCCAAATTATTTTACAGATACTCAACGAAACCTAAAGAAGAAATGGTAGTTTATGAAAGTGGTTCTCATACATTTGGTGTTGAACACGAAATCAAGAGTATAATAGATAACTGTAAAAGTGTTATAGACAATTTTAATATTGGCAATATTCCACATAAAATGTCGAAAAACCTTGGATCGGTACGGGAACCAAATAAAAAAAATGCTATCAAAAATTTATTATCAGACTTCGAATATCAAATGAAAGACTTCGGCTTATATGCTGCTTCTATAGCCATCATGTCACCAATAATCGAATTTGAAATTAAAAAGCGTCAAGCTGAAACAATTGCTTTAAAAAATTTGTACCGTTACGTTATACAATGTTGCGAACGTATACGCCATATCATTATCAAAGAATTGTTGAGTTTGCTGGATGATGATGATATTGAAAATCATAAAATTAAAACTGATAGAAAGTGTCACTGTCTAGAAATAATCGAAAACTATTCTAGTCCAAAAATGAGATCATTGCTGGCACATATAAAAAAAACGTTTTCGGAGAAAAAAGCCGACGAAATTGCTTGTTTGGTGTTTGTGGAAAGACGTTACACGGTTAAATGCTTGTTCTACGTAATCAAGAACTATGTCGCACAGGTTCCGGAACTTCGAAATATTATACGTCCCCAATTTATGGTAGGACGGCAAAATATTCTTTATAGCATTGAAAGCATTTTAGTTACGAAATGGAATATATCAGCTATTAATGAATTCCGTTCCAAACAATGTAATCTTATTATCTGCTCAAACGTATTGGAAGAAGGCATTGATGTGCAAGCATGTAACTATGTTTTCGCCCTAGATCCACTTAAGACGTTTAACTCGTACATACAAACTAAAGGTCGTGCGCGAGCAAAAGATTCCTTTTATACTATTTTCTCTGAGGAAATAGAAAAAATACACACATTGCAAAAAATTCAAATGTATCGACAAATTCACGATCAAATCAAAGAATTTTTGAAAGGGCGTACTTTGGACCGCAGCGATCCTAATGAAGAAGATATTGCAAAGCAATTTATTGAGCTTATACCACCATACATAATACCAAGCGGTGCACGTTTGATAGCTTCATCAGCTTTAACAACGTTACATCGATATTGTCAGACCTTGCCGTGGGACTCTTTTGGTGCTTCGCAACCTTGGTACACTAAATTACCGCCAAATAAGTATGGTAAGCTGGCAGTATCAGTGTGTTTGCCACTACAATCTTCCGTTAGAGAAATAATTATTGTAAGTATTATATAAATGTATATTTTAATTTTTTTGTATACATATATATGTACGTATTAGTGTCCTGCATAAGACATCTTATAAGAACTTTCAAGACATGAGGGATTTTTCAAATGCTTTACTACAGCGAAATCTTATAAAACAAACTTTAACAACACTGTTTGCAAGAAAATTGTTTGAGTATTGTAGGTATTAGAGTAAAGAAGAAAACACTTCGTGACGGAAGAATTTGTGATACTTGCTTCTTTCTACGCATGCATGAGCGCGTGTACAAACTTTTTTTTATGCATGTGTGTTGAATATTAGTGTTGAATATTAGAGCTCGTGTATCTCTCTTTTTTAAGCGGATGTGTCCAGTAAAGTTCAAAATATTACGAGCAAGGGGATTAGGATGTGGCTCAAGTTTTGTTAGATATTTGCCTGCGTATTTTGCAATTTCTTCAATCACTAGTGGCATATTCAAATCGCGATGTATATTTGAATTTTTGATGTACCATGGAGCCGATGTTATCATACGTAAAATTTTGTTTTGCCTTCGATGAATTTTCTCGTCGATCAAGGTGTATACCAAGATATTTCACAAGTGAATGTTGAGAAACAACTTGGTTGTTAATCCGAATGGGGAACAAGTATCTCTTCGTAAGGTAAATGTTACTTCAACACACTTTTGTTCATTTACCTTGATTCTCCATAAGTTTAACCAAAGCTCCATCTGGATAATGTGTTCCTGGAGTTTGCGGGATGCCTCATCAGGGTTTTCGTGCATACTAAGGCAGGCTGTATCGTCGGCAAATGTGGAAGTATGGATACTTCGGCTCACAGGCATATCACAAGTATAAATCAAATGTAAAACTGGTCCCAGTATACTCCCCTGTGGCACACCGGATGAAATAGTTTCAGGCCTACTCGTAAAGTCTCCTTCCACAACAGTGAACTTACGGGAAATAATGTAACTTTCCAAAAGATTTAAAATGTTTGTTGGTAAGTGAGTCTTCAATTTTAAAATTAGGCCTTCATGCCACACTATATCAAATGCCTGGGCAATATCAATAAACAGCGCAGAACAATACGAACCTTTGCCCGTTCAAATCACAAATATAGAATAATTGTTTTTCTTCAAAAGTTCTTATAAATTGAACCAATCTATGAGTTTGTTCAATGGTGCTATGCTGACTTCTAAAACCAAATTGATGGTCTGGTATGCACCCACTACTAATTAGAATTGGGGACAATTTTGTTTTGAGCAGTTTTTCGAAAAGCTTTGATATAGTTGATAGTATACTTATTGGCCTATATGAATCAGCCTTGGTTAGATCTTTGCTCGGCTTTGGAATCATTTTAACCTTGGCAAGCTTCGAGCTGTGTGGATAATACTCCAGTCGTAAAATGGCATTAAAAATGAATAACACGATTCTCATTGCAATACAAGGCAAGTTCATCAGCATCTGGTTACTAATTCCATCAATACCCGGAGCTTTCTTCGGGTTGAGTTCGGCAATTAATTTTTGTAAATCACGCATCTTAAACCTTATGTGTTGAGGGGGTAGAGCGACTACACTCGGCAAATCAGCAACACCAGTACATATGTTTGGCGTAAAAACGGATTCTAAGTGCTCAGCAAATATTTTACCTTTTTCAGTATCGCTTCTTGCCCAACCTCCGGTAGATGTGTGTAGAGGTGGCTTATACTCAACGGGTGTTTTAAGCTTTCTAGCAGTGCGCCACAAGGAGTAATTAGATGCTGGTGTGACATCAAGACCTTCCAAATAATTTTAAGGAGATGCAGTTTTTTCAGATGCAAGCAACTCTTGGAGTCGTTTAGTGCACTCTTTACATCTGATTTTATTTTTGGGGTGATCTGTGCTGTTGGCATTCCCTTCTAGCTCTTCTTTTTTCACGTACGAGACGTTCAATGTCTGTAGAATAAATTTTATTAAACCCAGTCTGCGGATGGGAGATAGTGGCATGTTCAGCAGCCTGTTTAATATTCTCGCTGAGATTGACAATGTTAGATTCAATATCATCGGGTGTTCTAAGCGTTATGTTTTCCGTACAATGACTACTGAGATATTTTTTGAACCCCATCCAAATAACACGATTGATCATCTTCACATATGGGTCAGGTAAGTTACTTCTTAATGGGCTACAAATTGTAATGATCGTCGGAGAGTGATCGGACGAGAGATCAAGAGAAGCTTGAACTTGAATTAAATCCCTAGAGATATATTTTATGACGCCGAAATCTATAACATCCGGAATTTTTTGTATGTCAGTAGGCCAATAAGTGGGCTTCCCACTCGAAATGACATCCAAGCCCATTTTTGAAATAGTGTTGAACAATGCTCGACCTCTGGGTGTAATAAGACGCGAACTTCAGAACGTATGTTTTGCATTGTACTCGCCAGCTGCTTGCTGCGTGTACACACTTCATGCATGTATGTTTGTATGATTTTATATTTTTCTGCGCACATGCAAAGGCACACACATGCATTAACATTAATTGTATGCGGTTAATCGCGGTGTGTCTTGGCGACATCGCTTATTAACACTGATATACATGTACACCAATGCATCCATCGTGCTTGGATTGTAGTTTGGCAGCATTTATTATTGGTTTAGTATAATACATGCGACGAGAATACATTTAAAAATCATGACGTATTTACATTTAAAGACCTTTTACGCAGGTCTCTAGTACGTATGAGTCCACAGTGATGGAGATGATGTTATATCACTCGAAATATTTGAAGTATTCAAATGTTACTCATAAATTAATGCGTTTTAAAGTAATAACACGAAAAAATATGACTGCTGCGAGTAACCCCTCATAATTTACAATTATAAACATTGTACGGCAGAATCGGTAGAATCGAAAAAAATCGGTAGATTTGAATGAAATTCGGTAGAAAATTTTTTTATTCAGAGAAAAATAAAAAATAATTCAAAGAATCATAAAAAATAACAAAATATATGTACTAATATATAAAGGGTAAGTGCAAGGAGTATCAAACTAAACAGGTTCCAAAAGCGCATTTAAAATTTCACATGTGATTAGAAATTAAACTGCCATGAACAATGAAGCATTTCCAATAAAAAAAAAGTGTCATCCCCAGTTATTTGCTCTTACCCTTTATATAGATATGCTATGCATATTTATTTATTTATTTAAAAAAAAAACAACCGAGCTCATAGAGCCATATATAGTTGGTGGAGTAATATAAAAATTTAAATATAATTATGTATGCAACAAATATTAAAACAATAAAGATTATATAACAAACAACGGTTAGAAAAATGTTATCTTTATAAAGGTATACTTATATACATATATATATATACATATGTATACACACACACACACACATATATATATATATATATATATATATATATATATATATATATATATATATATATATATATATGGATAACTAAAGTCTCCAAAATAAAATGACAATATATGATGCGCTTTAAATTGTATACGCAAAAATGTCTAAAAAAAATTAAAATATTTAAGAAAAATTTAACTGTTAAAAACTATTCGAAGAAGCATATGCTACAAGATTTCTCTTGAATGTGATAGAGGCGACGTGAAATTCTTTAAGAGAACTGGGTAAAGAGTTCCATAACTTGATAACTCGCACATGAAATGATCTTTCATGAATAACATGCTTTCTTACTGGAAATAACAGTTGTGGGTTTCTTTCGGATCGTAAATATACAAATTGTCTACAGATATACTCTGGGCAGTTATTCACCACTACCTTGTAATAAAAGAGTAACAGTCGGATGTTAACGAAACTCCTGAAGTTGCAACCCAAAAAGTCAATCACGTGTGGTGAAACATGGTCATGAAGCTTTAGTTTATAAACAAAACGTATTATTCTATTGAAAAGCAAAGAGCATCTATTGAAGTCGTTAACACTACATCCTGAATAAATTTCAATGCAATACAATAAGTTCGACATCAGCAGAGAGTGTGCAACACGTTTCCTAATCGACAGCGGCAGATATAGGTTTAAAGAATATAACCTTCGTAAGGTAAAATTAATTTTAGAGCTAACAACACTAATATGGTGGCTAAATCCTAAATTGTTATCCAAAACGACACCTAGGCATCTCATTCGCTCAACAAACTCAATGGCCTCACCATCAACAAAAATGGACATATTAACTTAGTCTTAGCAGAATTTATACGTAGATTGCTATTTCTCATCCACAATGAGACATTACACATGAAATTGTTAACATCATTTTCAAAAACATTGCTGCAAGTAGGATTGCCCTTAAACAAAAGTTGAATGTCATCTCCAAATACAAACAGATCCCTGTGGTACCCCACTAGTCACCGGTAAACATTCTGAATTCGTATTACTACAATGTACAAATTGGTATCGATTACATATGTAAGTAAGAAAAAATTAATCTGCAAGCAGATAAAGAGAACCCAAAATGTTTACTAAGCTTACGGATCAAAACTGCATGGCTTACGTTGTCAAAGGCCTTAGACAAATCGAGGGATACTAACAATGCTAAATTACCCTTGTCAATACAACGTCTAATGGAATCTGTCAAACCGATTAAGATCGCAGTAGTGCTGTATCCTTCACGAAACCCCGATTGGTATGGGCTCAGTAAACAGCTCTGTTTCAAGAACAATACTATTTGTTCTTTGATGACATGTTCAACAATTTTAGATAAAACAGGAACCAAGGAGATTGGCCTAAAATCATCAGTAGATGTATTTTTTCTGATAGGAATAACTTTAGCAATTTTCCAATCAGATGGAAATTGTGCATTCGAGATAATATTGTTAATTAGGAATAAGAGCTGATGTTGGATAAAAGGAAAAATTAGCTTTACAAATTTTAGGGGTAAATCGTCATGACCAGCCGCGTTGGATTTAATTTTGGAAAAAGCATTCATCAGGTCAACTGAATCTACTCTTTGAAAAGAAAAACAGTCATAAGGAAAATCAAATTCAAAGGGATTAAATAAATCAGTAGTTCTACGATTAGAAAACTCACTATTTAAAGCATTAGGATCCAAGCCTTCCACAGAAGCAGAGTACTGAAAACATCCATTTGTACGCAACAAACGCCAAATTCCTTTCGAATCAAGGCCACTAAAAATTCTCATATGAGTTCTTCTTTTGACTCGTCTAATAATAGATTTAGATTTATTACGAGCTCTACAATAGTATCGTCAATTATCTGCCGATGGCTGCCTTAAGTACTCACGGAAAGCTAGGTCTCTAAGTGGAAGATGACATTGAATAATGGGCATATTGAACCAATTATCGTCAGTGGGAAGAAATTCTAAATCTACTCATAGGGATAGAAGAGTGTAATTGATTAATATAAGTCATAAGTTGAGAAAGTTGAAAATCAACATCAAAGCTATCGTAAAAATTAGAAAAATCAAACTGCTGCACTTGACTCACGCTCAAGTAAAGCCATATTAGTATTGTTATAATTTTTGTATTCAACAAATTCCTCATTTGGTCGAGAGAGAATATTAACAGTCATGAAAATAAATGAGTGACGCGAAATTGCAGCACATTGCATTTGGCCAGAAATACCTACAGTAAGTGACGTGCTCAAGAGAAAATAATCTAGCAAAGAACAGGATCCAGAATGAGCATAGTGTGTAGGTAGATTGTTGTGGTGATATGACAAACACAATCGTCTACACATTGTAAGTAAAAGGTTTGTATTTCCAATGTCGAATAAATTCAAGTTAAAATCACCCATGATAACTATATTCTGATATCTTACCAATAAATCACTTAAACGATTTTCCATTACTTCAATATTCCCATGTGGAAGATAAACTACACCCAGAAGAAGTTTTGTGTTAGAATAATTAATTTCAATAAAGATCGACTCAAAGATACCGAAATCCGTTGATGTAAAAACAACTTTGCCCTTGTATTTATTTGAAAGATACACACCAACTCCACCACCACGTTGACCATATCCATTTTTCACCTGAGACATTGGAGCAGTCCCCCGTCCAGGCCTATCACTTCGAAAAAAAGTATAGCCTGAAATGGATACAACATTAGATGATATGTCTGACTTAAGCCAGGGGCCTAATTCCTGCACTCTTGATCGGAATTGCATTCGAATAGAAATTAATTTCGATGGCTAGAAATTTTCGGATGATGTCACTCGTTACCAAGCGAATCGAGTTTTTGTTTCAGTGTTGGAAAAAAGGCAAATATATTCATATATAAATTCATTTCACAACATTGAATAAATTGTAAGCAGAAGCATATGTTTGTATATAAGTATGTGTACAAAAACATATGTACATATGTACGTACATACACACGCATATATGCAGAAAAAAGAAACGAATATACATAAATGTTATTTTCATTTTGATTTAATTAATAACTTAATAATAATAAATTAGTGTAAAGTTAGAGAATAGAGCACTAGCTACATTTTCGATTCTTTTATTGGTGGACCAGAAGCAGTTAATTTGTTATTTAGATGCTCCCAGAGTTGGTTGATTTTTTTATATTTTATTTTATTATTTGCCAAGTCAGTGTGTTTTGTTATATTTGAAGTCAACTAGAAATTTTTTAATTTCTATTTTTATACGTACATTTGTGCATTCATTCATTTATAAATAAATAAGTCAAATATTGAACATACATTTTCCTTTTCTTCGCTTTTTCTATGTTAAACATGATTTCGAATGCCTTTTTGCTTGCGAGTAAAAACACGAACGGTTGCATTCGAATGTGTGCACATTATCGAATGCTGTCATTAGAAATTTCGATATGTTGTGTTATTCGAAACCGAATGCGAAAATCCCAAAAGTTAAAAAACTAGAACATTCGAGTAATAACTCGCTCGCAATCGAATGCGAGAATTAGGCCCCAGGTCTCACTCACTCCTACCACATCAAGTATAATCTCTCGCAGAATATTGCGAATTTCATCTATTTTAGTACTTCTAGAAGAAACACTAAAACTCTGACAATTAAAGTGACCAATCCTGAAGACATTAGCTGAGTTATACAACATAGAACGCAAATACATATTGTCATGTGACACCGAACCTAAATTGGAACCAGATGCAATTAATACTAAAAAAGCATATAAAAAATAAAATAAAATGTAAAATAATAAAAATACTGATTGGAAATTAATAAATATAATTGTATAATACTTAATAACCAGCTGATGATGATGATGATTGAAGGCAGAAAATCACTACAGTAAAAACAAGAATACATTCATTTAATCTCCATCTTCCGCAAATATCCTTTCATATTCATAAAAGTCATTCAAGCTAGAGGCTCCATCTGCATAAGCAATCTTAACTCTAGGCTTATCGGCATTATAAATTTTGAATTTTGTGATCTTCTTTTCATTAACAACTGCTTACACATGTAGTTTATTTTTGCTGCCATAGGTGCAAAATGATCATTAAGATAGAGTCTGGAATGAACATCCCCTTGTATAATGTCACTAAGTTTCAGTGATCTAAACTTATGATATTCATATTTCATATTCATATTTTATTCATATTCATATATTATGCGTACCTTTTTAAATTTGACTAACACGGATTTACTTATTTTCATAGTACAAACATGCTGAATATCATTCGCATCTATTGAGACACCAAAGAAATTGCACAAATCCACAATAACATTTTCAAGGTTAGGTAGACCAGTGATAACAATATCAGTTCTGTTCGCTCTATGATAGATCACATTGGTAATAGCTTCTTGTTTCCTGACCTTGCTTTCAAGTGATTTTTCTAGGTCTGACTTGTGTATAAAAGTTGGCAATATTGTCCTCAATCCTTTCAACTCTTAACAATATTTCAGTTCGAAAATCGCAGGCGGATTTTTCAATCATTTTTACAGTCTCCGCTATGTGTGTAGCTAATTGCATTGAAATAGCATCCAGTTTGGTATGAAGTTGGCTAATTTGCAGGCTAAGGCCGCTAGTACAGCTAGGAGAGGCATCCAGCTTGGTGCGAAGTGGACTTATCTGTAGACTTAGGTCTCTAGTACTGTTAGGTGAGGATCGACACTTAGTGCATTGAAAAAAAATACCATGTTGTTTTGCCATTGTGGAATAGACCTCCTCCGTTACTTCTCGACGCTTGTCCCAACAAAAAAAATTTATGCATGTAAACCGCAAGCAGCAGCAGCAACAACAATACAAATCCAGTAGTTGTGCCAATCAATGTTAAGCTAAGTCTAGACGATATGTTGAATCAGCAAATGTATGCTTTTGTTCATATGCTTTAAAATAACAACAAATCCTGCTGTCAGCATATATATATGTTAGCCGTTTACACAGTATGCTGAAAGTACCACATTTTTTAAAGTCAACATATGTCAGCAAATGATAATACAACATATGAGTTAGCATAAAATTTTTGTGTCTACATGATATGTTGAATTTCGTATTCTAATATATGTGTTGAGTCATGTGAACATTTGCTTAGATATAAAATAAATTTTGGCAATTATTTTTCTTTTTTCAATTATCGCTTTCAGTGCAAAAAATTATATTTTTGGTTAATAAAAATTAGTGCAATTATACATGTATATAAATAAAAAGAAATTCGCGAAATGACGGAAATTGGCAAAAAGCTACAACAGAAAGATGACAAAGTCTAATAATGTTTTAAACTCTTCAAAATTGTTAAAACTTCTAAAAAAAAATAACCACGCGAAAAGCCGCCTTTATTGCAAACTTTGCAAAAAATCGCAAAAAATTGGCAAAATTTTAAGCAAGTCATAATATGGATTGAAAACCGCTAAAACTGTAAGGAATACAAAAAATTCGGCAAAAATCGCGAAAATTACATAAATTCGCAAAAAGTTACTAACAGCGGGATGATGACAAATTCCAATATTTCTTAAAAATCGGCAAAATTTGTAAGAGGCTGAAAGCATCCAAAAATTAGCTTTTATCTCGAACTACAAAAAGTCGCGAGAAGTTGCAAAATTTTAAACAAACCATAATGTTGATTAAAAATCGCCAAAACTGTAAGGAATACAAAAAATTCAATAAAAGTCGCAAAAATGGCGAAAATTCGCAAAAAGTTACTAACAGCGGGATGTTGACGAATTCCAATATTTTTTAAAAATCGGCAAAACTTTTAGGAGGCTGATGAAAGCATGCAAAAAGTCGATTTTATTGCGAAGTTTGCTTTTATAAGATTGATTGTCTTCTTCAGAATCGCCTGAAATTTTTTTTTATGAAATTTTAATTTCCCTTATTTTTTATTCACCCGAATTTACCATGAACATTTATGCAGTATATTTTTTGCGTAATGTAGAATTTTTTGTGTTTTTTTTTTGCTTTTGTTCTACTATTTTTGTTATTTTAATATTTACGTTATTTTTATTTTAAAAATGGCAAATTAGGAAACACTGTTCGTACCTGAGCAGAGTTAAAATATCAATTCTATATGCTATCAAACTTGCCGTATGCTGAAAAGCTTACATAGGCTTTTCAACAAATAACATATCTGACAGCATACATAGGAAATTTGTTACAAAGGAAAAATATGGTGGCTACACGATATGCTAAAATCTTGAAAATACTTTTGTTGACAACGTTAACAAATGCCCTTCATATGTCGTGAAGCATACGTATGTTGAAAAAATTTAGTGTCTACACGATATGTTGGCAGTGGTAACAAATTTTTTATCATAAATATGCTGATTCAACATATCGTTTAGACTTAGCTTTAGAAACACTACAGGCAGCGATTATTACTTAATAATTTTACAAAACTTGGATAAAATAATAATCACAAAGTGTAATTTACAGTAAAAGAATTTTATTTGCGAATTTTTAACAAGATAAAAGCCAAAAACAAAAAATCAACAGCTGAAGTAATAGCACTCTACTCTATCATAGCGTTGCCAGACTATAAAATAATATAATATAAAATAATATACATAAATAATAGGAATTCAGTTTTTGTACATAGGTTTTATAAAGCTACTAAAATAACTTTTATTTGTCAAACATTTGTAACTACAAAAAATGTGCAAAAATTATTAAATCATTGGGAGGAATAAATATTTCATCCCCAAGGCACAATTCTTTGGCAAATATTAGGTTACTTATAGTTTCAGTTTTTAACTGATTTCTTTGTTCTGTTTTAATGATTTTCATGACAGAAAATGACCGCTCTGCGGCCGCACTGCTATGTGGCAAAATAGGCAATTTACACATATATATCGACTTAAATTACTAAATAACAATATTCGGTAGATTTCAGGCCTTGTTCGGTAGAATTGGTAGATTGTTAAATTCACAAACATATTCGGTAGAATCTATCCGATATTCGGTAAAAGTGTGCACACTGGTTTTAGCACTTTTGTACATTGCTTACTCTCTATCTCTCTCTCAATTCCTTTAGAGAAACAGTGCAAAAAATTTAAGAAAATATTTTTTTTTATATATTTTTAAGAAGCCTTACATTTTCAATTAAAATATAAAAAGGAATAAATTTTTATTATATAAAAAATTCAACAAAACTAGACATGTCCTCACGAAATATTTTCATTCAAAACCAGTTCGATCCTACTAAAAAAAAAATAACGAAAACTGACTTTTCCTTGCTTGTCCCTATCTAAAAAGTTCAGTAACTTGCCTGTCCTGTAAAAAACAGTTAGCGGCACTAGTCTGGTTTTGTTCGCCAGTTCCTCAAATATAAAATAAAATTCACTAATTCACAAATGCCTAGGTAAATACATGCATGTATCGCTTATTTACTTAAACGAAAAATAAGTGCCACATTCCTCTTTAATGACCTGTTTCACAATAACGAAAGAAAACTGAAACGAAACTTTCGACTGAAAATTTATATTGAAAACAACAATAAAATATGAAAATTGTTTGTTTTCAATATAAATTGTAAGTCGAAAGTTTCGTTTCGTTATTGTGAAACAGGCCATAAATTGTGTAAAAATTTCATAAAACATTATTTAAACCAGGCGTTTGAGAAGAAAGTTTTCAATCTTTTTTTTCTGAATTTAAATTCATTTAACTAGAAGTAAATGTAATGGCCTATTTCCCAACTGCGAAAGAAAACTTTCGACTTACAATTTATATTGAAAACAAAAACAAATTTTCATATTTTATTTATTTATAAGTGTTTTACGAGGCCGAAATTATACAAGGTTCTGAGGCAGTTCATATAAGAGATGAAATAAAACGAAGCTTTCTTTAATTTTAATTCAGTCTTTTAATTCATTTTCTCTCAAACATAAAAAATTAAATTATATACATTAAAAACATAAAGAACAAAACAGAATAAATTCATTAAAGCTTTTGATATAAAGGCACATTGTGTAGATTATTGTATATAGTATATGTATGACAATTTTCTAGGTTATGTCCAGCACATGCAACTCTTTTTCCTTGATTAATAATTTAATGCTTTTAATTTTCATTTCGGCATCATGCTGCTCTTTTTGTCTTTCATTTCCTTCCAAAATTAATTGATATTTCTTCTTTTCTATTTTTAATAAATATTTTTGGTGCCTACGTCGAAAATTGCAGCCCCTTAAAAGGAAAGGAAAAATCTACGTTGAAGAAACGGGGATCATCTAACGACCATTACGAATTGCTCCAAAAGCAGAGTGATGAACAGGCGCAGATATTAACGGAAATTAATAATTCAGTATCGTCAATGAAACGAAGCCTGAAAGACTTAAGATTTAGATTTTTCCTTTCCCTTTAAGGGGCTGCAATTTTCGACGCCCTGAGCAGAGGCTTAAGGTGCCAATATTTCACTTTCATTTTCAACAACCAAATCATTACTTTGAAGAGCTCCTATTTCTAAATTCTCACTTTTAATCAATTGCACTCCCTAAACAGCTCCTTCAGGGTTTAGTTGATTTTGAAATTGAAGCAGCTTCTTCCAGGGGGCTAAGTATTAATTGTTTATAAATTCCGCCTCCAGTAACGGTTACTCTGCACTCTGCCTTGTTTGTAGGTATTTTTTTTTCACCTTAAATTTTATATCCCGCCAAACCTTTAAAAAAAAATTTTGCCATGCAACAATCCTGTAAGCACTATTCATCTTACCTTTTGCCAACCGACACCTGCTCTTTTTGGTGGACCAAGGGCATTTAGTTTCGTTGAAATTCTTTCCCACTGCTCTTTAAAATCACAAGGAAGACTGCCTTTTTGAAAACCTTTGGCAAGTGAAGGATTTTTTTTCCATCTCCTCAAACTAACTTATTGAATTGGGTAGTGTTTGTAATTTTTTTCCTTTTCCCATTTTTTAAATGAAGATTATTATTGAAATCAAAACCAAACCAAAAAAGTTTGTCTTAAGTAGAACAAAAAAAAAAAGCAAATTAACTAACATGTGTATAATTAGTAAAGAACAAACGACAATGGTAAGACTGTTGTAAATTTAGAGATGGTAAGGTGAGCTTTCATTACAAAACATCTTTCAGCAAATTGAAATAGGATGAATCAAAACAATTCACATATTCCATTTGCAAAAAGGTTTCGTATATAAAGCTGAAATCTACATCAACTGACATCACACACAGTGGACCAAAACACAGAAGAACGCTGATGATGAAGTGGCCTTCGAAAACGGCTAGCGGTTCCGTTCAACTATGTGTTGTCAGAATATTTACAACTAACTTTGCTGTTATTTGTTCATTAATAATTATCACATGTAATTTGGCTTAAAAAGCGATACGAACTTTAGCCTGTTCAAATAATAAATAAAGTTTATGTTAATTTTAAAATTATTAGGCAATTTGGCTCTAATTTCATACGTATATAAGGTTCCTTGTACAATCAATAATTTTTTGTAATAGCAATTTTTCTCACTGTGAAAGAGAAAGTTGTTCTTCCTTTGTATTTCACCCAGCTAAATTAACATTTTGCAAAGGAAACTTTGCGCATCTAAAACGAGTGCAATCAGACAAAAAAGTGGAAAATCCTTACTTGGTGTTTTGTATAAAGCCACCAGATATCACAAATTAATATTTAGTGGATTTGTAGAACGCACTAAAGGCACTAAAATCAAAGGTAAGAACGCACAAATTTAGTGCCTTTTTAAAAAAGCACCAATTTGAAAAATTGCGGACTGTTATGAATTAAAAAGCACTAAATCTAGTGTGAAAAGCACTAAATTGGCACGCTGTACACGGAGCACGAAGGCTTCGTGTAAACGACAAGATTCATAAACATGATTCAGAAAGCGAAGCATTTGATTCAACTCGTCGTCTAAACATAAATGGAATAAGGGTGATTGTTGTTTTCAATATTAAGCTAAAAATTTTCAAATGAAATCGATGCTACTGTATTAGCTGGTAACTTATTTCTTGCATCAGCTTTAATTAAGTTCAGTTTGAGAAGGGTATTATTAAAAGAAATTGTATTACAAATTAAAATATAAAAAGAAAATATCGCCAGCACAGTTTTTAATTTGAAAGATTTTACATTTACCAAATTCAACTTGAATTTTCTCAATTTCAAATTGAAATTCTCAATTTCAACTGGAAGTTTCTCAATTTCAAATTGAAAATCTCATTTATATTTGGAAATTTCTCAATTTCAAATTGAAATTCTCATTTTCATTTGGAATTTTCTCAATTTCAAACTGAAATTCTCAATTTCATTTGGAATATTCTCAATTCCAATGATAAATGGTGTAGTAAGTTTCACTATCTAATTCATCACACATATTAAGCCTTAATCATTAAGGCCTTTGTGATCTTAGGGTACATGTTTGCGCCACTCGAACACTACTTGTGTCACTGTCCAGTATTCAGTCAAATTAGAAGACAAATCTTCTATCTCAGATATAGAACATTTTAGGGGCTCAGACTGGAAAAACCTGACAAAATATATTGAGGATTATGTTTAATAGGTTTTCATGGTTTTTATTGGGTATCTCAATATTTCTTATCAAGCGCGCACAACATGCTATAATAGCGTAGGTGTAGTCCGAAACAGATTTGGTACTACCCCTCTTTTAACCTAACCTAACATAATGCCACTCATTGCTTAATTTTGGTAATCTAGCTCAATGATTGTGCAAATTTTGGCTCTATTACAATAAATTCAATTTTGCTGTATAAAAAGTTTCTCGTTTTCATTGTGAACAAAAACTAGAAGAGAATATGAAAGAAACACCAAATGACATTCTGCAGATTTTTCATCCAATACAGAAAGCATTGATTCAATTATTTTTGAAGGATCATAAAAAACTTCTAATCTTATATATGATCTCAATACTCAATAACTATTTCGTTATAATAGGTGATAAAATGAATCATGAATATTCCCTCGGAATTCATTTCTCACGGAAAATAATTTTCTCGAGAAAACATTCCTCCAATCATAAATTCCTTGGGAACAAAAAATAGTAATAGCATCACCACAGTACGAAGCTCGTTTTTTGCTTGTTTGTTGACATTTTGTTTCTAACTTTTCTTGTAGTGAAAGAGTAAATAAAATTATTAACATTTACCAACTTGTAAAAATAAGTTTATAAATGATTTATTTGGGTACTATTTGTGTTTTTCCACACACAAGAACTATAAAATAGAAGTTTATGTATATAAATTCTTGTTTAATGGAGCATTAAGTATATTTTTATGTAGACTCCCTTCTGTTTTGCAAGTGAAAGATTTTTAGTGAAAAAAGCAAGTTCAACTGCGTTCATGATACCTACTTTTTTCTCAGGGAGTTTTTTTATTCCCGAATTCGGTAAACCAAGGGAAAAAACAAATTTATAATAGGAGAAAAGGGAAAGAACTCGCGCGGAATTTTTGTTCATGATTGGGCTGATTACACTATGCAACAAGCCAAAAAAAATTTTTGGATCACCACTATATTTTTTTGATGCGCTATGGTCACCTAACTACAAAAATCATCATTATTTCAGATTCTATGGATAAGTTTTTTTTTAGAATTTTATTTCTAAAATATGAGATTTTTGAAAAGGTTAGTGTATTCATCGTAGCATAATTTTGGAACAACGTACTCGATTTTATTATGCGATATGTATACAAATTTTAAATTATGCCTGCTTTAAAATGTTCTAATATTAGTTTTTTGTATAACTATTATTTCTGGAGCTATTGAGAAAAAAGTCTGAAAAAAATTTTTTTTTCGAAAAAATTATAACATTTTTTTTTAAATTTCACGAAAAATAAAAAACGGCAAATATCTACCAGTTTTATTTTTTGTTTTATTTTATTATTATTTATTCACAAAGCTACATATAATACAAATAAAATGAGTCCTCATTTATGAAAATCGATGGGTAAATGATTATTTTATTCGCTATAAAGGAAAAGTACCTAGTTTTAATGGAAAAACTTTTTCTTTTGTCATTACCAAGTTAGTAACATCGTTTAATCGGATTAGCCTGCAATAATTGTGTGTATATAAATATGTGTATATGTGTGAGTAAAATCCTCACAAAAACATAAATGTGAAAAAAGGCCAAGTTCCTATCCAAAATTTCGGCCATTAAAAGTAGCGAGATATAAATTTTGACCAAGTTCTTGTTTGGCACAATATCTAACACAGAAATATGCTATGTGTTATATAAATTTGTAATCGTAAGGGTGTCATATAATTTCTAGATAGTCTGCTTAACAACATTTTTTCTCATTTATTCTCTCCATTTAGAAAAAATCTTCGCTTCTTTCTGCTGGGATACCTAACGTGACCAGATGGTTTTTGCAAAAAGCGGGACATAACCGATCAAAAAGCGGGATTTGGAAGAAAATACAGCCAAAAAGCGGGATTTCAATATAAATATCTTTTAGAAAGCGGGATGTGCAATATGCACACAAAACTTTGTATTTACTTAGAAAACACATTTCTCAACTCAAAACAAACGCTTTTAAATAAAAAAAGTATTTATTAAAAAATTATTTATCTATATAAATAAAAATCAAATGTCGTTCGTTGGTAATCGCATCAATTAAGAGCGGCTGGACAGCTTTTGCTACTTTTTTTAATGTGGCACTTCCATTATAATTTTATTTTTTATTTTGAAACATCTTTCAGCAAGAAACCTGGAATTTGGTATGCTTACGGATTTTTATATTGTGCGTTGTCTTACAAAAAAGTTCGAATTAGACATGTTGGGTATGAAACCTGCCATAAAGAAAAAATATTTACTGTGAGATATCTGAAATAACTCTGCTGATATTGTGCATTGTATCTGGAAACAATTTCAGAATTTAACAAGTAGGCGTGGTGCCTCACAAGTAGTAAATATGTTTACTACTCTCACATATAGTGCAAATTTTTGTTTGTCTTCAAAAATAATACCAGAGTTCCGATCTTGCTGCTTTGATTACAGACTATTATTGATGGTCTAGAAGGAACATGAGGCTATTACTTCAAGATATCTTGGAAGCCAAAATAGTCTAATGCCCATTATTTCCACAAACAGGTAATTTACCCAAGGTTTTTACCTACCAGTTTGCCTCATAAAATTTAACTTACGTGATAGATATCCGTACACTAGCTAGAAATAACGGACATAATTATTGATTTTTTGTCATAAGCAGTAACGCCTATAAAAAGAGAAATATTATAAAAAAGGAGTCAATAATAGACCAAAAACACAAACTTGAAATTCCGTTGATTCTGCCGATGATAGAAAATAATAGTTATTGGAGAAGTAGCATGGCTCCTCTTAAATAGAGAATATGTTTACTTAAAAATATCTTGAAAACTGATGTAGTGGAAATTTTAAAACTCTCGTGACTATTTATGTTGATAATGAGGATTCTATTGTACAAAACAGTGAAGCAAACGTGGCATTTCTAATGAAAAAAATTCTTTTCATCTCAAATCGTTTATGCGATGTAGCGAAGCACACAGGGTTTTGGCTAGTTAAGCAATAACCGTACTTACAGAAATTCGAGGCAGGATCGACCTGTGAATAGCGGCATAATTCCGCCTAAAGCGGGATCTCTGGTCAGGTTAGGGATACCCCTTAGCCTAAAACCGTTTCATAGAGAAAATCTTCTTGATTCTATGAGGCAGTTTTTTCTGCCTCATAGAATAACTCCAAAAAGTTGTTTCGATTTTGTATAGTTTTATGCACTCCTTTTATATATATATATTAATTAATACAATGACAATTTCTTTTTAATAAAATGAAACGTTATATTATATGATGCAAATTTCATTAATAGAATGATTCATTTGGAAAGCTTAATATTGTTACGGAAATGGCCGTCGACAAGGTTAATGCAGCGTTACACAAGAAAATATTTCAACAAGGCTAACGCAAGTGACGAGAATATATATATAACAATATATAATCTAGATAGTAGCTAGTTGGTTGCCAGTAACCCGTAAGGCATACCACAATTGTGGAAAACAAAATCACACAGATACTTATGCTCTTTCATTTAGTCGTCACTGAGAAAGCGACGAATGAAGTTGTGCACGCATGTACGAATTTTTTCCTGGTTATTTGTTTAGTATTTTTGAGCACACCGAACGAAATTAAAGATAAAATTAAATAAATTTGTACAGCAAAAGAAATTTAAATAATTATGGAAGCTTAGACAAATTTCGTGATAAAAAATGGCTTTCGCAATATGCAATGCATTTTATGATCCTTGACTGCATTACATCGGACCATGATGTAAAGAGTCTGTTTCATCTCGAATGGACCACGTAGTCTAATACCCTGCAAATAATATTAGACTACGTGGTCCTTGTAATGCAGTCATGGATCATGTCGTTTTTATACAAGCATTCAATGCTGCACGATAAGTGCTCGTGTTTAAACGATTATGATCGTTCTTCTTATGCACTTACAGATTGTATGTGAGTAGTCTATAACTATTTCATATGGGGTAGTTTTGGGGTTAGTCCCATGTAATGCAAAGTTGGACCATGTGGTCCAACCCTATGACATCGCAATGCTAAATCGACCACCTTTTTTCATATATTTGGAGTAGTTTTGGAGTACTCATACTCCTCTTTGGAATAGTCCTTACATGCTTGTATGGACTAGTCGCATTATCTGCAGGGCAATGTATTGAGGTTGCGAGCTATCCACCAAACACAAACCCACACACTTAAAATATTAATTGTAAATAAAACATTTTTTAAGTAAACAGTCAATTGTAAAAACTTTTTCAAACTTTATTTTTGTATGGTCCACTGATAGCAACTATTTTTTCCAAATGAATATTTATATTTTTATTTAACATTTTTCTCTGCCTACCACTAAGCTTATGAATATCACTATGAAAAGCATCGTAATATATTTTAATGACATATTCACTTAAATCTTTGATAACGTAAAAGAAATTGTATGCTACCAAATGCGTTTTTCGTATATCATAAATTTGAAACGCAACACATGTGTTTGCTGGATAAATAGTCTTGAAAAAATATGTAGGCATCAGCCTCATGCGCACTCATCCCCGTTTCATCGATGACTAATGCTAGGAACACAACTGGGACGAACGACGAATTTTTCGGTGCGAGCTTTCGTCATAAAAGATAAAACACGTTTGTTCATTTGAAAATCAACACAACACTGCCGTAGAACGAAATTCGAGATAGATTTATTTCTATTTTGTACGCCGACGAACGACGAAAAAACAATTTGCTCTCTCTCTCTCTCTCTCTCTCTCTCTCTCTCTTTACATACACAAGACCAGATTTCAAAATAAAATTAAGCTAAATCACGTGTATTTTTAATACATTTTTAGAGAATACGCAATTTGGATTAAAAAAGGATAAAAAAAGCTAAATCAGTTTAAGCTAAGAGCTAAACCCCTCAATAATCAATTTCAATGTATTTTTAATAATAAAATATTTTACTTAATAAGTAAAATATTAATTTGGGATTATTAGTGCGTTTAAAAATTTTAAACTTAAATTGTAACAATTCCCATAAAAAACACTAATTAAAAATTTTAAAGCTTAATCCAGAAGAAATGAGCTAAATTTAAACCAATATTAGCTTATATGGTCACACTGACAATAACCAACTTTATCAATTATAAGAGCTGAATTCGCTGAGTAAATTCGTCCTTATTGTGCTTCACACGACGAATTTACGCAGAGAATTCTTATCGACCAATTCGTCGATGTGGACGAAATTCGTCGTTCGCCCCAATTGTGTTCCTAGCATAAATGTAAGAGAATAAGAATACGTGTGAATGTTTTCAGCACAATTGTGCAAAGGAACGCCCATATATGCTAAAACGTAAACAACCAACAAAAACAACAAAAAGCGTCTGCTTATTAATTTGATACATAAGTATATCTACATACATAAATTTATGCACTATTGCCAGAAAATTTTATCAAAAATCTGCAAAAATTGGCTACAAAATATGACAAATCTGGAGAATAATTTAAAAAAATCTGCAACAATAAAAACACCTTCATTTTGAATTGTTTTTCATTTTGTTTTCGAAGTAACATAAATTATCTTGCTATACAAAAACATACTTATGCATATTAGGTGGTGCGAAATAAGGCTCCAGGAAATAAGGCCCCAAAGTGCAAAATGAAAAATGACCCCAAATTTAGGGTTATTTTTCATTATGAAATAAAACCCCAAAATTTTTATTGAAATAAGACCCCAAAAAATTAAAATTTTCCCCAAGGCTCAAATGAAATATGACCCCAAAAATACGAAAAATATTTCATTATGAAAATGCACTCCATCCAATAGACTAAATTAAATTATACCCTAAAAGTAGATTTTATTTCGAAGTGAAAAGAACAACATAACTAAAAACCTTAGCATAGGCGTACAATGGGCATTCCGGAGTAGGAGCAATGTCCCCTCTCCCAAAGAATTGCTTCGTCGCCCCTAGAATTATTAAGAATTACCTGTAACTATCGATTTTAATATTACTCATGAAAATCACCAGTCGTAATGCCCCCGAAAAAAAATTTTGCTATGGCAATAGACCTTAGATAAAATTAATTAAAATTTTTTCATATGCGTTCATTATTTTGATAGAACTATAA